>OZ020303.1:64857503-65476374 GCA_963971305.1 Arcuatula senhousia | reverse complement strand
CACAATATGCACACAATTAAAAGGCAAAGTAGATTTTGGATCTGTCTGACCAAATGTAATTTTTCACCTATACATATAACTTTCCAAATTTTCTGTCTGACCAAATCGTCTGACATTTCCCTCAGTCAGACATATTTGGCCATGTCTATGTAAGGCTACATTCCCTAAAACATGATAGTGAAGATAGGTAGGCAAAACCAAACCAGATTATTTTTTCAAAATAATTCTATATGACCCTTACAAGAGAGGTTTCCTGACTTATATAGTGCTTAACCAGTTAACCAACATTTTCCTTAAATTTTGAAATAAAATGTTCTAAGGTAGACAGTGACAAAAAAATATGATACATGGTACGTTTGAAACCCTTAACAGACATACATTTTTGGCCTTATAACTGTTAACGTGGTGACATTTTTCGCATTTGTGATAAACAAACCTTTTAGCTTGGCAGATAAATTCATGTTTCTTTTGTTTTTTTATACTTCTTAAAAACTTAACTAATGGTTCATTCGCATGGGGGATATTTTCATGGATATTTTGTGATCGCAAATTCATCGAAAAATAACCCCCATGCGAAAATTTCCACGTTAACAGTAAATGAAACAAACTATTAACATTAAAAGTAAACAGTAGGCAGGAAATGTTGAGCCTTAAGTGGTAGTTAGTCATGTAAGACTTAGTTTCAAGTAGTACTTGTGAATTAGCTGGTAATAAAAATCAAAGTAAACTGTGTATAATTCTAGCATTCTATAAAGTACATTCTATATCATAACATGTTTAAAACAATAACCATTTAAACAATTATTCTCTGTAATAAATATCAGTCCAGGAAATTAGCATTTGAGAATCACCTGCCCCGAATCCTTGTTTGTTGGTTTTTTGTTATAATGTTACTTCTATTTATCTAATATAAATTTCCTCTCAATTTCACTTGCCTGAAAGGATTATAACTGGTCAGGGGCAATTTCGCAGTCTGTAATATACATGTAAATACACATTCTTGAACATGAATATAGCTTACATTAATTGGCCAGTACATTTGTAATTGCTATAGAAATCATTGAAATATAAGTCAAATTTTGCAGAAAAGTTCATGTGCAGCAGATAAAGTTTAACATGTACATTTACAATATACATGTATGAATGAGACTTTTAAACATGCAGTGAAAGGGATAACAAGAGGCTCCCAGGAGCCTGAATCGCTCACCTGGTCTTGATGTCGACCCTATAAAAACTTTTCTAGAGCTTAATGAGCTGAACATTTAAGCAAGTAACAGCTTTTCTCTACCTACTATAGTTTCATTCTGTAGCCATAGGCCAAAAATCATGAAAAAATGTTATTTTAGGGGCCATAACCCCTATAAGGGGACGTCTTCAGACAACTTTGACCCTATGAAAAATTTTGTAGCACTAAATGAACTGAACATTTAAGCAAGCAACAACTTTTCTCTATCTGCTATAGTTTTCATTTAAAAGGCCAAAAACATGAAATAACATTATTTTAAGAGCCGTAACCCCTATAAGGAGTCATCTGACAACTATGACCCTATGAAGACTTTTGTAGAGCTAAATGAACTCAACATTTAAGGAAGCAACAGCTTTTCTCTTATAGTTTTCATTCTATAAGCCAAAATCATGAAAAAATGCTATTTTTCACCTGTAAAGGGCCGTAACTCCTATAAGGGGTCATCTGACAACTTCGACTCAATGAAGACTTTAGTATAGATTTTGATGCTGAAGCAGCAGCATGCATCAGATTTCATCTATCTCTTATACTTTTTGATTTTCAAGCCATAAACAGTAGTCTGACCCCCCTGGTCTATTTTTAGTAACGGTGGCCATGTTGTTTGGACGGCGGTCACCATTTGTGCAATCTTGGTAGAGGACATCCCATAGATGAAGTGTGCAAAGTTTCAAAGCAATCCCTTCAGTCCTTTCATAAGAGAAGATTTTCAAAGAAAAGTTAACGACGACATATGACCACGAAGACGACAAGTGATGGCAATAGCTCACATCGACCTTCGGTCCAGGTGAGCTAAAAATGAATTGCTCAAATTCATAAATGTTTGTCTAGTTGCAAAAGTGCCAATGTATCATCCAAACTTCTCTCTTAGTTAACAGTAATTTTACACAAAATGTTCAAATAAATATATTGAGCATCAATCCATGTTGACATACATTTGACAGTGTTCCAGCCAGGATTTGAAAAGGGCAGGGATGAATTTTCAAAAAGGACAAATTGTACATGTAGTGTCATTCAGAGGATCTGTCATTGTGCATGCATCTCTACTCCTCTATGCATGAATTTTTTTTAAATCACTTAATCAGACATGGTCAGACACACGACAATGTTCATGTAGTGAACAAAAGTGACCAAGACACTTAGAAAATTTCTGTTATAATAGAAGTGATGCACTCATCATGCTCATAATAATGTACATGTTTATTTTGTGCATGTTATAAAGTATCAAAAGGACCAAATAATCTACACTAAGAATGTGAAATTAATAGTGAACAATCACACTTTTCTGTAAATACAATAAGCTTCAAATATTTGAAAAGAAATAGTTTTTGAGTTAACACCATGAAATAACAAATTAAGTAAACACGCTAATTTTTAACCTAAAGGACATACCTGACATTGTTCTTCTTCAGCACGTTTGTGTATTCTACAAATAAAAAAAATTATTAACTTCTTCCTTTTCACTTTATCTACAAACCAAATCACTTCCTCAATCAATATGTCAATTAAAAGCCCACTTCTAGTACCTGGTATAAAGCTACTTGTAATCACTAAGTCAATTTGAGAACAAGGATGTTGTAATATGTCACTTGATATTGAATAAAAAAAACTTGCTCACATCATATGGATTATGACCACACAGGATTAATTTATCATTTTACTAACAAATATATGTAAACTATCAATTTGTCGTACAAATATGTTACAAGAAATACATTGTAGCTCAGATTATTTAAAAAATTGTATACATATAGATTATAATAATAGCAAAGGATGACAGCAACACTCCATTGGTCTGCATTATATTTTATTTGTATACCGTGGTCGACATGTTTCGCCCAAAGAAGGGCGTCATCAGGACAAAAAATACAAAATAAATCTTACTGAAGTACTAAAGTTGGTTCTTTACAAGTCACATGATTATGATTATGACGTTACTGTAAAATTGAACAATGAAAATTTCAGGACGTTACTGTAAACTTAAACGTTTTTATAAACAAGTAGTCTTTGTAAATCACTCCAATGGGCATACCACCAAAGCTGCTCCCTACCACTTCTATCGGCTTCGCTCCTTGACCAACAGAGTTACTACTTCCGACAGCGTCGGCAATAGATTTAGCAGTAGATTGCCGCAATCAGGAAGTAAATCGGCAATGCTGGTTCGCGTTGGTATCGTGTTGGTATTCATTATAAATCCTTATTTCTGTATCAAATCCGGCTGGTTAAATTAAGTTCTAACATGGTATCATCTTTTAGTTGGTGCAACGATTTTCCATTTTTTTACGGTTATATATCTTGTGTCTTACTCTTGGTGCTCTTCTTGAATATCGCTCTTTTTCATCTTTATGCCGTGGCTGTATTAGGGCAGCGCGTTTTGCGAGACGGATTCCTAAGAATGCAGGGGTTCACTATAGTAAATAAATAATAAAGACAGGTGAACCAACGTCGTGAATGTCTCGTTTCGGGAGAGGCCAGTGTAGTGGATACCTTATGGTATGCAGGGCGTCATCATAGAAAATTAAATAATAGCAAAGGATGACAGCAACACTCCATTGGTCTGCATTATATTTTATTTGTATACCGTGGTCGACATGTTTCGCCCAAAGAAGGGCGTCATCAGGACAAAAAATGCAAAATAAATCTTACTGAAGTACTAAAGTTGGTTCTTTACAAGTCACATGATTATGATTATGACGTTACTGTAAAATTGAACAATGAAAATTTCAGGACGTTACTGTAAACTTAAACGTTTTTATAAACAAGTAGTCTTTGTAAATCACTCCAATGGGCATACCACCAAAGCTGCTCCCTACCACTTCTATCGGCTTCGCTCCTTGACCAACAGAGTTACTACTTCCGACAGCGTCGGCAATAGATTTAGCAGTAGATTGCCGCAATCAGGAAGTAAATCGGCAATGCTGGTTCGCGTTGGTATCGTGTTGGTATTCATTATAAATCCTTATTTCTGTATCAAATCCGGCTGGTTAAATTAAGTTCTAACATGGTATCATCTTTTAGTTGGTGCAACGATTTTCCATTTTTTTACGGTTATATATCTTGTGTCTTACTCTTGGTGCTCTTCTTGAATATCGCTCTTTTTCATCTTTATGCCGTGGCTGTATTAGGGCAGCGCGTTTTGCGAGACGGATTCCTAAGAATGCAGGGGTTCACTATAGTAAATAAATAATAAAGACAGGTGAACCAACGTCGTGAATGTCTCGTTTCGGGAGAGGCCAGTGTAGTGGATACCTTATGGTATGCAGGGCGTCATCATAGAAAATTAAATAATAGCAAAGGATGACAGCAACACTCCATTGGTCTGCATTATATTTTATTTGTATACCGTGGTCGACATGTTTCGCCCAAAGAAGGGCGTCATCAGGACAAAAAATACAAAATAAATCTTACTGAAGTACTAAAGTTGGTTCTTTACAAGTCACATGATTATGATTATGACGTTACTGTAAAATTGAACAATGAAAATTTCAGGACGTTACTGTAAACTTAAACGTTTTTATAAACAAGTAGTCTTTGTAAATCACTCCAATGGGCATACCACCAAAGCTGCTCCCTACCACTTCTATCGGCTTCGCTCCTTGACCAACAGAGTTACTACTTCCGACAGCGTCGGCAATAGATTTAGCAGTAGATTGCCGCAATCAGGAAGTAAATCGGCAATGCTGGTTCGCGTTGGTATCGTGTTGGTATTCATTATAAATCCTTATTTCTGTATCAAATCCGGCTGGTTAAATTAAGTTCTAACATGGTATCATCTTTTAGTTGGTGCAACGATTTTCCATTTTTTTACGGTTATATATCTTGTGTCTTACTCTTGGTGCTCTTCTTGAATATCGCTCTTTTTCATCTTTATGCCGTGGCTGTATTAGGGCAGCGCGTTTTGCGAGACGGATTCCTAAGAATGCAGGGGTTCACTATAGTAAATAAATAATAAAGACAGGTGAACCAACGTCGTGAATGTCTCGTTTCGGGAGAGGCCAGTGTAGTGGATACCTTATGGTATGCAGGGCGTCATCATAGAAAATTAAATAATAGCAAAGGATGACAGCAACACTCCATTGGTCTGCATTATATTTTATTTGTATACCGTGGTCGACATGTTTCGCCCAAAGAAGGGCGTCATCAGGACAAAAAATACAAAATAAATCTTACTGAAGTACTAAAGTTGGTTCTTTACAAGTCACATGATTATGATTATGACGTTACTGTAAAATTGAACAATGAAAATTTCAGGACGTTACTGTAAACTTAAACGTTTTTATAAACAAGTAGTCTTTGTAAATCACTCCAATGGGCATACCACCAAAGCTGCTCCCTACCACTTCTATCGGCTTCGCTCCTTGACCAACAGAGTTACTACTTCCGACAGCGTCGGCAATAGATTTAGCAGTAGATTGCCGCAATCAGGAAGTAAATCGGCAATGCTGGTTCGCGTTGGTATCGTGTTGGTATTCATTATAAATCCTTATTTCTGTATCAAATCCGGCTGGTTAAATTAAGTTCTAACATGGTATCATCTTTTAGTTGGTGCAACGATTTTCCATTTTTTTACGGTTATATATCTTGTGTCTTACTCTTGGTGCTCTTCTTGAATATCGCTCTTTTTCATCTTTATGCCGTGGCTGTATTAGGGCAGCGCGTTTTGCGAGACGGATTCCTAAGAATGCAGGGGTTCACTATAGTAAATAAATAATAAAGACAGGTGAACCAACGTCGTGAATGTCTCGTTTCGGGAGAGGCCAGTGTAGTGGATACCTTATGGTATGCAGGGCGTCATCATAGAAAATTAAATAATAGCAAAGGATGACAGCAACACTCCATTGGTCTGCATTATATTTTATTTGTATACCGTGGTCGACATGTTTCGCCCAAAGAAGGGCGTCATCAGGACAAAAAATACAAAATAAATCTTACTGAAGTACTAAAGTTGGTTCTTTACAAGTCACATGATTATGATTATGACGTTACTGTAAAATTGAACAATGAAAATTTCAGGACGTTACTGTAAACTTAAACGTTTTTATAAACAAGTAGTCTTTGTAAATCACTCCAATGGGCATACCACCAAAGCTGCTCCCTACCACTTCTATCGGCTTCGCTCCTTGACCAACAGAGTTACTACTTCCGACAGCGTCGGCAATAGATTTAGCAGTAGATTGCCGCAATCAGGAAGTAAATCGGCAATGCTGGTTCGCGTTGGTATCGTGTTGGTATTCATTATAAATCCTTATTTCTGTATCAAATCCGGCTGGTTAAATTAAGTTCTAACATGGTATCATCTTTTAGTTGGTGCAACGATTTTCCATTTTTTTACGGTTATATATCTTGTGTCTTACTCTTGGTGCTCTTCTTGAATATCGCTCTTTTTCATCTTTATGCCGTGGCTGTATTAGGGCAGCGCGTTTTGCGAGACGGATTCCTAAGAATGCAGGGGTTCACTATAGTAAATAAATAATAAAGACAGGTGAACCAACGTCGTGAATGTCTCGTTTCGGGAGAGGCCAGTGTAGTGGATACCTTATGGTATGCAGGGCGTCATCATAGAAAATTAAATAATAGCAAAGGATGACAGCAACACTCCATTGGTCTGCATTATATTTTATTTGTATACCGTGGTCGACATGTTTCGCCCAAAGAAGGGCGTCATCAGGACAAAAAATACAAAATAAATCTTACTGAAGTACTAAAGTTGGTTCTTTACAAGTCACATGATTATGATTATGACGTTACTGTAAAATTGAACAATGAAAATTTCAGGACGTTACTGTAAACTTAAACGTTTTTATAAACAAGTAGTCTTTGTAAATCACTCCAATGGGCATACCACCAAAGCTGCTCCCTACCACTTCTATCGGCTTCGCTCCTTGACCAACAGAGTTACTACTTCCGACAGCGTCGGCAATAGATTTAGCAGTAGATTGCCGCAATCAGGAAGTAAATCGGCAATGCTGGTTCGCGTTGGTATCGTGTTGGTATTCATTATAAATCCTTATTTCTGTATCAAATCCGGCTGGTTAAATTAAGTTCTAACATGGCCTCTCCCGAAACGAGACATTCACGACGTTGGTTCACCTGTCTTTATTATTTATTTACTATAGTGAACCCCTGCATTCTTAGGAATCCGTCTCGCAAAACGCGCTGCCCTAATACAGCCACGGCATAAAGATGAAAAAGAGCGATATTCAAGAAGAGCACCAAGAGTAAGACACAAGATATATAACCGTAAAAAAATGGAAAATCGTTGCACCAACTAAAAGATGATACCATGTTAGAACTTAATTTAACCAGCCGGATTTGATACAGAAATAAGGATTTATAATGAATACCAACACGATACCAACGCGAACCAGCATTGCCGATTTACTTCCTGATTGCGGCAATCTACTGCTAAATCTATTGCCGACGCTGTCGGAAGTAGTAACTCTGTTGGTCAAGGAGCGAAGCCGATAGAAGTGGTAGGGAGCAGCTTTGGTGGTATGCCCATTGGAGTGATTTACAAAGACTACTTGTTTATAAAAACGTTTAAGTTTACAGTAACGTCCTGAAATTTTCATTGTTCAATTTTACAGTAACGTCATAATCATAATCATGTGACTTGTAAAGAACCAACTTTAGTACTTCAGTAAGATTTATTTTGTATTTTTTGTCCTGATGACGCCCTTCTTTGGGCGAAACATGTCGACCACGGTATACAAATAAAATATAATGCAGACCAATGGAGTGTTGCTGTCATCCTTTGCTATTATTTAATTTTCTATGATGACGCCCTGCATACCATAAGGTATCCACTACACTGGCCTCTCCCGAAACGAGACATTCACGACGTTGGTTCACCTGTCTTTATTATTTATTTACTATAGTGAACCCCTGCATTCTTAGGAATCCGTCTCGCAAAACGCGCTGCCCTAATACAGCCACGGCATAAAGATGAAAAAGAGCGATATTCAAGAAGAGCACCAAGAGTAAGACACAAGATATATAACCGTAAAAAAATGGAAAATCGTTGCACCAACTAAAAGATGATACCATGTTAGAACTTAATTTAACCAGCCGGATTTGATACAGAAATAAGGATTTATAATGAATACCAACACGATACCAACGCGAACCAGCATTGCCGATTTACTTCCTGATTGCGGCAATCTACTGCTAAATCTATTGCCGACGCTGTCGGAAGTAGTAACTCTGTTGGTCAAGGAGCGAAGCCGATAGAAGTGGTAGGGAGCAGCTTTGGTGGTATGCCCATTGGAGTGATTTACAAAGACTACTTGTTTATAAAAACGTTTAAGTTTACAGTAACGTCCTGAAATTTTCATTGTTCAATTTTACAGTAACGTCATAATCATAATCATGTGACTTGTAAAGAACCAACTTTAGTACTTCAGTAAGATTTATTTTGTATTTTTTGTCCTGATGACGCCCTTCTTTGGGCGAAACATGTCGACCACGGTATACAAATAAAATATAATGCAGACCAATGGAGTGTTGCTGTCATCCTTTGCTATTATTATAATCTATATGTATACAATTTTTTAAATAATCTGAGCTACAATGTATTTCTTGTAACATATTTGTACGACAAATTGATAGTTTACATATATTTGTTAGTAAAATGATAAATTAATCCTGTGTGGTCATAATCCATATGATGTGAGCAAGTTTTTTTTATTCAATATCAAGTGACATATTACAACATCCTTGTTCTCAAATTGACTTAGTGATTACAAGTAGCTTTATACCAGGTACTAGAAGTGGGCTTTTAATTGACATATTGATTGAGGAAGTGATTTGGTTTGTAGATAAAGTGAAAAGGAAGAAGTTAATAATTTTTTTTATTTGTAGAATACACAAACGTGCTGAAGAAGAACAATGTCAGGTATGTCCTTTAGGTTAAAAATTAGCGTGTTTACTTAATTTGTTATTTCATGGTGTTAACTCAAAAACTATTTCTTTTCAAATATTTGAAGCTTATTGTATTTACAGAAAAGTGTGATTGTTCACTATTAATTTCACATTCTTAGTGTAGATTATTTGGTCCTTTTGATACTTTATAACATGCACAAAATAAACATGTACATTATTATGAGCATGATGAGTGCATCACTTCTATTATAACAGAAATTTTCTAAGTGTCTTGGTCACTTTTGTTCACTACATGAACATTGTCGTGTGTCTGACCATGTCTGATTAAGTGATTTAAAAAAAAATTCATGCATAGAGGAGTAGAGATGCATGCACAATGACAGATCCTCTGAATGACACTACATGTACAATTTGTCCTTTTTGAAAATTCATCCCTGCCCTTTTCAAATCCTGGCTGGAACACTGTCAAATGTATGTCAACATGGATTGATGCTCAATATATTTATTTGAACATTTTGTGTAAAATTACTGTTAACTAAGAGAGAAGTTTGGATGATACATTGGCACTTTTGCAACTAGACAAACATTTATGAATTTGAGCAATTCATTTTTAGCTCACCTGGACCGAAGGTCGATGTGAGCTATTGCCATCACTTGTCGTCTTCGTGGTCATATGTCGTCGTTAACTTTTCTTTGAAAATCTTCTCTTATGAAAGGACTGAAGGGATTGCTTTGAAACTTTGCACACTTCATCTATGGGATGTCCTCTACCAAGATTGCACAAATGGTGACCGCCGTCCAAACAACATGGCCACCGTTACTAAAAATAGACCAGGGGGGTCAGACTACTGTTTATGGCTTGAAAATCAAAAAGTATAAGAGATAGATGAAATCTGATGCATGCTGCTGCTTCAGCATCAAAATCTATACTAAAGTCTTCATTGAGTCGAAGTTGTCAGATGACCCCTTATAGGAGTTACGGCCCTTTACAGGTGAAAAATAGCATTTTTTCATGATTTTGGCTTATAGAATGAAAACTATAAGAGAAAAGCTGTTGCTTCCTTAAATGTTGAGTTCATTTAGCTCTACAAAAGTCTTCATAGGGTCATAGTTGTCAGATGACTCCTTATAGGGGTTACGGCTCTTAAAATAATGTTATTTCATGTTTTTGGCCTTTTAAATGAAAACTATAGCAGATAGAGAAAAGTTGTTGCTTGCTTAAATGTTCAGTTCATTTAGTGCTACAAAATTTTTCATAGGGTCAAAGTTGTCTGAAGACGTCCCCTTATAGGGGTTATGGCCCCTAAAATAACATTTTTTCATGATTTTTGGCCTATGGCTACAGAATGAAACTATAGTAGGTAGAGAAAAGCTGTTACTTGCTTAAATGTTCAGCTCATTAAGCTCTAGAAAAGTTTTTATAGGGTCGACATCAAGACCAGGTGAGCGATTCAGGCTCCTGGGAGCCTCTTGTTATCCCTTTCACTGCATGTTTAAAAGTCTCATTCATACATGTATATTGTAAATGTACATGTTAAACTTTATCTGCTGCACATGAACTTTTCTGCAAAATTTGACTTATATTTCAATGATTTCTATAGCAATTACAAATGTACTGGCCAATTAATGTAAGCTATATTCATGTTCAAGAATGTGTATTTACATGTATATTACAGACTGCGAAATTGCCCCTGACCAGTTATAATCCTTTCAGGCAAGTGAAATTGAGAGGAAATTTATATTAGATAAATAGAAGTAACATTATAACAAAAAACCAACAAACAAGGATTCGGGGCAGGTGATTCTCAAATGCTAATTTCCTGGACTGATATTTATTACAGAGAATAATTGTTTAAATGGTTATTGTTTTAAACATGTTATGATATAGAATGTACTTTATAGAATGCTAGAATTATACACAGTTTACTTTGATTTTTATTACCAGCTAATTCACAAGTACTACTTGAAACTAAGTCTTACATGACTAACTACCACTTAAGGCTCAACATTTCCTGCCTACTGTTTACTTTTAATGTTAATAGTTTGTTTCATTTACTGTTAACGTGGAAATTTTCGCATGGGGGTTATTTTTCGATGAATTTGCGATCACAAAATATCCATGAAAATATCCCCCATGCGAATGAACCATTAGTTAAGTTTTTAAGAAGTATAAAAAAACAAAAGAAACATGAATTTATCTGCCAAGCTAAAAGGTTTGTTTATCACAAATGCGAAAAATGTCACCACGTTAACAGTTATAAGGCCAAAAATGTATGTCTGTTAAGGGTTTCAAACGTACCATGTATCATATTTTTTTGTCACTGTCTACCTTAGAACATTTTATTTCAAAATTTAAGGAAAATGTTGGTTAACTGGTTAAGCACTATATAAGTCAGGAAACCTCTCTTGTAAGGGTCATATAGAATTATTTTGAAAAAATAATCTGGTTTGGTTTTGCCTACCTATCTTCACTATCATGTTTTAGGGAATGTAGCCTTACATAGACATGGCCAAATATGTCTGACTGAGGGAAATGTCAGACGATTTGGTCAGACAGAAAATTTGGAAAGTTATATGTATAGGTGAAAAATTACATTTGGTCAGACAGATCCAAAATCTACTTTGCCTTTTAATTGTGTGCATATTGTGTTCTGCTTACTAATACAGTGTATTTTCAAACAAAATTTCATTTTTGCAAAAAAGTGCTTATTTGATAAATATGATAAACAATTTTGTTACATACATGACTTGAATCTAGTTTGAATTAATAAAAAAGAATAAAAATCAGGGTTTTCCTTATATTTTGAAGTAGAAGGCTAAAATTGTGAAGTAAAAGGTTGATTTTAATAACATTTCCTTTATTTTTGGCAAAAGTAGCAGGTCACAGAGTTTAAGTAGAAGCTTCTACCGCCTTCAAAGGAAACCACTGAAAATGACTTTTTATCTTCATTTTAAAGATTTTTTTCATAGCATTTCTGCTAAGGATATGACTTCATTTGATTTATAAATAATTTCAGGTCTGATTAAAGCCAAGCAGTATGATTGGAAAGACTCTAACTTAGCTCTGTTTGGATCAGATACTGAGAAAAATGTAAAAAGTAAGTCATGCAAGCTTTCTGAGAATTGGATAAAGTGATAGAAAATTAAATATTTCATCCCTTTCATGAAGATGGTCTAGATCTTTAAAAACCATCTTTTACTTAATGATTTTTATCTAAATAAGCATTCATATCCGTAATATGTTTTTAAAAGCATTATATTCCTAATCTTCATCATCAATACAAGGAAGAAAATTGGCAGGATAAAAGGTATCTTTAATAAAAACAGTACCGGTAGTCTTCAATGAAATAAATACATTATGCATACAGTATGCACTAGCATAGAGATAAAAGAAGATATAGCCAATCAAATGTAACATTCCCCCAAGCTGAACAGGAGTTCACCAAGGTACTTTGGAGTACTGGTGCTTAATCTATCTTTAGAATGTTGTAATAATAGAAGTTAATCCTTTTGATCAGTTAAACTCACACATTCATTGAAAATGAAAACTACTCATAGGTAGATGATTTTTACCTAAAGGAAAAAAACTCCTATCTCGGAGAGAAAATTGCTTATATCTACGATTGTTGCAACAAAATAATATTTTTTTATGAATTTAATGCTTTTACCAACTCTTTGACATTTATCTTTCTCATTTTCTTTTATATAAATATCCTTTTTGAGCTATTTTTTCAATGTGAAATTTTCAACAGGTAAGTGGTTTATACTAGGAAAATTTTTCCTTCATACAACAAGATAATCTCCTCTCTTTATATGTGAGTTTAAACTGATCAGAGAGATTAACTTCCATTGTAACACATTCAATAGGAGGATTAAGTACGGGAACTCCAAAGTACCATGGTGAGTCCCTGTTCAGCTTGGGGTAATTAATCATTTTATTGGCTATAAAATAGTTTTGCTGTGAGAGGGTTTTGGGTCTTGACTTTTAACAATGTTTAAGAGAACAAATTTTCAAAGTTATTTGTAAGTTTAAAAATATGAAATTGGATCTGTTTTCTAGAGGAGTCAGCTGCCACTGAAGTAGCATGGAAGGGAGCTGGAAGTAAAGTGGGCCTTCAGATCTGGAGAATTGTGGTAGGTTTTGAAAAAACTGTTGCAGAGTTGGTTGTGTAGTTTTTAGTGTGTCAGTATACTGACACCAAGTTTAGTGGTTTGATCCTAGTCGGAAATTAAAATTTCATAAGGAACATTGCTAGTGTTCCAAAGGGATGAAAAATGGTTGTCTCGTGACCTATTGGGTGTGCAATACTCCAGTGCACATAAAAGACCCACTTGAAGAGTTGTTTGATAAGAATAGGCTCAGTGGGGCTACTACAAAGGGCACTCTTGGAAGCTAGAGATGGTTTAACATAAGCATGAAGCTTAATTCTTAATCCAGGATAAAGAAAATATTTCAAACCAAATATAAGATGAGCTTTAAAGGCATTTACAAAACATAATTTATTTATGTCTCCCCTCCCCCACTTTTGTGGGAAGATATATTGTTTTTGTCCTGTCTGTCAGTCACAAAGTTTGTCAGCGCAACTCCTCTGAAACTACAGAACCAATTTTTACAAAAGTTGGTATATAGGAAGGACACCATATAAAGTTGTTCACAATAACAGGAAATTTTGTTCCTCAAATTTTTGTGGGAGTTATGGCCCTTTGAACTTAGAAAGGACATGGTACGGTAAGAGCCATATTTGGCCCCCTATTTTATGAAAATATAAATCTTGCGAAAAATTATTAAAATGCACTATATATATGGAGTAAAATGGTTCAAATTTATGAGTATGTTTTCAATTTCCAATAATCTTTTCGGTTTTCAATTCTATAGAGACCCGAAACAGAGTAAAATTAACAAAATCGAGAAAAATGCTGATTTTTAGAGCTCACATTGTTATTTTCAAAGGCCTCCGCCTAAATGACCCATATATTTCTTAACTGATTTAGACTTTAATTGAAGTCAGTTCTAAAGTTAATTTACAACATGTCTGGGTCAAGAAGGCGGAGGCATCCAAAAATTGAAAAAATGACGCAAAATTCGTCCATTTTCAGCCAATTTGACAGAAATCTTTTATATTTGTTTTGTTTTGACATTCTATTTTTCACCAATGTCAGATGCTACGCTTAAAAAATTATTAGAACAAGTTTGTTCATTCATTTGAACTTCTAAATAGCATAAGAAATCTTTTCCATATCAATTTTGTAATTTTGAATTATACAGGGGGCCAAATATGGGCCTTAGTGTACCTTGTCCTTTGTTGAAAATCCTCATTTATTGCCTTGTCAGTATAACTACTTAAACTACTGAGCCAATTTCAACAAAACTTGGTATGTAGGAAGGGAACCATAAGTAGCTGTACATGTTACCAGGAAATTTTGTGGGAGTTATGGCCCTTTGAACCTACAAATTTGCTGAAAATCCTCATTTATCATCTTGTTATACTTCTCTGAAACTATAGAACTGAATTCAACCAAACTTGGTATATAGGAAGGACACCATATGTAGTTGTGCATATTACCAGGGAAATTCAAAATTTGAACTTAGAAATTTGCTGAAAAGCCTCATTATCACCTTGTCGGCGCAAATCCTCCGAAACTACTGAACTGATTTCTACAAAATTTGGTAGGTAGGAAGGTTATCTTATATAGTATTACCAGGAAATTTTGATCCTCAAATTTTTGTGGGATTTATGAATCTTTTGAAATTAAAAATTTGGGGGAAACAGGGGGAGACATCGTTTTTATAGGCAAAAACAAAAATATTAGTTTATTAAAAAAAATAAAAGTAAATAAAATATTTTTTTAGTTCATGAATTTTCAGATTTTATAGATTCATTTTGAATGAAATATTATCATGATTGTATAGGTATAAGTAAACCAAATTTAATAGGATAACTTGCATATAAAGAACAGAGTTTGACCAAGACACTATAGAGCACTGTGGAACAACTTTAATTTTTAATGCTATGTATTATTTTAGAATTTGTGTTTAGGTGGTACATGTACTCATTAGCTCAATTATTTTTTACTATTCCACAATCTTATTTGATTATATTGAAGAAAAACCCTATAGTAATATTGTTTGTTATAATGGTTGATTCAGCTAAATTGTAAGACAGACATATTTATTTTCACTAATGAGTGTCTGGACAGTTACATCTGTTTATAATGGACTTGGCAAGAATAGTATTTATACAAACATATCAGTAGGATTTTCTCAGGTCAACAGGGTAAAACAAGGTCATGGATAGAAAAGATGGATATAAATACTTGTATTATTTTATACAAGCACATAATTTGTGGACATTTTATAGTATGTTGCTGTTGTCGTCATTGTCTTATAATTTAAGTGCTCCCACAAACTTGAGTTCTAGTTTACACACATTTTTGAAAATGGTTGTGTTTTTGTTCACAATACATGAAAGCATAATAAATGTTTTTACTTTTTTTTCATGCCCACTGCAACGACATGTCGGGGGGGCATAAGTTTAACTTATGTCGGTCCGCACATACATACGTCCGTACCAATTTCCGTCAAGCTTTTCTAAGAAACTGTTCAAGATAATGATTTGAAACTTGGTAGGATGGTTCAATACGACAAACTGTACCTCCTAAGCAATTTTCAGACCTGTCAGACATCTACTTCCTGTTTGGGACTTAGGCTGATGTGAAAATATGTGAAAATGATATGAAAATTCGTCAAGCTTTTCTCAGGAACTGTATACCAGAATGATTTGAAACTTGGTAGGATGGTTCAGTATGACACACTGTACGTCCTAAGCGATTTTCAGACCTGTTGGACATCTACTTCCTGTTTGGGGACTAGCGGGGGCATCTGTGTCCCATGGACACATTCCTTCTTTATTTATTTCTTTGATCAACATTAATTTTGCAAAATATTTGGTTTGGCCTGACACAACTTTGTATACCTACATATTGTAGTAGTCCTTGAACATTTTGTTAACATTTTTCTGAACGTACAGGATATGTTATATCTGACCTCCACATGTATGTTGTGATGATTTATCTGATTATCCCACATGCTCATCATTAAAAATTGAATCTTAGGGGGGGAGTAAACATAAATAAATGTTATCTGAATCAACCACATTTTAGAATTTTATTTCTTTTGTTTCTTTTTACAGAAATTTAAAGTAACACCTTGGCCTAAAGAGGAGTATGGAAAGTTTTACAATGGAGATTCCTACATTATACTTAATGTAAGTTGTTGGTGATGTAAGAAATCTAAACTCTATATATGGCTATGTATGACTACTGGCCATGAAAACCAAGAAAATTGTTTCCCCAAAATAATTATCTTAATAATGAGACCACATTACATTTGGTCTATCAATTTGAAAAGAAAGGTTACATTAATATTGGACACTGTTATAAAGAGTCAAAGCTATGTTTATTAAAAGATCTAAGGAACTGACATAAGAATCTTTCTTAACCAGTCATTAATTCATTCAAATTCAAAATGATTTTTGTTTTAGACCTATAAGGAAGAAGACAGTGAAGAGCTGAATTATGATGTACATTTCTGGATAGGGCAATACAGCACTCAGGTAACTTGACTAATCTATTTAAATTGAACTTGAAAGAGGCAACAAAAAATAATAGTGTTTTACTTTTCTAGATTTGTTTGTGTTTTTGAAAGTATCCAACATGGAACATGGTAAATTGAAAGGTAGTATAAATCATGAAGCCATCTTAAAATTATACCCTTACCACGAACATGGTATAAAGATTGTTGAAAATGTCTTTGTACATTTTTTTTGGTTATTCCATAGGATGAGTATGGTACAGCCGCCTACAAGACTGTAGAATTGGACACTTTCTTAGATGATGCTCCCATCCAGCACAGAGAAGTTCAAGGGCATGAATCGGAGCTCTTCAAGTCATACTTTGACAATATTACGTATGTATCTAAAATACAAATCAACCACTATTTCTTATGATATGCCTGTACCAAGTCAGGACCATTGTGCTCTTCATATTCTCAGCTGTGTTTTTGCCTTGTTTTGTCTTTTCTTTTTGATCATCCCAGTTTGGTAGTTTTGTTACTGCATGTACCTTATTAATCAGTGTTCTCCCCAGAAATTTTGGATAGCATCATATTTTGCGTAAACAATATCGAGTAACAGAAAGAAAAAAACCATGTCGATCGACATTTCACTATCAATTTATGATAAGTTCTTGACCACGTATCATGTGTTAGTGTATTATGATACCCCCCCTCTCCCCTCCCCACCCACCCCATTTGATGTACCGGTAAGTATTCCTTGTATTCCTTGAAGCTAAAGATACTATAGTTCCATATTAAGAAAGAGTGTGAGTAGGACTGATTGTAGCAATAATCATCAGTATGTCTTTTGTTATCTGTGAACTCTCAGTGAACTGCATCCAGTCACCAAGGATGGAAGAGGAAAAGACAGGCCTGAAAGCCATTTGCCTGGGTTTGAAGCAATAGAAAGTAATTAAATAGCATTCATTTTTGGCATAAATAAGTTACCAAGTACAAATGTTAACATTTTATTCACACTGGTTAATAGTCACTAAGTTGACAGAATCAAATAGATGCCAATGGTTCTCCTGCCAAAAGGAGAAAATGCTAGATAAGGTAATAAGAATCTATTTTTATATCAACTTCCTGTTTTGACCAATGGTCAAACAATATGTCTAGAAATCATTTTTTTGGAATAACAAATGTTACAATGGACATTAAATCATGTTTCATTAAGGTAAAAAGCATTTTCTTTATTCTGGATTTGGGTTATGACCGTTAATTTAGACTTTAACGGCTCATGTTCAATTAACACACCTGAATAAAAGCACGTGTGCATTATATGTTTGTTTTTGTTTTGGTCAAATCCTATTGGTCCTGGTTGGTTGTCCAATAGAAATAATTCAACTCGCAATAGGTGTTCACCTGTAATTTGCATGGCTAATCAGTTTAAAGATCGATATGAATCCTAATTAATTGACAAGACCATGATCATGGATTTATTTGTTAATTGGCTTGGGGTTGTAAATGTGTCGATCACTCAATGATCATCAATCAGTCAGTGGCTTCATTAGGACGAAACTCAATACCTTTGTATTTCTAGCAATTTAAGATAGCGTCTCGGTAAAGACTGATAGCATCTCGGCAAATTACGATAGCGTCTCGGTCCCGAGATGCTATAAGGGCCTGGGGAGAACACTGTATTAATACAATTTGAATTGTGCTTCCATCATCTCCTGGCTAATGCCTCTGCAAATTTGAGATAATAATTCAACATCATGTAAGGTATTTGAATATTTGTTACATAGTTGCATATGAAATACTGATTTTTCCCAGTGAAATACAATCTGGTAAATTCACAGTGTGAAAAAACAAAAAATATTTTCACTCTTGCATCCTTTCCCGCCAAACTCAATTACCGGGTATGATGTTTTGAATTGTATTGTGTTGTTGGCATGACAACGTCGGTCTAAATTCATAGGGCATTCAAATTAATTTGTTAAAAAACCAATTAAATAGTGGCATTTTATCTATGTAATAAATACGATAATCAATTAGGTCTCATGAATAACCAAAATGTGATCACTTGTGCGTGAACGCACTCAGATTTAACTTGCACGGAGCTTTTTAAATTTTAGTGTGTTTACCGACTCGTGATCATATTTTGGTTATTCACTCGACACAATTAATTATCCTATGATTATAAAAAAGACATTGACGATTCTATTAACTGCTGAAAAGAAACATTCAATACACAAGAAAATATGAATAGAATTTAAAGGCAATTGACATCAATCAAGTATTTAAGAATAAGTTTGATGTACATGTAATGGAGTATAATTTATTGTTTTAACATGTTGGTGTTTTTTTTAAATCAATAAACAATTTTCAAAAAAATTATTAAGACAAAAGTGAAATTTCATTTTTTTTTTCTCAAAAGTAGTTCCCTTTGCATTTTCCCGTACGAAAAGCTCCATATGGATTGGTTATGGATTCCATATGGATTTAAAAAAATTTCTATTGAACAATCCATATGGAATGCTTATGGATCCATATGGAATGGTTATGGATTCCGTATGGAATTTCGGCCGAAATATTTAAATTAGTCCATAAGTTCTTATGAACTCATTTGCATAAATCTTATGGATTCCATATAAATGGGTTATGGATTCCATATGAAAAGTTTATTGATTCCATATAAAAGGGTTATGGATTCCATATAAAAAAAATTATGGATTCCATATGAATTTTTGTTCTTATTCCATATGGATTTTTTCACAGTCCATATAAATTTTTTAGTAAGAAATCCATAAGGATTAGACATGGGATTCAATCAGGCATAATTGAAGGTTCTTCATGGAGATGCTGTTGATCTAATATTTATTTCAAACTTCCTTAAGAAAAGAAGTTTCTTAAATTTTGTATTATATTTTCCAACCTATGTGTCAACAGCAAAAAATAAAGACCTAAGTTTTTAATAAGGCATTATTAGCATACCACCACCTCTTTGCCATGCAGAAAAAAAACAGGAAAGTGCATGAGGCATTTGGTACAACTGATATATGCCCTGAACTATATGAAGGGGGAGATAAAAGGGTTGTTGCTTTGGCATTATGACTGAACAATTTTTTTGGGGGTGGATGCATTACAAAGTCTGTCCAATCATGCTTTGCCAAATCAGCATTAGAACTGTTATTGAATTGCTAATTGTATTTATCCTGCATGATTTCACATTGAATTATGAATAAAAAATATAAAAATCTTAATTGCAGCTCTGCAATAGCATGAAGATTAAGAGTTTGCAAAGAGATCAACTGGCATTTACTTGCCATTCTATTTCTTTTATCTAGGATGTACAGTTTTGTCAACGTTTAAACTTTTGAGTAAAAAAAAAGGTATTGAAATGAATTGAAAAACTAAAAAAATCATTAATTAATGTACTTACATATATAAATACATGAAAAAACAAACACATTTCAATATAATCATCTTTAACTCCAGCAATAATCACACAGTTATCAGTGTTCCTGTTTGCAATTCAATGGACTCAAAAACTGATGATGTCAGAAATGACATCATCAACATGATCAAGTGCACTTATGTCAGCAAGATTTAAAGAAAATATTGTCCATATGGATTTAGCTTTGTCCTTCTGGATTTTTTATTTGTCCATATGGACAACATTTTTGTCCATATGGACAATATTTTAATCCATATGGACAACAATTAAATCCATATGGACAATCATAAATCCATATGGATATCCTTGTCCATAACCTGTCCATATGGATTCCATAAGCATTCCATATGGATTCCATATAATTTTTTCGTACGGGTAGAATTATCAGAGTCCAGAATACTGTCATGATATTTTCATACTTAATTATGTAAACCAAAATGATATATGTAGTGTTATACCATGTATTTTGTTTTTATCATAGCATACTGAAAGGAGGTGCAGATACAGGATTTAGACATGTTAAACCAGAAGAATATACTCCGAGACTGTTTCATTTCTGTGGTAATAGAAAGAAGGTTGAAGTTAGAGAGGTACAAGTGATTAAATGCATTTGAAATAGTTACATAAAAGCACATTAAATTAGATTTCCTGGTTGAGTCTATAATTACATGTATTTTGTATTTGTTCTGAAATTTCTTTAAGATATGTTAAATTATACCCCACGCTACAAAGTCTGTCTGTCATTATCTAATTGTCAGCCCAGTTGGAAATTTTTGGAGATTATAGCCCCTTGAATTAAGTTTGTTTTCTATAATTAAGTTTTGTAAGCACAACTTCTCTGAAACTACTCAATTGATTTCCACAAAACTTGGTTTTCACTACAGTAAGTATACCATACATTGTGCAGAATGTCTAGAAATTTTATTCAAAGCCCTATGACATTGTCAAAAGTTGGCAGCCCTGAATATGGTTTGGTTTATGGTCATTCTAGATACGTCATGTAAATGTTAACATGAATCATTTTCCTACAGAGATTTTTAGACAAGCATTACATATTTATATATATTAAACCTGTTGAAAAAAGTTGCTTTTAAAACTGTTGGTGAAAATACCATTTTCTTTCTTTATTGATATCAGGTACCAAGGGTTGCCAGTCGTCTGAAATCAGATGATGTATTTATCCTTGACTTGGGTCTTCAGATCTACCAATGGAATGGTGCAGGATCAAACAAAGACGAAAGGATGAAGGTAAAAAAATTCTTAGATGAAAAATTATGAAATTTTATTATTGTTGACTATATTATACAACACTGTCATTAGTGTGTATAATATCCAAACAATATTACTTATCAAGTGGTCATATCTTAAAGGATGGGCATTTCTTGATATAATGTAGTACCTTACAACATTAAAGACAGAATATAACTTCTAGTAGTAGTTTATTGAATTAATCATTATGGTGTAGGTCCCTGACCAATTTGAAAGAACATTAACAAACAACAATCAATCAATCAAAAGAAATTGTTAAACATGGTTGCTACTTTATTTAACAGGCCATGCAGTATTGTATTCAGCTGAAAGGTGAGAGAAGTGGAAAGGCTTCGTCTGAAGTCCTGGATGAGGACTCTACAGACAAGGATGTAAGCTTAAGTCAGAAATTTTAGTACATGTTTAACATACATTTGGTAATTTCAGAGAGGTTTTTATTTTCTACTTATTTCACAATATCCTCAGAAGCATAAAGATAAAATTACAATATTCTACTTTTTATGACGAATCACAAAATTTGGTATCTTCAAAAATGACACATTACACAATATCCTCAGAAGCATAAAGATAAAATTACAATATTCTACTTTTTATGACGAATCACAAAATTTGGTATCTTCAAAAATGACACATTACACAATACCAGAAATAGAAAAACTCAACTGGTATCAAACTTTTGTGCCTACTGTACCAAATTTAAAGACTATAGTATTGATGCATAGTATGTATCTATGCATATTTATACCCCACGCAACAAAGTTGCGAAGGGTATAATGTTTTTGACTGGTCCGTCCGTCCGTCCGTCCGTCCGTCCGTCCGTCCGTCAGTCTGTGATCAAAGTTTGTAATCGCAACTCCTCTTAAACTAATGAACAGAATTTAATGAAACTTGGTATACAAGAAGAACACCATATGTAGTTGTGCATATTACCGGGAATTTTTGATTCGCAAATTTTTGTCGGAGTTATGGCCCTTTGGACTTAAAAATTTGCAGAAAATCATGATTACAGTTTGTAATCGCAACTCCTCTTAAACTACCGAACAGAATTTAATGAAACTTGGTATGCAAGAAGAACACCATATGTAGTTGTGCGTATTACCAGGAATTTTTGATTCGCAAATTTTTGTGGGAGTTATGGCCCTTTGGACTTAAAAATTTGCAGAAAACCATGATTACAGTTTGTAATCGCAACTCCTCTTAAACTACTGAACAGAATTTAATGAAACTTGGTATGCAAGAAGAACACCATATGCAGTTGTGCATATTACCGGGAATTTTTGATTCGCTAATTTTTGTGGGAGTTATGGCCCTTTGGACTTAGAATTTTGCAAAAAATCATGATTACAGTTTGTAATCGCAACTCCTCTAAAACTACTGAACAGAATTTAACGAAACTAGGTATGCAAAAAGAACACCATATGTAGTTGTGCATGTTACTGGGAATTTTTTATTCACAAATATTTGTGGGAGTTATGGCCCTTTGGACTTAGAAATTTGCAGAAAATCATGATTACAGTTTTTGATTGCAACTCCTCTAAAACTACTGAACAGAATTTAACGAAACTTGGTATGCAAGAAGTGCACCATATGTAGTTGTGCATTTAAGCTGGAATTTTTGATTCGCAGATTTTTGTGGGAGTTATGGACCTTTGGATTTAAAAATTTTCAGAAAATCATGATTACAGTTTGTGATCGAAACTCCTCTGAAACTACTTAACAGAATTTAACGAAAGTTGGTATGCAAGAAGAACACCATATGTAGTTGTGCATATTACCAGGAATTTTTTTTCTGCAATTTTTTGTGCGAGTTATGAACCTTTGGACTTAGAAATTTGCAGAAAATCATGATTACAGTTTGTGAACCCAACTCCTCTTAAACCAACCATCAGAATTTAATGAAACTTAGTATGAAAGAAGTACACCATATGTAGTTGTGCATATTACTAGGAATTTTTTATCCCCAAATTTTTGTCGGAGTTGTGGCCCTTTGGACTAAGAAATTTGACATAACTTTGTTAAGATATTCAAATACTTGCACATTCACTTTTACAATCATTTAATATTATTGATTCCTATAAGGAATATCCCCTAAATCGAACAGGCGTTCATTACAATGTTGACTTTATTACAAATTTTGTTAATCATGATGTGCTTAACAATATGCAATTTACATTTCTTAAATATCTCATATAGAGCCATATAGATTTTAAGATATTCAACTTAATACATTTTTGTTAGTGCAAAATTCATAAAAATCAAGTTATCATGTCAATTACTCTTTCGTGGGTTGTTGAATCTTCTTCAAAATTTCAGGGCAGATAGATCTTGAAGTGCTGATCACTTGTTCTCAATCAGAGTTTCAAAATCTGTCACCCTTTTTGAGTTGTATTACTAAAAACTGCAATTTAACCCCGAGGCCGTTACTACCATTGAGGCAAGTGAGGCAATTGCCTCACTAAAAATTTTGGCAATTTAAAAACAAAATATAAATAATTTAATGAAGATTAACGTTTTGAAAGTTTTGGGACCAATATCCATTGTTTTAACCATGATAACATGAGGTTTGTTCTTCTTTTTGAGTCACAAGTAGGTGTTGTTAATGATCCTTTTCTAGATGCTCCGGCTTCTAAGAAAACAAACGCCTGCAATTAAGTGATAAATAGACTTTGCGGCCTTGCAATGCTTCATGATCGTTTGTGATTTATCTAAACTTGTAGCGTTCTATCATGTTTGTTGAGAATGAAAGCAAAAGGGACATGTACTCAAATATTAAATGTTTAAAAGTCCAAAACCATACGACAACGACACTACGAGGAAGCAGAGACTTTAAAAACGGCAATATCAAAACAAAACCACCAAAAAAAACCAAGATCATCAGGGAAGCATGCTCTTGAATAATGTAAAGTAAAGTTCTGAAACTTAAACTTTAAAAGCCAGAACCAGAATGCCATTGTAAAAAAAATTAAAGGGGGGGGGGGTTGACGATTGGAAACTTGATGTCATGAAATGTTTGATATGGCGTTGTAAAAAAGTCATCCTTGTACGTCAATTTAGACTTCTTAAAATCTGTCAGGTCTTTAATTTCATGATATACTAATTATAAACAAAGGTACCACCAGCAATTAATTTTGAGTGGAGGACAGGGCAATTAAAGTTGCCTTTTTAATCTTTAACTGATTTTTAGGTGTCTGCTTTATATGAATAAAGGAACAAATCAGTTTTTTTACAACCAACGTTTATTAGAATTCCGATGGTCTGAAAAAAGTTGGTCATGTTAATGATACTCATTTATTGTTTAAATTGTTTTAAAAGGCAGCAACTAATAAACCTTGCTTCAGGTTAAATTACCTCTCAGGAAACGCCAAGAATGCAGGATTTCACACCATTTACCCCAGAGCTTCTGGGGGCCTTAAGCTGCCCCAGACCCCCTGCCGAAAAATTTTCGCGTCCAACCCTAGTTAAGACCTTGTCCCCCTATGTTCTATTTTAAGCCACGGTAGCCATGTTTTACAACCAATCAAAAATTCCCACAGCAGTTCTAAACACCTAATGCTAATTAATAACCATACCAAGTTGGGTTTTAATTGGACATATGGTGTCAAAGGAGTTAAAGTTTTTAATGTAATCAGGAAATGCTGTGAAAATTGTAAATTTTGACATTCTAAGGGGAATAACCAAAAAAGGAAAGGTCATACAACG
The DNA here is from genome assembly GCA_963971305.1 of Arcuatula senhousia. Lineage (NCBI taxonomy): Eukaryota > Metazoa > Mollusca > Bivalvia > Mytilida > Mytilidae > Arcuatula > Arcuatula senhousia. Next base: position 65,451,270 of record OZ020303.1, on the reverse strand, counting down.
TTGACCCTTTTATAGATCTTGAGGTGCTGATCACTTTAACCCTATGCCAGAATACGGACGACGGACGACGGACGCCAAGTGATGACAATAGCTCACCTGACCCTTCGGGTCAGGTGAGGTAACAAAGGGGTTATTTTCATTTTTTTGCAAATAATTCAAAAACAGTGACAGATTTTTAATTCTGTTCTAGAACAAAAGTGGTGTGCACCTCAAGATCTGCCTGTCCTAATATTCTTAAGAAGATCCAACAACCCATGTAGGAGTTAGTGCCCTTTTTAGCTCACCTGACCCGAAGGGTCATGTGAGCTATTGTCATCACATGGCGTCCGTCGTCCGTAAACTTTTTAAAACATTAACTCCTCTGACACCATGCGTCCAATTGCAACCAAACTTGGTATGGTTGTTCATTAGCATTCGGTGCTTAGAACTGATGTGGGGATTTTTGATATGTCGTAAAACATGGCCGCCATGGCTAAAAATAGAACATAGGGGTAAAATGCAGTTTTTTTGCAAATAACTCAAAAACAGCTACAGATATCAAAATTCTGGTAAAGGTGATCAGCACCTCAAGATCTACCTACCCTGAAATTTTGAAGAAAATCCAACAACCCATGTAGGAGTTATTGCCCTTTTTGTGGATTTTTTTGCAAATTTTGCACCTGTTTAGCTCAATATCTTGAAAACTATACTAGATATTTGAGAAATTTAAATTGCATATAGTTAAGCACATCAAGATCTACATAATATGTAATAGGGTCAACGTTGTAGGACCTTTCCTTTTAGGAGTTATTGCCCTTAGAATGTCAAAGTTGCGCATTTTAACAGCATTTCCTCATTATATTGAAAACGTTCACTCCTCTGACACTTTAAGTCCATTTGGAACCAAACTTGGTATTATTGTTTATTAGCATTAGTTGTATAGAACTGATGTGGGGATTTTTGATTGGTTGTAAAACATGGCCGCTGTGGCTAAAAATAAAACATTAGGTTTAACTGCATTTTTTTGCAAATAACTCAAAAAGGGTCACAGATTTTTAGATTTTGATTGAGAACAAAAGTGACCGGCACCTTAAGATCCACCGTATTGTCAGATGACCCCCTTATTAATCTTATGACCCTTTCAACGTCAAATAACCTTTACTTCAGGCACATATGTCAGGTGAGCGATTCAGGCTCCTGGGAGCCTCTCCTTATTGATCTTTTCACATATTTTTGTATTTTTTAGTTAGTAAGGGAGGGACCATAAAACTTGAAGGGGGATCTTGGTTTTTTGTTTTGATCAGAATTTTTTTTTCCGTGCAAGGGCAGACAAAATATTTATTTTTCAAAGGCGTCGCGACAGAATATTTTTTTTCATTATCAGCATTATTTTTATAGCAAAAATCCTTCTTCAGAATATTTTTTTTCTTACCCTCAGCTGCCAAAATATATTTTTCATCAAAAATAATTTTCAGAATATTTTTTTAGGAAAAAATAATTTTTAGAATATTTTTTTAGGAAAAAATAAAGCCCCCCCCCCCCCATTCAAGGTAAATGGTCCGTCCCTAATGGTCACATGAAAAGTATCTTCAGTCAACCTTAAATCCTTCCTTTTACAAAATCAGGGAAAAAAATAACTTTCCTCTAATTACATATTTATATTCAGAGGAACAATGTTTTAATTGGGATTTTAGATCAAAAGATCATAATTAACAAAATTTGTAAAAACAAAAAACAAAAAAAACAAAAACTTTTAAGGTATGTACTGTAAAAGTACTATGAGTTTGTGTTAATAAAATATCTGTATTTGTATATTTTTCTAAAAATGTCACTTACAGCTGTAAAAGACTTTTTATTTGATTAAATGTTTTTAATGAATAAACTTAGTTTGTGTCATAATAATCCATTTGGCCAATATAAAAAATATCCTAGATTCTCAACCTCTCCCAGATTATTTCAGCCATGGGGAAAATATTTTGATTTTTGGGGGCAATTATTATTAACTTTGTTACAGTTCATTTTTGGTCAATTTCCTGTAAAATGACAGAACAGTTTATCAAGATAGAGATATGAAATGGAAATAAAATTTGAATGCACATCCCATATTTTCAAGAAATTAGTATGAGAATCTAGGAACTATCTTATTATGGCCTTATAACTTATCACCAGGCAGAGAAGTTTCATGATAATGCACGCATGTATTCCTACAATTTCTAAGTTTTTTTTTATTCATAAAGAGTCCTGTTCGGGCCCAGGAGTTGAATAGGCCCACAGCAAAGTACCAACTGTAGTTAAGAAGTTACAACATCAGACATCAAAACGAAGGGAAAGATGGTCACACAAAAAGAATAATATAGGACATTTGCATCCTTCCATTAACAAATAGCTAAATCAATTTTGATTTAAACTGACCTTGTAAGGAAAAGGTGTGAGTGCTGCTAAATCTTCTCATTTACTGGTGAGGGGTCATCCTAAACTTGCTCCACCTTGAAGGTTACCCTTAGACTTTAGAATGTAGGAAGCAGAGGTACCAGTGGGGTATCGGAATGTCAAAAGTCAGAAAGGGCAGAGACAAAAAACCAGTAAACATCAACAAGAACAGGACAAAAACAGACAACATGGAAACACAAATAACTGAATATCAATCAACAACGCGAACTCCAGTCAAAACAAGAGTGAACTCAGGTGCTCCGGAAGAGTAAGCAGTTCCTGCTTGCTATAGCACACCCGTCGCGTTGCCAATAGTCCATTCAGCGTGTCAAATCCGGTAAAGGAAGGCAAAACAACACCCTATGACAGACCAACATCTGCACTCATCTGAGAGATCGAAATCCCATATTTGTCTATAAGTGCATGATGTCTTCCGTAACATTTCTTGAGTGAAGACAGCAACCGAGGAGCAACATAACCCTGTGTGAGCAACAGCAATGAAAGCATTGTTCCCATAGGCTGATCCTGGGGGCCCTGCCCCCCCCCCTTTTTGGTAGAAAAATTTGGTTGAATATATAGGAAATCATTGAAATGTGACCAAAGCGGTCCCCCTCTTAGGCCAGTCAGTGGGCCCCCTCTTTTCAGAATTTCTGGATCTGCCACTGGTTCCTCTGTTTGTTTCATTCTAATGTTAACCTCTATTATTAGATGTTGTGCCATACATATATACTTCATACCTCTTCTTTTTTCTTTTTGGATAAAAAAAAGGATTGACATAAAAAAGATTGAAATTTCCCAAATGCTGGAACAATCAGGATCCTATCTGCATAAAATACATGTTCAAGTATAAACAATGTTGAAATAAGAATATGTCTAAACGATGAGACGCCACAAATATCAACATGGTTTTTTTTTCTGCAATCACTGAACCACAGAGTTTATTCTACAGGTAAAATTTAAGTATAATTTTTGTTTGCTCAGATGTACCCTGATTTATATGTGGATCAAGTTTCATGATTATAGCTAAAAGTATCTAATGTGGAAAAAGATGAGGATGCATCTGTGTTAGGACTCATGACTTTCTACATGAAACATTATAAGTCGTTACAAAATAATGTGTTCTCAGTGTAGAAGTTGTTTACAAATATATTTGTTTTTGCCTCTAATCAACTCTTATTCAATATGAAAGAAATACATGATATATATAAATATCTCTTTATTTCATGGACTTGTAACGACATGTAGTACATGTATAATCTAATCTGTTGCACATTAAACATTTAGGAATTAAAATTCTTTCTTCTATCATAAATATTCTAATACTGGCATGATCTTTTCTGTTCATATATAACATTCAAATTCTTTATTAGAAGACTTATTTCTACAATTCTTCATAAAGGAGTAGGGGCAATATAAAGGCCCTTATTTAGCCTAATAATATGAAAGTTATTCAAAATCTCCATTTCTGGCTACAATATAGTGTAAACTCTGCCCAACAGGAAAACATGTCCAATTATTTTAAAATTTAATATTGAAGTGTCATAATGACGTCATAAATCTAGCGATTTTGGCAAAAATGACAAAATATGAGAAATTTTGGTCGTTTTTAAGGTACATTTTGGACCAGAAAACATCGTCCGCACATGAGAAACAAATTCATATTTTTAGAGAAGCTTTATATTAGCCATATTAACAATCTGTAAAAATATTTAGTTGTTTCTTGTGTGCGGAGATACTTTGCTAGTCCAAAATATATCTTAAATATCCTGAAAATTGATGCAAATTGGTGATTTTCTGAATGAAGGTCAGTTTCATTTCATAATTTTTACCAAAACAATCATTTGAAAATTAAAAAAAAAATATTTAGTTTCTCATTTTTGGATATTTAATAAATATTTTATCAACATCTGACAACAGTATTCAAAGATTGAAACTTGGGAAAAATTTTAGGCCAAAAACAGGCCTTAATGCCCCTACTCCTTTAAAGGTGAATTGATCAGATATTATGGTGTTTTCAGTCTGCATAATTAGCACTGGCCCGCTTGTCCCTTGCCAGTAAAAATCCTTTCAAGCAAGTGAAATTTGGAGAAAGTATTTTTATTGGTTAAACATAACAAAAACTTAAAATCATGTATTTGGGAAAGGACTCTCAAATCCTTTGTCTAAGTGGTCAAAGAGCATTTTAAAATACAGCAAAATTCACTCATTACCAACTGTTGTACTGATAAAACTGGATGGGATTCCTTATTAAGATTGAAGATATAGCACTATTTTAAAGTCTATGGATGTTCTAATATCATTATTCCATGTTAGACCCTAGATCAAGTCTGAATGTAATTGTATTAGGGGTAGTAGGGTCTGCAATATACACTTCTTGTCCATCTTTCAATCCAAGCTCTGAAATGGAAAAGACAAGATATCTCAAACAAAAATTTTAAAAAGATGTGAACAGTATTAATGTACATGACTTTATTCATAATCATGAATATCTTATCCCACTTTAAAATCTGAATTCATGTACCATATTCATTTGCAATATTATTTGATAGGGATAAAATCTCAATATTTTGATATCTGTGTACTTATTGATGCCATGCTTGATGGGTGGCAACAGGTTATTATGTTTTACAGATATAAAATGCAATTTTTATCATACACCCTTAAAGCTTTTCTTCAGTTGGTTCACTAACTTTTCAAGCAGGGAGAGTCGGAGGAGCAAAAAAAAAACTTTGAGCAGATATTATACCCTGAATGATGGTTGTGTCATGGTGAAGATGGTACCAATAGTTAACAATGGGAAAGATTTTCATATAAGATTTAACCATGGACTAGCTATTGCTACACCCAAGGTATCAACTGCTTCACCACTGATAGAATTGTGCAAGAACAAAATGTCTTTCTCATGTTTTCACTTGTTTTTTTTTATTATTATTATTAATCATTAAAAGTGTAATGTGTTTTTTGTTTAAATATCTTACCATTTAATGTCTTTTTTAGATTTTCTTTTGTTTTCTCCTCTATAGATTTAACAGTCTGCATGTACAATGTCTTATTTTTACCATTCATCGAAGTTGTTATTCCTGGAGATTTCATTTGGCTGTGAATAAATTATAAATTAAATACAACAATATTTAAATTAATCATATATGTTCAAAAGATGGATTTGGTCCTTTGCTAATCATATTAACTAGTTGACTGTTATAAGAAAGACTCAAGTCATCTGTATTTTTAAATTATTTTAAGAAAAATAGTGGCAAGGATGAATTTGATTTTTTTAAACCTTATTATTCAGATCTTAAAGCTAAAAGACATGAGTATAGAGCATGTAACCCTGTACTGCATGCAAAAATGTGGACCGAAAAACAGACAGTGACCCTTGAATGAATCTTTGGATGCCAAGGGTTTTGACCTGTTAACACTTGATCTTCAAAATGAGAAGAGGCAATCATTACCATTGCCTTATGAAAATACCTTAAATGATCTCAAAATGTTAGATTATAATTACTACAGCAAATTAAAAAAATTTCAAGAATGGTTTAAAATATGTGGAAAAGTCAACTATATGTCACTGCTTTTTCAATGTGATTCTTGCTTATTAAACAAATAGATTTTCCAAGAATTTTACATTTTTTCTGAGGGCTATATTAGTAATAACCAGAACCCACCACCCATACAATTTTTGCCATTTTGCAGTAAAATGTTCCTCATAAATCACCAGCACCCATCTTTTAATATATTAAGTGTCTTTATTAAACACCCCCTTATATTTTTTCCTTGCATATTCCTGATAAATATTTATAATTTATGGATAGACTTGACATAATATTTACTTACTATTCTTGGCTGTCAATTAAATAAGAAATTATATCCTGTAATTTATCAGCATCAGAAAACTTTAAATTCTTTGGAATATTTGTACAAGCTATACAATCTTCCTGCAATAGAAAATATATTAGAAGAATAAAGTATACATTTGTTAAGTATATAATGCAAATAAAACTTTATACAATATCAAGTTTTGTGGTCATTACATCTATCAAGTTATTTATGTTAACAGGGAATAGGATTACAAAGTAGCAGCAGTCAATGCTAGTAAAATTTTAGTTAAGTGCATAATCTTTAAATTTATTACGGCTCAAATGTTTCTATGTTTCAGCTGTTCAGCCTTCATCATGAGTGGAAAGTCCTCTTAAGTCACATCTTCTTCATTTCTCAACATCTCCATCAAAAACATCATCCATTGTCAAGAGAAAAAAATGTAAAATAGATTTTTTTCCATAAGTGAACAAAATGAACACATCCACATTAGTCATTATGACTACAAAATTTCAAATTCATGAAAGAAATTATTATTTCCTATGTTTAGCATTTTAGATCAATATACTATTGTTAAAATAAAAGTTGCTATTCACTCTTTACTTCAATATTAATTGTTACTACATTTACAAATTACCTTTTTCATAGCTTCAAAAGCATATGTATATATTCCATCTATATCACTAAAGTTCATGTAATTATTTAAAGGTAAACAACAACTGAAAAATAACAAAAATACAAATTACTACAGTAACTAATACTGAATTTATCAACCATTCTAATAAAACCTTATGGTAGCCATGATAGTATCAAGTTGTTAAATGTACTGACTAATAGTTTTAAACTAAAAGCATATATGTATATTAGGGCTGTTCCAGAATTAATTGTATGGGGGGGTCGGAAGGCACTTCAATTAAAATTTAATGGGTGGTGGTATTTTTAGATATTTCTCCAATGCAACATAAGGAAAAACAATATTTAAATTTGGTGCATGGTGGGGGTAAGAATAAATTGCCTTCTGACCCCCCCCATACAATTAATTCTGGAATAGCCCTTACTAGATCTTTGTCTCACACTTCTGTATATACATGTATATATGAACAGTTTACACTTCCAATTACTTTTACATCCTGTCATCTCCAAATCCTTTAAATGATGTTGTAACCATTAGAAACTGTTTACCCTTTATACAATAGTCTTTAATGTGTATGTCGTTGAATTTGCATTTTTTTATTTTTTGTCATGTTTTTTTGCTTTTTTATATATTGCTTGAGAACAGTTTAGTGCTATTCTTTTTCATCACAAGATTTTTTTCGTATAACAACATGGTAGTGAACAAAACAGAAAAGCTAATAATTTTAAGGTAAAAGTTTAAAATGAACAATAGTGTCTCTGAGACATATCTGATTGCATTCTATGGTTTTCTTCTCTTTTTAAAATAAATATGAATTGTACATGTTTTGGCTAATAACTATTAACACCTTCCATACCTTGTTGCAAGTTTAAACACTTCTGTTGAACAAGCAGCTAAAATTAAGAATTAAAGTTCATTGTCAGTTTGTAAAATATAATCAGAAGTTTGGGGGACAGTATAAAATTCAAATTCTTTAAGAAAGAACATTTTTTACAGGTTTTCAAGCTTTTTCATAAAAAGTTGAAGAAATAATCTAAATGCAGGAGGGAAGGAAAATATCACCACACAATAATAAGTGTTTGAAGAAATTTTTTAAAGGAAATACTGTACATATATCAGAAATGCTTTTTTTTTAGCTCACCTGACCCGAAGGGTCATGTGAGCTATTGTCATCACTTGGCGTCCGTCGTCCGTCCGTCGTCCGTCCGTCGTCCGTCGTCCGTCGTCTGTCGTCCGTCGTCCGTAAACTTTTTAAAACGTTAACTCCTCTGACACCATAAGTCCAATAACAACCAAACTTGGTATGGTTGTTCATTAGCATTCGGTGCTTAGAACTGATGTGGGGATTTTTGATTCGTCGTAAAACATGGCCGCCATGGCTAAAAATAGAACATAGGGGTAAAATGCAGTTTTTTGCAAATAACTCAAAAACGGCTACAGATATCAAAATTCTGGCATGGGTAAAAGTGATCAGCACCTCAAGATCTACCTACCCTGAAATTTTGAAGAAAATCCAACAACCCATGTAGGAGTTATTGCCCTTTTTGTGGATTTTTTGCAAATTTTGCACCTGTTTAGCTCAATATCTTGAAAACTATACTAGATATTTGAGAAATTTAAACTGCATATTATTAAGCACATCAAGATCTACAAAATATGTAACAGGGTCAACGTTGTAGGACCTTTCCTTTTAGGAGTTATTGCCCTTAGAATGTCAAAATTTAGCATTTTAACAGCATTTCATCATTACATTGAAAAAGTTAACTCCTCTGACACTTTAAGTCCAAATGGAACCAAACTGGATATGATTGTTTATTAGCATAAGGTGTTTAGAACTGATGTGGGGATTTTTGATTGGTCGTAAAACATGGCCGCTGTGGCTAAAAATAGAACATAGAGGTAAATGGCAGTTTTTTACAAATAACTCAAAAACGGTAACAGATATCAAAATTTTGATTGGGAACAAAAGTGATCAGCTTTTCAAGATCTACCAGCTCTGAAATTTTGAAGAAAATCCAACAACCTATGTAGGAGTTATTGTCCTTTTTGTGGATTTTTTGCAAATTTTGCACCTGTTTAGCTCAATATCTTGAAAACTATACTAGATATTTGAGAAATTTAAATTGCATATTGTTAAGCACATCAAGATCTACGAAATATGTAACAGGGTCAACGTTGTAGGACCTTTCCTTTTAGGAGTTATTGCCCTCAGAATGTCAAAATTTAGCATTTTAACAGCATTTCATCATTACATTGAAAAAGTTAACTCCTCTGACACTTTAAGTCAAAATGAAACCAAACTTTGTATAGTTGTTTATTAGCATTAGGTGTATAGAATTGATGTGGGGATTTTTGATTGGTCGTAAAACATGGCTGCTGTGGCTAAAAATAGAACATAGGGGTAAATGGCAGTTTTTTGCAAATAACTCTAAAACGGTGACAGATTTTAAATTTTGATAGGGAACAAAAGTGATCAGCACCTCAAGATCTACCTGCCCTGAAATTTAAAAAAAAATCCAACAATCCATGTAGCAGTTATTGCCCTTTTTGTGGATTATTTGCAAATTTTGCACCTGTTTAGTTCAATATCTTGAAAACTATACAAGATATTTGTGAAATTTAAATTGCATATTGTTAAGCGCATCAAGATCTACAAAATATTTAATATGGTCAACGTTGTAGGACCTTTCCTTTGAGAAGTTATTGCCCTTAGAACGTCAAAATTGAGCATTTAAAAAGCATTTCCTCTTTATATTGAAAACGTCAACTCCTCTGACACTTTAAGTCAGATTGGAACCAAACTTCTTATTATTGTGTATTAGCATTAGGTGTATAGAACTGATGTGGGGATTTCCGATTTGTTGTAAAACATGTCTGCTGTGGCTAAAAATAGAACATTAGGTTAAACTGCATTTTTTTTTGCAAATAACTCAAAAAGGGTGACAGATTTTTAGATTTTGATTGAGAACAAAAGTGATCAGAACCTTTAGATCCACCATATTGTCAGATGACCCCCTTATTAATCTTATGACCCTTTCAGCGTTAAATAGATTTTGCCTTTTAACCTTTACTTCAGGCACATATGTCAGGTGAGCGATTCAGGCTCCTGGGAGCCTCTTGTTTCAGATAAAATGATTGGAGAAAATTAAAATTTAAATTATTGCAGTAAGTAAAACTGAAATTGCTCATACTTTAGTTACAATCTTTGGAATATGATTGATTGTTGTTTGTTTTAAGTCCTGTCTATGTTTCAAATAGAAATACTAATAATGATGAGAACTTCAGTGATGTCAAAGTTGTACTATTATTATATATCATCCGACGATGATTTTTGTTCTCTGCTTTTGTTTTCTATTGCTTTCTTTTGTTTGTTAATGAGTTTGTTTGGCTTTTTTGGTGGGGTTTGGTTTGGTTTGTTTTGTTTTGTTAATTTGAATTTTTATGGGGGGTGGGGGTGGGGATGCATTTTGAACTGTAAAACTTACCAGCAATTACTGCATTTGTTGATGCTACTGCAGGAATAATTCTTTTGACAACACCTAAAACAGAAACAGAAATAGTGTGAAAAAGAAATTGTCTGTTAATTTACCGGATATGCTGTGTTAAAATTGTTGACTGTTAAGACAATATAAAGATTAAGGACCTATAAGATGTTTGATTTTTTAACAAAGTAAACAAGTTTAATTTAATTTTCTGAAAATTAATATCTCAACTTTTAATAGACATTAACCCAACCACACTTAAGTTTTAAAACCCAATTCTTTACAAATCATAAACTTGCATTACTGTGTTTATTAGTTTACAACATTACAAAGTACCGAGGGTAATCACATGCCTAGTCGTCAGATTTGTTGGACACAAAGTCACAAATAAATTTAATACTTTTGTCATTGAAATTTCTGATTGTTTAAATTCAAAAATGTTAAAAACTCCAGGTTTCTTTCCTTGTACAGCACATGGTCAATATCTTTGGTGCTGGATTTGGCTTTACTAATAGAACTTTTTGGTTTTGAGTTCTTTTCGTTCAATACTTTTCGGTTTTGACCTTCCAATGTTTTGATTCAAATGCTGCTGATGAGAGGTTACTCCTTGAAATATGCATATACAGCATTACCAAATTAACTGTTTTATACACTTTTTGGTATTTGCATTATACTACACATCTGAAAGGGTGTTCACAAGTCCCGTGCAAAGTATTGTCTGTGTTAAGCAAAGAAAATAGTGCAGTGACTTAGGGTGTCGATTTCAAATTTTAATCAACCACCCTGACACACGGCTGAATCATACCTCTTTGGATAGCTTAATGCTTACTTCATTCATTTTGAGTGGTCGTAAAGGTTACAAGTGGTGCAAAAGTCTGTGATTAGAGGTCAAAGGTCAAATTGTCAGCATGCAATTTTTCGTAAAATTTCAAAGTTTATGCCTATATTTTAGAAGAGGATTGTGATTTTGTTTAAACTTTTATATTTTATTATATTTAAATCAAATACCAAACGAATAGAGTAAATAATAAGGGGTCATAACTCTGTTACTGCTTGAATTATGTCCCTTTTCCTTCTTAGTGCATTTTTTCAAATTTCTATGTTTATTCCGGAAGTTCTTAATAATTATACGAGTTTTTACATATTTACTGATTGCAAACTATTTTTCAATGTGTATACGTATTTTTGATAACTTATGACAAGGATTTTATAAAACATTATGAAGACCATTACATTTATAAAATACCCATGTCATGGCCTGACAGCGTGTAAATTTCTATCATCTTTACCAATCACCGTTTTGTAGCTTTTCTTATACTTAGAATACGTCAAATCCAACAAGAATTATATTAACTAAAACAAGTAGACAAGTATAAAAGTCACATAAGTTATTGAACACTCCTCCCCAAATAACTGCACTATCAAACAATGGTCGACTTTACTCTATACCGGTGGTGTTCATATAACATATTATGTATAATATAACAAAATGTTAATGTTCTTGGAGTTGGTTTTTTTTGCTATCACATTTTAGAATGTTCTATTCTTACATTTCTAGAGCTACTTTCATTTGTTATTTTAGTGTATGCTTTAAACAATATTTTCTCGAACCGTGAAGTTCATTAAGTTTATAAAAATCGCCTTTTACATCAGATTTGAATCTGTCAACCAAACTTTCAAGTTCAGTAATGTTGTCAAAGACAAAATGGTGACCAGCTCTGTTAACATGATAAGCATCCAAAGGAAATCGCAAACCAAAGCAGGTCTGAAAAAAGTACCACAGAGAAGATATTAAGATACACTTTTTCAGTGGAAGGCAGACGGTTTGATCAACTATCGCATGCAGATTCATTGAGACCGAGCCTATCAAAGATGGTACGTAGCTTTCAGATCTTATGCATCTGCAATCCAAACAAAGACGTACGTTTAACTAGGAAACTACCCTGTGCAAATGCGTTTCCTTTCAAAAGCAGTGGACTTGAGCTAAGCCATTAAAGCACATAACCTAAGCAAAACAAGCCCAAACCACACAAACTTAGACGAAATCACCTGGCTACAATAACATTGGTGTAAAAAAACATACGATACGACCAAAAGCACAAGTTAAGCTTCTCTTATAAGACTAATAAATGCTTAAAGATCAGACATGGATACGCTAGGATTTGAACCTGGGGACACCATTTACGTTGAAGACTTAGATCCTGAAACAGAACCATCAACACTTGGTTTAGATCTATTGATACAAGCTCAATCAGTATGGCAGCTAGTGAGAAGCACCAATACAAGATTATAAAATATGGCAGAGGTGTTCAGCAGTATACAATTTATCAAAGTCTTAAGATCATGCTATGACAGTTAGCAATAGTCTGTGTGTAAGATTGTTCTTTAAACCCTCATCACTGACTGACTTATCTATGGATTTTTTTTTTTTATAGCGGATGCCCTCGCTAGGCCCTTAACGAGGAGCAGAAGTCCAACAAGTCCTAAAGTCGCTTGAGACGTAGTTCGTGATACACAAGCCTGGTCGTCAGACTTGTCTGACGCGATTTTACCCAGAAATTTCTAATATTTTTTGTCATTGAAATTTCCGATTGTTAAATTCAAAATTGTTTAAAACACCAGGTTTCTTTCCTTGTAATGCACAGGGTCGATATTCTCGGTGCTGGATTTGGCTTCTTGTTCGACATTTTTGGTTTTGAGAACTTTTCATTCAATATTTTTGGTTTTCGGTGTTCCAATGTTTTGATTCAAATGCTGCTGATGAACGGTTACTCCTTGAAATATCGATATACAGCATAACCAAATTAACCGTTTTATACCCGTTTTTGGTATTGTTTACTGAGCTATCCTGAGAACGTAGAAGTCCGACATGTTTGAAAGTCGCTTAAGGCATTATCAAAGCTTATGTTTGTACTTAGTCAAATTTTTGTTAATTGTTTTTTGTCAAGAAGAGGGTCTTTCAATGCACTTTGGGATTGGGCTTGAATCATATGTATTTTATTTTCAATCCAGGGGCCAATTGAAAAACAGCGAGCAGCGACCGCTGGTCACATTGAAGGCTGCTGGCTGTTTTCCATTGTGGATATTTAAAATATACGTTTATAATGTAGGTTGTGTCGCGTACACTTATTCCACATCTCATTTTCTTCTATGTCATACTGAGCGGCCACCCTGCCAAATTACAAATCATTATTATGTACAATTTCTGAGGAAAGCTTGACAGAAATTCGTACGGACGGACAGGAGAAAAGCTAAATGCCTTTCAAATTATCATAGAGAGGCATAAAACTTGTCTTTGTAACGAATAGTCTGTGCTCATAAATATCTTTTTAATTTTAGATTTTAAGGTCTTCTCTTTGAATCTTGATTTCAAGGTTCGTATACTATACTTATAGAATTACCAAAAATAGTTTGCCGACTTTTCTTCTTTTATAGGTTATAAATTATAACATACTGTACAATCGAGGTATATCAGATTGGAACACTCACAGAGACGATATACCGTATTCATATACCGCGAAAATATGAACCCGCAAAAATTAAAACTGGTATATAGTTTATGTAAAGTGTATACTCGCATAAAAGTAATCGCGAAAATTGAGTTCCGCGTAAAAAAGATCTTTCATTTTTTAAGAAATCCGCGAAATTTAGCTCCCGCGAAAAAAACCCAACTCATACGGTATCTTTATTTTGCTAAATGACTGTTTCCGAAATAAAACATTTCTTTCTATAATTGTACGGCCAGGTGAAAAACATCTGGTGGAATTGAAATACAAATTCATTTGAAACCGCGCCTGTCTGGTTTTTTTTTTCCATTGGTACCTTTTTGCACTGCTGACAGAGGGTAAGATGCAATTTTCATGCACAGTTTAAAGAATTACTTTTCTGTCATGACTTTTTTCGGAGGATAAACAGATTGTCTTTTAGAATTTAACACTTTTGCATTTTTATCAGTTATGTTCGAATCAAAATGCAATAACTTGGGAAAACAATGCTGTTTCCGTTTATTTACCTCTGACATACTAGAATTAATAGAATTAATATTAATTTTAGTGACATCATTCAGTCGAAAAATTGCAAGTACATGGTTTAAAACGTTTTCAATATATTACAAAACGAGCTGATAAAATTTTTGAAGACATATAGGACCGTGTCAGTGTTTTGTTAAATAGTTTGGTCTTTAGATGTTTTGAAAACTTATAAAATATTATAATTTACAATCAAAAACTATTTGTAATATGTTTTTCTATATTACATTTTGCTTTAAACAATGATTTATTGTCAGCAAAATGGATTTTCTATGTGTTTAAGACGATTTTAATGTGTAAAAAATAAACAAATTTATAATTTTTGAATCGTACCGGCCATGATAAGTTATTGAAATCCGGAAACAAGTTTTGACAGATTTGAACAATCGTTATTTTTCAAACATATTTTTAAAAGTAGAACACGCAAATAGATAAATGTTAGCCTAATATTTTACGATGATCATAAGCTAATCGTAGAAAACAAAAAATACAGACATTAACCTATTTTGATTGAGTTATTACAACTGAAAACGTCTAAATTCTGTTAATTGTTTAGGCTTTTTTAAATTGAAAAATATTTTAAACATCACAATAAGCACGCTTCATTAAGGAAGTTTAGAATTCTGAAACACTAGTCTACCCGAACCACTTACAAGTTTTAACCCTATTAAGCCCTCTTCAAAGTAATTGTAAACCGAAGTCAATAGAAAAATTTCCCCCAAACTAGAAGACCCCCCTTTTCCTTCATGAAAAACAAAACTGCACCATGGGAAATCTTTACGACCGGGCAAAAAAGTTGCCTTAAGGTATACTCTAAACATTAAAACAAAAATTAGCCGTGTGTCCACCCGGTTGATTAAACTCCGAAAATAAACACGTTTTTTGAAATTGTCACTGCACTAAAATGATAACTTGCTCAAAACATATTTGCTAGAATAGCATATTTTGCTGGAATATGTTGAAAAATTTCTAATTTTTAAAGCTTTAAATAACTAATGCATTACTATAGAATCTTAAAATCACACAAAGTGTAAGAACATTTATGGAAAATAATTTCCATGGATTAGGAATAAAATGCATATTCCCTTGATTCATTAATTATTGGTTTTAATTAACTTAAGTAAAAATAAAACATTAATTTTCCAATTGGTAGAGAATCAAATTTTGTGGTTGTGGATCCATTGAAACCACAAAAATTCTATCCTTTAAATAAAACTTTATCACAGCTCCTTAAAATATTTTGCATACCTTGTGTTAACCTATAAGTTATACCAGATATTTTATATTGGTTTGCTCTTTCTAATGATTTTTCCATGATCCAATTTATATGGTCAGGTTCATCTCCATCTATAGGTACATCAGCTGAAAATTAATGGAACATTAAAAATAAAATAATAAATTCACAAAAACTATAAAATTACAAATCATAATATAACATAAGAATTAAAGAACATAAGTAATTTAATGCCAGAAAAAAATGAAAAGTCTTATCTTTAAACTTAAGGCTATTCCAGAAATAAATGTAGGGGGTGGAAGGCGCTTTTCTTATACCCACCATGCATAAAATTTTATTTTTTTCCCTTTATGTTGCATTTGAGAAATATCTAAAAATACCACCACCCATAATTAAGAATTAACTGTAATTAATTTTTGGTTTATTGAACCATAAACTTAATTTTTCGTGGTGCACATTGAATAATCCGCGAAGCGGATTATGTTAAATGTGCACCACGAAAAATTCAGTTTATGGTTCTATAAACCAAAAATTTATTACAGTTAATTCTTATAAATAAATTTTAGAATACATTCCGCGTAAAAAAAATTGAAATTAAATTTTTAGTCAAACATATTTTAAAATCAGTTAATCAATCTAGCGCATTAATATTTTCACCTATCAATCAAAAAGCACGCGGAGTCCGTGCAACTGCAAAGTCAAACTTCTATAGGTTATATTCCGGTTTAATCTGGATTTGACATTTAGATTTTGGGCTTTAATTGCGCGATAAAAAATATCCAATAAACTCTTCTGTTTTTTCTCAAAAGTTCATGAGAATGTTTTTCTTTCAACGTAAATGCAACAAATAATTTTTTAATTATTACTATATCTTTGGTTAAGAGGGAATTTTTCCAAATGATAAAGTTGTGTATTCGATGTGCTTTTAAGATTCGGAAACCGGTTTAACTGGTTTGACAGAAGATTCATTTGGGCGGAGTTTCCCATCAATTATCAACCAGTTATAATTTTAGTGGGCGTATATTAAAAGCTGTATAAACCAATCGAATTTGTTGCATGTTTTTTTGGTTCATTGGAAAATGGTCTAAATTTCTGAACAACGCAAAAGACACTAAAAATACTCTTAAATTTATTTATTTTTAATTATAGTGCCTTCTGACCCCCCTCCCCATACAATTAATTCTGGAATAGCCCTTATATGACAACTTGTATGAAAAGATTTTAAATAAAATTAATGACAAAAGAAAAGTCTTTACCACCTACCACCAAATGGTTCTTCTTTTGGCCATAACAAAATTCTGACATATTCTATACAGTGTTCAGGTAGTCGTGGTGTATGAGCAATGGTACACAATGGGAAATTAACCTACAATTACAAAACTCTGACATGTTTTATCAAGTGTTAAGAAGTCTTTTTTATACATAAATGAGCAATGGTTCACAACGGAAAATTCAGCTATGAAATATATTATTTCATTAGATGAAAAACACCAGTTAATATGTTTTAATAGAAATTAACTTAACACACCTGCTAAATTCCAGTTTTTGAGGTGTATAAACTTTTGTTTTTAATAAGAAACAATAACAGTTCACCCCATGACTATAATATGTGTTATTAATTACCTGTGGTGGATAAAGGTCTAGTGTGCAGTCAATACATGCTGTAATACCAGGTAATATAACCCTTGCGTTGCCTTTAAACCCTTCTGTACCCCCATCTACCATTGGTACAACTGTACTCTGGTCTAGTTCACCATCCTCATATTTCAACATACTGATCTGTAAAGAAAGAATATAATAATTCTCAATTTTTTTAGGCTACAGGTTCAACAAATTTCCATAAGTTGTAATTTTTGTGGGTTGACAAAAATAGTAAAAATAAATCCCATGAAAATAGGAAAATACTGGTACCTATATAAAGCAAATCATATATAATCACATTCCAAAACCCATAAAAATTAAACCTACACAATTTTTCACATTTTACACCTTATTACAGAAATAAACCGATAATTTTACCAAGGGAAAATAACTCATTAAAAACTTCTATACAGTATAAGTTTATGTCATGATAAAACACATGTTCTTTGAGCTAAAACAGGTTGTTAAGAACCCATTTTTAGCTCACCTGGCCAAAGGCCATGTGAGCTATTGCCATCACTTGGCGTCCGTCGTCGTCGTTAACTTTTCTTCAAACTTCTTCTCCTCTGAAACGGCTGCACAGATTCAAACCAAATTTGGTCTGGTGGTACTTTAGGGTATCCCCCACAGAACTGATGTGGGGATTTTTGATTCGTCGAAAAAACATGGCCGCCGTTGCTAAAAATAGACCAGGGGGGTCAGACTACTGTTTTTAGCTTGTAAATCAAAAAGTATAAGAGATAGATGAAATCTGATGCCACCCTACTGCTTCAGCACCAAAAGTTCTACTAAAGTCTTCAATTGGTCCAAGTTGTCAGATGACCCCTTATAGGGGTTACAGCCCCTTAAAGGTGAAAAATAGCGTTTTTTCATGTTTTTGCCCTATAGTATGAAAACTATTGCAGATAGAGAAAAGCTGTTGCTTGCTTAAATGTTCAGCTCATTTAGCTCTACAAAAGTCTCCATAGGGTCGAAGTTGTCAGATGACCCCTTATAGGGGTTACGGCCCCTGAAATAATGTTTTTTCATGTTTTGGCCTATGGAATGAAAACTATTGCAGACAGAGAAAAGCTGTTGCTTGCTTAAATGTTCAGCTAATTTAGCTGTACAAAAGTCTCCATAGGGTCGAAGTTGTCAGATGACCCCTTATAGGGATTATGGCCCCTAAAATGATGTTTTTTTCATGTTTTTGGCCTATACAAAAAAACTATAGCAGATAGAGAAAAGCTGTTGCTTGCTTAAATGTTCAGCTAATTTAGCTCTACAAAAGTCTCCATAGGGTCAAAGTTGTCAGATAACCCCTTAACAGTTTTTTTGTGTTTTAGGCCTTTAGAATGAAAACTATAGTAGATAAAGAAAAACTGTTGCTTGCTTAAATGTTCAGCTCAGTTAGCTCTACAAAATATAAGGTTGACATCAAGACCAGGTGAGCGATTTAGGCTCCTGGGAGCCTCTTGTTAAAATTACGGTATACAGATTT
Source organism: Arcuatula senhousia (assembly GCA_963971305.1). NCBI lineage: Eukaryota > Metazoa > Mollusca > Bivalvia > Mytilida > Mytilidae > Arcuatula > Arcuatula senhousia. The sequence continues at coordinate 65,432,546 of OZ020303.1, read as the reverse complement.
TCTTTAGAGTATTATATACCTTACAAAGTACTTTTAGCAAGCAGAGGGTTACAGCTGAAGAATAATGTCAGTTATTACAACAGAACCAAGCAAAGCCCGTTTTTGTCCCAGACAAAAATAAACTTTTTTCAATGTGATAAACTCAAGTGGTCAGTTTCTGATTTACCTACAGTTGAGAAAGCTTTTTTTTTTAATTTACAAATAGGAAATAAGCTTACAGATGTAAAGGGTAAAGATATGGATAGTTTTTCTTGTTATGCTAGTTACATGTAACAAATAGTTATAACCTATGTTAATAAAGGTAATAACAAAACTACCGAACTTGAATGATCAATCTCATAGTCCAGAGAAAATGACAAAAACGAATCACTCATACCGGAGAACTGGTGGATCGCAATGGTCCTGACTTGGTACAGGCATTTCAAACGAAATGGTGGGTTAAACCAGGTTTTATGGCGCCAAACCTCCCTCTTCCAATTAAAGGAGTGTATGTAAAATTTGTTTCACATGATCAGCTATATAAATAAAAAGCTAAAGATCAAGTTAATTATTATTTCTAAAGAAATCTATATTGATATTTCTTTTATCAATTGTAACTTGAGCAAGCTAAGGGTACCGGTATTATCTTCGTAAGACAAATGTACATGTTACAGAGTGTTAAAGCTTACCAACATCCCATTGATCCATCTTCTAGCAACAATGGAGTCTAACCCACAAACAATTATATGGAATTCTGAAAAATAAAGAAATTATATCTAATATCATCAACACACTTTGATATAAATGTTTGTATTGTAATCTAGAAGTCTGACACTTCTCAAGTTTTAATCAAACTAAAACTTCTATAATATTCAATATATTGTGAATTTAATAGTTTTTTCAATAATTACATTCCTTTTGTTTTGTATTTTATTTATAACAACGATTCTGATTGGTTAATACTGTGGATTCATTTATTTTCGCGGGTACCAATTTTCGTGGTTTGATAGAAATTGACAATTTCGTGGATTCTTTAATTCGTGGTTCTGAAGTCTCCAGTATAAAGTTCAATGTTAAATTTCCTTTTCGAGGGGTATCAATTTTGAGATCAACTTCATCCACAAAAACCACGAAAATTGATACCCCATGAATAATAATGAAACCACAGTAGTACTTCAATAATGAAGTTATATTTCTCAATGAAACTCACCAGCACACGAGACCTGGTTAACGAGAGTAATTTAAAAAAAAAACCAATGCATTTTGTGTAATCTTATCACTTAACCTATGCAGACATTTAATTTTTTTACAGAATGTAATTATAAACATAGAATGCAATATTTTGCATTTTTGTTGGTGTGTAAAAGCATGGACCTATGCACACATTTTCAACATGAAGCGTGATAGCACTTCATTAAAAATGTGCTTGGATCCACAGTTTTATGCACCAATAAAACTACAAAATATTGCATTCAATGTATAGTTAGTTCCCCCCCCCAAACAAAGAGATTTCATTGGATTTTAAATTTTGTGGTTTGTGCATATTGCTAGAGGGAACCAATACAAAAATTACACTTTGTTGGATTATAATTATCATGGCTGACCAACATCAACAAAAACAATGTAAATTTCTATCGAACATATAATAAAACAAGAAACAACAAACTGAACTTCCTGAACACAATATGAATGTGATGACATTATACACTCACAAAAACATGCAAGTCACACTTTTTTAAATGCTTTATATACGTACGTCTGTAAAAGGATTCATCATAATCCTGAATTTTACAGTAATGACTTAGAAAGAGTTAAGGAGACATTTCAATGCATAAGTTAAATTATGCCTTAATTAGTATCAGAAACTTTTTTTAGATGTTGTCATTCATATGACTGCTGAAGTTTGCTCGATTTGTTTTTGATGTACATATTAAAAAGCATATTGGTCACGTCATTTGCAGTAATTCACTAAAGTTCATTTGTTATTTTGTTGTGGTGGACCCATGCATGGTAAAGTTTAGTCTTAACTGGAACATTTTGTATAAGCTAGCTAAAACGAAATAAATTTAAGGTCTTCTTTTCAACACTGCATTTCTAATCATCAAAATACTGATTTCCAAAACTTTAATAGATTATCAAGCACATCAATATATGTGAATTAAAGGATACGGTGTAACTTTGCAGCCAGGTACTCTCTTATTCACAAATTCTGCTGCAACATCAGCTTTGGCCTTTCCTACATCTTTGTGTCTGTAAGAAAGAAGATTATATGTCTAAAATTAAAGACATTATACCCCTTCATGCAACATGTCATTTATGTGTTACCATTACGCTTATAATGACAAAATGGGGGATAAAATTTATGCTCAGGCCTTGATGCATATGCGTCCTTAAAGTTTCATGATGGTATACATAGAATATAGGACTTTTGAATCTTGAGATCGAGTTTATCACTGGTTTGTGGTGAACCCAAAGGATGAACAATAAACCAGCAATTAACTCCATCTCAAGAGTCCCCTGAGTGACAAAATGTGACTTTTTCATTTTAAAGCGTTTATTTTACATGATTTTGAATGATATGAATTATTTTTTTGTGCAGTCTGATCATGTAAGTGCTATGTCACTGTACTTACCCAATAAATTGGGTGATACACACCTGTTCATGATACATTTGTACAGGGTTTATCAGCAGCATACATCAAAGGAAAAATGTAATGATTATTGATAATAAACTTCATGGAAAATTGACTTAAAACTGACTGGAGATAAACTTTGTTTGGGATGAATGGACAGACAAACAGATCTGAAAATTATATGCCCATTTACTTTCATGGTACTATTTGTTTAATCAAACATGACCCCAAAATTTCTTTAAAATACATATATATCCAAAAGATAAGAATTGGATTTTTTTACATTTTGGTTTTTTTTTATGATATAATTACATGTATAACACTCTTTACACATGTCCAATACCAACCTGAATAAAAACTGTCTGTTTAAATTTGAAACATCAATTGTGTCCATATCAATTACATCTAGATTCCTAAATCCCATCAAAGCCTAAATATAAAAAAAAATTATTAAAACTATCAATATACTGAGTACATGAACTACCAGTACTTAAACAGATAGAACAAAATTACTGTCACATCCAAAAATGTGTTGCAGGGGCATTAAAATCATCATTAAAGCTAAATTTATCTTGATAATACTGATTGTTACAACAACAAAAAAACATTTGTATCCTTACCTAAAATCATTTGATAGCAGCTTAAAAACAATTATTAAAAGTGTTTCAGATAAATATACTGCTTATGGCAAGTGTGTAAAATTGAGATAAATTAAAAAAAAAAAACATCTTGCTGCCAGAGTTCAATTTTTATGTCCTCACTGCCAAAAAAATGTGACATCATAATCAAATTATGCCACAATCCCTGATTCGGATGAGACATCATTTATTTGGTTTGTTGTTTCTAAGGTTACTAAAGAAGACTATATTTTTCATTCTAATAATGTTTGTTAGTTGATAACCTGTCATTAAAGTTAATTATTCTGGGGTTTCAAGTCTTTTATTAGAATCATTTAAAATAATAAAGTTGTCTCTTAACGTTTTGATCTAAGGACACATTATGTCAGTGTGGCAGCAAGCGGGTATTGGACACACATGTCAATTTGGCAGCGATTTGGTATTGAACACATATGTCCCAGTGGCACCGAGAAGATAACATTCAGTGTTAGAACTAGAGGCTCCCAGGAGCCTGAATCGCTCACCTGATCTCTTATGCCAAAGATCAAGTATACCAAGTATCAATGCAATCCTTTCAGTGGTTTCAGAGAAGAAGATTTTTGAAAATGAGTTAATATTAATGAAAACCAGTTAAAGGGGAATTACTCTTAAACGCCTGATCTGACAATTTTGACCCTGAATAATTTTTGTAGATCTCAATGAGCTTAACAATTCTGCAATGCAGCCATGTTGGTTGGTCGACCTGTATATAATTCACAAACTTGGTAGAGGACATCCTAAAGATTTAGTATACCAAGTATCTATGCAATCCCTTCAGTGGTTTCAGAGGAGAAGATTTTTGAAAATCAGTTAAAATTGATGGAAAAACAGTTAAAGGGGAATACATGTAACTCTTAAACGCCTGATCTGACAATTTAGACCCTGAAATAATTTTTGTAGATCTCAATGAGCTTAACAATTCTGCAATGCTAACTTTTCCTCTAGCTCTAACGGTTTTTAAGATATAATCCAAAAACTGCTAAAATGGTCAATTTTGATGATTAAAGGGCAATAACTCCTATAAGGAGTCGTTTTACAACTTCGACTCAATGGAGAGATTTGTAGAGCTTTTGATGCTGAACATGGAAGGTTGCTTCGGATTTTTTCTATCTCTTATACTTTTCGAGTTATAAGCCAAAAACAATGGTCTGACCCCCCTGTTCTATTTTTAGCAACGGCGGCCATGTTGGTTGGTCAACGTGTATATAATTCACAAACTTGGTAGAGGACATGCTAAAGATCAAGTATACCAAGTATCTATGCAATCCCTTCAGTGGTTTCAGAGAAGAAGATTTTTGAAAATCAGTTAAAATTAATGGAAAAAACAGTTAAAGGGGAATAACTCTTAAACGGCTGATCTGACAATTTTGACCCTGAAATGATTTTTGTAGATCTCAATGAGCCTAACAATTTTGCAATACTAACTTTTCCTCTAGCTGTAACGGTTTTCAAGATATAGTCCAAAAACTGCAAAAATGGTCAATTTTGATGATTAAAGGGCAATAACTCCTATAAGGAGTCGTTTTACAACTTCGACTCAATGGAGAGATTTGTAGAGCTTTTGATGCTGAACATGGAAGGTTGCTTCGGATTTTTTCTATCTCTTATACTTTTCGAGTTATAAGCCAAAAACAATGGTCTGACCCCCCTGTTCTATTTTTAGCAACGGCGGCCATGTTGGTTGGTCAACGTGTATATAATTCACAAACTTGGTAGAGGACATGCTAAAGATCAAGTATACCAAGTATCTATGCAATCCCTTCAGTGGTTTCAGAGAAGAAGATTTTTGAAAATCAGTTAAAATTAATGGAAAAAACAGTTAAAGGGAATAACTCTTAAACGGCTGATCTGACAATTTTGACCCTGAAATGATTTTTGTAGATCTCAATGAGCCTAACAATTTTGCAATACTAACTTTTCCTCTAGCTCTAACGGTTTTCAAGATATAGTCCAAAAACTACAAAAATGGTCAATTTTGATGATTAAAGGGCAATAACTCCTATAAGGAGTCGTTTTACAACTTCGACTCAATGGAGAGATTTGTAGAGCTTTTGATGCTGAACATGGTAGGTTGCTTCGGATTTTTTCTATCTCTTATACTTTTCGAGTTATAAGCCAAAAACAATGGTCTGACCCCCCTGTTCTATTTTTAGCAACGGCGGCCATGTTGGTTGGTCGACCTATATATAATTCACAAACTTGGTAGAGGACATCCTAAAGATCAAGTGTACAAAGTTTCAAATCAATCCCATCAGTGGATTCAGAGAAGAAGATCTTTGAAGAAAAGTTAACGACAGACGACGGACGACGGACGACGGACGCCTAACGATGACAATAGCTCACATGACCCTTCGGGTCAGGTGAGCTAAAAAGGCAGTGAAACCTGAACGGTGGAGAAATATATCAGCTTGTTGCATTTTAGTTGCACAGGATTGGTTCTTCTCCCTTGTTTTCATTTGTATCTTGTCACATATCAAGTTGTCAATACCTAAAGTGGTTTTGTGGTGGTGGTTATCACGATCTTGTTCTATTAGCGATAATTTTAAATCCAGTTTAGTCGAAATGATCAGGGAACCAGTCAATGGGAGATAACTCAGATTAAAAAAAATAGGGCATGTAATGGGACATTAAATGATACCCCGCCACATTATAATATCAAAAGTTCATAAAATTTGATTTCAAAGTGGCCTATCTCGAAAACTGTTCTTCGGATGATGCTGGAAATTGAACATGACCTGTATTTTATTGTACTCAAAAGCTGTTCAAAATATCATTTGAATCCCATGACGCGTTTTCAAGTTATTGGTCGGAAACTCAAAATTTCATGCAATTTGATTTTTCAAAGTGGCCTATCTCGAAAACTGTTTTTTGGATCATGCTGGAAATCGAACTTGACCTGTATTTTATTGTACTTAACAGCTGTGCAAAATATCATTCAAATCCTTTGATGCGTTTTCAAGTTATTGGTCTGAAACCTTTGAGGGACGGACAGACGGACGGACGGACAGACACAGAAAAAAACTGAGGGTATAACATAATACCCTGCCACTTCGTGTGGCGGGGTGTAATAAAAAAGAGGCCAATGGCGCTTAACATTTATGAAGCAACTTATGGCATGGCGCGAGGGAAACAGAAAAAACAAGAGGGTCCCAGGAGCCTGAATCGCTCATCTGGTCTTGATATCAACCCTATAAAGAACTTTGTAGAGCTAAATAAGCTGAACATTTAAGCAAGCAACAGCTTTTCTCTTTCAGCGATAGTTTTCATTCTGTAGGCCAAAAATGTGCAAAATGTTATTTATATTAAGGGCCATCTGAACACTTTGACTCTATAGAGACTTTTGTTAAGAGCTTAATGAACTGAACATTTAAGCAAGCAACCACTTTTCTTTATCTGCTATAGTTTTCATTATATAAGCCAAAAACATGAAAACACATAAATTTAGGGGCAGTAACCCCTATAAGGGGTCATCTGACAATATCAACCCTGTGAAGACTTTTGTAGAGCTAGATGAGCTGAACATTTAAGCAAGCAACAGCTTTTCTCTATCTGCAATAGTTTTCATTTTATAGGCCAAAACCTTTAAGGGGGCTGTAACCCCTATAAGGGGTCATTTGACATCTTCGACCCTATGAAGACTTTTGTAGAGCATAATGAGCTGAAGATTTACGCAAGCAACAGCTTTTCTCTATCTACAATAGTTTTCATTCTATAGGCCAAAAACACTATTTTTCACCTTTAAGGGGCTGTAACCCCTATAAGGGGTCATCTGACAACTTCGACCCTATGAAGACTTTTGTAGAGCTTAATGAGCTGAACATTCAAGCAAGCAACAGCTTTTCTCTATCTGCAATAGTTTTCATTCTATAGGCCAAAAACACTATTTTTCACCTTTAAGGGGCTGTAACCCCTATAAGGGGTCATCTGACAACTTCGACCCTATGAAGACTTTTGTACAGCTTAATGAGCTGAACATTTAAGCAAGCAACAGCTTTTCTCTATCTGCAATAGTTTTCATTCTATAGGCCAAAAACACTATTTTTCGCCTTTAAGGGGCTGTAACCCCTATAAGGGGTCATCTGACAACTTCGACCCTATGAAGACTTTTGTAGAGCTTAATGAGCTGAACATTTAAGCAAGCAACAGCTTTTCTCTATCTGCAATAGTTTTCGTTCTAAAGGCCAAAAACATGCAAAAATGCTATTTTTCACCTTTAAGGGGCTGTAACCCCTATAATCATCTAACAACTTCGCCCAAATGGAGACTTTAGTAGAACTTTTGATGCTGAAGCAGCAAGGTGGCATCAGATTTCATCTATCTCTTATACTTTTTGATTTACAAGCCAAAAACAGTAGTCTGACCCCCCTGGTCTATTTTTAGTAACAGTGGCCATGTTTTTTGACGGATCAAAAATTGAAACACAAGTTTGGTGCAAGACACCCTAAGGATCATTCATACCAAGTTTCATTAAATTCTGTTCAGTAGTTTCAGAGGAGAAGATTTTTGAAAAATTGTTAACAGACGACGACGACAGACGACGACGACGACAGACGACAGACGACGACGACGGACGCCAAGTGATGGTAATAGCTCACATGGACCTTCGGTCCAGGTGAGCTAAAAAGGGCATGGTGTTGTAAACATGCTTTGGAGAAACACTAGAACCTGAAACCTGATGGTAAATCAAACTTTGGATATTGAAAACTACATGCCCTCTACCATGTCTATGTATGTAGTCAAAGCAAAAAACTGACCAGATCTTTCAAGAGCTCACAGCCAAGACCACCAGCACCAATCACCAATATCTTACAGACATCATGGAGAAATGACAGAGCCTGAAAATTAAAAGAATATAACATTTTGAGTGTTTTCAATAATAGCTGGTAGCCAGCTAGCATACCATTTTGTTTTCTAATTTTTTGGTTGTTTGTTTTTTTTTACCAGTAACTTTGCTGCCTATCCCATTAATCTTATATAAAGATAGCTAATGCTACATGTATTGACAAATAGTTTGCCTGTTGTCTGAAAAGTTATTGAATAAACAATGATTTATATTGTTACATTTTCAATATTTTGGTTTGTATCAAAACATGCAATGCATGAAGATATTTGTATCCACAGGGAGAAAGGCAATTTTTTTATATTAGCAACTTTTACACACTGTTTACATTAATTCATATATAGTACCAATGCACAACAAAATTCTCAATAATCCTGCAATTTCATCTAAATAATGTATGATCCCTCCAGGCATAGCATATAAACTGAACACTGCCATAATGGTACATCACTTTTAGAGTGATATCCCATACATGTGCCTTTTTTTATCAAATATTATATACCGGTATATGATTAAAATTCTTTACAAAGGAAATTGTTCAATACATGAATTATCACTTCTAATGGTAAACATGGTATTTTGAGCTTATTTTGTCCTAACATACCGTAGTTTAATATTTTTGCTTTGACAAACAAGCTTCATTTGCTTAGTGTCAACAAATTCTTCAGTTCTTAATTTTTAAACCATCAGTAATGCAATAGATTGTAATCATTGGCAAAAGAATGTACTCTGCAAAGAATACAATGTATAATGTACAATTTCTGGTAATAGAGTGTATAATGGGATACATGTATGGTGACACAAATTTGATGTGCAATTTGAAAATATTGGTAAATTTTCTGATACTCTACATCAAATAATGGAGGTAAGGAATTTGTCAAGTTGTGACAAATAGAAGATGGGGTTAAATATATGTAATATTACATGAACATGTTCGTTGTAAATTTGTTTAAAATATATGTTAACTCATTAAATTCAATGTTAGGTACATGTATAAGATTCAATAAATTAAACCGTTGGTGAATGACTTACTTCTGCACTTGGTTCAAAATCTGGATGAGCAAATGGCCCCCCACGTTCTACAAATTTTCGAACATGATTCCATCGACCAGACCAATCCATCTTAAGTGGTGTTTGCAACCTAAAAAATACAACCTAAACTAAAACAAGAGGCTCTCAGGAGCCTAAATCGCTCACCTGGTCTTGATGTCAACTCTATATTTTGTAGAGCTAAATGAGCTGAACATTTAAGCAAGCAACAGTTTTTTCTTTCTCTACTATAGTTTTCATTCTATATGCCAAAAACACGAAAAACCGTTATTTTACGGGCCGTAACCCCTATAAGGGGTCATCTGACAACTTCAACCCTACGGAGACTTCTGTAGAGCTTTATGCGCTGAACATTTAAGCAAGCAACAGCTTTTCTCTATCTGCTATAGTTTTCATTCTAAAGACCAAAAACATGAAAAAGGTTATTTTAGGGGCTGTAACCCATATTAAGGGTCATCTGACAACTTCAATCCTTTTGAAACTTTTGTAGAGCTTAATGAGCTGAACATTTAAGCAAGCAACAGCTTTTCTTTATCTGCAATAGTTTTCATTCTATAGGCCAAAAACATGAAAAAGGTTATTTTAGGGGCCGTAACCCCTATTAAGGGTCATCTGACAACTTCAATCCTATTGAGACTTTTGTAGAGCTTAATGAGCTGAACATTTAAGCAAGCAACAGCTTTTCTCTATCTGCAATAGTTTTCATTCTATAGGCCAAAAACATGAAAAAGGTTATTTTAGGGGCCGTAACCCCTATTAAGGGTCATCAGACGACTTCAATCCTATGGAGACTTTTATAGAGCTAAATGAGCTGAACATTTAAGCAAGCAACAGCTTTTCTCTATCTGCTATAGTTTTCTTTATATAGGCCAAAAACATATAAAAACAACATCATTTTAGGGGCCGTAAACCCTATTAAGGGTTAATCTGACAACTTCATCCCTATGGAGACTTTTGTACAGCTAAATTAGCTGAACATTTAAGCAAGCAACAGCTTCTCTCTATCTGCAATAGTTTTCATTCAATAGGCCAAAAACATGAAAAAACATTATTTCAGGGGCTGTAACCCCTATAAGGGGTCATCTGACAACTTCGACCCTATGGAGACTTTTGTAGAGCTAAATGAGCTGAACATTTAAGCAAGCAACAGCTTTTCTTTATCTGCAATAGTTTTCATTCAATAGGCCAAAAACATGAAAAAACATTATTTCAGGGGCCGTAACCCCTATAAGGGGTCATCTGACAACTTCGACCCTATGGAGACTTTTGTAGAGCTAACTGAGCTGAACATTTAAGCAAGCAACAGCTTTTCTCTATCTGCAATAGTTTTCATACTATAGGGCAAAAACATGAAAAAACGCTATTTTTAACCTTTAAGGGGTCATCTGACAACTTGGACCAAATGGAGACTTTTGTAGAGCTTTTAATGCTGAAGCAGTAGGGTGGCATCAGATTTCATCTATCTCTTATACTTTTTGATTTACAAGCCAAAAACAGTAGTCTGACCCCCCTGGTCTATTTTTAGCAACAGCGGCCATGTTTTTCGACGAATCGAAAATCCCCACATCAGTTCTGTGGGGGATACCCTAAGGTACCATCAGACCAAATTTGGTTCGAATCTGTTCAGCCATTTCAGAGGAGAAGAAGTTTGAAGAAAAGTTAACGACGACGACGATGGACGACGACGACGGACGCCAAGTGATGGCAATAGCTCACATGGCCTTTGGCCAGGTGAGCTAAAAAGATTAATTATTAAATATGTTTAACAATTATTAATCCAATTGGCTTGAAAATATAAACAAATACCCGTAAATATATTGATTATGACAAATATTGTAAAAGGACAGTATAAATACATATGTATCTGCATTCTAGTAGGTAATATAAAGCTGTAAGTTATCGCCTTTGCTTGAGGTTTAAATCTTAAGTTCACTTGGTAGGAAGATATTTGGTCATCAGGAGGTCAGTCTCCAATCCCTGGTGGCAGTGTTGTAGATCATGCTATCTTGTTACATGTATCACCAAATTCCAAAACCCAAAAGGTATAGAGAGCTAGTTGTGTGTGTGTGTGTTTTGGTGTTTAATGCCCTTTATTGACGCACCTGGGCCATGTAGCGCGGTCAGTTTTAATGGTGGAGGAAACCAGAGTACCTGGAGGAAACCACCGACCTTGGGCAGGTAACTGACAAACCTAATCACATACAGTTGGGAAGTCCCTTTTTTGTTACATACAAAGGGGACTTGAACACCAGCTGAGAGGTGATCATTAGTGTGGTATTTAAACCAGCGCCTTAGACCACTCAGCCACTCAGGCAGAGAGCTAGTTGTGAGATATTAAGAGTCATTCATTGAAATATGAAAACTCTTAAGGAGAGGGAAGTTTTACTGGAGAGTTTATATTTAAGTACCTGCCTTAATATAAAACCATAAGCTTTTGACTCAGCTAGAGGTTTCAATCTTTGACTGACTTGTTAATGAGCTGGCTTTTAACCAGGGTGGTCAGGGTTCATTCCCCTGTGGCAGTTTCATGGATCATGCTCTCCAATTCAATATACAAGTTATATGAAAATGGAAATTATAGATTACAAAAAATAATTCAATAGGATGGGAAAATTTTAATCGATTGAAGGAAATAATTATAGGGACGATGTGATACTATTCTGCCGTTTTTCAGTGCATGTAGTTTCTAACTGCCAAAAAATGAATGAATGAAGGAATGGTTTTTTTTCCATCATATTTCGAGTCTCATGCAATCTCATGAATTTGGCTGACAAACTTGGCAGTTTTCAGTAAACAGTTGGAATTCCAATGGGCAAGTTAACTGTGCACCTTTGCTTGCTGGTTTGTTTCTTCATGCATATGAAGCAGATTTCTAACAATGACTTCTTACCTTTTAACCTTACCTTCTAGACAACAAAAAAAGACTAAAGACAAGCTCTCTTTTAACCTTACTTTCTGTTATATTGATCATGTTGATGATGTTTTTCAATAAAAAAATCAGAATTAGGTGACTTTCTGCATCTCATTTATCCCCAAGAACTTGAGATAAAGAACACATGCATTCTGATTCACTACTCCAGGGCTTGTAGAACTTGCATCAATTTCCTTAGTTGAGTGTCACATCCGACACAAAATTAGTAACACAGGGTAAAGTTCAATCTGATTAAAATCAGATCGATCAATTATTTTCTACTGTCTCTGCATTGTAGACATTGGTAGAAAAATCCCATTCTACTTTTTGTTCTGATGACCTCTAAAATTGACCAATCAGATTGCAACTTCCAAGACTTCTTATGATATATCCAGAGGATTCTGAAAAGGGTCATCAAAACAGAAAATAGAATGGGATGTCTTCAGATCTACCTTGCAGAGTTAATAGGGAACAATTGATAGATCTGATTTTAATTAGATTGGGTTAAAGTACTCCTCGGTAGTGTCCACTTTAAAAAAATAATTCATAGAAGACATCATGCACTCAGTCTTCCCAATTAGGCTGGACCTACCAGTTAAAATTGGTTCAGTCCAGTTAAATTTTGCATTTATTTATATTAAACTTATAGGAAAACATAGGTAATCTATTGATAAGGAAGCTCGATCACCTCATTGCACATTATTGTCACCAGTGGGAATTGACTTTAACTTTTCAAAATTTTAAGTGCTCAATCCAAGCAAAAAGAGGTCTCAGCCAGCACCTGAAGCATGCATCTTGCTAACCATGATGGCATCTCTAGGTGCACCTTACCATACCACTTTAGATGATGTGGTATTTGCAGGTAAGGGGGAATAGACTTTAACCATTCTTCTGTAAGTGGTCATCCATGCGTAAAATAAAGGTCACAGCCAGCATCTGAAGCATGCATTGTGCTTAGCACCACTAAGTGCACATACCATACCAATATCATTGATGTGGCACTTATCAGTAAGCGGGAATGGACTTTAACCATTCTTCTGTCAGTGGTCATCCATGCGGAAAATAGAGGTCCGCAGCATGCATTGTGCTTAGCATCACTATGTGCACCTACCATACCAATATCATTGATGTGGCACTTGTCAGTAAGCTGGAATGGACTTTAACCATTCTTCTGTAAGTGGTCATCCATGCGGAAAATATAGGTAAAAGCCAGCATCCAAAGCATGCATTGTGCTTAGCATCACTAGGTGCACCTTCCATAGCAATATCATTGATGTGGCACTTGTCAGTAAGCGTGTATGGATCTTAACCATTCTTCTGTAAGTGGGTGCGGACACGGACGCTGATGCCAGGGGTATCACATAAGCCCCATGAGCTAAAAATTATCAAATTTTATGAAAATAGGCATTCCGTCCACCGGACTCCACTTCCAATTTCATTGACTGTGCACTCATAGAAAAAGCTAGGGTTTCTATCTCTCAGATGAGTGCAGATGTTGGTTTGTCATATAGCTTTGTTTTGTCCATCTTTTTTTCAAGATTTGACACACTGAATTGACCATAAGCAGTGTGGCAGGAACTATTTACCGGAACTCTTCTGGAGCACCTACATGTAAGTTCATTCTCAATACCACTTGAGTTTGTTTTGTTGTGGCTATACAGTTGGCATTTCTTTTTAAGTATTTTTATGTTTTTGTGTTGTCTGTTTCTTCTGTTGGTGCTGTTCTATCATCATCATCGTCATCATCCTTGAGTGCATTCCTCTGTTAGAGTATACTCACACTCTACATTTAAAGCAGGACAATACATAGGCTGTTCTATTTACATGTACAATTAAAAACAATCCAATGGGTGGAAGCTGTGATATTTGATCATAAATACTCAAATGTGAAGAATTGATTAGTGTTATGGTGTTTATCATTCATTGATTTTGATAATGTTGATGACAAGATCTAATATAAAAATTTTAAAAATGTCTCTTTTGAATGTCCCTGTCGTAAGGCTTTGACAGAGCTGATCTAAACTAGTCCCACTGGTAGACAGTTCTAAATGTAAATCCTGATGGAGCTAGGAAAAAAGGAGTACTGATATGGCTGGATTATGGCTTGAGACGGAGGAACTTTGATTCATTGCCTTTGGTATAGCTGCCAGTTGGTATTGATTACAGCTCTGATGGGACATGTACCAAGTGGTTGACAGTCTTGTACAGCAAGACAATCTTTGTTTTGGCTCGTCTTTCTGCTAGATTATCCCTGGATAAATCTTGCATCATTATGATCATCTGGGTGACACTACTGGTTTGCTGGTAATTTCCAGTTACAAATCTAGCAATCTGTCTCTGTTTCTAGCCTAGGTCTGACAAAGGTCTTGTACAAATGTATACCTGACACATGTACTTGGCTTGTTGGTTGCACATCCTGATGTTGCGACATAGAAAGGATACAGTCTGATTTGCATTCTTGGTCATGTTGTCCATTAGCTACAATTATGTAGCTCCTTGGATAATTTTGATAGGGCGGAGCTACAATGCGGTCCCATTGATCATAATGGAGAAAATTGAATTTCTTTCTCAAATCCAACAAAGCTTCAAGATGTTTCGAAATTACCAATAAATTACTTAAAAATATTGGGTCAATAATAAAAATTGTTAAAAGCCATAGCTAACTATTATTTTGATAGAATAACCACATTTTCAATATTCTGGTCCTGAACTTCATTATAAAGTTCAGGATCAAGAGACTTCGAAAATTGGTAATTTCACGAAAGTCTTTAAAATTGTGCTATATGTCGAAAAAAAATTAATGATTCAACATCCATCTACTATAAGCAATATTGTAGTTCCAAATTTTAGGCCTGATGGATTGGATTAGGCCCAGTGTGATTTCAATCCGTTACCAGCAATGGGACTGCGTTGTAGCTTTGCCCAATCAAAGATGTTAAAAGAGCTACAATATTGCAGCTACTACATGTAGTTGTCCACATGACTGTTCCATGCTTGCTTCTTGTTGATAGTAATACCCAGCTACTTAGCACTGTCCACATGTTCCAAAAAGTGTCCATGAATGATGTAGTCTACATGTACATGTAGTTCATGTTGACTTGTTTTGTCTTTGCCCTATCATACTTTTATCAAACATTCGAATTGGTACATGTACCTCTGCTTCTTACTAAATGAACAGTCACTCTACATTCATTTGTAAATGTATGACGTACGTGTGTTCTGTCTGCTGAAGTGCTAACCGAAAATGACGTCACTGATTACGTAAAGCCAAAAGATGTAATTTCATCCCCTTCGAACGTTGTCCCAAATTATTTCTTTCCTTTTTCAAAAAGTTACAAATATAATAATTCGATATTTTATAATTTGTTGGGATATTTGTAATTCATCCAAGATATTTAGACAATTACTTTCTAAAGCTGCGTCCCATTTTAAGTTGCACCTATTATCATTTAATTTAATATAAATAATAAAATGCTATATGCCATGGCATGATGCTCTCAACTCAAGACATCAAATTTGAATTAAATTACCTAATGACGTCTTTGGGGTCACCCAGCAATACCAGTTATTGTAGACTTTCTTTTGTAACCCTAAATTATAAATGAATCATCTTATATTTTCTTGTAGTCTGTACGTGTCATAAATTTAGGACACTGGATTTTTTTTTCAACATAAATAAATATTCTCAATCAAAAATTATCTTTAAACCGGATAGTATTTTTCTTAATTTAAAACGCTAAAATGACCAAGAAAATATTACTAATGCTTACATCATGCCAAAAAAGATAATTTATCTATTTTTACGTCATTATTCGAATCTAAGACACTTTCAAATTTTTTTTAATAAAAACACTTCCCTTTTAGTGTATATTTTTCCCTTCATTAGTTTTTTTTACTTTTAAAATATTCTTGTTTACACTTGTGTATGTATGCGGCCTTAAAGTGACAGCATGGCTGAAGTTGAAATAGCACCACTACGTCCAATGGGCGATTTTTTGTTTGATTCAGCAAGATTCCAGGTCCCAAATATCAAAAATACAGATAAATGGGCAAACAGAATATTGAACAATCTTTTGTACTACCAGACCAACTATTTTTTGGCTGCTTTATTGGTCTTTTTGTTGATCGGGTAATTTTACTTTTATTGTTATTTTTTCATGTCGGAGTACAGTTTTATTGATGTAGCCCATCAATAGTAATTAGTAAGTTCTCTATCCTCATTTTCAGTGAGACACTGTGTATTTTGGTGAAACACAATGCAACATTGAAATAAAAATGACAACAAAGTTCCAGACAATAAATGACCGGTGTAGGTTTGTTGTAACACTGCGAAGAACACCAAGACGCAGGTCATTTAATATTGATGTAACATAACCTGACAGATAATATAATCATACAGTTGTAATGGGTTTTTTTGTTGGTTTTTTTTATAAATATTAAGATATTTGGTTAATCCTGTTTTTCATTAACTCATGTTAACTTGAATGATCCAAGCCCTATCTGTCTTCGCATACTTCGGCGGGACAGGGCTTGAACTCGTCCAATGGAAATTCTCCGTCACTCGCTGTCCAGTTCAGACAGCCAATCACAATCCTTTTGATGATGTTTATTAATTAGTTGATAAGATTAGTTTGATCTTTTCTAAAACAGATATGACAAAAAGGTGTGAATTATGTGATAATTAATAATAAATTAATGATAATGAATTTTATCTACACTGATCCTAAGAAATTTTGGTCAACACAGTATGCTCATCTGACAAATTTTGACGAACTATTATCGTTTGAGCATTCAGGCGTTAATGTAATGACTGTAAGAAGCAAAATATAACGACTGTATTATTCGGGTTAGTTTTACATTGAAATATGGCCAACATATGTATGTTAATGAGGCAAAAAGTTCTTGTCATGGAACAAAACATGTTGTTTTAAACTTTAATAAAATAAGAGCAAATGTTTAATGGATGGAACATGTAAAATGTGTTGAATTTCTTCTTCTTTTGGTATACAGTTCACTATCTCACTGTGTTGATAATTACGAACTGTTTGCGCAGCGTGGCTAAAATAGTAGTTTATTGATTTTAGGAAGAAAAAAAAACAAACAAACAAAAAACTAGATAATTATATGTTATTAATAATAAATGTGCAGCTTAAACAGAAAAATGTGATTAAAACTATGAATTTGGTATAATCTGTTGAAAAAATGTCATAAAAATGCCTCCAGGTATCACCAATGTCCCATCATCTTCATTACCATTTATCCTTTGTTGACTTTGTATATTAATTATTATAATTAATATTATGCTTTTTTCAGAATACTTCACCCAGTGAAGATGGTGTGTGGATTTCTTGCCATTTCTGTAGCCTTTGCTGTCTTCGTTTATTGTACAAATTCCCAGTGGTCAACTAGACGATTTAAACAAAATCATCCCTTAATTAGCTTATTGATAGTACTGACTGTTGGATACTTTCTCGTCTATATGATTGGAGCTGTCATTGTTTTCATGTTTGGTATAGCTTTCCCATTACTTTGTAAGTATATATAATAAGTGTACAAAAAAATTTCTTAATTCAATAGTGAATTTCTCTTACATGTAATACATGTACATGTATTTGATTATTTTAGAAAGGATATAGTCCTAAAAAATTAACAATTAAAAACAAAATAAGTTGAATGTAAAATATTGCATGCAATGACACAGATTTAGCTAGTTAAAGACACTGATTAAACACTCTGGTTTAAGGAGCAAAAAATCAGAGCAAAATATATGATTTTAAGATCATTTCGATGATGCATTATTGAAAAAACCAAGGCCTGATATTTTTTTCAAAAATCAATGATAATGGTATTGTATTGTTTTGAAAAATAATCGAAAGTTTGTATAAAGAAATAAACTTTTTATATTTTTATTACACATATTGATTTCTAGCTCTTTTTGAAATTGTTTGTTCAATTATTACCAATACCAGGTACCAGGGGTAAATAAAAATAAAAATCTTAACAGTAAAAATAATTTCTCTATTGCAGTAGTTTTAGTGCATGCTTCATTGAGGATGAGGAATGTCCGTAATAAAGTGACCAACAAAATGGAGCATGTTGGTTTGAAGAGAACACCAATGGGGATCATATTAGAAGGATTAGGCCAAGAACAAGAGGCAGGGTCTTAAAACAGTCGAATGCAACAGAAATCTCATTACTTGTGCAATTTTGTATATGATAAAGCCAGCTTATTATTTCTTTATAACAATAGTATATATTAAATTTTTAGAAAGAGTTATCCTTTAGTACTTATCTTGAAGGTTTTATCAACTATTGAGGTATGTCAAGAAATAAAATATATCAGAAAACATGGATTACAACTGATGTAGCAAAAATATTGTGATACTATAAAAAGTTTTTTTAGAGGTGATCAGAGGTTGAAGATCTTGTATCATTAATGCATAACTTTACTTATTGTCAATTTATTAACTTGTTATTAGCTTAGCTTTAATGTCTTTGTTTTTATCTTTTCAAGATTGTATTGCATTTACCATGTTTACAGTCTGATATTGCAAATTTTTAGAATTTTTATTTTATTACATATTAATTAAACAAATTTCTTCTGATGGTCAGATTATTTAGCACATCTCAGAGACAAGGCTGATTTATCAGTGGCAGATAGGTGGTGTTCTGGGGTTGGAACCCCTTCCTTTGGAAAATTTTGTTCTTTTCGTGTATAGATTTTTGACAAAATTGGTCTGGAACTCCTCCTTTCAAAGAGTCCTGGCCCCGGCACCACAAAACAAAAAATGTTTTTAAGTCTGAGAATATTCTCCACTCCCATAGTAAATACAGTGAGTTGAGATTTTTCTCAGACTTAAGTATTTTTTAAAGTTTTGTGGCTTTGGGGCCTGTATCTGCCCCTGTTGAAAGAACAATATAAATGCTGAAAAAATGCAACAATTACTTATTTACTCTATTTACAATAGAGTAGACTATAAATCTTGCACAATATGCATTTGAAATATTACAAATCAATAAAATACTTAATTAGAAATAAGTGTAAGTTTGAATTTGATGTTGCTTAAAATTATAAATTTGGGGAAAAATATGATTTAAGTTTGTGATATACCAAAATTATGCATTTAATCATTATTGTTGTGTACTATGTATCATATGCACTAAAATACTGTGGTTTCATTAGTTTTTGTGGGGTATCAACTTTCATGGTTCTGATCCATGAAATATGGTTCCCCACAATACAGAATTTTAACATTGCTTTGTATACTATAGACTTCAGAACCATGAATTTAAGAACCATCAAACTAACTGATACTTTTCCATTAATCCACAAAAATAAATGAATCCACAGTATTTGTTATTTGTTGTTTGTTTTAACCAAACTTTTATTGTACCTTATCAGAACAAGTATATTTGATAAAATTTAATCTTTTATGTATATATTTGTGAAACTTTTTTTTCTGGTAAACCTTTTATTGAACAAGTGCTGTTAATGTTGTACTGTGAATACTAGCAGCATTGTATGGAAATAATATACAAAATTGCAATAATTGCTTGTTTTCACATTTCCACTATGATACTCAAAATTTATGTCTCATTATGTGAGTTTTACCAATTTGACCAAATTGCTTTTGTTTATAAATTATGTATATTTATGCTTATGTTATGTATTTATTTCATTATTTCATTATGCAAAAAGTCTTGTTTATTTATATGTTTCAAGAAAGAAATTTACATGTTTAAAACTACTGCATAAAATATAAGATCATGTTTTGTTTTCTGTTATATTGTAAAAAAATTTGGTTAAGCCTAAGATAAGACTTATAGGTTCTTGTGGTAGCAGCAGCAGCAATCAAAATTGATTTCTTTTACAACACATCAAAGGTCAAAGATGCATAGTAAATGATGAGTACAACTCCACCCTTAAGATGATTTTACATGTTAAGTCTTTCTTCATTGACAAACTGTTCAGCTCTACATAGGGGGTACCTGATGGGGGTCCTGATCACGGTTTGCGGAAAAATAAAAATTGGATTTCACAGCTCACAGGAAATAAGCAAAAATTTCCCAAATCATAATTCACAGGAAATATTGCCACTGTGGAGATCTGTGGAGGCATCAATCACAGATCACGGAAAATTATTTTAGCAGAGAATGGTTCACAGACAATGCTTTCATCACAGTTCACGAACAATTGTTTGCCTACATAACAGTTCACAGAAAAATTCAAATGGAGGGTCACGCATCACAAAATTACCCCATCAGCCCGCTCTATATACAATTATAGACCAATATATAAGGTTTCCACCTACAAAGTTATTTTAACAAATTTAGAAATAAGTTTTATGTAGGAAATACATGTAGCTTTCAGGATAATGCTTGTTGACTTTCTACAATTTTTAGATACTGTAACTTATTTAATATCTCAGCAAGATAACTCATTTCACATCTCAGCAACTACATATAATTATTACCCATGATCCCAAAAGAGTTTGGTGGAGGATATACGGTTTTGTTCCTTTGTTTGTACAAACATTATGTTTTATTTATGTCAATAACTTAAAGCAGCAACACACCATAGAGGGATGATATTTTGTCAGTAGGTACATTTTCGAAAGTAACCAATATCTGTATCAGAATGAGGTTAATACCTTGACCTACATTTTCTGCATTAATGACTCCAGTTAAATTTTTGGTTTAGGTCCTTATCTCAGCAACTTCATATGGTAGAGAGATGATATTTTGAAGAAATAGAAGAAATTTTACGGAAGACATCATGCACTTATAGACAAATATGGGATTTCGATCACTCAGATGAGTGCAGATGTTGATTTGTCATAGGGTTTTGTTTTGTCTTCCTTTACCTGATTTGACACGCTGAATGGACTATTGGCAACGCGACGGGTGTACTATAGCAAGCAGGAACTGCTTGCTCTTCTGGAGCACCTGAGTTCACTCTTGTTTCGACTGGAGTTCGCGTTGTTGAATGATATTCAGTATTTTGTGTTTCCATGTTTTACATGTTGTCTGTTTTTGTCCCGTTCTTGGTGTTTACTGGTTTTGTCTCTGCCCTTTCTGACTTTTGACATTCGGATACCCCATTGGTACCTCTGCTTCATCTTGGGTAGTTCCCAAATTGTGTACCAGATCTCGAATAAAACAAAAATTACTCTGGTTAGAGATTTTGATAAGGTCCATATCTGTCACTGCAAGATATATTGTTAGCCCAGTATACAAGAAAGGGGATCGGCACAAAGCTGAGAACTACCGGCCCATCTCATTAACTTGCATTTGCTGTAAACTAATGGAACACATCATCACCAGTCACATAATGAGACATGCTGATGACAACAATATCCTTTATCCACTCCAACACGGCTTCAGGAGGAAAAGATCATGTGAAACCCAACTTATCGAATTTGTCGACGAGATAACTGCCACCATTTCATCTGGAAAACAGAGCGACGTATTAATTATGGATTTCTCTAAGGCATTCGACAAAGTCAGTCACAGTCTACTCTGTCACAAACTAGAACACTATGGAATCCGAGGGAGAACCAACACCTGGATACAGAACTTTCTAAATAACAGAACCCAGGCCGTTGTTGTAGATGGGGAAAAATCAACATACATAAGCGTGGACTCAGGTGTTCCTCAGGGTTCCGTCCTAGGACCATCCCTTTTTCTCTTCTATATAAATGACATGCCAAAAGGTCTCAAGTCAACAGTCAGACTATTCGCTGATGACACCATAGCGTACCTGGCAATCACATCAATGACTGACGCACTTGATCTACAGTCAGACCTAAACAAGCTAGGAGAATGGGAGAAAAAGTGGAAAATGGAATTTCATCCAGACAAATGCAACGTCCTGACAATAAGTAAAAAATCAGATCCTATCAAATACGAATACAAGTTGCATGGCCAAACACTAAAATCAGTAGAAAACGCTAAGTATCTTTGCTGTCTCATAACATCAGATCTACGCTGGACAAGCCACATCAACAACATATGTGGCAAAGCCAACAAGACCATAGGATTCCTGCGACGAAACCTTAATATCGGATCAACCAACACTAAGAAGAATGCGTACAACTCTTTAGTACGACCAGTTGTGGAGTACGCATCCACCGTATGGGATCCATATACAAAGAAAGATATCAACACAATTGAAATGGTCCAACGTAGAGGAGCCAGATATGTCTATAACAAACACGGGAACAGATCAAGTGTAGACAACATGTTGGAAACTCTAAACTGGAAAAGCCTAGAGCAAAGAAGAAAAGAAGCAAGACTAGCCATGCTCTATAAGATCTACAATGGTGAGGTAGAAATTGACAAAGAAAACCGATTAATACCACCAACTCGCCTCACCAGGAACATGCACCAACTCTCGTTCCAAATACCAAGTTCCAGCCATGATTATAGAAAATTTTCCTTCTTTCCCAGAACGATCAGGGACTGGAATGCCTTACCACCAGACATAGTTTCAGCATCGACACTAACCACCTTCAAGGCAAAGGTGGCAACGCTGGAACATTAGATGCAAACAAGTGTACATAGTTTTATTGTAAAATACTGCTGTCCTTGTTAAAGGTACAGTTTTTAAATTATTCTCTTTGGAATGTATGCGCTCGCACTCGAATATGACATAATAATCAACATGTTGATGGTGGTCATCAAGAGGCAGAAGCAGAAGTGGTAGAGGGATGATATTTGAGCAGTGGGTAAAGCTTGGATGGTAACCAACATCTGTTCCATAATAAGGTCACCTTGACCTACATTTTCCACACGAATGACTTGGGCAAGAGTTTTGTTAAGGTCCAGTGGCCTGTTTCACAAAAAATCTTAAGTGTAAAAAATATTTTAAGTTTGAATTTCAAGGATTTTTTTGCTTAATAGTAAAATTTTTTTGTGAAAAGGGCTGCAGATCTCAACAACTGCAAGTGATAGAGGGATATTTGGTCAGTGGGTACATCTTTAATAGTAACTAACATGCTTACTGGAATAAGGTCACCTTGAGCTACATTTGTAGCATTAATGACTCCGGTTTGAAGTTTTGGTTGAGGACTATATCTTGTCACTTTGATCTACAATTTCCTCACGAATGAGTCAATATGAAAAGGAGAATTAAAGAAATAGTATATGATAAAAGTTTAGTCCATTATGAATGATTTCTAGCATCAATTCTAGATATACACGAAACATTTTATATTTTAAAATGTTAACGGGCAAGGGGATAAGCTTTTCTGTGCGACTGCTTCTAGAAAACAACTCAACTTTTTTTACCTTTTACAAAACAACTTTTGCAGAAATAGTAATGCTGTTGATTACTGTTGTGTTTCCATGTTTTACATGTTGTCTGTTTTTGTCCCGTTCTTGTTGGTGTTTGCTGGTTTTGTCTCTGCCCTTTCGGACTTTTGATATTCGGATACCCCATTGGTACCTCTGCTTCTTAAACTTAAAGGTCATCAAGCTCCAGACAACAAGGGTATTATACTAATAAAAACTCTCAATTCGGTCGAAATTGTCAAATTACCTGTTTAAGTTAAAAAAAATAATAGCATTTTTATGTCTTGTCTTATAGAAAAAAGTCATAATTATAAACAAGGAATACTTAAGCGAGCTCATAAAAGGACATCACCAACACGGCAACACCCCACCACCGCTTCATATTGGACTTCTCGAATGTTACCAGAGTGCAATGAAAATGGATTATTTCTTTATGAACATTTTCATATGGTGTACTTCCTTGGTGTAAAATTCATAAAAAAATCATCAAAAGGTCCAGGAGATGTTTGAACAGACGGACAGGTCGGCAGGATGTTTCCCATTTATTCTCTGTTATATAATATAATCATTATAATGATGCTGTCCTTTGAGGGACCATAATTGGAAAATGAAATATGTCTTATGTCTTTCCCACCCCAAACTTGGTTTGCGGGCGTATTATATAAATTAAAAACTTTCTAAAGCATAGTCTTGCAGATTTCCGACCAGTACCTCCTATAGGGGCTATGTCACGATTTTGTCGACTGAAAACCAAAGGCTACACTTCACCATTCTACATAGAGACACACCTGTTCTAGATAAAAGTATATGTACATAATATATAATCAGTAAAAAGATATATAAGCCATAATAATAAAGCCATATTAATTATATTTACTACGACTATCCTTATGGATTCGACCCTTGACCAAAATAAAGATAACTGATTTATTTAGATTTACATTCATTAATATGATGTAAACATGATTGATAAAGGTAAGATTTGATGTTTTTACCATACAATGATGCCCCCCCCCCAAAAATTCTTTTGATCGTCACTTTCAGTTCATTAGCACTATAAAACTAGCAATACAGCAAACTAAAAGTTAAGATAAAAAATAAAGCATTTCTTGGTAAAAATAAACTCGTTACAAAGTAATTTCATACATGGTGAAATGGTGACCACATTTGAAGGGCAGCTCATTTTTAAACATGAGAAATTCAAAATAAACCAACGGTTATAAAGTTAATAGTTTTCAGTGAGTTACTGCTTGGTTCTTTTAGAAGCATTTTGCGAACAACTTTTCCTTAACAAGACAAATAAATAGTTTATGTCTCAAAATGTATGAATAACGACAAAAATGTGCGCACAAGCTCTCAAAATTTAAATTCAATCCTACGAATGAGAGTTCATAAAGGTAGAACAAGTCCGGTTGAGAGTTCAGGTATAATAACAGCTAAACCATTTAATAATAGTCCCAGAACTAGTCAATTCAAATCAGAAAGTGATGGCACCAACCTATATAAAACTTGACCAATTTAAATAGAATGTACAACTAAAGTTGGCCTTTAAGATAGCCAAAGAGCAAAGTTTGTCAAACTCGATATAAATGAAGATGCCTTGTTAGAATGTGAAATACAATCTCAATCTCATTCAAATAAGATCTCCTAAACTACACTACGTTCTGTTGGAGCGTAGTATAGTTTAAGAGATCTTATTTGAATGAGATTGAATACAACCTTTAGACTATTCATGAATGTGTAAGTTCCCCAAAGTTGTTATGGAGACCATTTACATTTTTTTAAACACACATACACGTGTGACAATCCATTCTTTACTTTTGTTCACAGCATATAGCTCCCCTTAATCAATATTTTGTTAGAGTCAATGTGCCGTGTTTTTTGTTTTTGAAGGCGAGACATAGGTATTACTTTCCGGCGGCGGCGGCGGGATAAACTTTTTGTAAGACCTTTGTGGACAATGATTTGCTGGAAAAGTATTATAGCTAGGCGTCTGATATTTGGTATACAGATAGTTCAGGTTATGGTCTACGCAACTGTCACCATGCCATATGATCCTGACCTCATTTTCACGCTCCAGTGACTCTGTGAACTTAGGTCTTTTTTCAGGCTGTAAACTTTTTGTAAGACTTTTGTGGACGATGAATTGCTGGAAAGTATAATAGCATCTGATGTTGGGTATACAGACACTTTTAGTGTTAATATCAAGAAATGCAAGCTTAGATAGTTGATTTTAGAGATGGTGCCGGCAGGCGAGACATACTTTTAGTGGCCACACTTGTATTTCTTTTTCTTATTTTTTTTTTTTTTTTTTGTGTGCGACACATTGACTCGAACAAAATATTGATAGAGGGGAGCAAGTCCCTGTGCCCTTGATACAGAAATGAATGCGGAAATAATCATGACGATTAAAAGAATTTCCCGGATAACTAATAAAATTAATTTGAATTGAAATAAACAATTAAATTGTTTTGATTGAAAATAAGGAAACGTCTAGCTTTTTAAAATTATTGCTTTCCTGGAAATGGCTTTTGAGATTTCTAACATTTCTATAAATTGCCTTATGGAGCTTAACAACTTTCAGTATTGCCAAAATGACATTTCGCACAAAATGTATTTTTTTCTCCGTCTATTCATTCTTTTATGCAAGCTACAATGAAAACATAACGGGAAGCTGTTTTAGTTATAGCCGTAAGGTTAAATATATTTTTACACAAGAAAGCACAGTTTTACAAAGTTTCATTTATCATTTTATAGTAACATTTGTGTGTTGTCATATAAAATATTATAAGATAATGATGGCATAATAGATTTAACATGGATTCATTCACATTTCAGAGTTAAAATGAAGCAAAAACATGGAAAATAAACTTTCTTAGTACGCACAATGCTGATTTTGCTGCTTATAGGATTTATTCTCTCATCGTCTCTTGCTTATGCATTTGTACCTAAAAATGACAGATATTTTGTTGAAGGAAAGTTAACGTTAGGGGGACTGTTCCCAATTCACTCAACGTACGTGGGAGGTGAAAAATGCATGGACATTCAAGGGCAGGACGGGATTCAGGCAGTAGAAGCTATGAAATATTCCATTGATTTAGTAAACAGGAATGGAAGCATCCTTCCACGGGGCGTGACTTTTGGCATGGTGGGAATCGACACGTGCGAAAGTGAGACTGTCGCTCTTGACAACACGAACGAACTTATAGAATCAAGGGTAAACAAACAGGCGGGGACGGACACATGTTCGTGCAAATCGAAGACAGTATTGAAAAATAACTTGATCGGAATAATTGGTCCAGCCAGTAGCAAGCTTTCTATACCTGTAGCTAGCCTTCTGCGTCTTTTTAAAGTTCCACAGGTAAGCGCAATCGGGATGTTTAGTATATACTGGGTACTTTTCTTTCTGATAACTATAGTCACTGTCAAGTAGAACTTTCAGAATGCAAAACAAGACATGAAAGCTCGAGTTTAAATCACGAACAGAAAAAGCACATCAATACAAAATAAAACATTTGCATCACAATGTCAACAAAGCAAAAGGACAATGCAAAAGCAGACAGCAAAACGAACGATAAACAAATAAACAGCCAAACAAAACAAAAATTACATTGCAAACTCACGTAAAGGTCATCTAGTGAACCTGAGACGTGCTTCACAACCGTGTTAAGCAGGTGGTTCCCGTCGCATTGTTATTGCTTAACTTGTAAGACAGATTGAGCAAATCTGATATGCAAAATTCTTGCAACAAACTCTCTTACGAATTTGTTTTAGAACCCGAGATTTCATCGAGTTCTTATTTTTTTCACATACATTTTCTTGAGTTGATACTGAAAACTGAGACAGCAACATGAAGAGTGCCACAGATTACCAAAAAAATAAAAAATAAAAATCAGCTCTTACTAATTATTTATCTAAATGAAAATTGTGAAGGCTTTATTTCCAGATAAGTTACCAGTCTACATCACCAGAACTAAACGACAGAACGAGATTTCAATACTTTAAAAGAACCGTTCCATCTGACAATTACCAGGCCAGAGCGATAGCTGGTATACTCAAGTATTTATCTCGCTTTTTGTTTACTTGTTTTTATTATCAATAATTGTGCTTAACATTGTAAAAAAATATGACTTCCTAAAACATTCAAGTGAGGACGTATATGACCGAAGCGGCGCTATGATTGTATAGTCAACTAACGAACTAATGTAAAACGGTTAAGCAATCGTTTGACATGAACAAAAGGCCGCTGTCTAGCTCAGGCTTTAAAATGTAGCTAACCTATCCGAGCAGAGCACGCCATAACCATTCATTTTTGGTCAAAGTTCTCAAATGATTTTAATTGGACAAAGAAAAACCCCACACTTATTCATACTTTCTTTAATCTTCAAATTGTCCTTGATCTATAAAATGTTCTTATTGTTTTATTGCCTTATCCTTGTACAAATAAGGAAACACTAATAAACCGTTTTTATAGTTTCTAAAACAATGTACTTCAAAGAATACAAAAGTCGGCATCCTTAGTTCTATCTATAGTTATATGGTTTTGAAGTTAGCAACAACCACTTCATGACTTAAAATATCAAAGCATATAGAAACGATTTACTCTCTTTAATCACATTTTTGTACCAAATATTGATGTAAACAATTCTAATTATGGTGTATGTCTTTGGTCATTTGTTTTTTAACTTTTTCGCTCCCAAAAGTTCATGACAACATGTCCAATGAACACAAATTCTAGCAAAACGTGGTATAAATGTCAAATGTCTTTATTTCAATTAAGTAAAAAAACAAGCTTTTGATAGCAAAATCGACAACTTTTAGAAACCATGTTGGTCCAGCTACATCAAACCCATTAGTATTATGTAGAAATTGGTATTAGTAATTTATTCTTCTGTTTAGACGCATGAGGTTCCATTACATCACGATAGTCTATGAGGATAGCAGCTATGGTTCAAACTATAAGTCGATGTTAGAGAAACTAAGTCTCAATGGAGACTTTTGTATTGGTACTTCTATAAAGCTCACATACGATGCCCCCGCAGACAGGATGGATGACGTGGTCAAGAACTTGCTTAACCACAAGAATACAAAAGGTTAGTGTTAAAATCAAAAATAATAGGTTATTTTTTTTAACATGTTACTGTTTTTATAAAGCATCATAAAACGTTTTTCCTTAGAGTTATTTTATTATTGCTAAAGCAAAATGCGGCATAGATGAACGCGTAAGTTGATAATACCTTGCCCAAGAATATAATACCAATAATACAGACATAAAACTATATTGCAGTTCCAATAAAAACATACAAATGCTAGTGACAATTCCTTTCTAGTCAATGGTTCCGTTTTATGAGGTCTAGAGATCTTAATGTTTATGAAAAAAGCAAAGAGGCACCAATGGGACATTCGAGTGTCAAAAGTCCGAAAGGGCAACGACGAAACCGTTGAACACGAACAAGAACAGTACGAAGAAACACAAAACACAAATTCAACCGAATGGAAATCAACAACGCGAACTCAAGTCGTAACAAGAGTGTACCCAGGTGCTCCGGAAGAGTTAGTGGTTCCTGCCTGCTATAGCACATCTGTCGTGTTGCTAATTTCCAATTCAGTGTGTCAAATCCGGTAAAGAAAACAAAACAAATTTCTACCACAAACAAACATCTGCATTCATTTGAGAGATAGAAATACCATATCTGTCTACGAGTGGACTGTGTCTACCGTTTAATTTCTTGAGTGAAGACAGCAACCGTGGAGCAACATAACCCTGTGTCAGCAATGTCTGTGTCAAACATGACGCTCTAACAAGGAAATCGATGTAATTCCCGCAAGCCCTGGAGTAACGAATTAACTGTGATACGAAGACTCCATAATCAGGAGCGGACGGAATGTTGCTACACAAAAAGGGAAAGTTGACGATTGGAAAGTTGAAATGTCGTTCTTTGCAAAATTATCTTAGGCCTATCTTAGTATTTCAATTACATTTAATTTTAATTAGATGATATCATTTTTTTCTCTGCTTTTAGGAAAAGTTGTTTCAGTTCTCATTCTGAGACCTCACACAACCCTGAATCTGTTCAAAGCAGTTAGAAAAACATCACTGATAAATTCCTTTCATTGGGTTGGAACTGATGGTTGGGCGGGAAGAATGTTTCCCGACAAGAACGTCATGGAGATTGCGGAAGGTTCCATTGGGGTTCAGCTCTACATCGGTGCAATACCAGGATTCATGAAATATTTTGATAAGTATGTGTCAAAATAATTTAATTTCAGTACAAAAGAGGTTGCAATTCGATTTATTTTCCAACAAATGGTTGAATTTTTAAATTTCTATAGAGATACTTTCTTATCAAACCGAAAAGATTTATCATTCATTTAATTCTTTTATTTATTTTTTTGACAAAGCTGTATATATGCTTGTCGTTTCAAGTCAAAAAGAAAGGATTATTTTTTTTTAATTTATTTTATTTTATTAAAACCTTTCATGAAAATTTACAAACATTTATCTAAACCTTTAACCAAATTCTTCTAAAACACAACTTGTCACAAGCAACTTACTAGTTCTTAAAATACTAATAGATTCTCAGAATAGGTTAATGTAAGAAATTATTAATTATCATCAATTTTCTTGAACTGCCTGTAACAAGACCATCGTAGTTTTCTTTGTCCTTCTCCTTCATTTGTCTGCTCTTCGACATTTTAAGCTTCAACTGAATAGTCAATTCAATACGAGGATTCCAGTCTATTTTTTTTCAAATAATGGCTCCATGAATACTAAAGTTATTCTTATCTTTTCATTGCATCCGATTTCATATTACTTTAAGTAACAATTTATTGCCTGTTGAGAGGGATGGAATAAAAGGAATCATTTTTATTATTAATGGACAGAATCCTAGATGCTGAATTTAGCCGATTCAGGGGGTACATTTGATTAAAAAAAAAACATTTATATGCCAAACTTTATTTTACTTTTCCTTTGATTTCGCTTCTTCAGGAGTACAAAACACTGAGCCGGTTGTTGAAAATTCATCTGAAAAATTTCTCGCTTCACTGGGTTGTTGTTGTTGCAAATGATATGGATTGTATATCTATCATCAAAGTAAGTCTATGTGGTCGACTGGCAAACACACGCAGGGCAGTTGATTTGGTACAGCTTCTCGTGATCAAAATCAAATCCCGTAAAAATTACAAGATCGCTTCTTGCTCACAATAACCCGGATTTTACATTCCGTGAAATCCGGTCAGTAATTGTGGACAAACAAATAAAATACTATAGGGCTTTAAATTGACTGATCTCATATTTCAAATAGACGATAAGGAGATTAAAGACAGCTGTCTACGGCCATGCACAGAAACTTACCTTGACAACATCAAAGTCACTAGGATAATCAAATGCTGGGTTATCCCTTGGCAATATCTTCCATGACAGCACACCAGATTCGTGTAAAGCAGCAGTGAGGTAGCGTTTTCTGGTCTGAGGTTTATAGTAGCCGTTAAATGAGACAATGTATTCTAAAAAGATACATATATTTTTTGTTTTCATTTCAAAGACATGGGTCATGATGATGGGTGTGGATTTTTACTTATTTTTTTCATATCTCAACAGTTGTAAAGGTTATGTCATAGAAATGTTAGCTGCTAAAGACTTGACTTGACAATGACAGGCTGCTGGCGGTTGTCCATTGTGGTTTTTCTGAATTGCCGCTTGATTGTGGGCTGTGTTACGTACACTTATTCCACATCTCATCATTTTCTATTAATACATGTAATATACTGTGGATTCATTTATTTTTTGCGGTACCAATTTTCATGGTTAGATGAAACTAATCTGTTTGTCAATTCTTAAATTTGTGTTCTAAAGTCCATGAAGTCTGCATGATACAGATCCATGTTACATTTCCTTTTTGTTGGGTTTCAAATTTCATGGATGAATGCCACTAATGAAAACCATGAAAATTGATACCCCAATGCCATGAATAGTAATGAAACCACAGTATGCAAAATATACAAGTATGTAAAAGTACATGTATGTCCTGAATTATTATTGGCGAACTGATAATCCACATTCCTAGAAAAGTTCACATCGCCCCTTTGAGTATGAAACAGAGTTTGAAGTCTCTTGGTGTACTAATGATTAATTGCCTTTCAGCATTGGCTATGAAAATAGAAGAAATCCTTGGTGGACAGAGTTTGTTGATTACTATTCGAACGGAGAATGTGGTGAACACTGCGGTAAGAAACAAATTATTTTTGTTTTTATAAATCTTACAAGAAGGGGCATTCGAATCTCGAAGTTCCTCAAACACAAAGACTACAAGAGGCTCCCAGGAGCCTGAATCGCACACCTGGTCCTTAATCCACAAGGGTGTCTTCTATCCATAAGGGGTCGCCTGACAACTTCAACCCAATGGAGACTTTGTAGAGATTAATGAGCTGAAGGTTTAAGCAAGCAACATCTTTTCTCTATCTCACGGTAATAGTTACAATCTATAGGGCAAAGACACGAAGAATCGCATTTTTTTTACCCTTTCCAGTCAAGTTTTTTCAGTGGCTTAAGAGGAGACGATTAAAGCTCCTTTGTTGCAATACACAAATTCTCTCTCTAAATGAGTACAGATGTTGGTTTTTCTAAGAGTTATTGTTACTTCATTGATCTCGGTAGACTTGTGTTACCGCGCCCCTGATTTTCCCGCGCGCGTCCAAATCTAGGAAAGAAGTGTAGTTGAGGCCTGAAATGCCAGCCTAACGTGACGGATGCGCTATAACAAGAAGGAACTAGAATACTGACAGATTCAGAAAGGGCCCCACGGCAAAAAATCTAAGTGTTTTCAAAATCATTCGAACTTTGATTATAACCACTAAGGCATGTTCCATGGAATGTGTATGAAACTTCAGAGCTGTATTGTCATCAGCATTTGAGTTTTATTGTTCAAAAATTCCAATTCTCAAAATATGTGATTTTCCATTAAAAAATGAAGTTTTTTCCGAAAAATATTGAACAGATTTGCACAGAATTCTAATATACAAATCATGTCATGCTACTTAGCAGCTGTACAAAGTTTCAGAAATGTATTGTTAATAGTTTTTGAGTTTTAGTGTTCACAAAGTCCAATTCTCAAAATCTATGATTTTCCATCAAAAATGAAGTTTTTTCCTAAAATATTGAACAGATTTGCATGAAATTTTGATATGCAAATTATAACATGCTACTTAGCATCTGTACAAAGTTTCAGAACTGTTTTGTTAAAAGTTTTTGAGTTTTAGTGTTCACAAAGTCCAATTCTCAAAATCTGTGATTTTCGATAAAAAATGAAGTTTTTTCCAAAAATATTTCACATTTTTACATGAAATTTAAATATGCAAATTATGGCATGCTACTAAGTAGCTGTACAACATTTTAGAACTGTGTTGTTTATAGTTTTTTGAGTTTTAGTGTTCACAAGAGTTGTTGACGGACGGACAGACGGACAAAGTGAAAACTATAGGGCGTCCGTATCTTCGATGCGGGGCCCTAATTACTGTTAACTCTTCCGGACCACCTCAGTTTGCGTAGCTAGTTGCAGTAAGGTTGTTCTATGAGCTTTTTTCATGTTGTCGGTTGTGTAACCTGGATTGATCTGGTTTTGTGTTGACCTTTTCGGATTTCTGACATTGATACTTCTTTGTTTCCTTAAATGTAATTTCGCCATTAAATTATATTCAAGAGTATTTCAATATAGAAGCTGTAGATCTAACAAAAACGGTTTAACAATGTTAATTGAATAGCTTAGAATTTGAATTTAGATCTAGAAGAATTTGGAATACTTCACTACATCACAGATGCTGTGTTTGCATTTGCATATGCAATAAAGAACATGCATACAGAGTTCTGTAACGGAGAGCCTGGTGTATGTGAACAACTTAAAGCTAAGCTGTCTACAGGGGACGATTTATTGTCTTTTCTCAGCAACGTCACATTTACAGGTAAATATATGTCAAATTCTATTTTTCTTATCATAAATGTTTTAAAGGGTATTTTCAGGCTGTTTTTATCAGCAAGCAAGTTGAAAATTTAAATAATACGAAAATTGGCGATTCGACTATTTATGCACGCTACCTGTTCTAACTAATCCCACAATCTTTAAGTTAATGCAAAGCATAATTATTTATATAAAACCCATTCCTTTCCTTTTAAACAGATTCACAAGGAGGACATTTCCAGTTCGTCAATGGATCAGAGGGTCCACCAAAGTATAGTATTCTAGGATATAGATTTGATGGAAGAAAGGGTCTGTGGGAAATCATAGGAAATTATTCAAGTTAGTATTCATAAAAGCAATCAAAGGGAGGATCGACCTTTTGTCATGTACATGTAGAACGATAACATCTTAATTCTATATGAAGTTAGTACAGCACGAAATTAACAAAACGAGCGTGGGAAATTACAGGGAAACAAGAATAAAAACCTGCAAAAAACACAAAAAAGGTTGCATGGGCAACGGATGCCAAACCTACACTAAGATCCACCTTTGCCAGGAAATGGTAAAAATTATGCTGCTGATGAAAGGTTTCTTCTTGAAATATGCATAAACAGCATAACCAAATTACCCGTTTTCATACCTGAAACAAAGGACATTTGGATTTAGGGTACATAATTGCAGTTACTTTAGTGTTCTTTGAAATGCTAAAGTATGTAAAATGTTAAGCACCATGTATTAAAACCCATAGACGTCCACAGACAATTCATTTATCTAAAAAGAGAAGAATAGTTGACCATTTTGCATTGATTAAAATCAATATGATTAAATATTTTCTCAGGAATGGGTGACAAAGAGGATGTACACTTTAACAAAAGTGCAGAAAAATATGGCGATAAAGTCCCATCACTCTGCTCCGAACCTTGCCAGTTTGGATACGCGAAAACTGTCAGAGAAGACCGTTGTTGTTGGAGGTGCACAAAATGTGCCGAGAATCAATATGTCGGACCTTCGAGTTGCGTCCCCTGCCATGAAGGATATCGCGCCAACAAGATGAAAACTAACTGTTCACCGGTTGCCATCGAGCACATGGACTATAATAAAACTTCCGCTATTGCTACTTTGGCGCTGTCATCTCTAGGTATAACAATATGCCTTTTTGTTATTGGAGTTTTTGTAGCATATAGAGAAACTCCTATTGTCAAAGCAACGGACTTTAAATTAAGCCTCGTTTTGATAGTGGGACTAATAATGTCGTATGCTTCGTCATTGGTGTTCCTAGCAAAGCCTTCTGTTGTAACTTGCGGGTTGACTCGGTATTTGCTGGGAGTATGCTATACTCTACAATATGCAATCTTGCTGACTAAGACAATCAGAATATACAGACTTTTCGAAGCCAAATCTCCAGAGAAGAAAAAGTTCGTAAACTCCAGGTCTTCAATGACGATGATGCTTCTGTTGACATTCATACACGTGCTCGCTCTGACGCTTTGGATGATTTTTGATAGACCTTACACAAAAATTGACTACACTGAAAACTCTGGAGTACTTATTTGTTCTGATGTGGAAAATTACTCATATGCCCTAAGTTTAACATACTCAGTAGCTTTGCTGTTAGCATGTGTTTTTTTCGCTATAAAAACTAGAAAAATTCCAGACGGATTTAAAGAAACTAGATTCATTTCCATATGTTCATATACAACATGTATCATTTGGTTAGCATTTGCATCAACTTTTTTCTTCACGAACAATAATGTGGTCAGGGTACTGTCTTTGTGTATAACCCTGTCTATAAATTCTACAGTGACTCTGTGTGTTCTGTTCTTATCCCGAGTGTACATCATACTCATGAAGCCGAAAATGAACACTAGAGAGCGAGTAATGACTCGAGCCAATGAGAGTTCGCATAACAGAACCAGTTCATGTTTGACGTCAAACAAGTGTGGTAAGTTTTCAAGTCACAATTATCAATTCCTCGGAACAGTCAAAAATTTGATCAAATCTAGGCGAACTGAATAGACATACTGTAAATCATGTCATGACACCCATTTCTTCAATAGAATCCATCAGAGGTGCTCCAGCTTAAAGTTGGAAGATCAATGTAAACCCGAATATTAATATCAAATTTAACACACACAAAACTCTAAAATACTACTCAGTTATAATATATCTCAACCAAAATGCCAAGGTTCATTTGCAAAAAAAGAGTCCAAACAATAAAAACAAACAAACAACAACAAAAAACGTAAAAAGTAAAGTACACATCCCAACTACATGAACTCCATTTGATTTTATCATACGTCATACTTTTACTTAGTACTTAAGAATAATTATACGATTTTATTTTAGTCGGTACAGATGAAGCAGAGATTCAAATGCGGAATGGATTATTGGCTAACCCATCACAGTCGACAAAACCTAGCCAGTCAGACAATAAAACAAGCAAGCCAGAGGCAATAACCATTAAGAATATTCTCAAAAAGGACAAGAAGAAAAGGAATGATGACAATTATACAGAAGGCGTACATCTGAGAGAAATGACAAATAACTAAAACAATTACGAATTGGTTTTTTTTCATTTAAAACTAGTCATTGTTTGTCAATCAAAGCGCTAAAGCGTTAAAAGGCAAGCGATATATAAGGCAAAAAAAGAAACGTTACACTTATATTTTATTTGATAAAATTTCTATTACAAAAGAAAAGTTGTAACTTCAATTGAATAAATAAATAAACATATCTTTGTTCATACTGAAGAGACTAACATCCAGTATACCTGATTTGGATTCGAATTTAACATCTCTTTAAGCTTTTACCTAGATATTGTAGAAAATCAAGTTTGCAAAGCATTATCGTTCCTGACTAACCATCCATTTTGAATATCTGACTGCATTTCGATGAAAATAAAGTTGAATTCAGAATTTAAGGATATTTAACCATCTGTAAAACTACAGGGATGTGATATTTTGCAACAGTTTCCGGTCGGTGGGATTTGGTTATTTCTAAAAACCAAATTCAGTAAAATCAAAAATGACATAATGTTGAAAGTTACCAAATTTCTGTTAAATTTTGATTTTTCAGTTAAAAAAGGGCTTCTTATTTATCTATGGCAATTTTAAGCATGATACAACTCATTAACGTTATTACGCGAAAGAAACGTAATTCAGAGGACGTCTACGTCGGCTTGGCGTGACCGCGTACGTTCAGTGTTTATGAAAATTTGGTTAGAATTTTATCCATTTACAGGAGTTAAGGGTTAGCACCGTTAACGAAGCGATTACGAATAGAAATAAAGCGGCGACGCCTGATCTTAACTCGCGTTGGTTATGGTATTCTGCTACTTCCGGTCTCACTGATTATTGTTCTGCTACCTCTGACACGAGTCTCTGGTCTATGGATAGTTGTTCTAAAGTCTTTTAAATGATTAATCACCAGAATTTTTTTATTCCTGTACCCAACACGAAAGAAGAGATTTGCTTCAATTTTTGACGTTAACGTAACGTGTCTGACTTACAATTTCTCAACATTTGAGTGCGACCTTTTGTTAACCGTGATATTTGTTACATTTAACGACAATTATCACTGGCTTAATTGAACTTTCGACACGTAAAATTTTAAAAGTTCCAATTTTGGTAAAAATTGAAAAATGGCGTAACGTCATTTTCAAATCCGCATTGAATACGCAAATTTGACAGAAAACCCCGTTTATTTCCTAATCTTTATATTTAAAATTCAAAACAAAATATGTTTCGAAAAAATCTTAAAAGAAAACCAATGTAACGTTTCTTTTTTTGCTTAGTATATATAGGTACTATAATAGATTTATTCTCTTTTAAAGTATACTAATGGAAAAAAGAAATGTGCATGACTTTGAAAAATCACAAATTCAACATCTTATTAAGTATTTGATTCATTTTATCAGAAAAGTATTGCAAAATCATTTTCCTAAAGATCTTGACAAAAATTTTCATTTTATGGCGCCTAAGAGATGTTTTGTTTGCAGTTTGAAATCACAGGGCTTGAATTCTGGTCTAGGGGGTAGATTTTTTTTAGGTCGATATAAATGACCAGAATTCAAGCCCCTGTGTTGTCAATCTGGAATTCACAAAATCACACTTTAAAAACAACATAAGTTTTTTCATCTGATTTTGACCCAAAAATGTTTCCCCTTTTAGTGGTTAGAGGTTAACAGCTTAAACTTTGGGTGAAAATTTTCTTTTTTATTTTTGGGGTAAAAAGTGTTTTTTTTATAAAACTCAGAAACTGGAATTTTTTTATTTTTTTTACCCAAAATTGATCTGCATAATCTACTCGACATTTGTGAAAATTTCAACTCGATTAATAGATGAACTAGATTACTTACAAAGTCAGAAAGGGCCCCGCGGCAAAAAATCTAAGTGTTTTCAAAATTATATTTACTATGATTATAACCACTAAGGCATGATCCATGGAATGTGTATGAAACTTCAGAGCTGTATTGTTAATAGCCTTTGAGTTTTATTGTTCAAAAATTCCAATTCTCAAAATCTGTGATTTTTTTCCAAAAATATTAAACAGATTTGCACGAAATTTTAATATATGCAAATCATGACATGCTACTTAGCAGCTGTGCAAAGTTTCAGAACTGTACTGTTAACAGTTTTTGAGTTTTAGTGTTCACAAAGTCCAATTATCAAAATCTGTGATTTTAGATAAAAAATGAAGTTTTTTCCAAAAATATTTAACAGATTTGCACGAAAATTCAATATGCAAATCATGACATGCTACTTAGCAGCTGTACAAAGTTTCAGAACTGTATTGTTAACAATTTTTGAGTTTTAGTGTTCACAAAGTCCAATTCTCAAAATCTGTGATTTTCGATAAAAAATGAAGTTTTTTCAAAACATATTTAACAGATTTGCACGAAAATTCAATATGCAAATCATGACATGCTACTTAGCAGCTGTACAAAGTTTCAGAACTGTATTGTTAACAGTTTTTGATTTTTAGTGTTCACAAAGTCCAATTCTCAAAATCTGTGATTTTCGATAAAAAATGAATTTTTTTCCAAAAATATTCAAACGATTTGCACGAAATTTTAATATATGCAAATCATGACATGCTACTTAGCAGCTGTACAAAGTTTCAGAACTGTATTGTTAACAGTTTTTTAGTTTTTGTGTTCACAAAGTCCAATTCTCAAAATCTGTGATTTTCGATAAAAAATGAATTTTTTTCCAAAAATATTCAAACGATTTGCACGAAATTTTAATATATGCAAATCATGACATGCTACTTAGCAGCTGTACAAAGTTTCAGAACTGTATTGTTAACAGTTTTTGATTTTTAGTGTTCACAAAGTCCAATTCTCAAAATCTGTGATTTTCGATAAAAAATGAATTTTTTTCCAAAAATATTCAAACGATTTGCACGAAATTTTAATATATGCAAATCATGACATGCTACTTAGCAGCTGTACAAAGTTTCAGAACTGTATTGTTAACAGTTTTTTAGTTTTTGTGTTCACAAAGTCCAATTCTCAAAATCTGTGATTTTCGATAAAAAATAAAGTTTTTTCCAAAAATATTTAACCGATTTGCACGAAATTTTAATATGCAAATTATGACATGCTACTTAGTAACTGTACAAAATTTCAGAACTGTAGTGTTAATAGTTTTTGAGTTTCGATGCGGGGCCCTAATTACATAATGTTTATTCAATCGCTTCCAACTATATAGTTCGTTTTGTAAAATGAAAAGGAACAAATAAATTTTGTGTCGGTCACATAAAATGCCAATAAAAATTGAGGTATATAAAAGTGTGTCTCATGTTAACAAATATTGAAAAGTACCATAGAATATAAAGCCTATTTTATACTGGAGGCAGGAAGATCACTCCGTAAATGATCACTACTCTAACGACTACATAAGGTTTTGTTCTGTTTGCCTAAAAACAAACATTTTTTGTTCTTCTCTGTTATTAACATGTTTTACTTACACATACAGTTATGTTGTACAAATAGACGATAAAGAGTTGTGGAATAAGTGTACGCGATACAACCAACATTAAAGAAACGGCAATTTAAAAAATCACAATGGAAATCAGCCAGCAGTCTTCAACATGACCAGAGGTCACTGCCCGCTGTCTTGCATTGACCCAAGACTAAAAATACAAAACAATACAAATCCCAAGATTATCAACGAAAGACCCATTTCTGGACATAGAACAAAAAACAGATAGTTAACAGGGACACACAAAAGCTTTGACAAGGACAGGCACATATAAAATGTGGCGGGGTTAAACTAGTTTTTTGGGCCCAACCTTCCCCTTTTGTTTATCTTGACACAGCACAAACACGCTTTAAAAATCAAATCGATAAAAGTTCAATTCCCCATGAGAGAATTAGTCTGGACAATTGTGATTATTATATATGAGGGCGTTTATAGAAGATGATGAGATGTGGAATAAGTGTACGCGACACGACCTACAATGTAAAGGACAATTTTAAAAAAAAGCCATCAGCATTCAACTTAACCAGTGGTCGCTGTCCGTAGTTCTGCAGTTGACCCTAGGTTGAGAAATGTGTATGATTCAAACCGAATCCTAAATTGTCAAAGAAAAAAATATCTTTTTGACAAAGAGAAAATAACATAAAAGTTTTGTTTTTTTTGGGGGGGGGGGGTGGGGGTGTTTTGTTTTTGCCCGTGGGTCTTACATATAAGTATTTTTTATTCTCCTAGTATGTATCTTCCTGTTTTGCTTAGATTAGGTCATCTTAGTAAAATACTAGTTACATATCAGAGCTTTAAACAATCATTAAAAACTAGTATTGTTGCAATATTTACATGTACATTAAATGTCTTTGTTGAATCTCCGATTTGGGAATCATGTTTAGAATGCTCGCATGTATGTCGCAAAAGAAAAAAGCAGCATGCACAATATGATTCTTATCTTTAAAAAGACATTGTTTAAAAAAACCGAGTTATTACACAAGCATTGCAAACATGGATCTCATCAACAAATGTCTGACATGGACTTGTTTGGTAAA
This sequence comes from Arcuatula senhousia, assembly GCA_963971305.1. NCBI lineage: Eukaryota > Metazoa > Mollusca > Bivalvia > Mytilida > Mytilidae > Arcuatula > Arcuatula senhousia. The sequence goes on along the minus strand of OZ020303.1, from coordinate 65,392,208 downwards.
AAATACAGGTTCATTTGAACTTATCCACTAAAAATGGATTATGCGTTTGAGATTGATTAAGTCAACCTATCACCAACAACGCAATCACTTGCATGTTTATAACGAGATCAAATTAGATGGTTAGGAAGTGTAGAAAGTTTTTAATTTTTGATCGCATTGCAAGGAAAACTAAGGGAATTTACGAAGATCAATTATGCTAAGAAATAAATATATATACCGTATAATGATTAGAAGAACTCTTTAAAAAGCCAAACTTTGCATGCTCATTTGATCTGAGGGATTGAAATCTGGAAGTGTACTACGAGCACATCATATCATAATCCTGTATATTTTAAGGAATGACCGCAATATTTTTTCTGTCTATGAAGAAATAACATTTCAAAATGTGGCACTCACTGTGTAACTTGTGAAACTCTGTCATCTCCTAAGTTACACGCAATGAATGTGTGCAAGTTTAATAAAATCTGTAAAGCCAAGGAGCAAGTCAAAGTTTTAAAGCTTATCCTCAAAATCCAAGTTTTAATTACTAGTAACCTTTATCTTTAACATATTATCACCTGAAAACTACAATGTTGGTAAGTTTCATAAAATTATATAAAGTCTTGAAAAGTTATGTATTATGTTAACCGACTTAGTCGTGAAAAAGTTACTAACTTCGCTTCCCCAAAAGGCGAGACACAAATCTGCAAAAGGTAGAGAATAGCAACCAAGCAAAAGCATATATCTGCAGTAATATAAGGGTGTTCGATAAAAAAAAATTATATTAATAGATTAAAACATTATAACAAAAGATATAGATTTCGTTATTTTTGTCGTTGCAAAACGCTCAGACTTATGGCCCTGTCACAATATAACGTTTTAGCCAACTTAACGTGTGCCGAGCATTCGAATAATTTTCTAAAACGTTTGAACACGTTGGCAGTCGCTGTAAAAAGTTAGAAAAAATATCTCTGTGAACGACCACAAAGCCTCAGGCTAACTATCTGCAACGCACGACAAACTTATTCAAAACTTATCTATAGCGTTTGTCCAGCGTACTTGACGATTGTCTAGCGCATGTGTAACGACTGTAGAACGCATTCATAACGTTCGTCTAACTTATAATTTTTGCTCTCGGTGAAAAGAAAGGAATTCTGTTCTTTTTATTTTAGTATTATTTCACAAAAGCCCAAAACGATCTATTATTATCTGTCTTAAATGTATTGTTGGATTAATTAATAAATATAGATACAACCCGTCCGATTTAACTATGGACTTTCGATTGTAGCGTAAAGTGAAGTGTGCAAACACAACAATGAAAATTTACGTCGTCATGAACAAAGCCAAACGTTAACAAAAACCACAAATCGTTACATTTGATTACATAAAAATACATTGATTGAATGAATGGGTCGTTCAAACATTAAATCTGATTGGATATTGATGAATAGTCGGCTGACGTTGGTTTTTCTTACTGTGACGTTTTGCGGTTTTTGTTACCGATTGGCTTGTTCATGACGACGTAAATTTTAATTGATGTGTTTGCACTCTTCAATCGAAAGTCCATAGTTAAATCGGACGGGTTGTACATCTTGTAAAAGTTTCGTTATAAAAATATTGGTTTTAGGCGTTCTGACTATCCAGCTGTTTCTGACTGTATTGAAATAGAGCTTCTGTCTGTTACAACGGCCTTCCTAGCTACCTTGTACCGAAGTAACCGCTGAGTGTTATGCTTCGTAGAAGGTGACTGGTACTTCTTCTTCGGGGCCTGGTTGGTGGTGGACGTCTTTGGAGGGTCCTTCGCTATCGACCAAATAGTTCTATCTGTAGAGGCTGAGAAAGTCCATCTCATCTACCTGTTATCCAAGCTGTTTGTATTGATCAAAGCCAAAAGTTCAGATGGTAGTTCCTTATTGAGAATTAGCGATGTTGTCAAGCTGGCGATTCAAACTCTAATAATATCAAATTATAAACCATAAAAAATAGTATCAATATAGACCTTTTATTAAATTCTAATATACAAACATTTAAAAAACAATAAAATGGTGGAAAGGCTAAAAAAGAAGCAGATGTTTCAACAACAAAGAAAGCTAAAAAATAAACTACAACAAAAACAAGTTATTGCACTACATTCTGATATGATTATAAACTATATCATTATTGTACTTCCGGGCAATAATTTTTCTCAATTTATAACAACTCGTTTAAAAATTTTTAGTTGAAAAGCTCTTGTGAATTTACTTGTATTGCAGATTATTTTGACTCTAACAAATTATAACCTCTTAACTTTCAACAATATGAAAATCAGTTTATTTAATACCCTTAGTAACTAAAGGATTAGGCACTAACACCATGCACTACTAGTTATTCCATTTAAGTACTAAAAACTTCTTTCACTGCCAGGTTTCTTTTTTCAAAGTCAAGTAGTTCAATATTTATTCCTAGTTCATAAAGAAACTTTCTCCATGTAAACCAATTACTCTCTATTACAAGCGAACAGAGATCAGAAGGACCTTGTGCTAAAATTTCCAAAACTTCTTTCCTAGCAACACATTCGTCTTTGATCTGATCTTCATTTAATTTTAAACACGTCCTGCCGTTAACAATAGCATCAAGATAGTCATCACGTGTCGAGGGGGAAAACATGTTATAAATCGCAGTAGGAAACGGACAAAATGTCATTCTTAAGCAATGGTTGCAAAGAAGACGTGCCAATCGACCATTGCCATCTGAAAAAGGATGGAGAGTCAGAAAACCAAAGAGTAACAATGTAGCGCTTTTAAGTGCCATTTCAACTTTTTCATGACTTATTTTGCTGGGAATTTTTCGAACCAATGTATTATATTCTAATGTCAATTGATCGACTGCATCATAGGCTATAGCTTTTGTTGCAAATGATGGGTAGAGATGTTCCTTGCCGTTAAACGTTGTAGAACGGGGTAAAGTACTGAATTCTCCCGGTTGTGTGCGGTCTGGTGGAATAAGATCTTCCATTAAAATTTTATGAAGGTTCTTAATGCATACTGGGACCTCTATTTCTCCAGCATATTCGGATCTCTCTTTTTCGGAGAGTTTTTCAAGTTCTTCTTTCAAATGCCAGTACCCTTTTAATAAATTCTTTGTCTCTTTTAGCTTTTTCAAATTTTGATCCTGATCAGGCTCTTCAGGAAATATGTCGTCTATGTCAGGCAAGCTACTTATATTATTTTGTTCATCGCTACAATCTTCCTCTTTCGCAAGTGAAGTGTCCTCTTCGTCCTTTTTGCTTTCCATCCTTTTCCTTTTTAATGGCGGCTCGTTGTCTCTGTCACTATTCTCCTGGTCAAACATCTTTTCAATGGTACCTTTATCTTGGACGCCTATGTCTTCCTCTTGTTGAAGTTTATGGAGGAATTCTATAACCATTCTGCGTCGGATAGCTGGTACCATATTTGTAAACTTTTTTGAAAGTTGTGCCCATTGCTCAGAGTAGCCCGTAATATCTTTGATCATCTGGCTTACAGAAGGAAGTTTTTTGAACTTTTCATTTTTCTCTCTCCATTTAGGAAACTCAGTTGGTTCAAACTCAAAGTAATTAACCATTTTACTCAATTATTTACAACTCCGTCGTTTGACCAGATGTTCCGATGTTCTCCGATTCATATTTACGTCTGAAAAAAGAAAATAATTAACTCGAAAGGTTAACAAAAATATAACGTCAAATATGACTGTCCATGTCCAAGAATCATAGGCTGGTACCCCGCTGTTATCTGAAGATAAATTATCTGAACAGTAGGGAGCCGGTTGCCAGCTTACAAGAATCATGGACAAATTCAGGGTAGATAACTCTATTTGAATTTTTTTCACCACTGATAACGAGTTATGTAACATGACTATAGCTGGAAATCTATCTGTTGGTGACCTTTTCACACATACATACTTATTATTTAGTTGAGATAAAACCAAATTTAATCAATAATCAATAATTTGATCAATCATTATATGTAAATTGTCCATTGTGTGTTAGCATATCTCAGTAACTTCAAGTTCAGTAACATTTGAATCAACATTCATGAGGGGGGGTAGGAGGGGGTCTGATCCCGGAATCCCGAACTAATTTTTACAAAATCCCGTCATCCCGACTTAAAAATGAGAAAATCCCGAAGCCCGGTAAAGATGATATAATTTTATCCCGGAATCCCGAACTTAAATTGTCCAAATCCCGGAATCCCGAGCTTAAATATGGCCAATCCCGGTGTCCCGAAAAAGGTCCTACCCCCCCCCCCTCATTCATGTCATGGACAATGGATAACTTTTTTCTTACTTCAGCTTTTTGGCATATTACATGTATTAAGGGATATTTCAAGATAAACATAAACGTTTCTTCTTATTTGTATTTTAAGCAAATTTCAAACATTGACATGGTTAAAAAATATTGTGGCATATATATGCGGTTTTGTTTTTTATTTTTTTTCTTGCTACAAAATACACGGGTAAACTGTATGGTATTCAGCTTTTATTACTGTTATTTGACAGTTTGAGCGGGACTAACTGTTATCTTATTTATTTATTTGAATTGGTTCATTTTTTATATTTTATCAAATTGCGTCAGGCAATGCAAAAAGGAACTTAAGGTCCTTTCACATATGAAATAGGGAATAGGCCAATTATAAATTAAAGTATTTGAGGTAAGAGGTTAAGCACAAAGGTACAAAAAATTATTAAAACCACCACTATGTAGTATAATTCATGAAATACAAATGTACGGTGTAAACGCAAGTGTTGTATATTTTATTGAAATATATGACTTGATGTACAGTGTAAAAGGGCCTTTAGACCAAGATGTTTAGATTTTGGCGATTTTTAAAGATTTATTCTTAAGAATTTAAAAAACAAAAACGTACCATAATCTTTACTGAAGACGAACTTCACACAAATGTTACAAGTTTTGAAAAAAAAAATGTAAAGGGGAAATTATGAACCTTGTCTAATGAGTTTTAATTCCTTAGAAAATGGAGTTGCAAATGTAGCCACGATCCTTATTAAAAGATATAGATAAATAAAATAAAAAAGATATTACAGCTATTATGAAATTATTGCTTTATTTCTTAGAGTCCCTTGTCTTTGGTGGTTCTTATAAGATATCCTATATTTCTGTTAATTTATAGTTTGGCGGACATGCAGTTTATTCGTCTTTTTTCTGTTGAAAAGTGAAAACAAAACGTGACTTCAATATTTATTACATAGTTTTTGAACTTTTCATTTTTCTCTCTCCATTTAGGAAACTCAGTTGGTTCAAACTCAAAGTAATTAACCATTTTACTCAATTATTTACAACTCCGTCGTTTGACCAGATGTTCCGATGTTCTCCGATTCATATTTACGTCTGAAAAAAGAAAATAATTAACTCGAAAGGTTAACAAAAATATAACGTCAAATATGACTGTCCATGTCCAAGAATCATAGGCTGGTACCCCGCTGTTATCTGAAGATAAATTATCTGAACAGTAGGGAGCCGGTTGCCAGCTTACAAGAATCATGGACAAATTCAGGGTAGATAACTCTATTTGAATTTTTTTCACCACTGATAACGAGTTATGTAACATGACTATAGCTGGAAATCTATCTGTTGGTGACCTTTTCACACATACATACTTATTATTTAGTTGAGATAAAACCAAATTTAATCAATAATCAATAATTTGATCAATCATTATATGTAAATTGTCCATTGTGTGTTAGCATATCTCAGTAACTTCAAGTTCAGTAACATTTGAATCAACATTCATGAGGGGGGGTAGGAGGGGGTCTGATCCCGGAATCCCGAACTAATTTTTACAAAATCCCGTCATCCCGACTTAAAAATGAGAAAATCCCGAAGCCCGGTAAAGATGATATAATTTTATCCCGGAATCCCGAACTTAAATTGTCCAAATCCCGGAATCCCGAGCTTAAATATGGCCAATCCCGGTGTCCCGAAAAAGGTCCTACCCCCCCCCCCCCCTCATTCATGTCATGGACAATGGATAACTTTTTTCTTACTTCAACTTTTTGGCATATTACATGTATTAAGGGATATTTCAAGATAAACATAAACGTTTCTTCTTATTTGTATTTTAAGCAAATTTCAAACATTGACATGGTTAAAAAATATTGTGGCATATATATGCGGTTTTGTTTTTTATTTTTTTTCTTGCTACAAAATACACGGGTAAACTGTATGGTATTCAGCTTTTATTACTGTTATTTGACAGTTTGAGCGGGACTAACTGTTATCTTATTTATTTATTTGAATTGGTTCATTTTTTATATTTTATCAAATTGCGTCAGGCAATGCAAAAAGGAACTTAAGGTCCTTTCACATATGAAATAGGGAATAGGCCAATTATAAATTAAAGTATTTGAGGTAAGAGGTTAAGCACAAAGGTACAAAAAATTATTAAAACCACCACTATGTAGTATAATTCATGAAATACAAATGTACGGTGTAAACGCAAGTGTTGTATATTTTATTGAAATATATGACTTGATGTACAGTGTAAAAGGGCCTTTAGACCAAGATGTTTAGATTTTGGCGATTTTTAAAGATTTATTCTTAAGAATTTAAAAAACAAAAACGTACCATAATCTTTACTGAAGACGAACTTCACACAAATGTTACAAGTTTTGAAAAAAAAAATGTAAAGGGGAAATTATGAACCTTGTCTAATGAGTTTTAATTCCTTAGAAAATGGAGTTGCAAATGTAGCCACGATCCTTATTAAAAGATATAGATAAATAAAATAAAAAAGATATTACAGCTATTATGAAATTATTGCTTTATTTCTTAGAGTCCCTTGTCTTTGGTGGTTCTTATAAGATATCCTATATTTCTGTTAATTTATAGTTTGGCGGACATGCAGTTTATTCGTCTTTTTTCTGTTGAAAAGTGAAAACAAAACGTGACTTCAATATTTATTACATAATTTGTCCAAAGCTTCGCAAGAAAATCCAACTTTATCAGTCCCGTGTGGGACCCGGGTGGCGAATAGGCCCACAGCAGAGCCTAGCTTGTCGTAAGAGGCGACTTAGGGTCACTGGGATTCTGACGTCGGGTCAGTGATCAGCCCACAGCGCGACCAAGGTGTGTATCCTAGGTGGCTTAATAGGGTTGCCCTCGTCCGCAAGGGTTATGAGGCCTATAATAGGGAAACCCTGACCGGTGACCAAAGTGGGCCAACGAGTGTGATGAGTGCCACGCTTCATGCACGTAAACAATCACTTTGTGGACCACCAAATAGGCTAAATTTTCCGCCCCTACCCACCTCTCCCCTTTTTCTTGTGTTTTTTTTTTCTTTAAAAGTTGATGTTTCCTTTGTTTCCCACCCCATACTATGGAACGCCATAGCTGCCTTATGATGATACTTCTTCATTATGTGATGATACGTTGTCATTATGTGATGGTACTTTGTCATTATGTGATGGTACTTTGTCATTATGTGATGATACTTCTTCATTATGTGGTGATACTTTGTCATTATGTGATGATACTTCGTCATTATGTGATGATACTTTGTCATTATGTGATGGTACTTCTTCATTATGTGATGATACTTTGTCATTATGTGATGATACTTCTTCATTATGTGATGATACTTTGTCATTATGTGATGATACTTTGTCTTTATGAGATCAAAGTTTATTATTATGAACAGCGCTAAAAAATTATTCTTTTCTTATGACAAATATTTTGTTCGACGCGTAGTTTTTCTGTGTATCCCCCCCAAAAAATATTTTTTAAATGGTCGGTTTCTCAAATTTCAAATCCATAACCAATAAATAATTTATTATGTATCAAAACTTTGTAACAACATTTTTCTTCTTTAGTGGTTAATTACTTTGTTTTTTTAACTAGTGTTGATAGACGCAAACTCTAGTGATAGATTGTATATATTTTTTCTGTCATTTTTGAATGAAAGACGCTAAAACCCGAACAGTTTAAAACATAGATTTAAATCCCGAGCTAAAAATAAAGAACTAAAAAAAAAACATGTTAATGAATCTTTAAGTAAAACCGCATGAAAGGAGAAAAATGTCGTTTACAAAGTTTAATTTAATTTAATAATAAATTATATATTGGTTATATTGATTTGAAATTCGGGAAAGCGACCATTTGGAAACGATATTTTTTTTTTGGGGGGGGGGGGGGTAACTACCTGTTGAACAAAATAAGAAATGACTATTTTTTCAGCGCTGTTTATAATAATAAACTTTGATCTCATAAAGACAAAGTATCATCACATAATGACAAAGTATCATCACATAATGAAGAAGCATCATCACATAATGACAAAGTAATCACCACATAATGACAAAGTATCATCACATAATGAAGAAGTACCATCACATAATGACAAAGTATCACCACATAATGAAGAAGTTTCATCACATAATGACAAAGTACCATCACATAATGACAAAGTATCATCACATAATGAAACTCATCATCATAAGGCAGCTATGGCGTTCCATACTACCCCATGTTTCATATCATTATCATCATCATGTCATGTTCATTTTAACAATCTTTCATGTTCATCGCCTTCAAATAGCCTATAAAGTGTTGCGAGGGCCTAAAACACGGGCCTAAAACACAACTCACTCACTCACCCACTTGATCATACATGTACATGTATTATAAACAAACTTTAAGCATTGATTTGCTCAGAGCTCTTATTAGTTAAGGTAAGACTGGATAAGGGTATGTTCCGCACAATGTCACACCTTACATGCATTGTCTTGTGTATCATGCTCCTTTTTTTCATTTAGAAGTATGGAACTCTCAAACAGTTCTCAGAAAATGTACATTTATACTCTAACCGATGGAGGTAGACGGAAGTAGATGCGGAATAATTGTACACGACACAACCTCCATACATTTATAATTTGAGAGTTATATATACCAGTGACATTTTAAGAAAACTAAAAAAGAAAATTGCATCAATATCAGGCAATGATATTTTTTCATTCATTAAAAACGTAAAAATTAATTAAATAAATCTATGCACAATATTAATAGGACAAGATAATCTTTGAACGAAATTAAAAACTCCGGGTTCAAAACGTAGTAAAAAAAACGGTGCGTCTTTTTACCACAGAACACCACAGAATACCACAGAACACAGCTAAATATCACAGAACGCATTTAAAACACTACAAAACAGTCTTAAATAAATAGAAAATAAACTAAAACTGCCAAAATTCTAAACTGGTTCAAGTTTTGCTTAAATCATTAACGTTTTAATTAGTTGTGGGCAAAACACAAGTACCACAGAACACCTTACCGCTACACTACATAAACTGCGTGCATTATTACCATTGACTACATTAAACTTCATATCTTTTTTATAATTAATATATCAATCATTAATATTATAGATTAACAAGATATAAAATTATATATTATATTATCGTATAATATACTAATTCTGCATGGCAAACAATATTTGACACTGTAATAAACTATTTATTTTTTATAAATTAAAAGTTGAAACTCGAAAATAAATAATTTTGGTGTTATAGATAACTCGAATGATCCAAGCCCTATCCGTCTTTGCATACTTCGGCGGGACAGGGCTTGAACTCGTCCAATGGAAATTCTCCGTCACTCGCTGTCCAGTTCAGACAGCCAATCACAATCCTTTTAATGATGTTAATTAATTAGTTGATAAGATTAGTTTGATCTTTTCTAAAACAGATATGACAAAAAGGTGTGAATTATGTGATAATTAATGATAAATTAATGATAATGAATTTTATCTACACTGGTCCTAAGAAATTTTTGTCAACACAGTATGCTCATCGAACAAATTTTGACGAATTATTATCGTATGAGCATTCAGGCGTCAATGTAGCGACTGCAAGGAGCGAAATATAACGACTGTATTATTCGGGTTATGTTATAGATATCAATTCTATAAAAAGGAACACATGTTGATAATTAACACTTGTCCTTGTTTAAACATTTTCACAAAGACATGGTGCCCCTCGCTGTTATTTATTATCGCCAATTAGCAAATAATCAACTGATCTAGTCCAAGAAAGTATAAAGCAAAAATGGCTAAATTTTAACTTAAATTTGACAGAAAAAAAATAAAGTTTAAACTATTTTTGATAATACCTATAGAACATTTAACATTTGAAGAATTTTTTGGTACGTAGGGGTAAGATTTCCGTTGAGAAATAAAGTGACTGCGATTTTTTAAACTAGAGCCGTTTTACCATTTTTTAGACTAGTTTATATAGAATTCTATTGGAAAATAACGTATTTTTTTCACCAATTTTCAACCAAAAAATGACAGAAAATGTATTTACTTTAAACTAATATACGATATATTACATGAAAGATAAATGTATAAGGTATTTAGTCAGACGTAGGGCTAAGGTTTTATGGGATTAGTTACTTGTCAATTGAAGAAAGTATAGGGACTGTCAAAATTTTTCCATTACGTTCTATTGTAATCAGTTGATGGTGAATGGTGTCCCCCCTATGGTGACAAAATAATTTGAATCAATTAAAGATGTCCACCATTCTTGAGATGCTTTTAGTCAAATTGAAAATGAATGTCTTTCCTTGTCAAACCAATACCAGAACGTAGCATTATTGGGAGATTTCAATAGTCGCACATCCACTGATAAAGATTTTTTTTCAAATTCGATGAGTCTGATATCGATCATTCAAATATACCGCTTGAAATTTTTGACAACAGCTCAAATGTTCTTGAAATAGCAGGTATCCCAAGAGAGCGACAAAATAAAGATAAAGTTAAAAACAGATATGGGTCATTACTGTTAGATTTCTGTAGAGGGAACAATTTCTTTATTTTAAATGGTAGACTCACAGATGACAAGGAAGGAAACTTTACTTGTAAAAATGCTAGTGTTGTCGATTACTGTATAAGCAATGCTAATTTTGTAAATAGTTTTCATAGTTGTCATATTTTAGATTTTTCTAAGCTATTTTCTGATGTGCATTGTCCATTGTCTGTTTGTATTGGTACTATTGTATATGAAAATGACATAATTGACTGTAATAATACCCCTATTCAAATGAGCTCAAATATCAATAATGCTAAATAATGGGATAACAGTAAATCTGAGGAATTTCAGAGAAACATTAACAAAACAAGAAAGGATGCTCTTTTAAATAAACTGGTTGAAACAGATGATGTTAATACAACAGTTAACGATGTTAACACTTTGATAAATGAACTAGGGGAAATATTTATTGACAGTGCAAAGACAACCTTTGGAACATATAAAAGTAATACAAAAAAGAATGGCAAGGTAAAAGTAAACTCTAAACCCTGGTTTAATTTCGATTGCAAATTCGCCAGGAAAAAATATAGAAAGTTTAAGAGTAAGTTTAAAAACAATAAAACCGAAATAAACAAGCTTCGGTTAGTCGAGGCGGAAAAATTATATAAGACAACTATGGATAGGTGCCAAACAGAATATTCTGAGAAACTATCAAAAAAGTTAAAGAACATCAGACTAAATGATTCTAAACAGTTTTGGAAACTTCTGAGACAAGGGAAGAATAAAAAACAACCAAATATTCCAATTGATAGTTTATTTGATTTTTTAAAATCCTTGAATGAAGCACCTATTGAAGATGAAGAAACTAATTTACCCGAGCTTGATGAACAAACAATTAACCATGTAAACAACGAGATTAATCTTTATATTGAAAAAGAAGAAATCTTAAAGTGCATTTCAAAACTTAAGAATGATAAAGCTTGTGGAGAAGATAAAATAATTAATGAATATATCAAAACAACATCAGGGCAGTTTATCGATATCTATGAAAAACTATTTAATCTTATATTTAACACAGGGCAAATTCCCGATAGCTGGCTAGTGGGAAATATTAAACCCATTTATAAAAATAAAGGGGACAGTAAAGATCCTAAAAATTTTAGACCTGTTACAATAGTCAGTTGTCTTGGAAAACTTTTTACTGCGGTATTAACCGATAGACTTAATAAATATTCTGAAGAATTTCAAATAATAAATGAAAATCAATGTGGCTTCAGACAAGGTTACTGTACCACAGACAATCTATTTACTCTACATGCATTCTTTGAACTTCTGAAACTTAAGAAAAAGAAATTATTTTGCGCCTTCATAGACTTTGAAAAAGCCTTTGATAAAGTATGGAGAACTGGCCTATTCTATAAGCTTGTGTTGAATAAGATTAACGGGAAGATGTTGACAGTCATTCAAAATATGTACAAAAACATAAAATCGAACATTGTTTACAACAACCTCAGTTCTGACTTTTTCTCCTGTAATAATGGAGTGAGACAAGGAGAAAATATGTCACCCTTTCTCTTTGCAATTTTCCTAAATGACCTGAAATCATTTCTAGAAACTCAAAATAATAACGGACTTACCTCGATAAGTCAAGATATTGAATCCAACTTGGGAATATATCTCAAAATCTTTGCAATACTATACGCAGACGACACGGTCAGGTGTTAATGTCTGAATCCGCCGTGGGACTCCAACAACAATTACATAGTTTCTATGACTATTGTTTAGACTGGAAACTTAAAGTGAATATAGATAAAACAAAAATCTTATGTTTCTCTGGCGGAAGACTTCCAAACAATATACACTTTATTCTTGAAAATCAAGAAATAGAAATTGTCAAAGAATTTAATTATCTAGGCACAACCCTTAATAAGACTGGCAACTACAACTTAGCAATAAAAGCACAGGCTGATAAGGGAACAAAAGCCATGTATGAAGTTCTTAAGTTGGGGAAATACCATAATTTGTCTATATCATGCCAATTGGACCTTTTCGACAAAATGGTAAAACCAATTCTACTATATAACTGTGAGCTTTGGGGATATAAAAACTGTTACCAGATTAAACTAGAGGCTCCCAGGAGCCTGAATCGCTCACCTTGTATTCGATGATACGTATAAGCTGGATATTTTAACAAAGGAGTGCTACCCCTCTGGTGAATTATCAATTTTATTGTTCTAAGGGAAACAACTCCTAACAAGAAAGGTCTTACAACTTTGACCCCATTACATAATTTTTAGATCTTTGTGTGCTTAACCATATGTAATTAAAAATTTTCAAATATCTTGTATTGTTTCCAAGATATTAGTCTTAAAAAAGCAAAATTTGAAGAAGAAAAAACAAGAAAAAGGGCAATAACTCCTATAACCATTGTCAGATCTTCTTCAAAACTTCTGAGCAGGTAGATCTTTATGTGCTGACCATTATTACCCAAATAGAATTTTAATATCTGTTCCCATATTTGAGTAATTTGCAAAAAACTGCAATTTACCCATATGTTCTATTTTTAGCCATGGCAGCCATTTTTTTTGTCGAATCAAAATTTCGAACGATGATTTTGTAGACCACATACTACAGAACAACCCTACTAAGTTTCATTTCATTTGACTAAGCAGTTTCAGAGAAGAAGATTTTTGAAAAGTTGAACAAAAAAATGTGAAAATGGTCAATTTTTACAATCCAAGGGGTATAACTCCTAAAGGAATGATCCTACAACTTTGACTCTGTTACGACTTTTGTAGATCTTGATGTGCTTAGTCATATGCAATTTAAATTTTTGAAACATCTTGTATAGTTTTCAAGATATAGGGCTAAATAAGTAAAATTTTTGAAAAAAATCCAGAAAAAGGGCAATAACTCCTACATCCGTTGTTGGATCTACTTGAAAATTTCTGGGCAGGTAGATCTTGAGGTGCTGATCACTTCAACCCAGCCAGAATTTTGATATCTGTTACCGTTTTTGAGTAATTTGCAAAAAACTGCAATTTACCCCTATGTTCTATTTTTAGCCATGGCGGCCATGTTTTTTGTCGAATCAAAATTTCGAACGATAATTTTGTAGAGGACATACTACAGAACAACCCTACCAAGTTTCATTACATTTGGCCAAGCGGTTTCAGAGAAGAAGATTTTTGAAAAGTTGAACGACGGACGACAGACGACGGACGACGGACGACGGACGCCAAGTGATTGCAAAAGCTCACATTGCCTTCGGCAAGGTGAGCTAAAAAGTACATTTAAAGTTTTGTAAACTTCTTTTAAAGCTGAAATCCTCTACACCTAATTGTTTTATGTATGGAGAACTTGGTCGATTTCCACTGATTGTAGATATTAAATGTAGAATGATTTCATATTGGTCAAAATTAATAACTGGAAAACAAACAAAACTTTGTTCAATATCATACAAACTAATGTATCAATTGTATATTACTCAAAATATTAAGTTCCAGTGGCTTGAATTTGTAAAAGGTATCTTAAATGAGTGTGGACTTGCTTATTTCTGGAACTCGCAGACTATTCCAAACATTGAGTGGTTAAAATTCAGAATAAAACAATGTCTTTCAGATCAATTCAGACAAAACTGGCATGATGAAATTCAAAATTGCAGCAAAGCAACAAACTATCGATTATTCAAAGATGTGTTAGAACAAGAGAAATATTTTGATATTCTAAGCTCAAAAGATGCTCTGTTTTTGTGCCAATTTAGAACAGGGAACCACAAGTTGCCTATCGAGACTGCCAGATGGCAAGCTATAGAAAGAAACAACAGAAAATGTAACTTATGCAATGATCAAATCGGCGATGAATATCACTATATTTTAGAATGTCCAGTTTTAGCCGGTGACAGAAATAAACTTCTAAAAAGAAATCTTACTAGAAGTCCGAATGTTTTAAAGTTTTAGAATCTAATGACGTCGCAAGATCAACTTCTACTATCTAACTTAATCAAAATGCTACGAGTAATAAAGAAAAGAGCAAGTCCTCCCAACTAATAGTCTGTTATTATTGTTCTGTATGTCTGTTCTTGTTTTATGTATGTTTGTATTTGCTGTATATTATGTAAATAGTTTGTCTCTGTACCAGTGGTTATGAGAATAAAGTTATTATTATAGTATGCAATATCTCTAAACACTAATTATCCACAAGGATCAATGGATTTCCTAGTAGGTGAGACATGATATTTCTCAGATTGAAACTGACCTCCGGAATTGACCTTTGGATCGCAACATTAGCCCTCCCCCCAATTTTTCAGTAAAAATCAGTTCATATTCAATAAAAACGTTTTATTTGCTTATTCCAATACCTCATTCACAATATTCATAACATTACTTAGTTAGAACAAGGCAATCAAAAATGCCAAAAATTAGTGCATAATTCACTAAAGTATTAAAAAAATCTCAATGCTGTAACAAAAAGAATGTCTCAGGAAAATACTGCTTAAGCTGGTTACCATGGTAACAAGACTAAAACAATATTTTTTGGATATATTTATATATGTTTAACCATAGTTGTAACATGAGCCTAGATAACCGTTCTTGTCAATATAAGTACCTAAAATGATCTTTTTTACATATTATGACCTAAAACAATTTCAAGTTCATTTTGTTGGTCTAAAGCTCAAGCTTTGTTTTCTGGAAGTCCAATTTTTTTTATATCAATCCCCAATCTTCGTATTTTTATTCATAATGATCATTTGTGCATTTTCTGAAAATGGAGTCGGTAAAGTGACAAAAATAGTAATAATTTAATGATTTTGGTGAAGGGGGCCCCAACAAAAATGCATGATTTCTTGGCATAATGCATATATCTTCGTTCTGAATTCACATTTATTAAAGTATTGAAACTCTCTTGAACATTCCCAATATTACGGTGGCAGAATGCGGCCATGAGAAAAAAAAATAAAATCACGTTCCCTCGTGATACCATCACGTTCCCTCGTAATACCATCACGTTCCCTCAAGATAACATCACGTTCCCTCAAGAAAGTTATTGCGTTCCCTCAAGATAATTATCTCGTTCCCTCAAGATAACTTCACGTTCCCTCAAGATAACATCGCGTTCCCTCAAAATAATTATTGCGTTCCCTCATGATAATTATTGCGTTCCCTCATGATAATTATCTCGTTCCCTCAAGATAACATCACGTTCCCTCAAGATAGTTATCGCGTTCCCTCAAGATAACATCGAGTTCCCTCAAGATAGTTATCGCGTTCCCTCAAGATACTAAATAGTTATCACGTTACCTCAAGATAACATCTTGAGGGAACGTGGTGTTATCTTGAGGTAACGTGATAACTACTTAGTATCTTGAGGGAACGCGATAACTATCTTGAGGGAACTCGATGTTATCTTGAGGGAACGCGATAACTATCTTGAGGGAACACGATAACAATTTTGAGGGAACGCGATGTTATCTTGAGGGAATGCGATAACTATCTTTAGGGAACGTGGTGTTATCTTGAGGGAACGCGATGTTATCTTGAGGGAACGAGATAATTATCATGAGGGAACGCAATAATTATTATGAGGGAACGCAATACTTATTTTGAGGGAATGCGATGTTATCTTGAGGGAACATGATGTTATCTTGAGGGAACGAGATAATTATCTTGAGGGAACGCAATGGCTTTCTTGAGGGAACGTGATGGTATTACGAGGGAACGTGATGGTATCACGAGGGAACGTGATATTATTTTTTTTTCTCATGGCCGCATTCTGCCACCGTACAATATGGTTTCGAATTAAGCAAACTAAAAAGTTATATTGGATATGCATTGATTTTCTGTAAATATTGATTTTTCGCTGTATGAGAAACGGTCTAAAATAAAAAGCTTCGCAGAGCATATCAACTGCAACATGTTGAACTCTGCACATTTGAGGCCCAATACAGATAGTCAGTTGGTTTAGACACATGAAGCCCATTGTGGTGTATCAAAGTTTTTGACACATGTTTTCTTTGGTGAATTTTCCACCCATATTTTCACAAGGAATCTAATAGTTTTTTTTTCTAAGCAGACCATAAATAAACAAACTTGCACGTATATCTATAATTTGATTACAAGGATTCCCCTTTGGTCCCTAATTTTTTAAACGGAACAAAGAAATTGGCAGAAATTAAAGTAAAAGCTGGCCTGTTCAGTCTCTAATTTCTAACTGGAAAAGAGGGAGGTCAGTAAAAACTGTTTTAGAATTTTTTAAAAAGCAAATGAATATTTTAATAATCAGACAAGAAATAAAAAGTTTGCCCCTAATGTCCAAAAAAAAAAGGAGAACCCGGAAAAATGAATCCTTCATTTAGTATGCACTATTTGACAGAAATTTATAAAAGTAAAAAAATCAAAATCGGACTTTTTTGGTTCTCAAATTCTTAAAGGAAATCTATCCCATCAATCATTTAATAGTAAGGAACATTATTGTAATATTCCATAGCAATCTGTGAACCAAAACAATAGTTTTTGTTGGAACAAATGAAAAAGTAGCAAATTGACCCTTTATGGACCCTTATTTCAATCCAGAATAGATGATTCCTCAGAATCAACCCCATGCATTGCTTTAAGCTGAGGAACATCATTGTAAAATTTTATATAATTTGGTTAACTAAAACAATTAAGTCATCGTAGGAATAAACAAAAATGTTTGGCCCCTTATGGTCCCTCATTTCTGGATAAAAAAAGGGGACCCAAAAATCCAATTCATAATAATATGGCAAAAATTATCTAATTCAAAGCAATTGAAAAGCTAGTCTAGAACTAAAGTTATTTTGGATACACTAGAAGTGAACAGACGACGACGACAACATCATTCCATTATCAAATACCATAGGAGAAAAGTCCAAACAATACAAAGAAACACAGGACAATTTGGCAATCGAAATGGTGCTGACTTGGTACAGACATTTTAAAAGAAATTGTGAATTAAAGCAGGTACTATGGCGCTAAACACACACGGTAGTAAAACAACACGGCTGTGAGACACAATAAGTGGATTAATAATATAAAATACTGTGATCTGGTGTATTGATTTTTGGCTTTAAAAATGAATTTTATCAACAAAAAACAACAACATCAACAAAACCACAAAACCACGGAAACAAAGAACACAAAGCAGCCAAATACAATAGACAATAGACAATAGACTATTTTTATTTGCACAAACACATTTACAATAAATGGTTAAGGCATGAAACAAAACTGTCACTTTTACAATAAACATATAGTTACATATACAAGTTATAATCTATATGATATTCATGGTGTGACAGTGGTATAAATACAGTTAAAAAATGAGTCATTCTGATCTTATGTTTAAGCAATTTTTAATAAATCTGACTGTTAATTTGACAATTTCAGTTTTGCTATTAAGCAGAAAAGAGATTTCTTTGATATTAAATTTACAGTTAGAAAGGAATGGCAGTTTTGATTTAATTTTATTGTAGTATTCATTTCTTAGTGATGAATAGCGCGGGCACACACAGAAGAAGTGATATTCATCCTCAATGTGGCCCCGTCACATGACAGGCAAACACGATTAGTTCGTTCAATATTTTTATATCTACCCTTTTCAATTGCTAGTGTATGAGCACTGAATTTTAGTTTACTTATTATGGATCTTTCAGTTTTATCCTTACAAATATCAATATAGGGAGGCCTAGTTGATGGGACAAATATTTGGCGAAAGAAGGACAGTTTTTCATATGATGTAAGAGAACAGTTTAGATTTTGTTTAAATTGGTCTTTCAGCCGTTGTTCAATTTTGGATAAATGGAATTTTATACCGTTTAAATCTTGATTGATGTTGCCAAAACCTAAAGTATAAAACAAATGTTTGACTTGTGTAAGCCAGGTATTATTGTGCTTAGTTTGTTCCAGTATTTCACAGAATCCAAAAATTTTATAATACCAAGTTTAACTTTGATGTGTAGAGATGTACGATTTGTTTCTGCTAGGCAAGCTATGTTAGTGGTTTTACAATGGACGCCTAACATTTCTTTTATGAATTTAATACGTAAATTTTCATATGGGTCTGAGTCATTGTATGTTTTTTTACTGCCCCAGACCTCACTACCATATAGAATTATAGGTACAACTAGTGTATCAAATAATTTTTCTAATAAAATACAAGGGTTGTTTAGAGTTAAAACTTTCTTTATTTTATACCAGGCTTTCCTGCCTTTATCCATCAAATTGGTTTTGGACAGATTTAAATTACCATTAAACTTTATAGTGATTCCCAAGTAACAGTAAGATTTTACTGTTTCAAGGGTTTTATCTCCTATTTTAAATTGATTAAGGAAAGTTTTGCCATTTGAATTGAAAACTATTACTTTAGATTTTTGTGTGTTTATTTCAAGTTTCCATGATGTACAAAAATTTTGTAGTATGTCTAGTGCATTTTGTAGTCCTTCTTCGGTTTCAGATAGCAATATTATGTCATTTGCATAAAGTAATGAAGTTATCTTTAGATTACCAATGTGAATTGGATCAGTATTATTTTTTATTAGCTCATTAGTGATTTTATTTATATATAAATTAAAGAGTGTAGGGCTAAGGGCATCTCCTTGCTTGACACCACAAATGGAGGGAAAATATTCACTGAGTCCACATGGAAATTTAATTCTACATTTTGTATTTTGGTACATTGAATAAATGATGTTAAAAATCTTTTCTGGAAATTTGTTTTTTGCTAAGGTATAAACATGTTTTACTTACCCAATTACAAGAATAAACATGCGTACCGCTAACCATTTCAAATTTAAATGTTTTACGCCTATATTTATACTCACGAACAAAGAACACGGAAGAAACCAATATCAACGTGGATATGCTTAATCAGCATGTGCACTTCAAATTATGTAATAGTCATCTTGAAATTTAAGATAACTGATAAATGTAGAAAGATACTGCTACGTGTGTACAATTTTGGTATGTTGCAGAAAAAAGTCGAATATTGTACATTTTTAAATCAAGGCCTGCAACCAAGGACACGATACTGTTATCTAAAGTTTTAAAGGTCTTTTGATAAGGTGACATATTTGAAGAAATTTATCATTTGAATGAATCCGCTATCTTTCGGCTAGCAAAAATGTTGAATTGGAAAAACGCGTAATTTAGAATACAGAAACTGATTACTAAGTAATTTAAGAGAGAAATACACTGGTCTTAAAAAAGACAACACCTTGTATTTTTAATTCTTCCTTAAAACCAATTAAATAAATGTATTCACGGCACATACAGATAAATAAATACTAATAAAGCAAACATTTTCAACTAAAGGACACAGTCTTCAGTGACAAAATTAAATTATCATAACACTGAGCTAGGACATGTGTGTTGTATACTTTCTTCATGCAGAGTTTAGTCAAATGCAAAATATAAAAATATAGTCTTTAGAAAGAGCGAGACTACAACGGACATGACAAATTATCTCCCCTGAATGATATTTTGTTTTTAGACAGAGCCTTATGTAGTCATATTTTTGCATTTTCTTTATCGTCTAGACGTGGTAAATCGCTCAGGCAATATTCCTACTACAGGATCTATTACAGAACATTAATCGTGTATTTTTATTGTTTCAATGTGTCTAATGATATACAGATTGTCTAAAATAAGAGGTACATCTTTAAACCCCTATATAAATGCGATAGAAATGTGCACTACATCTCATGTATCAATACACCAGTTGATGGAAACTTAAGCATTGTTGAACTTTTACCTTTGCTCAAAGGGGCGGAGCCAAATAACAGATTTCTTAACAAATGTTTAATTGGGCGGAGCACAGCGAGATCATTTTTAGCTCACCTGGCCAAAGGCCATGTGAGCTTATGCCATCATTATGCGTCCGTCGTCGTCCGTCGTCCGTCGTCCGTTAACAACTTTAAAAATCTTCTCCTCTGAAACCACTCAACCAATTTAACTGAAACTTTGCAGGAATGGTATATGACATATTGGCAACAAACGATCTTCATTTTGAAATGATTCGATGAAAACATGACTGCTGTTACTAAAAATAGAACATAGGGTAAAACCACTTAAAATGGCTCAGCAACCATAACAGATAGAACTAGAAAAACTGTGAGCCGCAGCTCACAAATAAATACCCCCCCCCCCCCCACCCCCCAAAAAAATAATCAGATAAAATTTTAGAATAAGAGATGCACATCTACATTATGTCACAAAGATTGTGTGTAAATTTCATGAAAATCCATCAAGGGGTTTAGGAGGATTTGCAAATAAGAGATGGGCACCCCCATGTAGTCGAATGGCTGAGTCCATGTATTGCTATGGGAAACCCCAAAATCATTCTGATCAAACTTTCAAATAGTAGGTGCACATCTATATTATGTTACAAAAATTGTGTAAAAATTTCAAGACAATCCATCAAGGGGTTTGGGATTAGTTGTGTATAAGAGATGGGTACCCCCATGTAGTCGAATGGCTAAGTCCATGTTTTGCTATGGAAAACCCCAAAAATCGTTCTGATCAAATTTTAAAATAATAGGTGCACATCTACATTATGTCACAAAGATTGTGTGTAAGTTTCACGAAAATCCATCAAGGGGTTTAGGAGGAGTTGCGGATAAGAGATGGGTACCCCCATGTAGTCGAATGGCTAAGTCAATGTTTTGCTATGGGAAACCCCAAAAATCGTTCTGATCAAATTTTAAAATAGTAGGTGCATATCTACATTATGTCACTAAGATTGTGTGTAAGTTTCATGAAAATCCATCAAGGGGTTTAGGATGAGTTGTGGATAAGAGATGGGTACCCCCATGTAGTCGAATGGCTAAGTCCATGTTTTGCTCTGGGAAACCCCAAAAATCGTTCTGATCAAATTTTAAAATAGCAGGTGCACATCTACACTATGTCACAAAGATTGTGTGTAAGTTTCGTGAAAATCCATCAAGGGGTTTAGGAGGAGTTGCGGATAAGAGATGGGTACCCCCATGAAGTCGAATGGCTAAGTCCATGTTTTGCTATGGGAAACCCCAAAAATCATTCTGATCAAATTTTAAAATAGTAGGTGCACATCTACATTATGTCACAAAGATAGTGTGTAAGGTTCATGAAAATCCATCAAGGGGTTTAGGAGGAGTTGCGGATAAGAGATGGGTACCCTGAAGTGTAACGGAAGGAAGGACGGACGGAAGGACGAACGGACGGACACCCCTATCACTATATACCCCCACTTTTGAAGTGGGGGGTATAAAAAATCCGAAGGATCTTAGGCTCTTCAGAATCAAAAGCTCTACTAAAGTCTCCATAGGGTCGAAGTTGTCAGATAATAGAAAATAAAGAGATGTGGAATAAGTGTACGCGACACAGCCCACAATTAAACGGCAATTTAGAAAAACCACAATGGACAACCGCCAGCAGCCTTCAACGAGGCCATTTGGCACTGCTCGCGGTTCTGCAATTGGCCCATGGTCTAAATAAGATGCATATAATTCAAATCCAGCCCTGAAATATAGGGGTTACAGCCCCTTAAAGGCGAAAAATAGTGTTTTTGGCCTATAGAATAAAAAATATTGTAGATAGAGAAAAGCTGTTGATTGACTAAATGTTCAGCTCATTTAGCTCTACAAAAGTCTACATAGGGTTGAAGTTGTCGGATGACCCCTTATAGGGGTTACAGCCCCTTAAAGGCAAAAATATTATTTTTGGCCTATATAATGAAAACTATTGCAGATAGGGTAAAGCTCTTGCTTGCTTAAATGTTCAGCTCATTTAGCTCTACAAAAGTCCACATAGGGTTGAAGTTGTCGGATGACCCCTTATAGGGTTTACAGCCCCTTAAAGGCAAAAAATAGTGTTTTTGGCCTATAGAACTATTGTAGATAGAGAAAAGCTGTTGTTTGCTCAAATGTTCATCTTGATTAACTGTTCAGCTCATTTAGCTCTACAAAAGTCTACATAGGGTTGAAGTTGTCGGATGACCCCTTATAGGGTTACAGCCCCTTAAAGGCGAAAAATGGTGTTTTTGGCCTATAGAATGAAAACTATTGCAGATAGGGAAAAGCTGTTGCTTGCTTAAATGTTCAGCCCATTTAGCTCTACAAAAGTATCAATAGGGTGGAAGTTGTTAGATGACTCCTTATAGGGATTACAGCCCCTAAATAAACATGTTTTCATGTTTTTGGCTTATGAAATGAAAACTATAGCAGATAAAGAAAAGTTGTTGCTTGCTTAAATTTTCAATTCATTAAGCTCTTAACAAAAGTCTCCATAGAGTCAAAGTGTTCAGACAGCCCTTAAAATAACATTTTGCACGTTTGTGGCTTACAGAATGAAAACTATTGCTGAAAGAGAAAAGCCGTTGCTTGCTCAAATGTTCAGCTTATTCAGCTCTACAAAGTTCTTCATATGGTTGACATCAATACCAGGTGAGCGATTCAGGCTCCTGGGAGCATCTTGTTTATTTTTAGTGCTTAGATTTAGCTCTGCATTTTTAACGCTTTAGCCTTTGATTTGAAGTTGGAATTTGGAACCCTTTTACATTGCCTGATAAATGGTCCAAACGGAAATGTGTAAACCCGTTAATCTTACTTAAATGTGACAGTGCAAACTAGAATTAAGTAAAGGATAATTAAGGACCAAGAGGTACATAGACTGTTAAAAAGTAACATGATTCAAAATAGATCTACTAACACCTGCAGTGCTTTTATAATGTTGGACAAGCGTATATTAGATTAGGCACTTTGATGTAACAACATCTGACAAAATTCCATTTTACTTCTATTAAGGTGATCTCATTGCATTCTCAAAGATGTTATCCAACTTTACCGCATAACCAAAGATATACCCAATTTTACCTCTGAAACTTTTTCTTTTGGATAATTGCTGAATGTAGATCTGTTTATGACTGCCGAGCTAACCTTTGGTAAAAAAAACAGTTCCTGAAAGTATACTTACACTAGAAAGTGAGTTATCTGCATTTTAAATCGTGTAAATGATTGACTTTTACAATAAAGTTATAGCTATCACAAGGAACCAAGCACGACTGGCTCAAGCGTCGCCTGGTATAAAAAGGCCTGAACTTAACGGTGCTACGGAAGCACGGACGTCAATATTTATTGAACGAATTCAGGAAGTTACGTTTGTGGAGTTACGTCAAGTAAGATAGGTTTCTATAATCATTTCACACAAACAGTTAGGAAATCCAGAACTTCAATATAAAAACTCAGATTCTGTCAACATCATCCAACAATGTTTGTCCATTTAGCAGACGTTTTAGACTTTGAAAATATCGAAACTCATTGCTCAGTCAACAAACTGTAAAACTTGCACAATTTTAGTAACTGATTCACAAATAAAGAGCAATTTAACAAACCGTAAGTATAACATCAATATTTGGATGATTTGAATTGCACATCTTCTAATATTATTTACGCACTAGTTTGCTCTTTATATCGATTGATATATGTTAGGGAGACTAAATCTAAAGGCAGATCAAATGTCCCAATATGTGGTCATAGATCAGGTATTAACACCACAGAGACTTGCTCCCCTCTATCAATATTTTGTTAGAGTCAATGTGCAGTACGAAAAAAAACACAAGGGAAATACTACTTTCACCACCCCCTTTTTCTCTAATTCGATTTTCTTAATAATAAATCTTTTCCAATATAATTCGTTTTATGGATGATTTTCTTTTCCAAAACACCCAAGTTTATCTTCATTCATTGCATTTCGGCCTCAAAATCGGGCTTTGTTCGGTTTGTTTGATTCAGTTGAAGACAAAGCCAGAAAATGGACCAAAAAGAACATGAAAAAGAAAGTGACCTTCTTTCTGAATGAGTAAAGTCCGTGAGGTCGTTGGTTTTGAAAAGAGTTAAGTCTTCACAGACCCCGGCATGAACTCCAATGCAACATCTACTAGTATTTTCAACAACCCTGGTGTTGCTAAGACATAAACAAGATAATTTTTGTTTGCAGAAAAACCCCAACTTTATATTGACTGTTTAACAGCTGAATTAGGGGTTGGTTGAACCAGCAAAAGCACCACATAAATACAGCAACAACACTGTCAAAGGAGGAGATAAATAACAATAAAAGCTGTATCATTTCTTATTTTGGTCTCTCTGTTGACGAAAAGACCATTGACATTCCATCCTTGTATTGGATTCCAAAAGTACATAAAAATCCATACAAGCAACATTTTATTGTTGTGTCGTTAAAATGTACAACTAAACCTCTTTTAGTTTTGTTAACATCAATATTGACAGCAATAAAATCAGGCCTTTAATATTATTTCGATTGTTGTTACTCTAGAAATGGCGTCAATCAAAATTGGATTCTCACAAATTCAAAAGAATTGATGGAAATTCTCCACTCTGAGTCATATTCATCTTGCAATAGCATTAAAACTTTCCATCCCATCCCATATACATTTCCGTGAATTCCACATTCACAAATACAATCACGTTTGGCACAATTGATTAAACAAAGCTTTATAAAATAAAAATATGTGTCTATCAGCCACAGGATTGCCCTCCCGTTCTTGAGACATCATTGACCCCCAATGTGTATTACCTGGGATATGGAATTTTACCAGGAAATTAATCAAAAGTGTTCATATATAAAATATAGGTCACACTGACCTTATTTCTAGTGGGTGGTGCCATGTTACCAAGACTCATCTAATAGTGAAATATCATTGACCCCCTAACATGTAGTATCTGAGATATGGACCTTAACCAAGAACTTAACTTAAGTCGCTCATGCATAAAATATAGCTCACAGAGACCCAAATTTTATTGGGTGGTGTATTGTTACCTAAGACTTATCTAGTGGTGAAATAACATTGACCCCCAACATGTAGTATCCGAGAATTGGACCTTAGCTATGTAATTAACCAAAGTCATTCATTTTTAAAAATATAGGTCACTGTGACCTAATTTTTAGTGGGTGGTACACGTTACCCAAGACACATCTAGTGGTGAAATATCATTAATCCTCAACATATAATATCTAAGTTATGGACATTAACCAAAAACTTATCCAAAGTCGTTCATGCATAAAATATAGGTCACAGTGACCTAATTTCAAGTGGGTGGTGTAGCCCTACCCAATACACATCTAGTGTATTATTGACCCCATTCATCAGGTATCGGAGTAATAGACCTTAACCAATATCTTAACCAAAGTGTTACGAATGTACGGACAAACGGACGGACAAGGGTAAAACTATATGTCCAATCCACGTACGTGGTTGGGCCATTAAAAAACGGAAAAATGCAGGTTAAAAATATCTAGTAGTCGAGTATAAAAAGACTTGTTTTTTCATCCATGAGTCTAGCAAGGTGAACAAATTTACAGAAATATTCAACTGTCTTACCCACAACATATTTGTACAGTACAGGTGGACGTGTTTTTAGCAGAAAATTGGCATCACAATGGGCACGATTTGTGCATCATTGCTTGCCGATTTGTTCTTCATTCATATGAAGCGGACTTCTTACACAAGAACCTGAGATAAAAAGGACACTACATATTCTAAGAGGTCCGCTTCATCGACGTTACCCCCACGTTGTCGTCGACACTCAAGAAATTTTACAATCATGTGTTTGTAGACAAACATGGGATTTCTATCTCTCAGAGGTTTGACATAGAGGATTACAACCCTATTTAAGTGATAATCGAATATGTACATTTTGTACCAAAAAATGAATATCTGAATCGTAAATTACGTTTTTTTGTTACCTATGCGTAGCCTTACTTTGTCCGAACCAGCGCACTGTATTATTTTTACCTGTTTATGCTTTAATAACCAGGAATTAAAAATACATCAATCAAAAGAGAAAAGGTCTTATAAAAAATCGGATTTGAAAATCAAATTTTGAAGTATTATATCAAACTATAAACCAATTTTTTACAGAAAATGCGCTTTAACGTGGCTAAAAGTGCAAGAATGTAAATCAGATGGCGACTTTCATTAGCTGTTAATAAATGTATCATGATCACTGTAATTGAACAGATAACTACATTCCGAAAATGTACTGATCTCAACAAAAGTTAATATCCGGTTGTGTTTATGTACTGTTTTGATTTTAAGACCGTAAGGCCATGTGACAATAAAAAACAACAATGATTTTTTTTTTTTATAAATGTATAAAACAACGTAGAAACATATTAAATGCATACCTTTTATATCTTTTAGTGTACATGTGAATATAGTCTGTACACTTGTACTATGTAGTTATCATATATAGTTCTACTATACTTAAAAGGTGCTATAAAAGTTTATTTTTCTATGAAGCATATAAAGAAGACGTAAAATATATTATCTTGTATTATAAAAATAAAACAGAAACATTTCTCTTAATTACATGTCCATAAACCCGCCAAAAAGTGAAAAAGGTTACGAAAATCCAAACTTCACTGTGAAATCCCAAGGTTACAAAAAACAAAAGTCAAACGACAGACATATCCGGGTAAAGGAGCAACAACAAAAAACTACAAAAATACAAACACATAAAACAAAATCAACTTAAGCAACGCGGACCCCACACATAAAACACAAAAGGGGCACATCTAGGTGTTCTGGAAGAGTGTCCGATGTCTGCCACTACATGTATATAGTCACCCGTCGTGCTGCCAATGGTAAGGTCTAAATCGGGTAGAGACAATTGCTTTATATGGTCATGGAAAGATATCAGATTTCATTTGAGAAATTGAAATACCGTATCGATCAGCCAACTACTGATGACGACCATAAAACTTTTGTAGTGAAAGAACTTGCGAGTTTCAGAGTAAAACATAACTTTAACTAAAAGAATTAAATACATTTTTTGTATTGTAATTTTGCACTTTATTTCAAATTAACAAAAATGTAATTAATGTGTATTGAATCGCCTAAGTTGTCTGATTTGTATGGACAGTAGGAACATTTTAATTTAGACATTGAAAAAAAAAGAAATGTTCAACTCACACTTTTCTTTTTTGAAAATCAGCGTATTTGGATCACTTGATTGAAGTATGTATAATCATATACATGTACATTCTGAATAGGAAATTATTGCGCTATGTGTGTGTGTAGTTTTTTTAAATCATCAATTTACAATATGTTTTTTTCATTAGTTGTTAACTTTTACACAAAATATGAATGATAATATGTGAGGTTAGCGAATGAATTTCCTTGCTTTGTATGTTTGGTTTTTTTTTGGTTGGAAAACGGGTTATTTTCAATTTTATTTTATATTTTTCCAAATATATGATGTCATTTAGCCTTCAAAAATTTATTTTTCCTGATATTAGTCTTCGTATGATTACGTTGTTAGATTTCTAAAACGGCAGATCATACTCGCACTTGCTTAAATATTAACAGTAGATTGTACCCGCATTAACAGCAACTGCTTACTAGCATTAACAGCAACATAAGCATACCGTTTTTGGATTGTAATGCGAAATCGGGTGTAAGCGAATGAATGGATAGACAAATGTACGTGAATATCAATTATTAATATTTGTATTTAGGTGTAACACTTATAAAAATGCAAATTATGACAACTTAAACGGTGAGAAATTCAATTTTCAGTCTTTTACATCAATAACGATTCTTAGTAAATCAAAAATTAATTTCAAAGTTATTCTCTTTTCATAAAACAGTGGAAAATAAGTTTTTTAACCTTAAAGGAAAATTTGTCAACATTCCAGATGTTCATTACGTCTGATATATCCCACAATTCAATTTTAGCAGCAGAAAATACCAACCATTAACAGCAATTAAGAATTTCTCGATTTGCACTTTAATAGGATTAGTAAATTGCATGTCGTCGGCAACGTGACATGTGTGCTATAGCAAACAGGAACTGCTTATTCTTCCGGAGCGGTTCAATTCGCTCTTGGATAATTATTTCGTCAGTTTGTTCCTTGGGGGAACAGCGCATTGATATTTTTAAAGGCACATTGAGAAAAGTAGTTCCGTTATACATTTCTTGTAATGTTCCCCAGAGGAACTTTATCAATGTTTAAATAAACATTTCTTGTAGTGTTCACCAGAGGAACTTTAGCAATAGGATTTTTTTACCCGCGGAATGTTAAGAAAATGTATTGTGTGTTATACGGCAAACTGAAGAAACAATTATCCATAAGCGTTGAATTCACTCTCGTTTCGCTTGAGTGCACGTTGCTGACTGCGGTTTGGTTATATATTTGTTTTGTTTGTTTTGTGGTTTTTGAGCAGAGCTCTATGTAGTTATATGGCTATCTGACTTTCGCGTTTTTTTTCCGTCTAGACAGGGTAAATCGGTCAGGCAATATTCCTACCAGATGATCCATTATAGAATATTCATCGTGTATAATCATTGTTTCAATGATTTAAATGTTATACAGGTTGTCTTAACTAAGAGGTACATCTTTATACCCCTATAATAAATACAAAATAAATGTGGACTACATTTCACATATCGATACACTAAAGTTGATGTACACTTCAGCGTTGCTGACCTTTTACCTTTGATTTAATCAATACGTCATATATATTTATTCAAGTGGGTTGAGCCAAATTACGGATTTCATAACAAATGTTTAAGTGGGCGGAGCAAACGAACAAAATTTGCTGAAAAACAGATCGTTCTTTATTTTAGTGCTTACATTTAGCTCTGCTTTTAAACGCTTTAGCGCTTTGATTATTTATACCGATGCCCTTGTCTTTTCTGATAAACAGTATTTGATTGCCCCTTCGTTACACCTTTGCTTCTTACAGAATTTTTAATATATTAATTTCAAAATATATGATTTTTCATGTTTTATAAGGGCTTTTCTGAAAAAAATGGAAATATAGGGATGATGCTTTTATCAGCCAGCACAATCGTACTTCTATGGTCTCACGCTCCGACTTCACCCGTATTAGCATTCACAACTAACTTTAGGTGGTGAAAGCAAAGATGGAGAATTAAGTCACACCATTCGCTTTGTTGCTGACCACAGTTAGGGCAGTCGATTCCACACCGAGATGGACACATTTTCATTGTACCATGTATATGAAATATAGTTTGTTTTCTTCTGTACGGATACTGGTTGCCCCTTTCTTGCACCAAATTATCGGCCTTCACACTTATGGAACTTTTGAAAATTTTTAGTTACTAGTAGTGCACATTTACGTGAAATTTATAGATTTGACCATGATTAACGTTCATTACATACATGTACATGTAATAAGGAAAACTTTGTTTTATCATAATCCCCTACGGCTCCATTATATATTAAAACTTTATATGTAGTAGGATGCTAGCCTTTTTGGACTGTCACAGCTCCTCGATCGTCACCTGCATGATCATGTTACTGTAACACAAGAAAGAAAGAAAGAAAGAAAGAAAAAAAAAACACCCTATAATAAATTTTTTGGTGGTAACATTTGTATCTACGCTTTCTGACCCCTTTCTGATTTGCCCCCCTTTTGTAATGACTAGATCTAAAATCTCACCATTCCATGGGCCTATCATTACCGGGACTGTTAAAACACCATCTGAAAACGAAAAATATCAATCTTTAGTTTTGCCTTTAAAAGAAAACAAAGATTTAAGCATGTAAAAAGATAATGAGATGTGGATGTGTATGCGACACAGCTTTCATTAATCAAACGCAATTTTAAAAATATCCAATAGAAAAAAGGCAACAACCAAGCGGAAGCTGCTCCTCGTTTTGCAATTGACCCTTGGTCAAAGATATAATGCAAGATATAAGAGCAATAACAATGTTTGAACCCAGGTATTTAAACACAAAAAGTTTTAATTTGTGCTCCATAATATCTGAAATATTCCATCATGGCTCTTTTTCTGTTATGCATTGGATGATGTATTTCATCATTTTGCAATAGTACTACCATTACGTTCATAATGTATTAGTAATCATTTTATTTTTTAACACATAATATCGAGTTTCAGACCTGCCAACATGTCACTTAAAAAGTTTAATAAGTGCTTTTATTGTTTAAGACACAGATTAAACAGATTAAGTCCTGTTAAAAGGTTCACTATTTCAGCTTTTAGAGATACGTTTTAGATTTCTATCAACGGAGCAATTACATATTTGTTATCCTACTAAAATATTCAACAAATAAATCTTCGAACAATTATTATCCCAAAACGATTATCAAATTGATTATGAATAGCGTAACTATCGAAAATTTAACAGAATTTCCATTAAACAATGCTGTTAATGGTGCAATTAGTCTATGAATAGAGCAAGACAAAAGTCGTATTGACCCGTTAATTATATGATATGATTTAGCTTAGTGGTATAAACATTGAAGTAAAATGTAATTTTTTTTAGTAGCTTCCAGGAGAAGGTTTTCAGTGTTATAAGGTAGGTAAAGTAATGAAAAAAATATGCCTGTCTAATATTCTGATAATTTGTTTAATTACTTTTTAAAGATATTACAATTTTCAACGGTTATTGGGTTAAATTAGAAAAAAAAATACAATGAAACAGAGAACTTTAAAGTGATTTTGGATTTTCAAAGTTAGACAAATCAAAATGGGTTAAAAACTTGAGCACAAACACCATTTATAAACGAAAATACATTTCATGCAAAAGCGAAAGAGCAAAATCAGCACTGTTCCTTGGGATTGTATGGGTGAGTAGTTCCTTCTTACTGCGTTACATATGTCGCATTGTAATTCTCGCCTTTTATGGAATGACCATTTGATTTGTATGGGGGCTATGAATATTTTATTCACCATGCCTTTTTATTTTTAGAAAAAAAAACGGAGCTTGAATTTTTTTTTGGAATTTTTAAATTTTTAAATCAACCATAAATTTTCCACCCCAAAACTGTATCCTGCATTTTTTTACTGCCTTGCCCTGTCCTGTCTTTTAATTAAAAAAAATCTTGATTTTTTTTTTGGCTTCCTGCCTTTTTATTTCAAATTTCACCATAACCACCCCCTCCCTAAAAATCAATTGGACGCTCCCTTAGTTCAATAGAAGCATATTTTCATTAGATATACATATTTTTTCAAGAAGTAACATTTCATTCCAAGCTTCAATTATTACAGGAGTTAGAAAGATCAATTAATGGTACTGTGAAAGGACTCAAAGATGTCATTGAAACGAAGACCACACACAGAGGGGCTGCCATCACTGAACGGTGCAATGTTGCTGGAATATAGACGTTTTCAGAAAGTGTCAAAATCACTCGGCGCCCCGCGCTCTGTTCGGGAGAAGCCAGTAAAAGAAAGCAATTCTGGAAAGAAAGAGGTTGCAAGCTCATTTGGAGAACCATGTGCCTTTCATGGGAAAACATTAGACTTTTACTGTCACACACATAAGGAACCGGCATGCATCATTTGTGCAACCACCATGCATAAAGTATGCAATGTCGTGACGGTGTCTGAAAATGCTGTCAAGTCTCAGCACGCATGCTTCAATTTGTCTGACATTGAGCAGACAATTGAAGTTGTACTTGACAACATTGAAAAGATTCGAGTTGATAGAGAGGACAATTTAACAAAACTTTTACTCCAAAGACATTCTATAGAAAAAGAGCTTCATTCAGCTAGAAAGAAATTGAATGAGAAACTCGACAGAATAGAGAAAGAGGTAATTTCACTGTTAAATGATAATTTTAGACGATACAAAAGTGAAATTGACACACTAACGAAAGACTTCGAATATAGAAAAGATTGCCTCAAATCATTGCAAAGTAGTCTATCAAAAGCAAAACACATGGACACGGACGTGGAGGCTTTTCTGGAAGGAAAAAGAATAGAAAAGAAAGTTCACCACGAAGAGAAACATATTAGTAGTTTTTATAACGATGAAAGTATAAAGCAGATAGACTTCGAATTTAAACTTAATCCTCTAATAAATTCATTTATCGCTGACGTCAAAGCTTTTGGGGATCTTACTGTACGGAAAAGTCCAAGCAGAGTCAATCTTACTAGAATTCTTCACAAAGTTCATGCACCGGAAATAGCTGGGTACCATCTTAACAGGCATGTCAGCCATATTAAGATTAGACTCAAGGAAAAGACATACAACGCCACTGGAATCAAAGACATAAAAACGTTGCCTCATATCCAGGGTCTCAATCGTCAAAAGACAATGTGACAACATACTCTTAACATTGATGGAAGCTAGTATGTCATTGTTGAAAAGTGTTCTAATTTTAGTCAAACCATTGTATCTTGTTTTTAAAACCCAATTATGTTAAGCCGAATACAAAATAAAAATAATGTAACAAAAATTATAAGTGTATGGTGTTGCCATTTTAGTCAAATCGGTTTCACTTTTTTATAACACGTTTATTTCAACCCAAATACAAAACACAGAAAATAGTACAACCAAAATAATAGAGTATGCTGTTGTTGTTTTTCTGCAGATTTCATCAACGAACAGTGCAAGTTCCCGCCAAGTAACTTCTGGTTGTTTTGGCGCAGCTTCTTGAATGATTTCACTTGAAGGTTGTTCCTTATAGTTACCGTCTGGAGAAACCTTTTCTTGTTTACATGTCAACAAAATAAACAACCATGATAACGTTCGTGGAACTTTCCTTTCAGTATTATGGTGATATAGACTCATTGTCATAACGATTCCAAACAATACCAAACAGCTATAGATAAGCTCTATGCAAATGAA
Organism: Arcuatula senhousia; assembly: GCA_963971305.1. Classification (NCBI taxonomy): domain Eukaryota; kingdom Metazoa; phylum Mollusca; class Bivalvia; order Mytilida; family Mytilidae; genus Arcuatula; species Arcuatula senhousia. The sequence goes on along the minus strand of OZ020303.1, from coordinate 65,358,819 downwards.
AATGTTAAAGACAGAGAGAGTGTTCTCGGTTGGAGGCAAAAGATCCACTACGGTAGTCAGGAACACGATAAATACCAATAGCAGACTTGTTCCGAATGACAATCTCTCACCCGACTCGATGGGTACATAAAATGACATCCCATTTACAATTGTTATTACCATAATAGGAACTAACAAGTTTACTATAACAAATAATGGTTTTCGGGTCAGTTTTATTTCAAATGTTACTTTTGTATAAGAAAACTGGAGTTTATCATTCGTATTATTTATTGCCGTGACGACGGAGTGCATATCCCATTCAGAGCTTTGGTATGTCAATTCAGTTATCGCGTCCGCTGTTGAGGTGTGCAAGAACACGTTGTGAAATCCCATTGATGTCACTATCGCCACCCTGCAAGTATGTTCATCCAATGGGTATCGCATGACGTTGGTTTCACATGTAGTTGATAAAACTACTAAACACGTAAAAGAAGCACTTCCGTTCCTATCATAGGCAACAAAAATCGACTGTTCTTCCAAACCGCTTGATGATGTATATAACGAGGCTTCGCGTGCTGTGTTTTGCAAATAAAGATTCGGCAACCAAACATCGTTAACACTTAGCCTTGTTCTTGATATGTCACAAAACTGGGGAGTTTTCCATCTTGCTTCAATGATCTCATCCTTCCATTGTATATGAAAGGCAGCACTGAAGGTCATAATTCCAGTAACCGGACTAAAGTCGATCACAGCGCTCAAAAACATGTTTACACTAACATAAACAAGTTCGCTATCATTTATCCGTGGATTCAGAATTTTGGAATAGTTTGTCAAAAGATGGCGGTTTAATGCGTACAGATCGTCGTAATTCGCCATAACGATTCCAGAAAACAACAAACAATTTGAAAACAGATAAAAACCAATATTAACCATATTGGATACCAATGAAAATGTTCCGTAAGAAGTAAACTATTTACATTCAACTTTACCATGGATTGTTTCTAGTCTTTCTGGTAAAACGTTTGGTTTTAATTTGTTCTGAACGTAGATTTGAAATAACTCGGCGATTAAATTTATTTGTCGCCCATTCATTTTATAATTCTAGATATTTAATAATTGATAAAATGACCAGTCAATAATGACCATGTAATCCGTAAGTAAAGCTGCAATCTGTAAAGTTCATCAATTCAAACCATTTCAAAATTAATTGGGGACGATATAACTGTACTAAAATCAGAAACTCAGCTCTCAAAGGTACCAAAATCCATGTACATTGATTTAACCTGTAGGCTATCAGGATGTTCGGCTGAAGAATGGCAATTTAGTCTAATTTTCTTTGATACTTAACACAAGAAGCAGAGAAATACAGGCAAATCAAAACCAGCACAAAGCCCACGGACAACAACGAATTTCCTGAAATTAAACAGAATCTAGACACCAAATAAAGTTACACACAAACCATTGTGAATATTCAACCTAAAATAAACCTTGAAAAACACTCACAACCGTTCAAGTTACTTTTTAAGCATCTTATATGTTATTTATTTAAGGTATCATGGCAAAAGATTATGAATATGAATGATTTCCGTCAAAATGGCTCAAAATGTCCTCTATCTGGGTAACAATTTAAATCTTAGGATGCCAGCGACTGCTTACCATAGTTATCGTTTTTGAATTTGTTATGTTACTTCGATTTTTGTCTCGCCTGCAAAGCAGAGCGGGACATAGGTGTTACTTTACCGGCGGCGGCGTTAACTTTTTGGAAAAGTTTTATGAGCCCCTCCATATCTCAAGAACTATAGGTCCTAGGTTGATGAAACTTGGTATGCATATGCCCAAGTAGCTTAGCACAGATGCATCCCCATCTTTTGACATTGACCTTGATTTTCCGGCTAAGTGACTTTGACAAATTTCCATGCATATAATAGCAATGGAAAAATTTGTGAGCACCTCCATATCTCAAGAACTATAGGTCCTATATTGATGAACCTTGGTATGCATATGCCCAAGTAGTAGCTCCCATCTTTCGACCTTGATCTTGATTTTCCGGTTGAGTGACTTTGGCAATTTTCAATACATATAATAGCAATGGAAAAGTTTTGCGAGCACCTCCATATCTCAAGAACTTTAAGTTCTAGGTTAATGAAACTTGGTATGCATATGCCCCAGTAGTAGTTAGCACAGTTGCATCCCCATCTTTTGACCTTGGCCTTGATTGTCCGCTTGAGTCGTCCGCTTGAGATCACAAACCTGTTGTGTTTTGTGTAACTACCGGACCCAAAGATCGCAATGGAAGAGGGAGGTTTGGCGCACCTTAAAACCTGGTTTAACCCACCATTTCTTTTGAAATGCTGTACCGGTATGTCGTCCTTGTTTTGTCTCGTCTTATGGACATTTGAGATTGAGATTGATTCTCCAAGATGGTAATTTTGTTATCACCTTTATTTGACAATTTTCAATACATATACATGTACTAGCAATGTTAAGGTTTTGCTAGCACCTCCATATCTCAAGTATTATTGGTCCTAGGTTGATGACACTTGGTATGCATATGCCCTAATAATAGCTTAGAATAGTTGCATCCCCATTTTTTTAACCTTGACTTTGATTTTCTCGTTAAAATCAAGAGTATGTTATGGACCATCTAACTTGAAACTTAAGATATTAACTTTGGATTTATTTTTTTCTAAAAACAGGGGGAACAAAATGTCCCTTATTGTACCTTGTCCTTTCCTTTTAAAAATGTTAAATAAGAGACATACAATTTAACTTGAAAGGGGGTCTTGGATGGTTGTTTGTTCTTGTGGTAAAAAGACTTTCTCAGAAACAATTTTTATTATTTGAATGGCGTCACAACAAAATAAAGTTTTTTTGTTATAAAGCAGAACATTGGAATGTATAAAATGCAATGCATGTATATAACATCTCCATGAAAGAGTTTAGGAAAACTGTAGTTGTCTTTTACGTGTTAAAAATAACATTTATCTTCAATATTGAATAACATTTTAATCAATCATTTATAATAGTTTTTAAAAAGTACATAATTTTTACGTATTGTCCATTTTGTTCGTTATTCTAAACAGTTCAATACTAGTATTACATGTCATCATGATCTTAAAATTGAATGTTTTTTTCGTATTCCAAAAACTGAAAAATGTCACAACGAGCTTGCAAGTATGACGATGGAAATACCTACGAATAAAAAAGTATCAATAATTATTGACACAACGGCCGCGGTTCTCATCAGTTTGTCACATGCTAGAGCTACATCACGCCAAGTCATTTCCGGTTCTGTTACGTTTTTCGCGGTTGGTTCTTCGTTTTCGGTATCAAGTCGACTATCGTTATTCACCTCCGTGAATTTTATCGTATTTTCGTTTTTGTTGTGAGATTCGTCGGTTTTGATCATTGGAAAAACTTGACCATCCCTTTTTAAAACATAGTTGGCAAAGGATCGCCATTTTGGGGTGACCATTCGTGTGATTTGACAATTGTAAAAATACATTACAGTGACAATTCCATAAACAGTGAAGCAGCTGTAGATAAGCTGGAAACATACTAAAATGTTAAATAACGACAGTCTGTTGTCAGTTGGCGGTAGCAGATCCAAAACAGTTGTAAGAAATACTATAAGCATCAACAGCAAGCTTGTTCCGAACGACAGCCGTTCTCCAGATTCAATGGGTATGTGGAATGCAAGTCTATTAACCACAGTTAATGTCATGATTGGAAACAGCACGTTCACCAGTATAAAAACTGGTTTACGGGTGAGGACTAATTGAAAGTTGATTGACGAAAGCTGAAGACTTGATATATTTGCCAATGTTACCTCTGACCTAATATTCCATTCGGGATTAGAATACATCATATCCGGAACGATGACGTCAGCCACATTTGTCTCCAACTTCGTGTAAAAATGAAGAGGTGAAACCAAAGATATTCCACATTGGTGTTCGTCTAACGGATAATACAAAACATTCGTCTCGCAGGTTGTTTTCAGGACAGCAATGCCATGATATGCGGCGCTGCCATTTTGATAGAACACAACCAAACTCTGTTTACTTTCTAGATCGTTTGAAAATTGGTAAATAGAGGCAACACTTGCTGTATTCTTTACATAAAGATTTGGAAGCCAAACATCATGAGCATTGATGATTGTCCTAGAAACATTTTCAAATCCGGAAGTCTGCCATCTTGTTTGAATGATTTCGTCCTTCCATTGTAGAGGAAAAACGGCACTAAACGTCATTATTCCAGAAACTAAGCTAAAATCAATGACAGAATTGAGGTACATGTTTACCGTCACCGGAATCATTTCGTACTGATTAAAACGTGGGTTCAAACTTCTTGAATATTCGGCCAGCAGATGTTTGTTAAGCGCATGATTTGAATCATATTCGCCGTTTGCAAACTCAAAAATCAAGAAACAGATGGAAAACCACCACACCATGGTTGAGTTTTATCAATATGATGAAAATTTCTGCAGTTTAAGTCTCTTAATAACGTTATTTGCGTATTTACATTACCCTTTTAATGTTTTAATTGATATCAACTTTGTTCATTTGTTTAATGAAAGCTGACTGGCCCATTACCATAGGAACAAATGTTTTTTAATTCCTACGTGCATTAAGATATTCGACCAATGTTTAATTGTTTTAAAGATCTTTTTGTAAACCTATAATAGTATTTGTACAATCAATACGAGTCTATACTTAGTATATAATTGCAGCATTATTCATTTTTTTTCCCCATTTTTTCAATACTTATTGTAGAATGCACTTAAATGTCTATAAAACAATAAAGGAGAGTCATTAATATCTGTCACTGTAGTGTTATCTTGGGTTCGATGCTGTCATGTGTTAACGCCTCTCAATCCACTGCCTCAAGGCTAGATGAAATTAAGGTCAAGTGCATAAAGCATAAATATAATCCAAGACTCTATATATAGGATGATATGTGTCGCCCCATTCACACGAACATGAAAGATATACAGGAGAGAATGCAACCAATAACAAAGCTTAAATTATCCCAGTCTCCATAAAATTGATTTTCTTATTGACAACATATTTTTGCCTTCTCATGGGGATTCCCAGGCTATTTCAAAGGTGATTACTTGATTACAAGAGCAAATATTTAATGATTATTTGATTACTTTACATTTACTTTTTGATTACTTGATTCCCATTGGGAAAAGTTTTTGATTACATTTCTAAATAGAATAAGATTATTTGATTACTTTTGGCAAAAAAATGTTGATTACTTGATTCCTGGTACCCCCCATGAGGAGCCCCATATTTGTCACATTTGGAGGAGAGATTATTCAACAACAAATCGGCATTCCAATGGGCACAAACTGTGCTCCATTACTCGCCTCGCCTCGAAGATGAAAGAGGCAAGGTCCGTTAATCTTACTTTCATATATATTGATGGCGTCCTCTCTGTCAACAACTCTTCGTTTGGTAGATGGATTCCTTTAATATACCTCCAGAGCTAGGGATTAAAGAAAACCACCGATTTCAATGGCTTTGCATCGTTCTTGGATCTACATCTCGAATTTGACCCGGGCGGTCATCAGGAAACAAATTATCAATAAAAGAGACGATTTAAATTTTAAAATTATTAATTTTCCTTACCTGGAAAGTAACATACCAACGTCACCTGCATACGGTGTCTATTTTTCACAACAAATTCGATATGCCAGGGCTTGTACACATTTTTTCAGATTTTTTTATCCGACTCCGCTTTCTCCGTAACCGACTATTAGACCAAGGTATTAAGAAAATACGTCTGATTCGATCTCTAAAAATATTTTTTTCTTCGTTATCAGCCACTGGTAGAAAAAATCAATATCATGTTAGACGAAATGGTAAGTTCTTGTTCTGATTAGTGTTTGGCTGGTTGATGTACTAAGGTGATCACCTTAGCATCACTAATGTGTCTTTACAAACTTGATGTGTTTTGTGTAACTACTTGACCCAAAGATTGCAATGGAACGGGGAGGTTTGGCGCGCCTTAAAACCTGGATTAAACAACCATTTCTTTTGTAATGCCTGTACCAAGTCAGGACCATTGCGATCTTCAATTTTTCCGGTATGCCTTCCTTGTTTTGTCTTGTCTTATGGACATTTGAAACTGATTCTCCAAGTTCAGTAATTTTGTTATTACCTTTATTCTCAAAGATTGTGGATAAAGGTCAACACAATATGAACCAACTTGGATATGATCCATCTCAAATGTCCAAGAAGACTAAAGCTCCAAAATAATTGAAGATCGCAATGGTCTCAACTTAGTACATGTTTTAAAAAGGTGGGTTAGTTTTTTTTATTGCAAAAAGGGTATCAAGGGTAATTTTGTTTATAAAGGAACAAATTCAAAAACAATCCTCCGGGGATGGCTACTGACTATTAAGTAAAGGATACCAGTTGAACATTTTTGTAATTTTTAAATCTTTTTTTTTAATACAAGTGTGGACTCTAATGCATATTGCCTAGCAAGCCGCTATGGACACAAAAAGCAAAGGTCTGCTTTAGTAACATAAAAAAGACTTTATTATTTCTAGGTCCTGCTAAGGTTTATTGTTGAATTCTATAGGTAGCCTTTGCTGTACACATACTATAAAATCGATCTAAAATTAAGCCATTTTAAGATAAACATGTTGATGAATCTTAGTCATGTAAGTGTTTATCCTAAACATTATTTGTTTTTAGATCCCGTATAAGCATGCATTGTACTATCTCCTATTTAGTTTAAAATAACTGCATCAAAGTTTGGTTATGTTAGTGGAGGAAATAGGAAACTATTGCAGATAGAGAAAAGCTGTTGCTTGTTTAAACCTTCAGCTCATCGAGCTCTACAAAAGTCTACATTGGATCAAAGATGTCACAGTCTGTTGTTCATATATACTTTTAAATCAGCTTAATGTTACAGTTTAAAAAGGTTTCAATCTTCAAATTATTCTGAAAACAAAAGTTACCAACGGGATTCTGGGAATACCGAAGAAGAAAATCAAACATATATTTTGCGCCTAGAAATTTTTACAAATTTTGTTTTATAATATTATTATTTTCAACATTTAGTTGCATTCTAAGCATGCGGTGATGTAAAAAAAAAAATCGAACATTGTTATTTTGACTTTTTTCTAAGTGTGACCAAAATTGAAACTGGACTCATCCTCTTTTATATTTTTAGTCTTGGGCCAATGCAAGACGGCAAGCAGCGACTTATGGTCATGCTGAAGACTGTTGGCTGTTTTCCATTGTGATTTTTAAAATTCCCGTTTCTTTATGTTGGTTGTGTGGCGTACAATTATTCCACATCTATTTATCGTCTACTTTAATGGTTATTATTTGTCAGATCAGCCTATGATTTTGAAGTATATAATACTATATGAAATAAGTTTAAACCCAATTGTAGATCTCTTTATGAAAATTTGCAAAGTACATGTATGCCTTTAAAATTTTTACGTCTAATAGCAATAAATTATATTATAACTCAAACAGGGCCAGACCCAGAAATTTTTGAAAGGGGTTGGTCCACAAATTTTGCAGAAAACCTACACGTTACTTGCGAAATTTTTGTCGGAAAGGAGGAAAATTCCAACCTCGGACCCCCCCCCCCCCCCCCGGATCCGCCATTGCTCAAATATTTTATATTGTCACCTATTCAAAGATTGTCCCTCCCTCCTTTATGATAGAGACTAAAGCAAACCATGTTCCGCACACAGGGGCTTGGATTCTGGTCATTTATATTGACTTTAAAAAAACGCCCCCTACTCTATATTCCAAGCCCCTGTGGTTCCGCACAGTTCAAATTATTTTCTGATGTGGCGACATTGGTCTCTGTGTGGTGAATCGACAAAATTATCAAGCAATGATAACATTTTCGAACAACCAAAAACTTGTGACAAATAAGTTTATTTTTCCGGATCCCGCAATAGCTTTGTGAGAAATAGACATATTAAAATGACCTAGATCAAGACAGACGAATGACCCAATGTGGCTATTTTGTCATTTTCCAAAAATCAATAAAATGCTTGAATTGTGTGTGTCTGATTGACCTAGTTTGCATAAGCATTATTTCTGTCTGTGATAATAAACTTTATTCAAATAATTAACATTTTGCAGTCAAAAATTCATAAGAAAGTACACTCAAACATGTGCACAACCTGATAAAGTGACTACGCCATGTACGCTACATGATCTAGTTGCTTTAAAACACCGCCACATAAAAGCATGAAAAACGAAGATGCTGTGTACAACTTTTTTGCAAGATTTAACTTTTTTTTGGTGTCCGAATAGTATTTTTGATTGACCTAGTTTGCATAAGCATTATTTCTGTCTGTGATAATAAACGTTATTCAAAGAATTAACATTTTGCAGTCAAAAATTTATAAGAAAGTACACTCAAACATGTGCACAACCTGATAAAGTGACTACGCCATGTACGCTACATGATCTAGTTGCTTTAAAACACCGCCACATAAAAGCATGAAAAACGAAGATGCTGTGTACAACTTTTTTGCAAGATTTAACTTTTTTTTGGTGTCCGAATAGTATTTTTGATTGACCTAGTTTGCATAAGCATTATTTCTGTCTGTGATAATAAACGTTATTCAAAGAATTAACATTTTGCAGTCAAAAATTTATAAGAAAGTACACTCAAACATGTGCACAACCTGATAAAGTGACTACGCCATGTACGCTACATGATCTAGTTGCTTTAAAACACCGCCACATAAAAGCATGAAAAACGAAGATGCTGTGTACAACTTTTTTGCAAGATTTAACTTTTTTTTGGTGTCCGAATAGTATTTTTGTCCTTTAAAAGTAAATTTTCGCAATCCAAAATAAAATATCCATTACGCTAAAGCTACGCAAGATATGCTACACTGACTAAAATAAAATCCGAAGCAGAACACATAATCTACTGGTCGCGGCCATATTGTCTTGATGTAAATCCGAAGATTGAGAATCCGAATATAGCCCCCGAGTGAAAAGTGAAAGTATGTACATTGCAAAGAGCTTTTGTAAATATAGAAACGACGGAAACAAACGACCTAATTGAAGTATCGCTACATATTTATTTATAATAGGTAGTAATAATAAGTAGTAAATAACACTAAATCATTAACTGTTTGAGTATTGCGTTGATTTTAAAATCGAGTATATTTGATGATTTGTTTTAACATCAATCGATGAAGCTTCTCACCTTTCTGTTAGTCTGTTAGTAACAGCTAGTGTTCTTAGGGAGCAACCATTTGAATTTTATTGGGGGGGTCTATGGATATTACCTTCGTTCTGCTTTTTTATTTTCGGAAAAAGCTGAGCCTGGATTTTTTTTTTTCGCGCCAAAACTACCATCCTGCTTTTTTTTTAATTCATAGCACTGTCCTGCCCTGTTTTTCTGCATTTTTGCCATCCTGCCTTTTTATTTCAAATTTCACCATAGCCCCCCCCCCCTTGAAAATCAAATGGTCGGCCCATAAAGAAAGTTCCTCTACGTATCGTATTTTATTTTATTCTTTATGTCTCAGTTCTTATTGAATTTATTTTTCACCGATTTGACCCTAAAAACTAGTTCAAACCCGTCGCATTTTATATGTGCATGTCCTAAGCCAGGAATCTGGTTGTCACTGTTCTCCTTACCCAGATACATGGTCCTTCTGTTACACTTGCCTTGTTTCTGTCATGCAAAAAGTCACATATCTCGAATAGAGTAGCAACAACATGGCGACACCCACCATCAATTCTGAAAAAAAAATATGTATATTGTTAAAATACATGCAACTTAAGTTTGCACCTAAAGTTCAATAGAAAAAACATGCATCACAGTAATAGTCCAGAATGTCCAGAAATGGGTCTTTCACTGATAATTTGGGGATTGGCATTGCATCTAATGTATTATACCTTAAATCTTGGGTCAGCTGCAAGGCGGCGAGCAGTGAACACTGGTCACATTAAAGGCTGTTAGCTGTCGTCCATTTTTTTTAATTGCAGCATGTTTAATGTAGGTTTGTTGCGTTCTCATTATCGTCAAATTAAACCAGGATTTATGGCACCTAATCTCCTTCGATTGCGATTTTTTTGTCTAAGAGTCAACACAAAACACATCACGACTGTAAGACGCAAATGAAAGTGGGGTGACAATCTCAGTAGTAACAACAGACTACTGGGGCAGAATTTTGAATATTTCAAACAATCGCTGATATGTTATTGACTATAAGACGTATATGGCCGGTCATGGACACTGACTCATGGAACATTGACGTACGTTTACAAAATATTATCAGAGGGTGGAGCCCGGGGTGGGGCAAGTCTCTTTGCATAAATCATGTATTAAAAGCAACACAAACAGAAAGCATTTTGGTCCAAGACTGAACATGTATCCATACATTTTTTTGTTACGGAATACCCTGAATGTCAGTATTTGTTTGCAATGTGCAATGGAGGGGCTTGTCATTTTTCAAAATATGTTTGTGTAAACTGAATTTTAATAATCATATGATCCTTATCTGAGTAGGGGGGGTAGATATGATTGCCTGCAGGTTTATTTGTCATGGTGCTTGATGAAATTTTTCACATTGATCATATTAAAGAAGATGCATATATTGTGATGGGAGGAAAAGGATAACACAGATAATTGGTAAGAAAAAAAAATCTTGATAATATTTTTGAAAAGTAAAAAAATTCTTAGAACCTTTAGTATTAAGTAGAGTTTTTATTTTCTATTTTTTTGTGAATTTATATACAAAATAAGAAAACATGAAAAGAATAAGTGTGAAGAAAAAGGTATAGTCAGTTATTTTTATATCATTCTGATGATCAAGACAAAGAAAAAAAATAATATTCAGGTCACTAAACTTTTTCACTGTGACTGTGGCTTGCTAATGATGTCATCATACTATATATGTTTATTTGTTTTAAGTATTAGTATTAAGTAAAGTTTTTATTTTCTATTTTTTTGTGAATTTATATACAAAATAAGAAAACATGAAAAGAATAAGTGTGAAGAAAAAGATCATATGATTCCAACTGTGAGGTTTGGTTCTAATCACAATGGGGACATGATAACAGTTAAAGGACTTAGATGAACAGGAATGGATTTATTCATATTTTATCTAACAAGAGAAAAGAAAAAATGTTTGCTTAGACAATTAACAGATAATGAATGATTAACATGTTTTAATGATTACATGTTTTAAGTATCTAGCTTACTACTTCAATTTAAGAAAAAGATTTTGCAGAAAAAGTTATAGATCTATGTCCCCTGCATTATTTTAATGCTCCATCAACGCCATGCCAGTGGCATATAGTTTTACTGTCTGTAGACTAGTATATGTATATCACATCAATCTTTTATCAGAATTACTGCATGAGAATGATTTGAAATTTGGTAGGGTGGTGAAATAAATGACATATGACAAACTGGACATTAGGCTTGACTGACTTATTTAAGACCGGGTTGATATGAGAATTGATGCGAATGGGTCAAACCTGTTGAAGTTCTACTTCCTGTTTGGGGCCCTAAGAACTAAGAAGGGCCATTTGTGTCCTATGAACGCATTCCTTCTTTTTTTTTTTTTAATTTGAGATGAAAAATTAAGTACCGGTATATATAAATTTTTAAATTTTTCATTGGCACAGAAACATATTTTAAAGCTGAATTAAAAACTCTTTTATATTTTTATACTGTTGTTATTTGTTTCATAAGTTAAATAACTCCTCTCCTGAAATTTAATGTATTGGCTGCATGATAAAACTATCACAGAAAGTTAAAAGGTTCAATTTCAAGATTATAAAACTGTGCCTAAAAACATGTATGTTTACAGACTTGATTCTTTTTGACCTGAATGGGCAAAAATTAAACTTTTTTTTATGTATGGTTCAATTTTGAAAAAAAGCAAGTTAATTTTTGTCATATATGCATATATATAAATGGAGGATAAATTTCTTCTTGACCCCAACTTTTATGTTGAGCAATTAGGGGTCAAAGCGGAAAATTGAAACTTAAATTTTTTGTCTAATTTTTTTTTATATACTTGTTAGATGTAAATATCTTGAAATATTTTTATTTCTAAATATTCATTGTCAGTCATTTGCAGATTAGGTTGCCTGTGATAAATATGTTTTATTTGTCAGTCCAACATAAGATGCAAGTGTCAAAAACTATTGACTGTCCATGTTAGACCTAAACATACATGGTTCAACATTTTAGCAGTGTGATGCGGGTCAGACGCCGATTGGTCTTATTAATTTCATTTAGTAAACCATTAAGTGCATCTTCTGTTTATCTACATGTAACTTGTCAACCTTATTCTCAGAAAAAAATCACAAAAATATTTGTAGTGTTAATCATTTTAAAAGCAACATTTCTTACTGCTTTACATACTATCTACATGACTGATCTATTTGTGAAATTTAAGTAACTACATGTACTTAGAAAGCTTTGGAACCTGGCCAATATAAAAATGCTCAAGCTTATGGCAAGCCGTTTTTACATTTATTCCTCTTTATAGATATCTCATAAACTTTATAAGATATCTCATATACTTTATAAGATATCTCATAAAGTTTATAAGATATCTTATAAACTTTATAAGATATCTTATAAACTTTATGAGATATCTTATAAAAAATAATTTATAAGATATCTCATATACTTTATAAGATATCTTATTAACTTTATGAGATATCTTATAAATTTTATAAGATATCTTATTTACTATATAAGATATCTTTAAAAGAAAATGAGATATCTACTAAACACAATGTTTATAAGATATCTGATAAAGTTTATAAGATATCTCATAATGTTTATAGGATATCTTATAAAGTATATGAGATATCTTATAAATTATTTTTTATAAGATATCTTATAAAGTTTATAAGATATCTTATAAAGTTTATAAGATATCTTATAAAGTTTATCAGATATCTTATAAACTTTATGAGATATCTTATAAAGTATATGAGATATCTTATAAATTTTATGAGATATCTTTAAAGAGGCCTTATAAAAATATAAGATATCTTATAAAGTTTATAAGATATCTCATATATTTTATAAGATATCTTATTAAATATATAAGATATCTCATATAAATGGGAGTTTATAAGATATCTTATAAAACATATGAGATATCTTATAAAACATATAAGATATCTCATAAAACATATAAGATATATTATAAAACATATAAGATATCTCATAAAGTTTATTAGATATCTTATAAAGATTATGAGATATCTTATATAAAATAATTTATAAGATATCTAATAAAAGTTATAAGATATCTTATAAAGTTTATAAGATATCTCGTAAACTTTATGAGATATCTTATAAAAAATAACTTATAAGATATCTCATAAAATATATAAGATATCTAATAAACTTTATGAGATATCTTATAAACTTTATAAGATATCTTATTAGTTTTATAAGATATCTTATAAGTTTTATAAGATATCTTATAAATTATTTTATATGAGATATCTAATAATCTTTATAAGATATCTTATAAACTTTATGAGATATCTTATATGTTTTATAAGATATCTTATTTGTTTTATAAGATATCTTATATGTTTTATAAGATATCTCATATGTTTTATAAGATATCTTATAAACTACCATTTATATGAGATATCTTATATATTTAATAAGATATCTTATAAAGTATACGAGATATCTTATAAATTTTATGAGATATCTTTAAAGAGGAATAAATATAAATATGGCGTGCCATACAAGCTTTCCTCAGAAACTGTACATGCAAGGAAATGATTTGAAATGTGGAATGAGAATATGTGTAATATGCTTTGCCACTTTTTAGACCAGTCAGACTCCTACTTTCTGTTTGGGGCCCGTCATGGGGGGAATCTGTGCATGTCACATGAACACATGCATAGGTATCTATTCCTTGCAAGTTTCAATTTGAAACTCCTTCTTTTTTTGTTTGTTTTTTAAATTATAAATGAATCACTAACATATGATGTCTGCCATCAATTTTCTAAAACAAAGCTTTTATATTTTTACAGATTTGGAAATAAATAACAACAAAATTCCTGCTGATTTAGTTGAATGCAGAAATGCACGACAAAGAACAAGAGACAAACCCTATGTTATTTTACAAACTCCTTTGAAGAAAGATGTGTCAGTTTGTGGAACCCTGAATAAAATAACTGAAAAAATTTTGCAAGCAATGTGAAACATATATTAAGGCAGCAATGAAGTCTTTGAACCAATCTCAAGAATGACATGAATGAGATGTTTGACTTTTCCTTCAGAAGAAGAGAATTAAGGACGCTTATGAAACAAATTCCGGTTGAACAAAGACTGTGGAAAATGTGTACATTAGATTTTAACTATAACAGAAGACGAACTGCACTTTCTTGTCTGTGTCATTTGTTCGAAGTATGAAAAACATCAAGATAACCTTTTTGTCAACGTTAAGACACTTAAGTCGTGAAGTTTCTGGTTTTCAAACGTAAAAAAATTTACTTAATGGTGCAAGAATAAAATATATATGTATGTATATATTTTTTTTAAATAATAAATGTTCTATTCACTTCCCTATTTTTATGGTCACATTTAATGGATTCTATGGATTTTTAAAGAATTTGTTTGTGTGTTTCAAATTGTTTGACATCAGTCCTGTTGACAGCCGTCCATTTGTTTGACGTGTATCACTATTAGAATGGTACATGTATGTTAATTATGTTGTGTGTTCTTTATGTTGTTGTAATTCTGTCAACTGATTTTTTCTTTGCTTTCTGTCTTGGACTGTCAGCATTCTCATACTAGTAGGAGATCCATCATTCATCTTTCCAGTTTCAGTGGGTTGTATTATGCATCTCCCTGTCTGGTCTTAGTTTATGGTTTTAAATTTGAATGCAACATTTTCTTCTGACAAGTGAAAAACAAGTTATCTAAAAACATATATTCATATTTAAACATACAAACAAATATACAACAAACATACTAATGTTAGATATATTTAATAAATTTTGCTCTGGTCATGTTGAAGACTGCTGGCTGTTTTCTATAGTGATTTTTAAAATTGCTGATTCATTATGTTGGTCGTGTCGCGTACACTTATTCCATTTATCGTCTACACTACAAAACTTCATAACGGTTTCAGAAAAAAATATATGTACATTTTTTTATGTACCAACATTAACTGCCTTAGTGTACCCATGGAAGTATCAAATTGATATTTGATACTTCCATGGTGTACTGAACTTCTTATGTTAAATATAAGAGATATGGGGTAACATGTTATAAAAGGACAAGCTGTATACATAGTATAGGGTCGATCTTTTCACTCTGCTGGGGCTTATCAATTTGATGTAAATTTGTGGAGATAAAATTAATTACCATATACAATGTAATTAACATGCTTTTGTGAACTCTGTCATTTTTATCAACTAGAAGAATTGAGACAAAATCATTTACAGCCTCTTAGTTGAAAGGGATGGGCTTGGTTTATTTTTCCACATGTAGTAAGATTTATTTTTCAAAGGTGTCGAGAATTTTTTTTCAAATATTACCTCAATTTTATATGACAGAAATCCTTCTTAAGAATTTTTTTCTTAACTTCTGCTACCAAAGTATTTTTCTCATCAAGATCAGATTCAATTTTTTTTTTATTTAATGGAAAACCAAGCCCCCTTTTCAAGTTGAAAGGGTTCAATATTTATGGATATTAAAAATATTCATTTTCTAATTAATTTCACAATGCAACAGATGTTCAGTTAAACATCAGTGTAGTCCATGCATGCATGTACTACATCGGTGTGACCCATGCATGCATGGGCTACAGTGGTGTAACCCATTCATGAATGGGTAACACCATTGTAGCACATGCATGCATGAGTTACAACACTGTTGTCCATTCATGAATGGGTTACACCACTGTAGCCCATGCATGCATGGGTCACACCCCTGTAGCCCATGCATGCATGAGTTACACCACTGTAGCCTGGGTCACACCACTGTTGTTCATTCATGAATGGGTTACACCACTGTAGCCCATGCATGCATGGGTCTCATCAACTGTTCAGTTGCACATCTGTCAGTATCAATGGAACTTATGTTCAATTCATTTTCTAGAATATTAGATAAACTCTTAAATTTTATAATTTTCATATTATGAAAATCAACTTGAAAATTTTCGTCAAGCTTTTCTCAGTTTAGACTGTTCATGGGAATGATTTGAAACATGGTAGGATAGTTCAGTATGACAAACTGTATGTCCCAAGCGACTTTCAGGTCGGTCAGACATCTACTTCCTGTTTGGGAATAGGTCGATATTAAAATCTATGAAAATCGACGTGAAAGTTTCCGTCAAACTTTTCTCAGAAACCGTATATGGGATTGATTTGAAACTTGTTAGGACGGTTCGATCAGTATGACAAACTGTATGTCCTAAGCAACTTTCAGGTCTATCGGGCATCTACTTCCTGTTTGGGACTGGGCCGATATGAAAAATTATGAAAATCGGATTGAAAATTTCCGTCCAGCTTTTCTCAGAAACCGTACATGGGAATGATTTGTAACTTGGTAGGGTGGTTCAGTATGACAAACTGTATGTCCTAAGCGACTTTCAGGTCTGTCAGACTATGGTTCAGTATGACACACTGTATGTCATAAGCGACTTCCTGTTTGAACTAGGCCGATATGAAAATCGACACGACTAAATTTCCGTCAAACTTTTCTCAGAAACCGTACATGGGAATGATTTAAAACTCTGTAGTATCGTTCAGTATGACAAACTGTATGTTCTTGGCGATTTAAAGGTCTATCATCGGACATGTACTTCCTGTTTAGTGCCTAGTGGGGGCAGCCGTATCCCACGTACACATTCCTCAAGTTCTTTATTTTGTGTTTTACCACTGATGTGGGATGTTGCACGCATATCTACCACAGGGGCTTGAATTCTGGTCATTTATATGCTTTCGGGACACTTCGTCCATACTATGACTTCGGCCACGGACACCTCGTCCATAGACACATCGGCCCTAGTAGAGGTCGGCCATACTGTATTAGGACACCTCGGCCATGGTTTTAAAAATGGGACTCGTATATGATTTTAAGGTATTATGTTGGGCATCCAGACCCTGTATTTTAAATAATTATATAAGTTGGCTTTTTAAAGTTTTCTTTGTCACGGTCGTTATACTTGTCCTGCGACAACATGTTTTCTACCGATTTTTCTGCACGTTTTCTACCGATGATCCTTGTTTTCTACCGATTGTTTTTTAGAAATATGAAAACTTACGTTTATTTTTAACATTTAAATACATCCTATTTGAGAATATGCAATAAATGATCGTTTATTTGTAAAAGAGCCATTTGATTTTTCATATAACTAACAGGTTTAAAAAATTTGATATGTCCTGGTTTTCTACCGATTAGGTATGTTCTTTACTGTGTTTTCTACCGATGAGTCCTTGTTTTCTACCGATGATTTAAATCCATATAACTGCACATTTTGGTTGTTTTTAATGGCATTCATACACCATAAATGCTTGTGTTTTACAGTGAAGCTTCATCATACTGTCTCAGCCTCAACATTTCTAGATATAATAGTGAAATATGGTATATGGAGGATTATATCCCATTATATTAAGCACTTCACAAATCTAATTTAAGTGGAAGAATTGTTGATACTATCATTTTCTGATAAGCCAGGTTTAAAAAAAAATTACACAATAAATTTTGTAAAAGTGTTCTGGGTGTGCGCAAAACAGCATGTTATATTGCTGCAAAAACTGAACTTGGTAGATTACCATTAGACTCTTTAATTAACATACAAGTAATTTGCTACATGTATTTTGCTAGAATAAACTCTTTAGATATAAATCCTCTTGTAAAAGAGACATTATTTTAAATAAAAATCTCCACATAGAGGGTGTGTATAATTGGCATAGTTTTGCTATATCTGTAACAAAGAAATTTGAAATAGATTATGAAAATTTTGAGAATGTTAATAAATCTTTTAATGAAATTAAATTAAGCTTAAAAAGAGAAAACAAAAAAAAAGACTATTAAAGAAAAATATTATGAACTTATAATAAATAAAATATCCGGCTTTGATGACTCTTCAAAATTATACTTTAAGTCTGATGTTAATATTTCAGAGTATTTAAATCTTCAAAATTTTAATAGTAAAAAAATACGTACTAAACTATGATTAGTGATCATAACCTAGAGATTAAACTTGGTAGATATAAAAATATCCCAAGAGATCAAGGACTGTGTAAATCCTGTAAAATTATTGATGATGAAGCTCATTTCTTTTTTATTGTAAAATTAATAATAATATAAGAAAAACATTTATTGACTTTATACAATCAAAATATTCAAATTTTAACCAGCCTGACACTATTGAAAAATAATTTTTTGTACTTAATCCAATCATTAAATGGATGTTTTGCACTTTTGTAAAGCAATCATTTGAGTTGCGACGATTGTCAAATACATGTACACACATATTTGTAAATGCTACTGTTTCATTCTTTGGCTGTACTTGTACTATGTGTCTATAATTATATGTTCATTGTTTTTGTTTGTTCGTGTTTGTAGACCTTTGGGGTTTGTATGCAATAAAGTATATTTATATTTAAACTAATGGCTGTTTAGAAAGGAATGGCAGCCATAAGCAAACAGAATGAACTGTCTTTCTTTCATATGACCATTGTTCATGTCACATAAGAAATTGTGTTTATGCTGTGTGATAATTTTATTAACGATACGAGCCCTTAATGTTTTCGAGTTTGTTTAAGATTTTAATGACCTATTTTAAGCATTTGCCGCGCGCAATTGCTCATGAACCACCATATTCTTTTTATAATCAATATTATGTGCAATGAAATATACAGTTTTACAATTTGTAATGAACATGATGATATGTCATCTAATATATCACATCGGTAGAATACCAGGACCATCGGTAGAAAACCAGGACACATCTTTAGAAAACCAGGACCATAATGTTTTGAAAAATGATCGAAAAATCAAAATTATACCATTTGTAATGAAAAGGGAAATGTCTTTAAAAAGGTACGATAATTTAGAACATGGAGAATAATTTTCAGCCCAGTGAATGGTGATTTAAAACAGATATTCATGATTATCTGAAAAAAGGGAAATTGTCTCTTGCTGGACAAAATAAACAATACCTAACTGTTTTTTTTATGTTCAGACTTAAAAAAAAATAATGTAAATTTAACTAACTTGTTTATAAGTGCCATAATTGCCGGGTATCATTGTTTGGAAAAAATCGTCTGCCAAGTTTGTTTTTTTTTATCAGCACATCGGTAGAAATCTAGGACATCGGTAGAAAACGAGCAGAAACATCGGTAGAAAACATGTTGTCGCAGGACAAGTATAACGACCGTGTTTGTGCGATGATGTCTCCGGACCTTGCACAGTATCAATTCAGATTCAGTTACAGGTCTTTGCTATTGGTAAGTGTATAAAGATGAAACGTACAAAGTCCGTCTTTCAAAAATGAAAAAGTTTGATTGTGGGTGTGTTTTTTTTTTCTTCATTCATTCAAAAAGTAAAGTTAACGACAAATACTAATAAAATATCTTTAATATATCCAAAGATTCGACGCTCTTCTGTTCATGTAGTTCATATAGTAGGTACTACCTCTTTTATATATATAATCAATGTTTACCTTGTACTTCAGGAAAATAAGATATTTTAGTTCAAATAACCTGCATAAATAATGGATCCATTTCTATAAATTCAGATTTTCTTATTGGTATTTTACTGTTGTCATTTTGTCATACCAATGAACGAACAACTTAATTTGCCGCAGCATGAAAATTTTCATACAAATTTCCTTGTAATATGCTCTGAAATAATATTACTGTACATCATCAAATAATTCTTACAAAATAACAGTGACGAGTTCGAGTAAATTAATGACCATACCAATTGTTTTAAATTAAAATTCAATTAAGTGTTAGCGTGTGTCACAAACAACATGGCTTCGACAATTAACTAAAACAACAACAGTCAAGCTGAAATATAATAATTCAATTGAGGAATAATTAGCCGAACACTATGCATCGAATTTTTATGGCCAATTTTATGGATCTTAGACTAGATTTCTGGAAAAACTCATGACGTCTGAAGACTTCTTAGAACTCACATTCCCCTTCTTTGCGTCTAGGGGACTTATAAGTTTAAGAATGAAAAAAACCAACAAGGTGTCTAAAGGTTGATGGCCTAGACATATATATTAGAGGTCTATGTTGACGGTCACCGCTAGCAAAAACAGTTTTCCGTATCATATGCAATTGCGAATATAGATGGTAAGTATCATACCACAATGATACGAAAGTTTTATTTAAATAATTATGAGAATATTTTCCCGAAAAAAAAAATGCACTGAAAAAAACAAACACGAAGAGGTTAATCTAATCTAAACTGAAAATCATGTATAAAATCTATCATTTGTGCAAGACATTTTAAAGTTCTTTATCACGAATAACTTTTCCAATAAAAATAAATATCGTGATAATGTGTCCCTAAAGCCGCGATCTGCCTATCTTACGTCAATGATTACTTCATTCGAAATATTTTTGTTAATAAAAAGTATCATATTATTTGTCAGTTAAACAGGACCTGTTAAATAATTCGATTAATACATTTTGAAAAAAAGTTACTTAGAATTTATAAAGAAAATAGACTAAGTCCATATATATACATCTAAGATCTACATAGTATGGCCGAAACAGGTATGGCCGAAGTGTCTACGGCCGAGGAGTCTTATGGCCGAGACTTCCTATGGACGAAATAAAGTGTGGCCGAGGTGTCCAAATACCATTTATATCGACTAAAAAATGACCTCCTACTCTTTAATACCCAGAGTAGGGGGTCGATTTTTAAGTCGATATAAATGACCAGAATGATCCAAACCCCTGTGATAAACATGCACTTCCTTTTTTGCAAACTAAGTCAATATAAGGGGTAGCACTTAAAAGTTGTATAGTGAGTATAAACATATATATAGTAGATAGACTTTTTAATCTTAAATCATACAACAGAACAAATTTTTAATATTGATATTAAAGGTCGAACAAGTGTCCCTAATTATGGAGTATTTAACGAATAACAGAAAAGCACCAGATGTCGCTGTTATCTTAATTTATTTCCGGTTTATTGACAAACAAAATGAAAATATTACGAGGTACAAGCAAAATAGTGTTTTATAATAATCATTAATTCTTTTGAGCCTTTAATATATTTATCCTCATAGTTAACATTTTTAACATTGTTTTTTACAAAACAGAGAAATCATTATAGTTTTTATCGAAAAAATGGCACAGACCCCCAGCCTACACAACTTTAGATAATTTGTTTACAAATAATTTCCATGTACATTCGTTTTATGTGCACATTTAAATTGTAACATTACATTTATGTTATATTAAAATTAAGAGAGAGAGTGTGTTAACTTAACTTTTATGTAATGTCATGTTCAATTTTGTTGTTGTCTAAAGTGACAAATCTCCAATGGCCCTTACATGCACAATTTTTATATCAATCTGAAAGGTTGATACTTGACTACATGTACAAATGTATGATTATGCCCTCTTAAAAGCTTTTTCATATTTACTGACGGTTGGTTTCCAATGACTCAGCGATGTAAATTAGCCTGAATGACAAAATCCCCGAGAAAACTTTCTGACATGATGATCTGGACTACTCTTATATATACATGCACATGTAGATACATGTGCATGTATATATAAGAGTAGTGTTATAATTAGATCTACATGTATCCGAGTTTGGACATTGGAAAGGGTATATTAAGGAATATATTCCTTATTTTATTCCAATACACCAGACCTTATGGGTGCGGCCATGCGGTGGATTGTGGGAAAGGTCTATGTGACGTCACATCTCCAATGATACACTATGGTCAGTGACTTTTTTTCACCTTCCCACTCGTCCACCGTGGGCAAGAAGGCATTGTCCACTCAGTTTTTACAAATATAAATTTTCAAATTGTGGAAAACTGAATGAAGCTATCCACTTAAAAACTTTTTGTACATTTTTAAGAAAATCTTTCTTCTATAAAAATGTTAAGAACAATGACATAATCTTTCTGGTAAATTCTCTATGTCTGTTTTAATTATATGCCCACCACTGTCCACTCTATGCCCACGTCCACGGTGGGCAAGTGGGCATGTAAAAAAAGTCACGGACTGTAGTGTACATTGTTTTTTGTACATGTACATCCGTTAACCAATTGATGATATTTGTAATATAGGACAAATGTTGTCAATCAAAATAGAAAACTTAAATTAAAAAAAAATATATATATGAATAAATTGGCATGCAAAGATTTTTTTTCCAAATAGTGTATAATCTGAAATTTTTAACTTACAATGTAGTTTTTAATGCTTATTAAAAAAAAAAAAAAAATTAAACAATATTTTCTGTTCTTGATGAATGAACAGGTGTCATTAACTTTTTGGACTACATTTGTATCTGTCATCTCTCAATTAGCCACGCCCCAGTGGTAAATTGCAGTAACAAAGGAATAACAAGTATAATTTAGGTTTTCAAATCAAAGATTTCCATGCAGCACTCAACCCGCTTCAGACACACTAGACACTACAGCTCGATTTTAAGAATTTTAACCAGCACATCATTTGATACTTTCTTAACTGATTTTTGTTATGTCGCCTGCAACGGGTTGCAGAAGCGACATATAGGGGTTATTTTGGCACTATCCGTCGTCCTGCGTCGTCATCCTGCGTCCTGCAGCGTCACAAAAATTTCCGTCACAGTTTTCCAGGCAACTACATGTCACAGCCTCTTGATATTTGGTATGTAGCTTCATCACATAGTACTATAAGGTGTAAAGCAATTTTTTGCGGAAAAATAACTACTTCCTGTTTGACGAATACTTAACATTTTATATATAATGGACATAGGCGCAAAATTTTCCTCGTAGTTTTCCAGGCAACTACATGCCACAGCCTCTTGATATTTGGTATGTAGCTTCATCACACAGTACTATAAGGTGTAAAGGGATTTTATGCCCAAAAAACACATTGTAACTACTTCCTGTGTCGTCCTGCGTCGTCGTCCTGTGGCTTCACAAAAATTTCCGTCACAGTTTTCCAGGCAACTACATGTTACAGCCTCTTTATATTTGGTATGTAGCTTCATCACATAGTACTATAAGGTGTTAAGCGATTTTATGCCGAAAAAATAACTACTTCCTGTTTGACGAATACTTAACATTTTATAAATAATGGACATAGATGCAAAATTTTTCGTCGCAGTTTTCCAGGCAACTACATGCCACAGCCTCTTGATATTTGGTATGTAGCTTCATCACACAGTACTATAAGGTGTAAAGGGATTTTATGCCCAGGAAATAACTACATGTACTATCTGTTGGACGAATACTTGACGTTTTATATTTAATGGACATACATGACATAGATGCCAAATTTTCGTCAGTTTTTCAGGCAACTACATGCCACAGCCTCTTGATATTTGGTATGTAGCTTCATCGCATAGTACTTTAAGGTGTAAGGCGATTTTATGCCCGAAAATTTATTACTTCCTGTTTGGTGAACAAACATAGATACGCAGGCGACATATGCCTTCCGGGGAAGGCTCCATCTAGTTTAAAAAGTGTTCTAGAACCCATTTCAACCAAATAGATGTCAACTTCTAATACACAAGAAACAATATTAAACTCCTGTGGGTCGATAGTTTGCACGAGGGTTCTTAACATACACAGGAAACAGCAGGTAAACCCCTGTTGTGCCAGTGGTTTGTACAGGGGACTAAAGTCTTATACACAGAAACAGTAAGTAAACCCCTGTGGTGCGATGGTTTGCACAGAAGGACTTATTATCATAATATCACTTCAAGATAATCACAGAAGGGGTGTCAGGGAACCATGAATTTTAAATAGGATATATAAAAGAAATAGTATCTTAATTATACCCCACGCAACAAAGTTGCGAAGTGTATAATGTTTTTGACTGGTCCGTCCGTCAGTCTGTCCATGATCAAAATTTTCGTAACAGATATCTCAGATTTTATTAATTGTAGGCTTTTGATATTTGGTATGTAGCTTCAGGTTGGGGTCCCATACGTTTTCAGGTCTGTCAATCATCTACTTCCCGTTTAAAGAGCCGACTTAGACTTTTTCCTGAAAATTTTCGTTACAGATTTTTCAGCAACTATTTATTG
Organism: Arcuatula senhousia; assembly: GCA_963971305.1. Lineage (NCBI taxonomy): Eukaryota > Metazoa > Mollusca > Bivalvia > Mytilida > Mytilidae > Arcuatula > Arcuatula senhousia. Next base: position 65,334,600 of record OZ020303.1, on the reverse strand, counting down.
TAGGTATTTGATATTTAGTACATAGCTTCAGGTAGGGGTCCTACATGTAAATGGTGGGATTCGTTTTCAACTCTGTCGATCATCTACTTCCTGTTTAACAAGCTGACTCAGACTTTTTTCACTAAATTTTCAGGGTAGGAAATTTTCGTCACGGATTTCTCAGCAACCATGAATCTTTGGCTTTTGATGTTTGGTATATATGTAGCTTCAGGTAGGGGTCTTATATTGTGGGATACGTTTTTAGATCTGTCCATAAATAATTCCTGTTAAACAAGTCGACTTAGATTTTTTAACTCAATTTTCAAGGTTGAAAATTTTCGTAACAGATTTCTCAGCAACTATTAATTGTAGGCATTTGATATTTAGTATACAGCTTCAGGTAGGGATCCCATATGGTGGGATTCGTTTTCAGGTCTGTCGATCATCTACTTCCTGTTTAATTAGCTGACTTAGACTTTTTTCACTAAATTTAACAGCAACTATTAATGGTAGGCTTTTGCTATTAGATGTGTAGCTTCAGGTAGGGGTCCCATATTGTGGGATACTTTTTAGATCTGTCGATCAACTACTTCCTGTTAAACGAGCAGACTTAGATTTTTTTCAGGGTTAAAATTTTCGCCACAGATTTCTCAGCAACTATTAATAATAGTCTTTTTATATTTTGTACCTAGCTTTAGGAGTCCCATATTGTGGGATACATTTTCAGGTCTGTCACTCTTTTACTTCCTCTTTAACGAGCCAACTTGGAATGACAACAACTCTGACTTTTTTTATTCCTAACGGGAAAAAGATAATCTCTGTCCATAATGTGGACGCGTGGGGTATGTGAGCGGGCTCACTAAGGTTCTTTCATTTGAATTATTTTAAATTGTCATCAGTTGTGGTACATGTCTATAAATACCACACAGGTATAGGACGCAACATTCACTCTGTGTATTGGGTTTGAGCAGCGCCATATATTACAAATCACGTGACCTTCCATGGATAGAATTTTTGGACGGATTTCACGCAGTGAAAAATCCTGGTTATAAAATGGTGAATGTCGGGCAAGCGGTGTGCAGGCGGGGAAGAAATTTTCGTAACAGTTTTCTCAACAACTACTTATCACAGCCACTTGATATTTGGTATACAGCATCAGGGTGGGGTCCCATAACGTGGGATATGATTTCAGGTGTGTCGCTCACCTACTTCCTGTTTAACAAAATTCGGCCATTTTTGACTTTGACAGATTTTTTAACTTTCTAAAGCAAATTTTATCTTAACTATGCATATTTGAGTGCTACATTTGTAGGAATTTCACCAAAGTTATTTTTATATGATAGTCTTTCAATGTACAAAGTTTGAAAAAATCACGAAGTTACACTTTTTTACTTTTTTTGGTGTTTTTGAAGGTTTGTTTGATGATAATTGGATGTCGATTTCACAGTTACATTTTGTAAGATTGTTTCTCGTCATGTATGAGCACTTTAATTTGTGGACACAACTCCTCTGAGACGGCTTGACGGACAAAATTATTAGGAGTTATGGGACTCGATACATGTACATGTTTGTTCATTTTAGGTCATAGGAACACTTTGTGGGCACAACTCTTCTGAAATGGCTGAATGGATTTAGCTGAAATTTTGTAAGATCATTTTTCATATGTACAATAGTTGAACATTTTATTGCACATTTAACAATGTAGGAGAAGACTTCATAAGTTAGTTTAACTTGTGTCTAATCCATTTTGCCTATTTTGCAAATAAAATATGTTTAAACTAATTTAACAAATTGATAGGAGTGATAGGACATATCAACTTGGCGCATTTTAGTCAATGAAACATCCACTTCTCTGAAACTGCTCAGCATATTTTGTTTACGTTTTGTAGAGGTTTATTGTTTCTATCTGCAACAGGCCTGTGTTACATATGTATATGTACATGTAGATAGAGAAAATCTGAAGCGACTTGCCTTCTTTGGATATTGAGTGTTTGTCTTGATGTCATCTGTCCTCTGTTAACAATGTTTCAAAAATCTTCTCATAAACTATAGAACAGAATTTAATGAAACTTACATTTGTAGTATGATTGTTCCTTAATATAAGGTGTCCTGCACAAAAGTTGTGTTTAATTTTTGATCGGTCAAAAAAATTGTCGCTGTTACTAAATAAAGACTATGGGGGTCAGACTACTGTTTTTGGCTTGTATATCAAAAAGTATAAGTGATAAAGAAAAACTGATGCTACTTCCCTTCTTCATCATCAAAACTCTACAAAGGTCTCTATTTGGTCAAAGATATCAGATGACCCCTTACAGGGGTTATGGCCCTTTAAAGGTTAAAAAAGAGTTTTTTTTTCATTTTTCCCCCCAAAGAATGAAAGCTATTGCAGATAGAGAAAAGCAGTTGCTTGCTAAAAGCTTCAGCTGATTGAGCTCTTCAAAAGTCTCCATTTGATTGAGATGTCAGATGACCCTTACAAAAGTTATGACCCGTAATTTCAAGTTATGGATTTTTGGCTTGCAGAGAGTAAGAAAAGCTTTTGTTTTCATAAATATTCGTCTTTATATGATGATCCTTTGTTCAGTTTTTTTGCCAGAAGTCAGGTGAGTGATTCAGGCTCCAGGGAGCCTCTTGTTTCTTATCTTTTGTGTAGTCTCTTTAAAACTACATGTTGATTAAAAATTCACATAATTATAACAGTTTATAAATGTTTTGAAAATTTATATGAAAGACACTTGTGAACTGGAGATTTAATTTATACGCCTATGTAATGCAACAAAATTTTTATTGTTAGGAAAAACTTAAAATGTACAAGTTTATATGTTTGTATTTGAATCTTACACTTATAGATTAAGGAAGTAATGTAAAAGGTATTTTGTTTATATAGGCCATCTGCTTTTTAAAAGTGCTCATGGTATGTACAATGTACAAATAGTACTTGATGTGTGTTTAAAAACAATAAGGCTGTTATGGTTGTAAAAATGTACATATAATTCATAAACTCTCAAAAATGAATCTAGCTCAATCTTAAACAATAAAAAATTAAATTCACATTTCATGTCACTTTGAATTATCGATAAAGAATTTGTCATAACACTTTTTCATGTTATTCATGTAACAGTATACATGTATGAGTAAATTTCTTGTATCTTACAGGTTGTCAGAAGCTGTTACCTAGTACATTTATGATGTATTGAAATGTTCAAAGATAATCATGTGATGGACATTCAAATGGTTTAAAGGATCTTCCTTGTCACAATGGCAGATACAGGTAACAAACCTTTACCATCTTACTAGTAAGGTACCATCCTGAAATAATGTCTCCCCTCACTTTTGTGGGGAGACATATTGTTTTTGGTGTGTCCATCCTATCTGTCCGTCACAAAGTTTGTCAGCTCGACTCCTCTGAAACTACTGAACCAAATTCAATGAAACTTAGTATAAAGGAAGGACATCATATGTAGTTGTACATATTAGCAGGACATTTTGATCCTCAAATTTTGTGGGAGTTATGACCCTTTGAAGTTAGAAATTTGCTCGAATCCTCATTGTCATCTTGTCAGCACAATTCCTCTGAAACTACTGAACCGAATTCAATGAAACCTGGTATAAAGGAAGGACATCATATGTAGTTGTGCATTTACACAAAGTCATGACCCTTTGAAGTTACAAAGGACAAGGTATGATAAGGGCTTTTTTTTGCTCCTTTTTCAAAAGTGAAATTTTATGCTAAAATGTTGATTTATATGGTATTAAGTAATGAAAATTCATAAATTTAAATGTTTTAAACAAATGATAGATCAAATCTGATTGTAGCATTTGATCAAACTTTATGAAAAAATGGCTTTTTCTCAATATTACTATAAATTTGGTAGATTTTTGTATGTTTTTGGCTAAAATAACTATGAGGGGACAAGGGGCCCACAAAAATATTTTAACTGTGGATTTGGCATATGAAAAATAATGTTTCCAGAAACTATCTTTGTGGGCCGCAAGTCCGCTCATATTTAACACAAAAACCGTTGTCACACTAACAATTTTAAGCCAATTTTGCTACATTTCATAGTTCTGTCATTTTGTGCACATGCGTAATTATGCAATATGTCAAATTTTCAATAAAATTTTGCCTCTTCCAAAAAATATTACTTCTGAATCAAAAATCACACTGTTAAAATTCAATATTCCAATTTTAGAAAATTGTCCAATTTAGGGGGCCAATTCGTGCTCTTATCCTATCTTGTCCTTTGCTGAAATCCTCATTGTTATCTTGTCAGTGCAACTCCTTTGAAACCACTGAAAGGAATTCAATGAAACTTGGTATATACGTACAAGGGACACCATTTGTAGTTGTGCATGTTACCAGGAAATTTTTATCCTCAAATTTTTGTTGGAGTTATAGCCCTTTGAACTTAGAAATATGCTGAAAATCCTCACTTATCATCTTGCCAGCACAACTCCTCTTTTACTACAGAACTGAATTCAATGAAACTTGGTATATAAGAAGGATACCCAATTTAGTTTTGCATATACTGAGGAAATTTTGATCCTCAAAATATTGTTGGAGTCATGGCCCTTTGAGCTTAAAACTTTTTTGGGGGAAATGAGGAGAGACACCGTTTTTGCAGGCAAAAAAAACTTTAATTCATAATCCTTTTCACCAGTTTTTCTCTGATCACAGTATTTTTTGCATGTTAATGCATAAAGGGAATTTCAACCTGAATCAATTTAAGATAAGAACAATTTGTACAAGTAACAAACTCTTTATTGTCACAATATTAGATTGTCAGAGGAAATCAATTTTGGGTAGGATTTCACTAAGTGAAAATCCAGATTATAAAATGGTTAATGTTAGGCAAAAGAGCAGGAAAATAGTATTGTAACAGTTTTCTCAGCAACTACTCATCACAGTTTCTTGATATTAAATGTGAAGTGTCAGTATTGGGTGCCATATCATGCATTTGATTTCAGGTCAGTTGCTTACCAAAATGTACAAGTACAAATATATAAGAACTGCAAACTGAAGTAAAGACTTATTTACATTGTTTTTTAATACATTTTCTGTTACTGATACCATGTGATGTCTATTTTTAGATCTGACGACACAGACCAGTATTAAACCAGATCCCGGGGAACCATCAGGAGGTAGTATTCACATGTTCTTGAAACATGAAATTGTTTACAAAGAAACAATTTGGGGCTGAGGGGGTTGGCATCATTTGTTATATTGTGTCCTACAGTGTGTCACAGACAAAAACAAAACACATTGAAATACTAGAATAACTTGAACAAAACACTTTTGTTGCAGACTTTCTGGAACTTCATGTCCCATTGTCTTGGTATTTTGCATGTAGATCTATCATTACATGTAATACTTTAGGGTTGGACAACTGTATCTTACATGTATCTTCTTTCTGTTACAAAATGCTTTCAAACGAGTGACATTAAAGACTCTGGTTTTAATAACACCTACTGGTACATATATAAATGCAATGAAACTAGTTCAAACTAATTTCTGATTAACTGAATTCCAGTCTGCATCAAGCTGGTTTTTCATGTTGCTGTGGTTTTAGTATATACAGTCGAACCTCGTTAACTCGAAGTCAAAGGGACCATTGAAAAGTATTTGAGTTATCAGAGGTTCGACTCATCCAAGTTACAAATGAACTCGAAGTGGAATCTTCCGTCGTTTGCTTTGCGTACCATCTTTCATGTCTAGATGTATCTCGTATTTTGTGTGTTTGAAGATGTGTCATCGTGTCAAGAGTTATTAAATAAAACACGTTTTGAAAATTTATTCCCATCTTGAATCAAGATCATATGATGCAATCAAACCATTCATACATTGAAAATAGAAAATCAGTTACGAAACGAATTAACACGTATGTTGTATGTCACTGGTTATGGTGGAACTTGAGTTTAGTTTCTTCTTGAGATGACGCCGATTTATTTTATTTTATTAAAAAATATAAATTAATCATTGTTATTGATGTATTGAAACTAAAACATCACTAAAATACAGGCTTTACCTACTTCGACTAATCAGGGTTATAACTAATTATTTTCAAAGCGTCGGGACTGTCAAAATACCTTGACTTAACCGAGATTTCGACCTATCAGAGTTCGAGTAATCAAAGGTAAAAATGCATTGGGTAAATGGGAATTTAGCTGGGACTTTCAAAATAGTTTAAGTAAACCGAGTATTCAAATAATTCGAGTTCGACACATCGAGGTTCGACTGTATTTATTGGAACAAATTGTCATTGTTTTTGTTGGTATCCAATCATGAAAATCAGAAAATTTTATATTGATTCCATCAACAACATTGTCAAACCATGAAATTAGAAATTCCAACAACAGGTCCTATTTTGGGGAAACCACAAAAAAAATAATCCAATTGATAATAAATAAATCAATGGGAATTTGTAATGTAAAAAAGATGTATTGACCTAATGTTTGGTCAATATACCATTTAACATTTTAATGAATCCTTCAACTACGTTGTAAAGCATCACTCTCTATACTAAAAGCAGCATTTTGGAAGTACATGTATTGCTATGAAATCCCTTAATGATATTCAAATTATTGCTTTATAATTCAATATCATGTTTTGATATTTTATATTGTAGATGGAGTGTTGATGAAGCCTCGGGATAATCCAGAATTTGAGCAGTCCCTACAGATTATAATGGGCACAGTGGGTGGTGTATTTGGTCTTCTGGGTCTCATATTAGTGCTTTCATTTGTATATAAATTTTATAAGAAGAGGAGATCACCACACCATTCAAGAGGTACAGTAAACTCAAAGTGAATTGATTCTCTATAGTTTAACATTGAGTAGGTTCAGAGTTTAATATTTGTGAAGCTTGTTTAGGTTATATTGGGATATGGGATATTCACATTTTGTTCATGGGAGATGGGATATTCAAGGCAAAACTTTCTGGGATATGGGATATTAAAATCCATTTTATTTACAGGGATATGGGATATTGGAAAAACACTCTTTGGATACAAGATATTTGATGATAAAACATGGATATTGGATATTGGTACCATTTTAACAAGCCTCATTTGTGATACATGTATTCAAGAAGAGACATGCAATTTTATCTGCAACTCTAGTCTGTTCTACTAGATTTATGCTAGCATACAGCTTTTTGCTATTGTAAAAACAAAACTACATGTGCCCCTTGTTCTTTGCTATAGCAATATTTTATTCCCACTCATCCAATCCTGTCTGACTGCACTTGCATGACATACATGTATATCATTTAATACATAATATTTATTTAAGATTTGACCGTACACTAAATTACAATTTTTATTTCAGGACAAAGAGACTCAGATTTTAACAGTTCTATAACTATTGGTAAGTAGTGTTTAATGAGCAAACAGAGAAAATCCACAGACAAACAAACAATCAGATTTTATGTAAAAAGCAACAAAACCTGAAAAAAGAGATACTCAGATCTTATTTAACAGATGAATGATAAGATAATACCAGTACTAAAGTTCAACTGCTGATAAATACAGGTAGTTCAACTGCTTATAAATACATGCTGTTCAAAACCTAAAATACTTTACACTTAAGAACTTTACAAACTCCTTGAATATCAGTGAAAGTGTTGCTTTTTGTCTTGCCTGCGAAGCGGAGCGAGACGTACAATGTAGGTGTACTTTAACGGCGGCGTTAACTTTCAGGTAAGGTTTTATAAGCACCTCCATATCTCAAGAACTATAAGTCCTAGGTTGATGAAACTTGTTATGCATATGCCCCAGTAGTAGCTTAGCACAATTACATCCCGATCTTTTGACCTTGATTTTCCAGTTGAGTGACTGACAGTTTTCAATACATACATGTACAATAGCAATGTTAAGGTTTTGCGAGCACTTTTATATCTCAAGAACTATAAGTCCTAGGTCAATAAAACTTAGTTTGCATATTTCCCAGAAGTAGCTTAGCACAGTAGCAGCCCCATCTTTCGACATTGACCTTGATTTTCGGGTTGAGTGACTTTGACAATTTTCAATACAAATGATAGCAATGTTAAGGTTTTGCGAGCACATCTCTATCTCAAGACCTGTAAGTCCTAGATTGATGAAACTTGGTATGCATATGCCCAAAAGTAGCTTTGATTGTGTTTGAGGATCCGGAAGAACAAATGTATTCTGATAGTGCCAGCAAGCAAGACATACTTTAGTGTTAACTCTCGTTGAAATGAAAGGATTGAAAGAAAATAATGAGATATGAAATGACAGTGGCAGTTTTAAAATCCACAATGAAAAGCAGTACATGTATATTTGTAGTATCAAGTACACCTTATAATCTTGTGAAAAATTTTCAACTTGCATTTTAAACTTTCAATCAAATTTTTCTTTTAATTTGCCTTGTTGGAATTTCTTAAAGTGTGATCCAATATTAAAATAAAGTATAATTATTTATACAATGAAACCTTTTAATTGAAACCCCTTTGGGACTAGGAAAGTTATTTGTACAGAAATTTGGTTTATACAGGTTAAGAATTTATGAAAATTTAAAGAAGATTTAGACAGGATTTTTGATTATTCAGGGTTTGATTTGACAGATTTTACTGTGTATGTATATCCACAGACAAAAAAAGTTTTTTTTTATGTATAATTTGATACATTGTATTTTGTCATTTAGATCTAGAACAGAAGCAAGTCCCAACAGTATTGATGTTGTACTCATTCGATTGCCCTGCTCACGAGAAGGTTGTGTCCACACTGGCAGGATTTCTCATCGAAGCCTGCCATGTCAATGTTCATTTAGATATATTCGAGGAACAGATGATCTATGAAAGAGGACTTGATGAGTGGTTGGTTGAAAAATTACAGGAGGCAGATTTCATACTTGTGGTTTGCTCTGTGGGGGCAAGATTAAGGTGCACAAAAAAGAAAGCTAGGTTTAAATCTGATCCTAATAGAGTGATACCAGATTATTTTGCAATTGCTGTGGATTATGTAGCGGAAAAAATGCGGGTAGAAAGATCAAAAGGTCTCCCAATGTCTCGGTTTATCGTGACATTCATGGAATATTCTTCTTCCAGTGATATACCACACCAGCTGGATACTGGTGTCAAATTTAATCTGATGAAGGATATGAACACATTATTTAATCACATTCATGGGTTTCCTTCTGATGTTAACAAGCTAGGCCCTGTATGGAGGGACACTGTGGATCAAAATTGTGATAACTCGGAGCTAGCACAAGAACTCAACGTTGCTTTGGAATCTGCAAAAGAGTATTTTAAAGCCAATCCTAATTGGATTGAAGAGAGTATGGAATATATACCAACAGGTTCAAAATCAAAATCGAGAAATGCACGAAAAAACTCACTTGAACCTTTATTGAAAGAAAGTAAAATGAACCTTCCATTAGACAACTTGGGTCACATGGATACCACTGCAGATATTCACAATCAGTCTCTCTCAAGGACATTAAAACAAGAGGATCTAAACATGTCACCTCTTTATCAACGCCAAAATTCCTTGCCCTCGTCTCTCAGTAGTCATCAGACGCACTCATCTCCTACCCCACCAGCAACGACATCAAAAAGTTTCGAAAACTTTCAGACAAATACGAGATACCAAGACATTGATTTTCAACCATGCATGTTTTGTGGATTGGAGGAACATGCAGATAGAAGAGCTCCATGTAAGGGGAGAAAACTTGTCCACAGTCACATTGAGGATACGGATCAAGAAGACATTGATATGTCTTCTAACAAGTTGAAAAGTAAATCAATGCCTACAATGTGTCCTAACTTATCATCGAGTTCTCAGACAGTTTTACACGCAGAAGTTCACAAAGAGTGGGGCTTTCATGATTGTTGTCTGTCTATCAGTTCCGAATCGCAAGAATCCTCATCAGAAAAAGACATGTCATTGGATGACCTTGAGAAAGATCTTCAGTCCATTAGGATGCTAGCAAGCTATGACCCTGTAAAGGACAGCTCTACAAGACAGAGTCAAACATTTCCAAAGGCATTCTCTGTATCTGTTGACCTATATGGAGCTAATCCAAAGAGTCAACTCGTTGACATATCAGCTAATTCAGCAGCTTTCGCTCTGCAGAACAAGGTCCTTGTCGATATACAGGAATCCCCACGGAAAAGTCGAAACAATCAAAATATTCAACTCCAAGATATTAGACTCTGAAATAGAAATTAATTTTCTGATTTAATTTGTGTTGTAAGCTTTGAAGCTGTTAAGTTAAATTTTAATATTTGAAGAAAAATCCATTTAGCTGATTGATTTCTTGTTATTTTAAAGTGATGAATTTTCACTGAACATTGTATTATGTCATGTATGTTTCTTTTTCTTATAAGACTTATGTATTATGTACCCAACTACTTAAACGTGTCTCTATACCTAATTTAGTATTTATCTTTTCAGTTATAATGTGTTGATGTGTTACATGTTTATTGACTTTCTGTTATAGTGCTGTGAATTCTGTTATGAATTTTTATACATGTAGATGTGTAAAAACTTGTGTAATTTTATGTACAGTGTACATGTTCATTAAAAAAATATCTTAAGAGCACATATATGCATCAAATACATTTTCTACAGAAATTTTAGTGAAATTTTATATAGTAAAAAAAATAGAGGACAGCATTTTAGAATATTTTGATGAACTCTAAACTCCTTATATACAATGCATAATGTTTTGTATAATTTATGATGTTTATGACCTTGATAATCTATATTATACATGTGCATATACACGTACATGTACATCTGGTTTTTTCTAATTTTGTATTTATGATTACCCATCCAAACAAAGTTTTTGCGGTACATGTATTTAGGAATCAACATTTGTGTTTGTCCGTCTGTCTGTCCACATATTATGTTAGCACAACTCCTCCGAAATGTTTACATGGATTTTAATGAAACTTTACATGAAGGAAGTGCATGTACATCATTGGGAGATTTGCGTGTAGAAATTTCATTGCTCCTGGTAGATCATTTTGAACTTTTTTTTGCAATATTGAGTTCAATATGGAGAAGGGGTATCATTTTGTAAACTTGCTTGCAGTATTCATACATTGTAGTTGTAAATCATGGTAATTGATTTTTACATAAAAAAGTGATTTTGTAGATAGAGAAAAAAAAAGTTACATCTTTAAATTATTATTAATTGTTATATAGATTTATCATGTTTATGTGCAATTGTGCTATTTTTAGTCACATTATTATTGTTAAATTTGTTATTGTCCTAGAATTTGAACTTTTTGTTAAATGTAGTAGCAGGACACCAATTTTGCTTTTTATTTGTTGATATTTTAAAAAAAATTAATTATGCCTCACTTGTATACTAAAATGTAATGATATTACATGTATTAGGCATTGCATTTTATGTATATTTATATTTATTTACTTACATATATGTATTTGTAACTGTGTACATACATTGACATAATTATGACCAATTTAAGGTGGGATGATACAATATGATAAACAGTGTCTCCCAGATATTAATGAAAACTGAATGACATGTTAACATTGATTATAAAACAAAAACATGATAAATAAGGGTCACCAATCTCATTCTTTGTCCCTTATTTACTGAAATGCAAAGGAGGAACTTAATTATGCTCCTGTCTGCATCCCTTTGTCACATTTGTGTGGACATTATTTCTCTTAAACCATTAAACAGATTTTGCTGAAATTTTGTAGGATTTTTTGTCTCTGTATTTATATAATTAGGGGATACATTTGTAGTTGTGCAATGCTTGTTTGATCCCACAAATTTTACAGGAGTTTGGAGACTTTATTTACTTTGAGGATTTTTTTTAGAAAAAGACATGTAGGAAAACACAAGGTCAACATCATTTGCTTTAACCTTTTTCATAAACATTGTCTACACATGAAATAAAATTAAATCTTACAAAAGCAACTTATATTGCTTTTCAATTGTTCTATTTTATCTTAACATCATTACTATCCCAGCTTAATACATTTGTACATTGTGTAACATTTTTATGATCTTCATTTTGGAATCATTTTGTAATATTGTGAAAAATTTAGCAATTTAGATTTCAATGATTTAGTCTATTTTGTTTGTCGAAAATTGATTGAACATTTTGCATCACTAATTCTGAAATACAATATCCAATTACATGTAGTGGCAGAATTTGTTTTGAAATTTATTGATAGAATCCTTAAATATTTAGTTTAAACTATTCCATCAAATGTTTCTGTGAACTAAATCCCAAAAAGTACAATGCATTTAAGGAATTACTTTAAAGTTTCCAAAAGCAAAATTAGAATGATGACAAAAAAAATAGTTTTTCATATACATGTCCATGTACTAAGATCGATGATGTATTAGAATCTTGTTTCTATACATGTATGTAAAAAAGACAATCCAAGCTTGATATGTAAGGTGTGAATCAGGGATTACATTTAATGTTATTACCAATCAAACATAACTAGTAGATACAACCTTGCATATTAGGGTTTAAGTCCAGATTTTAAAAACTTAAGTCAGTTTTATATTTTGTGCAAAAACAATTTTGATTTCAAATTTTCAAATCAATTTTGGTGTAAAGTTCTTATTTTACATTACTAAAATTAAATATAAGCATTCTCTGAACATTATTTCATTTTAATTAAAAAAGAACAAAGTTAACTCACACTAAAGACCTCAATACAGTACACGCTGTATTGCATGATGCATCAAAACCCATCTATTCTTATTTGAATATCAAAAGAAAATGATACATGAATGTCTGGTGTAACATGTTGTATAATCAATTTGGTTCCGATGTTTCATTTTCTTTTGTTACTTAAATGAGAACAGAAGGGTCTTGACTGTATTCATTGGGTTTGATGTATCAAGTAATGCATTGTAGTGCGTACATGTATATTTCAGGATATTAATCAGGTCTCTGGTCAGAATATTGTGTTGACTCTTCATGGTTGTTTCACCCAGACATTTGCACAAGTATCAATGTAAAACAACAATATTTTATTGAAGTCTCGTCTCTTAAAACATAATTCTCATATTCAATAACATACAATATTACATTTAAAAAGAGCCACTCTCTACAGAGTTATGAGAGACTATAAAACAGTTTATGTACATAAAAGCTAACCAAGACTACTAGTATACAAGTTTTAAAACTTATCTTGCATATAAAATGTACAATGTTTGATAAATTCAGTTATAAATATCATTAATAAAACTAGTTATATCTTCATTAACTTTAACTTTAATTTAAAATATTACATGAATTAGTCAATTGTGATAAATTAATCTTCCTAATTCAAATTGTATATTTATTATTTAATGTGTATCAAATGAATTGTTAAGATTCATTAATAAACATATCAAGAATTATTTTTATATTTTGATGCCATTTGTTCAATTTGTTATGGCAGAAATCTGGTACATATTTTTAGTTCCTTATACATGTAGGAGATGGTGTTTTGACAAGGTTTATATATGGGTAACTTTTGAAAGCCTTTAAGGGGGTAGGTGATCCATATACTGGCACTGGTGGACAAAAAAAGGGGGGTTCAGACCAATTTATCTGAAAATCACAAAGTTTTTGGAGGATAGGGGAGATTCCAACCCCCAAAATCCCACTGGATCTGCCACTGGCAATGTAATCTCAACAAAAGCAGTAACATGAATCCAACTGGTTTATGCATTTATTTATTTATTTTTCCTTTTATGTAAAAAGTTTGTCTTGCCTTCATTACTGTATCATTATACACTCTTTTGTCAAAAACACAGAACAATAGTTACTGTTTTTACATTCCCAAACTAAGACAGAATACATGGTAATTGTTACCTCAGAGAAATGGCAATTGAACTTGCATTAATGTTAGTTTAGCCTAAAAAGAGAGTATCATCTGTATCAGTGATTTGTCCAACATTGTCCTTCAGCATGAAACAAAGTAAATATCAAAATTACAAAACAGGGATGAGCAATCTCAAATGTCAAAAACAAGGAAAATACACACCTGAGAAATTGAAGGTGGCAATGATCCTGACTTGGTACAGGCATTTCAAAAGAAACATGAAGTGCACAGGCTAAAGCTAGTATGGTCTTTGGAAATAGCCTATTACATTGTAGAGGAACATTACTTTAATGCAGTTATCTGAACTTTACAATAGGCTTTTGAAATACATGTTGGTATGGTTTTGTGATGATAAAAAATTTGGACAAAAATCTGTCCAATAAAATTATCTGAAAACCAAGGAGGAAGGATTGCTGGATAAAAGGTATGTTGGATGTAACAGTAAAATATATGTTAATATTTCTATTTTTTCAAAAATATTTGCCAATAGATGAAAAGTTACAATCATGTTGTTAAATGAAAAGTGAAGAAAAAAATTAAAAGAATTTTTATACCCCCAATGGTAAGGGGCTATAGTGCAATCACCTTGTCTGTCTTTTGAACTTTTGAAACAGATTTCTAGCCTGTTTCCTAAGGCATTGATTTCAAATTTGGTACACAGCTTAAGCATGATGAGTTGTACCTTGCCTTTCTTTTCCAGGTCAGTCATGTATCTACTTCCTGTTTTTCAAGCTGACTTTTTTTAAGTGAAAAAAAATGGACTAGTTTTTGAAACAGATTTCTCGGCTTCTACTTCAGGTTTTTTTTTCAAATTTGGTTCACAGCTTAAGCATGACGACTTGTACCATTTGTATTGATGAAATTTCATAAAAATCTTATGTGGTAGGATAGACATTTAAAGATCAGTAGAATAAAGGTCAAGCTTGCATAAAATTGGTGCTTATGGTAATATGTACATGTATTAATGAAATTAGAAATTGTTTTCTGTATAGCATGACTTGAATGTTTCAATAGAATTAAATGGAACTTGCTCTTGCAGTTTAATATGAGATAAGTTTGGCACCTTTTGATTGAGCTTTAGGTTTAAGATGAAGGGTGAATACATGTATTACAAATCTAAACAAAATAGAAACTGTGTTTCTATGTCATTTTTGAATGCTTTCATAGAATTTCATGAAACTTGAATGTAAATCTTATAGATAAGGAAGACGAATTTTGATTTTTTATCAATTATAGGTCAAAGGTCAACATGAGGTCTTTTATTTAGAAATTTTAGGTCATAAGTTGGTTTCTGGATCATTTAATATACCTGGTAACATTTAGACACCTTCATAAAACTTCCTGAAATTACTCACATTAAGGCTGATTTGGTGAGGAAGATACAGTTTGTCAAACATGAGTTCAAGCAGAGCAAGACATAGGTGTTGTTTAACTGTTGGCTAAGATTTAATTAACACCTCCATATCTCTAGAACAGTAAGTCTTAGGTTTATGAAACTTGATAAGCACGTGCCTTAGTAGTAGCCAAGCACAGTTGCATTCCCATCTTGACCTTGACCTTGATTTTCTGGATGAGTGACTTTAACAATTATCAATACATTACAATAGCAATGTTAAAGTTTTATGAACCTTTATATCTCAGGAACTTAGTCTTAATATGTTATTACATCAGAGTCAGACTTTAACAGCTGCATCTTCATCTTTTGTCCTTTTAAAACCTTGTGTTTTCATTGGATAGAATTTACTTATTTTCTTTGGTATCTTTAGAAATGTTAGAGCTAAGTTCAATATTTTATTATTCATGTAAATATGATGGAATTAGCTAGGAATTGGTGTTTCCAATGGTGCTGGCAGTTGAAAATACTTAAGTGTTACCTCTTGAGGAATTTTATGTCCTTAATGACTTAAAAAATATCAACAGTAGTCTGTAGATATTCCTGGAAATATTTGCTGAAATTCCAGGTTGAGCACCTTGAGCCATTTTCTAGTTTTCAGTTTGCTTCCCGTAAAGCAAATAGAATTTTCACAGTTTATATGTATGAAAAATGAATTTACATTTTGTGTTTTAATAGACAGCTTATTAATATTATAAATACAAAAACATTACAAACAAAATATAATTTTAAGTCTTTGTACTTATTATATAAAACCAAAGCAATTTAAATCCAGAAAAAAAAACATTTCCATCATCCCCTCCTTTCTCCACCATCCTAAAAATGAAGAAAGATTTATTTTATAAGTAATTTAGAAGTAATATAAGTACATATGTTATTTATAAGTAATCAATTTTTAGCTCACCTGGACCGAAGGTCCATGTGAGCTTATACCATCACTTGGCGTCCGTCGTCGTCGTCGTTGTCTGTCGTCGTCGTCGTCTGTTAACAATTTTTCAAACGTTAACTTGTCGGAGACCATAAGTCCAACTGCAACCAAACTTGGTACAATTGTTTAGTAGCATTATGTGTACAAAACTATTGTTCGGATTTTTGATTCGTAAAAAAACATGGCCGCCACGGCTAAAAATAGAACATAAGGGTAAATTTCTGTTTTTTGCTAATAACTCAAAAACAGTACCAGATATCAAAATTCTGGCAAAGGGTATAAGTAATCAGCACCTCAAGATCTACCTGCCCAGAAATTTTCAAGAAGATCCAACAACCGATGTAGGAGTTATTGCCCTTTTTGTGGATTTTTTCAAAATTTTGCACTTATTTAGCCCTATATCTTGAAAACTATACAAGATATTTTAAAAATTCAAATTGCATATGATTGAGCACATCAAGATCTACATTTCATGTAATAAGGTCAAAGCTGTAGAACCATTTCTTTTAGGAGTTATGGCCCTTAAAGCGTGAAAATTTACCATTTTTCGTTACTTTTCCCCTGAATTTCAAAGATTAACTTGTCTGACACCATACATCCAACTTCAACCAAACTTGGCACAGTTGTTTAAAAGCATAATTGTTACAATTCTATCGTTCGGATTTTTGATTTGTCAAAAAATATGGCCGCCATGGCTAAAAATAGAACATAGGGGTAAATTGCATTTTTTTGCTAATTACTCAAAAATGGTTACAGATATTAAAATTCTGAGGGCAGACAAAAGTGATCAGCATCTCAAGATCTACCTGCTCTGAAATTTTCAAGAAGATCCAACAATCGACATAGGAGTTATTGCCCTTTTTCTGGATTTTTTTTCAAAATTTTGCACTTATTTAGCCCTATATCTTGAAAACTATACAAGATATTTTAAAAATTCAAATTGCATATGATTGAGCACATCAAGATCTACATTTCCTGTTATAAGGTCAAAGCTGTAGAACCATTTCTTTTAGGAGTTATGGCCCTTAAAGCATCAAAATTTACCATTTTTCATTACTTTTCCCTTGAATTTCAAAGATTAACTTGTCTGACACCATACATCCAACTTCAACCAAACTTGGCACAGTTGTTTAAAAGCATAATTGTTACAATTCTATCGTTCGGATTTTTGATTTGTCAAAAAATATGGCCGCCATGGCTAAAAATAGAACATAGGGGTAAATTGCATTTTTTTGCTAATTACTCAAAAATGGTTACAGATATTAAAATTCTGAGGGCAGACAAAAGTGATCAGCATCTCAAGATCTACCTGCTCTGAAATTTTCAAGAAGATCCAACAATCGACATAGGAGTTATTGCCCTTTTTCTGGATTTTTTTTCAAAATTTTGCACTTATTTAGCCCTATATCTTGAAAACTATACAAGATATTTTAAAAATTCAAATTGCATATGATTGAGCACATCAAGATCTACATTTCCTGTTATAAGGTCAAAGCTGTAGAACCATTTCTTTTAGGAGTTATGGCCCTTAAAGCATCAAAATTTACCATTTTTCATTACTTTTCCCTTGAATTTCAAAGATTAACTTGTCTGACACCATACATCCAACTTCAACCAAACTTGGCACAGTTGTTTAAAAGCATAATTGTTACAATTCTATCGTTCGGATTTTTGATTTGTCAAAAAATATGGCCGCCATGGCTAAAAATAGAACATAGGGGTAAATTGCATTTTTTTGCTAATTACTCAAAAATGGTTACAGATATTAAAATTCTGAGGGCAGACAAAAGTGATCAGCATCTCAAGATCTACCTGCTCTGAAATTTTCAAGAAGATCCAACAATCGACATAGGAGTTATTGACTTTTTCTGGATTTTTTTTCAAAATTTTGCACTTATTTAGCCCTATATCTTGAAAACTATACAAGATATTTTAAAAATTCAAATTGCATATGATTGAGCACATCAAGATCTACATTTCCTGTTATAAGGTCAAAGCTGTAGAACCATTTCTTTTAGGAGTTATGGCCCTTAAAGCATCAAAATTTACCATTTTTCATTACTTTTCCCTTGAATTTCAAAGATTAACTTGTCTGACACCATACATCCAACTTCAACCAAACTTGGCACAGTTGTTTAAAAGCATAATTGTTACAATTCTATCGTTCGGATTTTTGATTTGTCAAAAAATATGGCCGCCATGGCTAAAAATAGAACATAGGGGTAAATTGCATTTTTTTGCTAATTACTCAAAAATGGTTACAGATATTAAAATTCTGAGGGCAGACAAAAGTGATCAGCATCTCAAGATCTACCTGCTCTGAAATTTTCAAGAAGATCCAACAATCGACATAGGAGTTATTGCCCTTTTTCTGGATTTTTTTTCAAAATTTTGCACTTATTTAGCCCTATATCTTGAAAACTATACAAGATATTTTAAAAATTCAAATTGCATATGATTGAGCACATCAAGATCTACATTTCCTGTTATAAGGTCAAAGCTGTAGAACCATTTCTTTTAGGAGTTATGGCCCTTAAAGCATCAAAATTTACCATTTTTCATTACTTTTCCCTTGAATTTCAAAGATTAACTTGTCTGACACCATACATCCAACTTCAACCAAACTTGGCACAGTTGTTTAATATCATAATTGCTACAATTCTATTGTTCAGATTTTAGGGGTAAATTGCATTTTTTTTGCTAATAACTCAAAAATGGTTTTAGATATCAAAATTCCGCAAGAATCAAATGTGATCAGCATATTACGATTTACCTATCCTGAAATTTTGGAAAAGATCTGACTGCTGATGTGGGAGTAATTGTTCTTTTTCTAATTTTTGCCAAATTTGCACTTTATAAGCCCAATATCTTGAAAACTAACCAAGATATTTCAGAAATTTAAATCACATATGGTTAAGCACAATAATATCTACAAATATATGTATCTGTGTAGCTCAGGTGAGCGATTCAGGCTCTTGGGAGCCTCTTGTTATTTCCTCTTTTAAATTAATACCCTTCAACTACTTATTTGTCAAAAAAAAATTCTCCTGTAAATTAAGTTCAACAGAACTTTTGATGAAGGTCAAGGTCAAAAATAAAAGTGCATGTTAAAGTAAAAATAGAAGTGCCATAACAATGTTGCTAGGTCAAAATAGGTTCACCTATAACAATTGTGTTTTAGCATATTTGCAACACAGTAATAGTATTTCTATTTTTAGAAAATGTACTTTAAAATGCACTTTTATTTTTGACCTAGCAACACAAAAATAGTATTTCTATTTTTAGAAAATGTACTTTAATATACACTATGTCTAATTAGTACAAGGTCATCATGTAATGCATGAAATGCATGCTTTGAACTTTCTGCACTAATTCACAGACAGGAAGTCATATGTAATTGATTGACATAAAGAGGAGGAGTTTGTTGGATTAACCAATGGGATTGTAGAATTGTTAATTGATGTTATTGTAACCTTGATAAATGGGGTCACAAAAACATGTCACAACTTTTTCTTTAGTTATTGTCCATTGTTTTAGAATTTCCAATAGAATTTTATGGAAAGTTGACAGATTCAGCCTCCTCATGTGATCCCATAAGCTTGAAAAGAACAATTCTTACTGTGGAAAAAACATGGAAGTCTCAATGGCCTAACTGTAAGTTTGAATGAACATGTAAGATTTAAATATTTTTTTAAGAACTGAACATGTAAGATTTAAATAGTTTTAAGAACTGATCATTTAAAGCTGAGTTTCAGCAAAGTTGAACTCCACCTCTGTTGTAATGTCAGATGGGGATAATGTAAAGCTGATTTTTTTTTTTACATATAAGTTATTTTAAACCTGAATAATACTTTTTCCCTTCAAATGTTATACCTTGAATTAGTCAGAGTGAAACATATGTTTTGCTCACCTGAACTATGACCTTCAACCATCATCATAAACTTTTCTAAAAAAAAAGGTTGCTTCAGGGTTTAAGTATTCAGATGACCTCCTGTTGAATAAAGGCAATAACAATATTACCTACTTGGAGAATCAATCTCATTGTCCAAGAGAAAAGACAAAAACATGGTAGTTTTAGTCATAATTTGTGGTTTTAGTAATTTTTGTTTGTTGCTTGTATATAAGTTCTTCCAAGAGCATCAGTGTGAACCAGATGAATGGGGCTCCTCAAATGGGGGCTACCGTAAAATGGGATATTTTGGATGTAGTTATTATGGTTTATTTGGCACCTAACCCAAATGTACCAAAATTAAACAGACCAAAATAAAGTTAAGAATGCATAGAATTAAATGTGCTAAAAAATGATAGATATGGCATGCGTACAAAAAAATGAAAGATCTTGACGAAGAAACAAGCAATGCATTGAGTAACAATGTGAATAAAAAAATCTTTTAATTTCAATATTTTTGATTTCAAAATGAACATTTATGTTTACTCAATTTGGTAATTAGCTTGGATATAATCAAATTATAATAAGACATAAAATGAGTTGTTATTAAAGCCAAAACATATACTAATAGTTTTGTAAAAAAAACATACACTAATTTTAAATGTTTAAGAGTAGAATTGTTGATATGAATTAAATTATAGATGATGTAAAGAATTATAAAAGAAGATTTTTTCTGAAAGCACCAAAATAATACACACCAAAATTAAACATGGCCATTTTGATCTAAAACAGCCAAAATATCCCAATTTACGGTATCTGGAAATCAAGTTATCATTAATTATTTGCTTTGGTAAGCATTCATTATTTACTGAAAATCACACCATTAAAAAAAATCTTAGAAAAGTGTTAATCAAGTTATCAAAAAAAAGGGGGGGGGTAATTTGTTGGAATGAAATGACTGATCAGGGATCACCTTAAAAACGCCCATGTAATCAGGTAATCAAGGCTTGTGAATGATTCAGGGTATTAGGAGACTTTAACTGTTTTATCATTTAAAAAAATATATACATTTTTTAGATGCCAGTCCAAAGGTTTTCAACAATGACAACATTCAGCATTGGTGTCACATATGGAACTGGTATAGGGTAAGTAACAGTTTCTTCCCTTTGTATGAAAAATTTGCGTCTTTAGAGGAATCCTATCTGATTTTGACCAGTGAAAAGGGTTTGAAAATAACTTTATCCCTGCTTCAATGACTGTTTTACTCTGGTTTGTTGGTCTGTGAGTCTGTCTGCAGCAAAAAAATCTGTCACAGTTTTCTCTGCTGATTCATGTCATAAAAGCTTGATATTTTGCATGTTATTCTATACTACACTATAGTAAAAATGTTCAGGAGACATCTTCTTCCTATGTACCAATTATTTTGAATGTATTTACGCCAGGCATTGTGAAAATATGGTTATAACTATATAGCTTGTGAGCCAATATTCCCAGATTAAACTTACAATGTATATATACTTCAATTTGTATGCTGAAAACAGTCAATGAATACATATTAAAATGGGGGGGGGGGTTTGGAGGGGGTCTGATCCCAGAATCCCGAACTAATTTTTACAAAATCCCGTCATCCCGAATTAAAAATGAGAAAATCCCGAATCCCGGTTAAGTTGATATAATTATATCCCGGAATCCCGAACTTAAATTGTCCAAATCCCGGAATCCCGAGCTTAAATATGGCCAATCCTGGTGTCCCGAAAAAGGTCCTACCCCCCTCTAAAATGGATAAGCTAGCTTTTAGTAGACCAATGCTTCAATATTTTCTTATTCATATAAAGATGATATAAAAAGTTTATGAAATAAAACACCACATTTCAGCTGATTTCCATGACTATAGTTTGTTCTGTTTAGATCTTTCTTGGAGGGAAGAATGATCAAGTTGCAATTCAATTTTTGTAGCAAAATTTAAATGTTTGGTTGCCTATAGTGTTGAATTAATACATAAAAAACACTGACAGATAATGAGACAATGAAAAATATTTAACCACAATATGCCTGAAAACAAGTTCATGTACAGCAGCCATTATCTTTAATACCAAGTCTAAAAGATATACTATGAAAATTGACCATAATGTTTTTTCTCCCTATTAGCCAGTTTCTGTCACTTAAACATTCTGTCAAGTCTAATTACCGTAAGACATGGTTTGCGTTAGAATTTCTCAATTATCCTCGGTGTGGCTGTTTTTTTCTCTGCCATTGATTTGCCGAATATCCTGATTATTTTTATATAGAGTTGATTTGCGGAAAATTTGCTTGTGTCAACTTTTACTTATTGCTATAATTACCCATCAAATTGAGTCTTAGTTGTGGAGTGGCTTTCTTGGCAGGAAATAAGACTATTTTAATAACTAGAGAAAATTGACTCTGGTCACAAGAGCTATATTATTTAAAAAGCTTATGATATCTATAGCAACAGGCTTATTACTAGAAAATTGATTTTACTTTTTTGTCAGGTCATGGGAAAGAAAAATTTACATGTTTGCTATGAGTTTTATTGTAAATTTCCACATAGCCTTATTAGTACATACAATATTATAGACATAATTCACAAAAAGTACCTTTAATAGCTTCAATGAAAAAAACCCAACTTTTTTAAATCATGGTTTGTCTGTCAGTCTGCGAGAAGCATCAGGTACTGAATACCTTGATTCTGCAACTCTTCATACAATTTTGTAAACAATTTTTTACCTACTTTTAGACATTGATACATGAATCAAAATGCATTTTCATGACACTTATGTATACCTCTTCTGTCACATATAGAAACTTATTTAGATGAGACTTTGACAAAGATTTGAGGGGGTGGAGAATATGGCGTGGTTTCTCTTGTTTTATCCTAATTTAAGAAAGCATTCTATCCACATTATTGTGATACAACAGGTTTGACAATTAAGTTAAAAATGTAAGGAAGTCAGTCAATGAATCTTAAATAACTACTGGAAAGTGTCATTTGCTTTGGACTTCACCCACAGGGTATCACTGGCTTTCGTTATCACTAGAAAATGAAAAACAGTCTAAAAAATTTATGTGTACATAACTTTTAACAAAGAAAAGGATGAAAGAAATAGGTATACAGCAGTCTAAATCATAGTCTATTGGCCAACTGTTTTTGCTTATTGTTCTCTCCTTTATCAATATCGTACACAAATCATCATTGGACTGTCTTCTGTTTGCCTGTAGAGAGCAATACCCTTTGATACTGCTCTTGCAAATAGATTTTAGTTGGGCCTATCTGTTTGTACCTTTGCATGCCAACTTATCTCAAAGGCACTCTTTGGGTTTTGATGAGAATTTACTTGAAAAAGGAACATTCTTTAGACATGAAGAACATATATTACTTGGACTTGAAATATTTTCAATATAGAGTTCATTTTTTAGCAGGATATCTTTTTGTTAGCTTGCTTACAGAATTCCAGCTTTAAGGTTTGAAAATTTCTTTTCAAATTAGATAATCAAATATAAGGGTTAATTAACCAAGGGTGTTTATTTCGTCTTTTAAGATTAGTTTTGCCAATTTCAAGCATATTCAGGTTCAATTCAATTGCAAAAGAAGCTATTCAATCCATAGACTATTATACAAGAAAGGAATAATTCTAACAAGAAAGACACCCTGCTTGTAATTAACTGCTTTGAGAAAGAACTTGAGGCTTTAACAAGCAACAAATACTTGTTGATTTGGAGTAAAATTAAATTTGTTGCAAATGTTCCAATATTGTTGAATTACATAAAGCAGTGATTGATCGAAATAATTTTATTAAAACAAGATGTGCTATTTTTCTAGTTAGGTTCCATCAAATGATGTTTTTGTAGAAAGAAGATCTCTTATTCTGGTAATTGGTGAATATATTTTATTAACGAAGCCGTAATAAATATCTTGCTGAGAATATGTTACCTAAAGTAGGTTTTCTTTAGATCCCAAGAAAATAGTAAATCTAATTTACTGTTCCATAGTTGTCGAGAAGTAATTTAATTTAAAGACGGGTTCTAACAATTGTCAACGAGTTTTTCTAGCCTTCTGTTTAAAATGAATCAAATCGGTAGGATAATTCCATCATATAAAATTGCTTTGTTTTTTCTATAGGCTAAAATAGGATTAGTATGTCCAAGTAAATTTATCATATATAATTCTTTGGTCTACTTGATCAATTTAAAGTCATAAATAGATGTGATCATGCAATGATGTTTTTTGGAAGTAAAATGGATCTTATTATTTTGACTTGATAAGTACTGACATAGATATATATCTTACGGCTTTCTTTATTTAAAGTGCATATTGTAATTTTTGTTTTTTAAAGCGTCAAAATTTCTCAACTCTATGATAACTAGAATATAAAATGGAAAAGTGGTGAAAACAGGATTAGAAATTAAGAAATAATGTCAGTAGCCTAGTATCATTCCTATTCCTCAAACAGTATTTTATGAAAAAATATTGTAGCAAAGCTCAAAATCTAGGGGCCATGAGGAAGTGGATTTTCAGGTGAGCTATTGCCATCACTTGGCGTCCGTCGTCGTTAACTTTTCTTCAAACTTCTTCTCCTCTGAAACGGCTGCACAGATTCAAACCAAATTTGGTCTGGTGGTACTTTAGGGTATCCCCCACAGAACTGATGTGGGGATTTTTGATTCGTCGAAAAACATGGCCGCCGTTGCTAAAAATAGACCAGGGGGGTCAGACTACTGTTTTCGGCTTGTAAATCAAAAAGTATAAGAGATAGATGAAATCTGATGCCACCCTACTGCTTCAGCATCAAAAGTTCTACAAAAGTCTCCATTTGGTCCAAGTTGTCAGATGACCCCTTATAGGGGTTACAGCCCCTTAAAGGTGAAAAATAGCGTTTTTTCAAGTTTTTGCCCTATAGTATGAAAACTATTGCAGATAGAGAAAAGTTGTTGCTTGCTTAAATGTTCAGCTTATTTAGCTCTACAATAGTCTCCATAGGGTCGAAGTTGTCAAATGACCCCTTATAGGGGTTATGGCCCAGTAAAGGCAAAAAATAGAGTTTTTGGCCTATAGAATGAAAACTATTGCAGATAGAGAAAAGCTGTTGCTTGCTTAAATGTTCAGCTCATTTAGCTCTACACAAGTCTCCATAAGGTCGAAGTTGTCAGATGACCCCTTATAGGGGTTACGGCCCATTGAAGGCAAAAAATAGTGTTTTTTGCCTATAGAATGAAAACTATTGCAGATAGAGAAAAGCTGTGCTTGCTTAAATGTTCAGCTCAATTAGCTCTACAAAAGTCTTCATAGGGTCGAAGTTGTCAGATGATCCCTTATAGGGGTTACAGCCCTTTAAGGTGAAAAAATAGTGTTTTTGGCCTATAGAATGAAAACTATTGCAGATAGAGAAAAGCTGTTGCTTGCCAAAATGTTCAGCTCATTTAGCTCTACAAAAGTCTCCATAGGGTCAAAGTTTTCAGATAACCCCTTATAAGGGTTACAGCCCCTTAAAGACGAAAAATGGTAGTGTTTTTTGCCTATAGAATGAAAACTATTGTAGATAAAGAAAAGCTGTTGCTTGCTTAAATGTTCAGCTTATTTAGTTCTACAAAAGTCTCCATAGGGTTGAAGTTTTCAGATGACCCCTTATAGGGGTTACAGCCCCTTAAAGGCCAAAGACATCAAGACCAGGTGAATGATTCAGGCTCCTGGGAGCCTCTTGTTTTGAAATGGAAAGCTTTGTAACTTTGTATTCTTGGTCTTAAACGTGTTTTCTATCCTAACTAGTTTCTTTAATGTTACTTACCAAGTACATGCAGACCATGTTGCACACTAGGTAAGAGGCTTTAGCATAAGAGATCAGGTGAGCAATTCAGGCTCCTTGGAGCCTCTAGTTATATTTGGTATTTACAATATAGTCCTTTTTAGATCACCTGACCCGAAGGGTCATGTGAGCTATTGTCATCACTTGGTGTCCGTCCTCCGTCCGTCGTCCATCGTCTGTTGTCCGTAAACTTTTTAAAACGTTAACTCCTCTGACACCATAAGTCCAATTGCAACCAAACTTGGTATGGTTGTTCATTAGCATTCGGTGCTTAGAACTGATGTGGGGATTTTTGATTCGTCTTAAAACATGGCCGCCATGGCTAAAAATAGAACATAGGGGTAAAATGCAGTTTTTTGCAAATAACTCAAAAACGGCTACAGATATCAAAATTCTGGCATAGGGTACAAGTGATCAGCACCTCAGGATCTACCTGCCCCAAATTTTCAAGAAGATCCAACAACCGATGTAGGAGTTATTGCCCTTTTTCTGGATTTTTTCAAAATTTTGCACTTATTTAGCCCTATATCTTAAAAACTATTCAAGATATTTTAAAAATTCAAATTGTATATGATTAAGCACATTCTACATTTCATGTAATTAGGTCAAAGCTGTGGAACCATTTCTGGTAGGAGTTATGGCTCTTAAAGCGTCAAAATTTACCATTTTTCATTACTTTTTCCCTGAATTTCTAAGATAAACTTGTCTGACACCATTCATCCAACTTCAACCAAACTTGGCACAGTTGTTAAATAGCCTAAATGCTACAAGTGTATCGTTCAGATTTTTGATTCGTCAAAAAAATATGGCTGCCATGGCTAAAAATAGAACATAGGGGTAAATTGCAGTTTTTTGCTAATAACTCAAAAATGGGTAAAGATATCAAAATTATGATTGGAGACAAAAGTGATCAGCGTCTCAAAATCTACCTATTCTGAAAGTTTCAAGAAGATCCAACAATTGATGTAGGAGTTATTGCCCTTTTTTTGGATTTTTTTTCAAAATTTTTCACTTATTTAACCATATATCTTGAAAACTATACAAGAAATTTCAAAAATTTAAATTGCATATGATCAAGCGTATCAATATCTACATTTCATGTATTTAGGTCAAAGCTGTAGGACCATTTCTATTAGGAGAACAACAAAATTTACCATTTTTCATTACTTTTCCTCTGAATTTCAAAGATTAACTTGTCTGACACCATAAGAACAACTGCATCTTAACTTGGCGCACTTGTTAAATAACTTATATGCTACAACTCTATCGTTCATATTTTTGATTCGTAAAAAAAACTTGGCTGCCATGGCTAAAAATAGAACATAGGGGGTAAATTTCATTTTTTTGCTTATAACTCCAAAATGGTTTCAGATATCAAAATTGTGCAAGAATCAAAAGTGATCAGCATATTAAATACCTGTCCTGAAATTTCGGAAAAGATCTGACTGCTGAAGTGGGAGTTATTGCCCTTTTTTCTAATTTTTGCTAAATTTTGCACTTATTAAGCCCAATAACTTGAAAACTAACCAAGTTATTTCAGAAATTTGAATCGCATATGGTTAAGCACAATAATATCTACAAAATATATGTATCTGTGTAGTTCAGTTGAGCGATTCAGGCTCCTGGGAGCCTCTTGTGTAATTAAGTAATTGACATTGCTTTCAACTTAAAATTTGTTAAAATCGGGAATTCATGAATCCACAATTTTGTATTTATTCCCAATCCACAATATTGGCACCAATGCAATGTACTTTCCCATGCAGTACATACAATTTCTTTGGATTGTTTACAATACAAAAAGACAAAGAACTTATTGCCATAGGATTAATTATATGTGACATAATCTACTTGTTGCTTTTGTTCTCTTCCTAGTGCATTCATTGGAGGGCAATAAAACTATAATTAAATATGAATTATAAGGAAGTAGAACAGCTTTGTTTTTAAAGGTGCTTTTAAAGGTCTTAGGGAAAATTGGTACATGTATGATGTAAATTTATGATATATCTTTTATTTCTTTTTCAATAATGCTAGTTCAGAACTTATTATACCCTGCCACATGAAGTGGCAGGGTATTATGTTATACCCTCATTTTATTTCGGTGTCTGTCCTTCCGTCCGTCTGTCTGTCGGTCTGTCCGTCCCCCAAAGGTTTCCGACCAATAACTTGAAAACGCGTCAAAGGATTTGAATGATATATTGCACAGCAGTTAAGTACAATAAAATACAGGTCAAGTCCGATTTCCAGCATGATCCAAAAAATAGTTTTTCGAGATAGGCCACTTTGAAAAATCAAATTTCATGAAATTTTGAGTTTCCGACCAATAACTTGAAAACACGTCAAGGGATTCAAATGATATTTTGTACAGCTATTGAGTACAATACATTACAGGTCAAGTCCAATTTCCAGCATGATCCGAAAAATATTTTTCAAGATAGGCGACTTTGAAAAATCAAATTTCATGAAATTTTGAGTGTCCTACTGATAACCTGAAAACACGTCATGGGATTTGAATGATATTTTGCACAGCAGTTAAGTACAATAAAATACAGGTCAAGTTCGATTTCCAGCATGATCCAAAGAATAGTTTTTGAGATAGGCCACTTTGAAAAATCAAATTTCATGAAATTTTTAGTTTCCGACCAATAACTTGAAAATGCATCAAGGGATTCAAATGATATTTTGTACAGCTATTGAGTACAATAAATTACAGGTCAAGTCCGATTTCCAGCATGATCCGAAAAATAGTTTTCAAGATAGGCGACTTTGAAAAATCAAATTTCATTAAATTTTGGGTGTCCTACTGATAACCTGGATTTGAATGATATTTCGCACAGCTGTTAAGTACAATTACATACAGGTCAAATTAAATTTCCAGCATGATCTGAAAAAAACTTTTTGAGATTGGCGACTTTTGATATTATATCGTGGCGGGGTATCATTTAATGTTCCATTACATGCCCTTTTTTTTTTAAATTCCAACAAGAGATAAAAATATGAGTTATCTCCCATTTAGTCTTTGATGATTCCAATGAAATGACACACTAATTTTGTTGGATTAAAGTGACTTCTACAGAATGTGTACCGTTACCTTTTTGTTCTTTGTTAAGTGTTTGTTGTCTAGCAGTTGTTTACAAATACAATATGGCATCATATATTACATGATGATATACGATATTGAGATGTGGAATAAGTGTACGCGACACAACAAACATAAACAAACAACAATTCAAAAAATCACAACGGAAAACAGCAAGCAGTCTTCAACATGACCATAGGTCACTGCTTACCGTCTTGCATTGGCCCAAGACTTATAATACAATACAAAAGTATCAAAACCAATCCCTAAATCATCAACGAAAGACTCAATTCTTGACATAAAACAGTTAACATAGAATGACAAGGACAAACAAAGGCTTTGGCAAAGTTTCCTGGCTTAGGACAGGCACATATAAAATGTGGTGGGGTTAAACTAGTTTTTTGGATCCAACCTTCCCCCTATTGATAAGCTTGCACAAAGCTACATATAAAACACACTGTAAAACTCAATCGACAAAAGTTCAATTCAACAAGAGAGAACCTAAGACAAAATACTGTACGAAAACAACAAGACAAGGAGGAACTCTCTTGAGAACACTCGAAGTTACTGACAACTAGCTAAGAAACATTTATCGATTGATGTAAAAGAATCAAATACATCAGTTCTAAATCCGACACCCCACGTCAAAACAATGAATGATTAAGAGTTGTATCACCATACAGAACCGACTAGCATCCTCCTAGTCCTTGAAAACTGACGGCATTGGTCTTTTGTTCCAGTGATATAAGTAATTTATGATTTTTGGAATATTTTAAAAGAAATAAAAATGAAAAAGTATATTATATTTGTACCTATAAGGAGAGGGGGCTATAATGCAATGACCTTAATGACCTTGTCCATATGTCAGTCCTCCTGTCCATTCAAAAGTTTTGTCCCCTGCTTCAAAAAGGAGTCCAAGGTGGCCGAGTGGTCTAATTAATTGGTTTAAATACCACACTATTGATCACAAGGCAATCACCTCTTAGATGGTGTTCGAGTCCCACTTATAATTTAGGCCAAACAAAAAAGTATGTGTGTTTACTGTCACATGCTGAAAAAAATTAGGGTTGGTAGGTAACTGGTGACCAGCATCTGTACTAAAATTAGGTCACCTTGAACTACATTTGCCGCATGGATGAATTCGGTTAAAGATTTGGTTAAAGTCCATATCTCAGCAACTGCAAGTGATGGGTCAGTGAGTACATCGTGGATGGTAACCAGCATCTGTACCAAAATTAGGTCACCTTGACTTACATTTTCTGCATGAATGACTTGGGTTAAAGTTTTGGTTAAGGTCCATATCTCAGCAACTGCAAGTGATAGAGAGATGGTATTGGGTCAGTGGGTACATCGTGGATGGTGACCTGAGCATCAGTACCAAAATTATGTCACCTTGACCTACATTTTCTGCAAGGATGACTTGGGTTAAAGTTTTGGTTAAAGTCCATATCTCAGCAACTGCAAGTGATAGAGAGATGGTATTGGGTCAGTGTGTACATCGTGGATGGTAACCAGCATCTGTACCAAAATTAGGTTGCCTTGACCTACATTTTTTGCATGGATGGCTTGGGTTAAAGTTTTGGTGCATATCTTGGCAATTCCAATTAGTAGAGGAATGATATTTGGAAAGTGGGTATATCTTGGATAGTATTTTAAAAGTCACTTTGACTTACCTTTAGATGTAACAGGTGAGGGGATTAGCTCTCGGGTGCGACTGCTCCATTTCTTTATTTAGGCTATCAAAGATTAAAAAGGGAAAATCTTCATTACAGATATCATAGATACTCCTGAAGGAATTGATTTCAAATTTGGTACACAGCTTCATTATGATGAGTTAAAACTGTATTTTTTCATTCCACTACCAGTATTCTAAATGGTGGAGTGGGGGTACTGGTAATGCTCAGCAACTCTTTGTGAATGTTACAATTTAAAAAAAATTGTAATGAAAGTTGATCTTAATTTCTTTGTTCCGACTTTGTTTCCTAAATGGATATTATTGCTTTCTCTCCTTGTTTTACATGAAAACAACAATTTAGAATAAATTCATCAAAAATGTCATATTGTTAGCAGCTCAATTAATTCTTACACCTAAGATTTTGGTTTTTCCAGTTGTATTTTTTTATTTCCAATAGAAGTTACAAGAAATGTGTTTAAGAATATATCTTTTTTACCCTTGCTTTGTTCAAAGTCAATATTCAGAAGGTTATCTGAAAAGAGTAAAAAAATAAGGTAGAGATTTAAACGCTAGCTATCACAAATTATAGAATTATTGATGTTTCAGAGATATAAGACTTCTTCATTTTACGAAAATTCTCTTTTGATTAAAAAGAAAGCTCACTCCTCGGTTTGAAAATCCGATTGACAATGCTCAAGATGATTTGGTAATTGTAGGGACACATAATGATAGTTTGATATTCACCAAAGATAGAATAAATGTTTCTTTTTTATACCATGGGTTTATGTGAAATTTGCTGATTTTCGCACAGAATAATTCCGAACAAATCTTGTTAATAACTACTTGTTGCATTGTTTATTACGCTTCGGGGAATCTGTATCAGAATTTCATATTGAATTATTTCTGCCAAGTTAATAACATTGGC
The DNA here is from genome assembly GCA_963971305.1 of Arcuatula senhousia. NCBI lineage: Eukaryota > Metazoa > Mollusca > Bivalvia > Mytilida > Mytilidae > Arcuatula > Arcuatula senhousia. Next base: position 65,303,086 of record OZ020303.1, on the reverse strand, counting down.
CTATCACAAGTGATCTTAGGAGTAAAAGCTTTAAAAATGTCACATAGAGGTTGATAGTGTTATCATATTTTGTACATTTTTCCTAGGCTATGAATTTGGCTTGCTACGTCCTTATCATATAATCATTGGTCTCCAAATGAACGTAACTGTATTGTATATTAAGACTCTTTTATCTTTGTTCTGACAATAAAATAGGTTAGATTTTAGTATCACAGAGCAACTAGTTAACCTTAGTTAAGCATAAACATATTGAATTTGTAAATTTACAAAATGGTTTGGACACAGGAGGACATCCTGTCTTAGAAAGCAATTTACTTGAACATCCAGGTTTCCTTTCTGGAAGAAGCAGAGGTACCAAGGGGCATCTGAATGAGGGCAAAGACAAAACCAATAAACTAGTGTAATTACCAGCAACACAGGATGAAAAAACAGAAACATAAAGCACAGAAATACAAAAACAACAACATTAAATCACCATCAGTTTAATATTAATTTTCAGCACACAATGAAAGGGACATTTTTTAATGCAAATATTGAAAGAAATTAATTAACTTTTAAATAAAATGATATCAGATTCTTTGAATGTCATAAGCATAGCAGCATTTAGTTTATGCTCATGGTTTGATTTGAAACAGCTTTAAGTTGTATCATCATTTCAAATATTATATAAAATTCCTGCTTTTCGAGTAAAATATAATATGCATAGCTGTCTGAAAACTTGAGACTTTGTCCTTTTGTTGAAGATCATTAGAAACTTGAAATGTCATAAAATTCTGATACTGTTCTAGCTGACGAAGTTACCTTTAAGTCATATTACAAAGAATACCAAATATACCCCCAACTTAAAAATTGGTGTCAAATCTAATAGTTTTCTAACTGTTAATGTCAATATACTCAATTTATTAGATATCTGCTAATATCTGTTAATGGTAAAGAGATGTTTAATTGAAGATATATTCTACATCTTCAGACAAATCTTGCTCATTGGCGTGAACCTTATACATGAATAATGTGATATCTGAGACCTAGAATTGGAAAAGCACCTTCTTTATTTGTCTGGAAGTCAAATTCTGTCAATTCAATTTAATAGAAGATACTGATTCTGAATCTTTAAGGAGAACTGTAAACAAGGCCAAAATAATTACTGTTTTATCCTGTGCTCAACCATCCTTATTGTTTTCGTCTCCTTAATCTGGTTTACTGGTAGTCTATGTTTTAAAACAAAGCACGATTTTTAAAGTCAAAACCTCAAGTTAAAAAAAGTGTACCTGTTATCTGTGTTTTTGGCATTATTAAAAGGCTTTTGAAGATTCTTTATGGTGCTACATGTACATTTTTTGCACTTTGATTACTTTAAATTGTATATTGTTAATCAATGATGGCCGAGTGGTCTAAGACACTGGTTTAAATACCACATTATTGATAACTAGCCGTTCACCTTTCAGGTGGTGTTTGAGTCTCGTTTGTAATTATTGTGCATTAACCATAGGCGTGATCGTCCACCAATTCCAACTGTTCAACTTTTCAAAGTAACTGGCTTAGTAATTTTAAAAATTGTTTAGCCAATTGGTTGAACAGATGAAACCAATTGACAAGAAATAAGCAGTGTAGTGCAGAATAATAAAATATCTTACCAACTGTTCTGTTCCAGACTGACTGGGGAGTTTAACGTCGTGACTATACCTATATATAGGTCTGTTCTGTTCCAGAGATGTAATAATATTTTCAATGTGACTTGGTCATAAATATTTTTGCTGAAATTTTACAAACACTTAATTTTCTTTATGTTTCAACAAAAAATTTGATGGGCGAGGGGTTGCGCTAGAAAATCACATATTTGTGATTGAAAAATCTGGTTATTTTAGCCTTAAAGTGAAAAATCGCTATTTCAGACTATTTTGGAAGCCTCAGGTTGCTGTTAAATTGATCAATACACCAAAAACAAATCCTTTCTCATTTAGCACTGCTATCCAGTTTTAAATATACAAATTTTCTAATAAAATAAACCAATTTTGATATTTGTGTATTTACAGGGCCAAATATGGGGGTTCGTGGCTCTGGTCCTTTTGTGGGACAAAGCCACAATTGATACCCCACAAATAATAATGAAACCTGACGGTATTTAGCTTTACAAAAGCTGACCATTTGGTTAAGAAATTTCAGATGACTTATGCAATAATACAACTGTTATTGTTGTAATGGCACTTGAAAAACAGGAATTAAAACATAGATAAAGAAAAGCTGTAGCTTGATAACTCTTCATTTCATTTTCAGATTCAACTATAGAGTTAAAAAATACCTGAGACTATTCATTGTGATTCATGCTCATGGGAGCCTCATGTTTTATCTGTGGCATTCAAAATGAACTGATAGATATCAACAGGAACAATTACCTGAAAGATGGCAACAGTAGAACCTGAGAAGGGCACAAATTCTACCAACAGTCAGGATCACCTACAATATTTACAGAAAGTCATTGTTCCTAGAACTATCATAGACTGGAATGCACTGCCAGCTGATGTTGCTCATGAGGAAACGATTGATGTTTTCCCCTCTCGACTCCAGCAAAAGATTCTGACAGAGAATCCAGCTCTTATATGGAAGAAGAAGAATATGACCGGGCGGGCAGACCACAGCACTGATAGCATTTGAATCTAGATGTGTGTAGGTGTTAATATGAAACCACTGTGACCCATCTTAAGAACTGTTTATAGCTGTATGTTTTTAGTATGGTGGAGTTTATATGTTTTTTTCTAAGTATATAGATTTGTTTTATTGGTGTTGATAATGGACTTGGAAGGTTTTCTAGTGTCTGGGTGTCTTATGTATGTCATTTGGGAAATGAATGAAAGAGGTTGTTATGTTATATAACCTAGAAGATAGCAAAGCTCAAAAGTTCTATGTGTCTGGTGGTTATTTTCTCTATATTATCTCAAAACAGAATAGGTCTTGGTCTAAAACAATGAAGAATAAGCGGTTTATCCAGTTGTATGTAAACTAGCCCTAATTATGGCTACTAGCAGAAATCTAAATTTTTGTCAAGTACTGTGGATTCATTTGTTTCCACCAAAAAAAACCCAACTTTTGTTTGTATTTGAATTTGAAAGTTTGCACATGTCGCTATTAACTTAGAAAGATACATTAACATTTTCTGGATTCTCATTGTCGTGGCTCAGTCACTGTCACCTACCAAAACCATGAAAATTGGTATTGAACATATAATAATGATACATATACCACTAAAATATTTTATAAACTATACTATTAAAACTACTAAAGATCATTATTGAATGAAGTTAGATTGATTTTCATTAATGCTCCAATCTCTCAGCTGTTAAATACTACATACTTTGATCTTTGGTGTTTACAAGTAATCTCTTGGAGACCTTTACTATCTAACATAAGTGATTTTAATTAGAATTTCATCAATTTAGGGTCATTTATATAATTACCAATCAACCTTGTCCATTTCAGAGAAAGAACCCAATATGTTCTTGAAGTGATCAGATTGATCGACTTAACGAAAAATCAACCGTAATTGTTGCTGAGTGAAAAATCGTGTTAGGACACCAGTGGAAACATTGAGGTAATTGTACTGTTGATAATTTGTGACTGTTCCGATTCAAAGTGATGTTGGTTGAAACTTGTTTTTCCAGACAGGGAAGACCAATTTAGTTACACCAAGGGAATAAAGTGGTCATGACTGGGTTGAACAATTTCTAATCTATTGAAAACGTCTTTGATGCTGAAGTATTATATTTTTGGAAAAAAAAATGTCTGGGAAATTGAATTATTCAATAATTCGAATATATGTCATTAATTAAGATATGAAATTGGAAAAGGTTCATTAGTTTTCTGTTCATGAAATACCAATAAGTCTTTTTGCAGAAAAAGTAATAGGTTTATGTAAATCAAAGACATATACAGTGTAAAACTAAGCTGGCACAACATTGTGTTCATCTCAGAATCAATGTATTATAAAGTTGCAGAATAATATTCAGTGGCAGATTTAGGGGGGAGGCAGGACCTGGGGGTTTGGGCCTCCCAACTTATGAAAGAAAAATTTGGGTCAATATATGAAAAATCATAGAGGCACAACTACAAAATGTAGGTCTCACTGGTGGGCCCCCTCTTAGGTCAGTCTATAAGCCTCCTTTTGCAAAATTTTTGGATTTCCATTGACATTTTAAATAGATACAACAGATGGAGATTTGTACACTGTGCCAATAGCCTATATCCTTGTAACCAGCTTTAAGTTTTGCACAAGACTTGTATTTCTAATAGTTATGTTACATACGCTGCATAGATCTTTACATAAACTTAAAGGCATATTGTCTACGGCAAACTAATTTTTTTTACCCCCCAATTTTTTGGTGTCAATTACACCGAAGTGCAATAAAATGAATATTGAAAAACAAATTTACCACAAATTTTGACTCAAAAGTAGTTTATTTTGCTCAAAATAGCTCGACAATATTGATTGATATTTTATTTACCTGCATTACGTCACATTGACACAGATTTAGACTGAGTAGTTTTGACGCGGGCACTAAACTCGGGTTTTGTCCCCGAATACATTGATATGTTGAAAAAATACCAATATTTTTCGTGTTGACTTTTTAATCACATTCAAAACTTAATACAGGCAATAATAACAAACATTTTTGACAATTTTATTCATTAAGTAGCTCTAATATTCGGTTGCCATTTTAATTTTCTTCTGAGCTAAAACTTCGTGAAACAGATTATGCACCACGTACAAGAACTACGGAAGTTTTCAATCAAGAAAGTATAGTGCGCATGCTTACAGCTCATCTACATCTCATGAATATGAATTTTTGTAAAGCTTTACAAATATTATATATTTTCAATTTTTGAAGTAATAAGGTACCCTTATGGTATTTTGAACTTTTGTATCTTTCTAAATAAACAAAACGAATAGTCTTGATGACAATTTTTTGGTTTTACAAAAAAACTAATTTTTTGTAGACAATATGCCTTTAATACTTTTTCAGCAAAAGATTCATCAATATTTAATGAACATTTGCTATCATGCTCCCCTTTAAAAAAGTTGTGGATATATAGAGATGGACATGTCTGTTTGTGACACATTTGGGTTTCCATTTCCACAACTCCTGATTTACTCACTGGATTTTCATGAAATTGTTGCAAAATTTCATTGCCATATACAGGTGTTCAAAAAGTCTAATAAGTCCAGACCTAGATGAAGATGTGAATCTCCTTCTTTAAATTAATATGATTGATTTTGGGGTGTGATTTGTGATCTGTGGCTCTCAATTTTTATGCCCCATCTACCTAAAGTTGAGGGGGTATTAGTGTTTGGGTCTATTCGACCTTCCCAAATCAGTTTACCTACAGGTTTAAGTTACTTTACTATAAAGGAAGCATGGTATCATCATTAGACTTAATACACATATACAAATACATCCGGGTATGAACAAACAAAAATCATCATAAAATTTTGCCTGTCTCTTCAACTTTATGGTTGAATAATCACTGCATAAGGGGAATGTTATACTTAAATTTACCTTCAGATTAAAGTAACTTTACAATGAAAGAAGTGTGGTACCATGATGAAACTTTATTCATATATACATCAGGATATGGACAAACAAAATCATCATGATATTGTACCTGTCTCAGCAGTTTCATGTACTTGATAACAGAAAAAATGGGGATGTTTTACCCTGGTTTACCTACAGGTTGAAGTTACTAAACCATGAAGGAAGTGGTACCATCATGAAACATTATACAAATAAACAAACAAAATTCATCATAAAATTGTACTCCTGATACCAACCTCAAGGTTTGATGATAGTGGGAAAAATAAACGTTGCTGGATAGGGCAATGTCTTTTGGACATATAATTGTTTAAATTATTATGTCGCCTGCAACGTGTTGCAGAAGTGACATATAGGGGTAACTTTGGCACCATCAGTCGTCCTGCGGCGTCACAAAAATTTCTGTCACAGTTTTCCAGGTGCATGTCACAAGCTCTTGATATTTGGTATATACGATAAAGAGATGTTGAATAAGTGTACGCGACACAACCAACATTAAAGAAACGGCAATTTAAAAAATCACAATGGAAAACAGCCAGCAGTTGTAGCTTCCTCCTATTACTATATAGTGTGAAGCAATTTTATGCTTGTAACACATCTATTACCTGTTTACCGAATATTTTAAGATGCAGGCAACATACGTCTTCCATGAAAGACCTCCATTCTAGTTTTTAAATTTTTCATTGATAAGATCTCTGTTGTGGTACAAATCTCCAAGAATAATGGAAGTTTGAGTGTAATTTGTTATGGAATTTTACCCTTTTCCTGATGTTTATTTAGTTCTGTTTGTAAAGCCTTGGTTCAAAGTTTCTAATGTCATTTGTAATCAAGAGATATAGTAAGCTTTACTTATTACTTGATAAATAACTGGTGTTAAGTTCTACCAAATTAACACAACAATTCAGTAAATCATGAGATACGTATCGACTCTTTTGTCACCCTGGGACAATGCCCTATCGTAAACATTCTGGTTCTCCATTGATTGGCTGTCATCGAGGGCCGATCTTTCCACCGAACATTCAGGGACATGTAACGGGAGGATTACTTTTTCTGACACGTCAAATTCAATGATGAATGAAGCTGGATCGGAGAATTATTGTCGTCAATATAAAAAAGAATTTACTATGATTAGGAGGGATAGAAAGATTCCAACTCCCACTTATCATTTCTTGGTAATTCAGTTTTGAACTGTCACTACGATAAGGAACTTATCTGGAAAAACATGCTTAATAATGGCTTATATCATTTATAACCTTATTTTGTTGGAAGAAAATAATGTCAGATATAATTGGAACTGTATGAAAATATATAGAATAGATTTTTTCAACATGATTTTTTCACATGTTTATTCATTTTCTATTCTAAAAAAAGACAGAAATGTCAGTTCAGTTTGAAATTGTTGTATTAAAACATGTTGCTTATAATTAAAACTCAAGCCAATGTAAAAACATCTTTGTATTTTTTTTAAGGTTGTTTTCATTGCCCTAGTTAAACCAAGATCATGTAGATATACCAAAGAAATGAAAATAGCAATGGTCCTGACATTGTTGACATGTACAGGTAATTCATAAGAAATGGGGGAGGGGGATCTAAGCAAGTTTTATCGTACCAAACCTCTCTTTCACTTCAATCTTGTAAGGTCTCATCAGAAAGTCTCCTAAAACCTTGAATTGAAGTGCTTTTTAGCTCACCTGGACCAAAGGTCCATGTGAGTTATTGCCATCACTTGGCCTCCATCCTCGTGTGTCATCGGTTAGCAATTTTTCCTCTGTAACTACTAAACAGAATTTTATGAAACTGGGTGTGATTGATCCTTAGGGTGTCCTTCACAAAAGTTTTGTTTCTACTTTTGAATCACCGAAAAACATTGCTGCTGTTGCTTAAAATAGCCGAAGGGGATCAGACTTCTGTTTTTATACCCGGCCACACGAAGTGGCAGGGTATTATGTTATACCCTCCGTTTTTTTCGTTGTCCTCCCTCCGTCCGTACCCCAAAGGTTTCTGACCAATAACTTAAAAATGAGTCAAAGGATTTAAATGATATTTTGTACAGCTGTTTAGTACAATAAGATACAGGTGAAGTTTGATTTCCAGCATGATCCAAGAAATAGTTTTCGAGATAGGCCACTTTGAAAAATCAAATTTCATGAAATTTTGAGTTTCCGACCCAATAACTTGAAAGCATGTCAAGGGATTAAAATGATATTTTGCACAGCTATTAAGAACAACAATAAAAAACAGGTCAAATTCGATTTCCAGCATGATCCGAAAAAAAGTTTTCGAGATAGGCCACTTTGAAAAATCAAATTTCATGAAATTTTGAGTTTCCAACTTATAACTTTAAATTGAATGATATTTTGCACAGCTGTTTAGTACAATTAAATTCAGGTAAAGATCAATTTCCAGCATGATCTGAAACATAGTTTTTGAGATTGGCCACTTTGAAAAATCAAATTTTATTTTGAGATTGGCCACTTTGAAAAATCAAATTTTATGAACTATTGATATTATATTTCGGTGGGTATTATTTAATTTCCCATTAGATGCCCTATTTTTGGCTTGTAAATCAAAAAGCATAAGAGATAGAGAAAAGCTGATGCAACTGTACTTCTTTGGCATCAAAAGATCTACAAAAGTGTCCATTGGGTCAAGGTTGTCAGATGACCCCTTATATGGGTTATGGCCCTTTAAAGGTAAAAAAATAGGTTTTTGTCTCGCCTGCGAAGCAGAGCGGGACATAGGTGTTACTTTACCGGCGACGGCGGCGTTAACTTTTTGGAAAAGTTTTATGAGCACCTCCATATCTCAAGAACTATAGGTCCTGGGTTGATGAAACTTGGTATGCATATGCCCCAGTAGTAGCTTAGCACAGTTGCATCCTCATCTTTTGACCTTGACCTTGATTTTCCGGTTGAGTGACTTTGACAATTTTCAATACATATAAAAGCAATGGAAAAGTTTTGCGAGCACCTCCATATCTGAAGAACTATAGGTCCTAGGTTGATGAAACTTGGTATGCATATGCCCCAGTAGTAGCTTAGCACCGTTGCATCCCCATCTTTTGACCTTGACCTTGATTTTCTGGTTGAGTGACTTTGACAATTTTCAATACATATAATAGCTATGAAAAAGTTTTGTGAGCACCTCCATATCTCAAGAACTATAGGTCCTAGGTTGATGAAACTTGGTATGCATATGCCCCAGTAGTAGCTTAGCACCGTTGCATCCCCATCTTTTGACCTTGACCTTGATTTTTTGGTTGAGTGACTTTGAAAATTTTCAATACATATTATAGCAATGGAAAAGTTTTGCGAGCACCTCCATATCTCAAGAACTATAGGTCCTAGGTTGATGAAACTTGGTATGCTTATGCCCCAGTAGTAGCTTAGCACAGTTACATCCTCATCTTTTGACCTTGACCTTGATTTTTTTGGTTGAGTGACTTTGATTTTTTTTATTGCATATATTTGCAATGTTTAAGTTCTATAAACATCTTTTGATCTCAGAAACTGAAAATCCATGTAAATTCAAAATATAGCGGAAGTAAGAAAGAATAATTGTTTCTGATGGTGCCGACAGGCGAGACATACTTTAGTGTTAACTCTTGTTTTTCCATGTTTTTGCCCTACAGAATGAAAACTGTTCCAGATGGAGAAAAGCTGTTGCTTGCTTAAACCTTCTGCACATTTAGCTCTACAAAAGTCTCCATTCCATCAATGTGTCAGATGAACCCTTATAGGGGTTATGGCCTTTTTAAAGGTCAAAATTAGCTTTTTTTCATTTTTTTGTCCTATAGAATGAAAACTTTTGCAGATAGAGAAAATCTGTTGCTTGCCTTGCCTCAGCACATTAAGCTCTACAATAGTCTTCATTTGGTCGAAGTTATCGGATGAATCCTTATATGGGTTATGGTCCTTTAAAGGTAAAAAATAGCATAATGTATTGTTTTTGCCCTATAGAATGAAAACTATTCCAGATAGAAAAAAGCTGTTGCTTGCTTAAACCTTCAGCTCATTAAGCTCTACAAAAGTCTTCATTTAATTGAAGCTGTCAGATAAACCCTTATAAGGGTAATGGCCCTTTAAAGGTAAAAAAAAGTGTTTTTTTTCATGTATTTGTCCTATTGATAGTTTGAAAACTATTGCACATGGATAAAAGCTGTTGCTTGTTTAAACTTTCAGCTTATTAAATTCTACAAAAAATCTCTTTTGGGTTGAAGTTGTTAGATGACTCCTTACAGGGGTTATGACCCTTTAAAGTTCAAAATCAGCATAATTATACCCCCCGCAAACTTTGTTTGCGGGGGGTATATAGGAAACACCCTGTCTGTCCGTCTGTCTGTCTGTCTGTCCACATAACTCGTAAAGGCTTCTTCCTAAACCCCTTGAAGGATTTTGCTGAAATAGAAGAAAATGAGATGTGGAATAAGTGTACGCGACACAACCTACATTATAAACGTATATTTTAAATATCCACAATGGAAAACAGCCAGCAGCCTTCAATGTGACCAGCGGTCGCTGCTCGCTGTTTTTCAATTGGCCCCTGGATTGAAAATAAAATACATATGATTCAAGCCCAATCCCAAAGCGCAATGAAAGACCTTCTTCTTGACAAAAAACAATTAACATAAATTCGACTAACTACAAACATAAGCTATGATAAAGATTCCTGGCTTAGGACAGGCCCATTGAAATGTGGCAGGGTTAAACTAGTTTTTTGGCGCCAACCTTCCCCCTATTGATAATCAATAACAAAGCACAAACTAACACACAGTAAAAATCAAATCGATAGAAGTTCAATTCAACAAGAGAGTATCTGAGACAAAAGGACAACAAGTAATTAACGGGACGTAGAGACACTCGAAGTTACTGACAGCTAGCTAAGAAGCATCCATCAACTGATGTAAAAAAATCAAGTATGTCGATTTTAAATCTGACACAACACGTCAAACAATTCATGATTTGATGATGCATCATCACACAAAACCGACACACTTGACCGCTGTTATGCTAAAAAATGACATAAGTATAAAAAGTATAAAAAAATATATAAAGGCAATTAACATTTTAAAGTAAGTATCAAATTATCAATATTTTTACCAAAGAAGACTAAATTCAAAGATTTTACTAAAATATCCATTTCATAACCTTTATTTAATAAAGTTTTAAGCCAATTTTGCATGCCCAAAGGATTGTTTTTGAATTTATTTGCTTTATAAACAACATTACCATAGAAATCTGGACGGGATATTCCCTTTACAATCAAAATTCCTCTTGTACAGTTAAATTTTCCAATAAGGTATAGATATTTATGATAAAACTTAGAAAACGACTTCACTAATTTGTGGTAACGATATCCTTGTTTTAGTAATTTTTTTGTAATACACCGGTTTTTATCATTAAAATTAGACACACCACTGCAGATCCGAGCATATCTTACCAACTGTGAAATATATACTCCGTAAGACGGAGCAAGTGGTACATCTCCCTCTAGAAAAGGAAAATTCACAATAGGAAATGAAAAGTCATCCCGTTTATCATATATTTTAGTGTGTAATTTTTCATTGATTATACTTAAATCTAGATCTAAAAATGGGCATCTATCACTGGTAAGGTTAGATTTATTCAAAGTTAATTCTTTGGGATAAATTTCCGTAATAAAATTAGAAAATGTGGGATTGTTTAGTGAAAGAATGTCGTCTAAATATCTGTATGTATAATTAAAAGTTTCAATGAGATGTTGTCTGTTGGGGTCTTTTTGAAGTTTTGCCATAAATTGGGATTCATAACAATACAAGAAAAGGTCAGCAATAAGTGGGGCACAATTAGTTTCCATTGGGATACCAATGACTTGGCGATAAATTGTTCTCCCAAAACAAATATAAATGTTGTCCAAAAGATAATTTAGAGCAGTTATCATTTCTGCATCAGTCCAATTGACGTAACCTTTATAGGTTTCGTTGCTAAAAAACGATTTATTAAATAATTTAGAAACTTTAGAGCAGATATAGTCTGCTTTTTAGTATAAAGGAAATACATCATATGTAGATGTGCATGAAGAATTTTCATCGCACTCGGACATCATTCAGGGGAGATAATTTGACTTAGACTTTTTAGCTCACCTGACCCGAAGGGTCAGGTGAGCTATTGTCATCGTTAAGCGTCCGTCGTCCGTCGTCCGTCCGTCGTCCGTCGTCCGTCGTCCGTCCGTTAACTTTTCTTCAAAGATCTTCTCTGAAACCACTGAAGGGATTGCATTGATACTTGGTATACATGATCTTTAGGATGTCCTCTACCAAGTTTGTGAATTATATACATGTCGACCAACCAACATGGCCGTCGTTGCTAAAAATAGAACAGGGGGGTCAGACCATTGTTTTTGGCTTATAACTCAAAAAGTATAAGAGATAGAGAAAATCCGAAGCAACCTTCCTTGTTCAGCATCAAAAGCTCTACGAATCTCTCCATTGAGTCGAAGTTGTGAAACGACTCCTTATAGGAGTTATTGCCCTTTAATCATCAAAATTGACCATTTTTGCAGTTTTTTGACTATATCTTGAAAACCATTAGAGCTAGAGGAAAAGTTAGCATTGCAGAATTGTTTAGCTCATTGAGATCTACAAAAATGATTTCACGGTCAAAATTGTCAGATCAGCCATTTAAGAGTTATTCCCCTTTAACTGTTTTTTTCCATTAATTTTAACTGATTTTTAAAAATCTTCTTCTCTGAAACCACTGAAGGGATTGCATTGATACTTGGTATACATGATCTTTAGGATGTCCTCTACCAAGTTTGTGAATTATATACACGTCGACCAACCAACATGGCCGCCGTTGCTAAAAATAGAAAATAGATCAGGGGGGTCAGACCATTGTTTTTGGCTTATAACTCAAAAAGTATAAAAGATAGAGAAAATCCGAAGCAACCTTCCTTGTTCAGCATCAAAAGCTCTACAAATCTCTTCATTGAGTCGAAGTTGTGAAACGACTCCTTATTGGAGTTATTGCCCTGTAATCGTCAAAATTGACCATTTTTGCAGTTTTTGGACAATATCTTGAACACCGTTAGAGCTAGAGGAAAAGTTAGCATTGCAGAATTGTTCAGCTCATTGAGATCTACAAAAATGATTTCAGGGTCAAAATGGTCAGATCAGCCATTTAAGAGTTATTCCCCTTTAACTGTTTTTTCCCATTAATTTTAATGATTTTCAAAAATCTTCTTCTCTGAAACCACTGAAGCGATTGCTTTGAAACTTGGTACAATTGATCTTTAGGATGTCCTCTACCAAGTTTGTGAATTATATACACGTCAACCAACCAACATGGCCGCCATTGCTAAAAATAGAACAGGGGGGGGGGGGTCAGACCATTGTTTTTGGCTTATAACTCAAAAAGTATAAGAGATAGAGAAAATCCGAAGCAACTTTTCTTGTTTAGCATCAAAAGGTCCTTATAGGAGTTATTGCCCTTTAACTGTTTTTTTTTCTATTAATTTAAACTGATTTCCAAAAATCTTCTCTGAAACCACTGAAGGGATTATTTGCAACTTTGTATAGTTGAAAGTTTGTGAAATTTATTCAAACTTTGGCATAAGAAATCAGGTGAGCGATTCAGGCTCCTGGGAGCCTCTAGTTAAATACATTATTCAATGGGAGACCTCATAAGCACAACTCTTCATAAACCGCTTGAAGGTTTAATGAAACTTTACATGAAGGAAGTACATCAAATGTAGATGTGCATGAAGAATTTTCATGACAATCAGACATCATTCAGGGGAGATAATTGGACTAAGACTTTTTAAATACATTATTCAAAGGGAGACCTCGTAAGCGCAACTCCTCATAAGCGCAACTCTTCCTAAACTGTATGAAGGATTTTTATGAAACTTTACATGAAGGAAGAACATCATATGTAGATGTGCAGGAAGAATTTGTATTGCTCTCAGTTATCATTGAGGGGAGATAACTGGACTTGAATTTTTTTTTACATTACAGAGTCCAATGTGAAGCATGGGGTATCCTTTTGTGAGCTCGCTCACAGTATTACTTGTTTTTTCATATTTTTTGCTCAAAGAATAATTAGTATTGCTAATCTAGTCGCTTGCTTGAACCTTCAGCACCTTAATCTCTACAAAATAGAAAATAATGAGATGTGGAATAAGTGTATGCGACACAGCCCGCAATTAAATAAATGAAGATGTAGTATAAGTACAAGGTGGTTGAGAATACTGAAAGCTATCTTGTGTACAAAAATACCATCATTAAAATATATAAGAGAATACACCTCAAGCACGGGGATACGTTTTACAGCATCCACACGGCACAGGAGACAAACTCTGCAAAAAATAGAAAATAATGAGATGTGGAATAAGTGTACGCAACACAGCCCACAAAAGTCTTCAATTGGTTGAAGTTGTCAGATGACCCCTTATAGAAGACCCTTATTGCTTAAGGACCAGGTGAATGATTCAGGCTCCTGGGAGTCTCTTGTCTAAGTACAACATAGTTAAAAGAAATAAATAACAAATGATCTACCTTCATTAATCTTTATTAGTAAGATAATTTTAGAAACTAGGAGCACAAGCAATGGTGTCTCCTTAGGGAGCCTCTTGTTTAAATCATGCATCTTTTCTAGAATCGCTTTTAGAAATTTGTTTTTCTGACTTATAAGATATTTATTCAATTAAAGCTGACTTTTTTGTGGGAAAACTAAGTTAGTATGTGTCTGAACTTTTTATTTCTGCAATAATTTGAAATATTAATAGCAAGCTTGCATTCAATTTATGGGAACGTGAAGGACCTGCTTGTATTCTGAATCAATTTATATAATAAGCCTGAAAAATGTCATCTTTGATTAACACGTTGAATATGATTTGTATAAAAAATAAGCAGTTCTTGGCAGAAATGGAAGGTTTAAATTGACAGTGAAATGTTAGGGCTGCATTTGATAGAGTTGGTAATGAAACTTTTATATGAGGTGTAATTTCTCAAAAATTGCAATTTATTTTCCCTAATTGACTTCATAAGAGGTAGTTTGGGATGTTGATATATATATCCTATATAAGATCTCCATTAATTATAAAAGAGAAACATGACAATTTCAACTTGTTGATTATAAATTAGAAGTTTTAATTTTTACCAGAAAATGGGAAATTTTAAGATTTAAAGAATAAATAATTTAAACAACTATCAAAATGTTGTTATGGGAAGTATATCAAAGCACCAGCATGCCGGGCACACTCCTGATGTTTTACATTAAATTTTTGGTTAGCAATTGTATGAAACAAGAGGTCCCAGAAGTTTTTTGTTTTGCCTGTGACAAATGCCGCAATAAGCGAGACTTAGGTATTGTGATTCTGGCGCGGCGGCGGCTTCCACAATTGGTTAAAGTTTCTGCTTAAGTCTGTTTTATGTGAACTAGTGATATTTGGTATGCAGTTGCATCAGCATCAGTACAGATCAGTTTTAAAAGAATTTCACCTGTATGCTCCTGCAGTCACGGTCTACTGACTTTGAAATTTTACACTGATTTGGTCGAGGTTAACCTTTTTAGCTCACCTGACCCGAAGGGTCAAGTGAGCTTTTGTCATCGCCATGCGTTGGTCGTCCGTTGTCTGTCGTCCGTCATCCGTCATCAGTCGTCAGTCCGTTACTTTTTCAAAAATCTTCTTCTCTGAAACCACTGAATGGAATTTTTCAAAACTTGGTCCAAATATTAATCAGGGCATGATGTTTAAAACTTGTGTTCGGCTTAATGATTTGTTAACAAACATGGCCGCTGTTACTAAATATAGAACATAGGGTAAAATCACATTCAAAGACTTATAACTTGAAAACTAGAAGAGATAGAAAAAATCTGAAAGATCATAGGCTCTTCGGAATCAAAAGCTCTACAAATATCTCCATAGGGTCGAAGTTGTCAGATGACCCCTTATAGGGGTTATGGCCCTTTTAAGGTAAAAAATAGCATTTTTTCATGTTTTTTGCCCTATAGAATGAAAACTATTGCAGATAGAGAAAAGGTGGGGCTTGCTTTAATGTTTAGCTCATTTAGCCTCAGGAAGGTCTATATTGTGTCTAAGTTGGGAGTTGACCCCTTAAAGAAGAGACCATTATGGCTTAAGGGTCAGGTTAGCGATTCAGTCTGTTTAACATGAAGCAGTTATGGTTCACCATTGATATTGGGTATGCACTTGCATTAGCATCAGTACATATCAATTTCAAAAGCATTTTATCTGTATGCTCCTGCAGTCATGGTCTACTGACTTTGAAATTTAACACTGATTTGGCAGAGGTTAACCTTTTTTCTTACGTCTGTTTGACATGAAGCAGTTATGGTTCACCATTGATATTGGGTATGCACTTGCTTTAGCATCAGTACAGATCAATTTTAAAAGTATTTTATCTATATGCTCCTACAGTCACGGTCTACTGACTTTGAGATTATACACTTTTTAGCTCGTGAGCTATTGCCATCACTTGGCATCCGTTAACTTTTCTTTGAAAATCTTCTCCTCCGAAAGGACTGAAGAGATTGCTTTGAAACTCTACACACTTCATCAATGGGATGTCTTCTACCAAGATTGCACAATTGGTGACCGCCATCCAAATACATGGCCTCCATTACTAAAAATAGACCAGGGGGGTCAGACTACTGTTTTTGGCTTTTAAATCAAAAAGTATAAGAGATAAATGAAATCTGATGCCACACACATTCTTCAGCATCAAAAGCTCTACAAAAGTCTCCATTGAGTCGAAGTTGTCAGATCACCCCTTATGGGAGTTACGGCTCCTTAAAGGTGAAAAATAGCATTTTTTCATGTTTTTGGCTTATAGAATGAAAACTATGACAGATAGAGAAAAGTTGTTGCTTGCTTAAATGTTCAGCTCATTTAGCCCTACAAAAGTCTCCATAGGGTCGAAGTTGTCAGATGACCTCTTACAGGGGTTTTGGCCCCTAAAATAACATTCTTTCATGTTTTTGGCCTATGGAATGTAAATTATAGCAGATAGAGAGAAGCTGTTGCTTGCTTAAATGTTCAGTTCGTTCATTTAGCTCTACAAAAGTCTCCATAAGATCAAAGTTGTCAGATGACCTCTGATAGGGGTAACAGCCCCTAAAATGATGTTTTTAGCTCACCTGACCCGATAGTCATGTGAGATATTGTCATTGTTAAGCGTCCGTCGTCCGTCCGTCCGCCGTCTGTCCGTTAACATTTCTTCAAAGATCTTCTTCTCTGAAACCACTGAAGGGATTGCACTGAAACTTGGTATACTTGATCTTTAGGATGTCCTCTACCAAGTTTGTGATTTTGTGAATTATATAAATGTTGACAAACCAACATGGCCGCCGTTGCTAAAAATAGAACAGGGGGGGTCAGACCATTGTTTTTGGCTTATAACTCGAAAAGTATAAGAGATAGAGAAAATCCGAAGCAACCATCCTTGTTCAGCATCAAAAGCTCTACAAATCTCTCCATTGAGTCAAAGTTGTGAAATGACTCCTTATAGGAGTTATTGCCCTTTAATCATCAAAATTGACCATTTTTGCAGTTTTTGGACTATATCTTGAAAACCTTTAGAGCTAGAGGAAAAGTTAGCATTGCAGAATTGTTAAGCTCATTGAGATCTACTAAAATGATTTCAGGGTCAAAATTGTCAGATCAGCCATTTAAGAGTTATTCCCCTTTAACTGTTTTTTTCCATAAATTTACACTGATTTTCAAAAATCTTCTTCTCTGAAACCACTGAAGGGATTGCATTGATACTTGGTATACTTGATCTTTAGGATGTCCTCTACCAAGTTTGTGAATTATATACATGTCGACCAACCAACATGGCCGCTGTTGCTAAAAATAGAACAGGTGGATCAGACCATTGTTTTTGGCTTATAACTCAAAATGTATAAGAGATAGATAAAATCCGAAGCAACCTTTCATTTTCAGCATCAAAAGCTCTACAAATCTCTTCATTGAGTCAAAATGGTGAAACAACTCCTTATAGGAGTTAGTGCCCTTTAATCGTCAACATTGACCATTTTTGCAGTTTTTGGACAATATCTTGAAAACCGTTAGAGCTAGAGGAAAAGTTAGCATTGCAGAATTGTTAAGCTCATACAGATTTACAAAAATGATTTCAGGGTCAAAATTGTCAAATCAGCCATTTATGAGTTATTCCCCTTTAACTGTTTTTTTTTCCACTGAACATTTTTTAACTGATTTCCAAAAATCTTCTCTGAAACCACTGAAAGGATTGTTTTGCAACTTTGTATACTTGAAAGTTTGTGAAATTTATTCAAACTTTGGCATAAGAGATCAGGTGAGCGATTCAGGCTCCTGGGAGCCTCTAGTTCACCTGAGCTCTACAGCTCATTTAGCTCTACAAAAGTCTCCATAGGGTCGAAGTTGTCAGATGACTCCTGATAGGGGTTATGGCCCCTTATAGGTGAAAAATGGTGTTTTTGGCCTATAGAATGAAAACTATTGCAGGTAGAGAAAAGCTGTTGCTTGCTTAAATGTTCAGCTCATTTAGCTCTACAAAATTCTCCATAGGGTCGAAGTTGTCAGATGACCCCTTATAGGGGTTACGGCCCCTGAAAAATAAAGATTTTTCATGTTTTTGGCCTACAGAATGAAAACTATTGCACATAGAGATTAGCTGTTGCTTGCTTAAATGTTCAGCTCATTTAGCTCTACAAAAGTCTCCATAGGGTGGAAGTTGTCAGATGACTCCTTATAGGGGTTACAGATTTTTCATGTTTTTGGCCTACAGTATGAAAACTATTGCAGATAGAGATTAGCTGTTGCTTGCTTAAATGTTCAGCTCATTTAGCTCTACAAAATTCTCCATAGGGTCGAAGTTGTCAGATGACCCCTTATAGGGGTTACGGCCCCTGAAAAATAAAGATTTTTCATGTTTTTGGCCTACAGAATGAAAACTATTGCACATAGAGATTAGCTGTTGCTTGCTTAAATGTTCAGCTCATTTAGCTCTACAAAAGTCTCCATAGGGTGGAAGTTGTCAGATGACTCCTTATAGGGGTTACGGCCCCTGAAAAATAGTGATTTTTCATGTTTTTGGCCTACAGAATGAAAACTATTGCAGATAGAGATTAGCTGTTGCTTGCTTAAATGTTCAGCTCATTTAGCTCTACAAAATTCTCCATAGGGTCGAAGTTGTCAGATGACCCCTTATAGGGGTTACGGCCCCTGAAAAATAGAGATTTTTCATGTTTTTGGCCTACAGAATGAAAACTTTTGCAGATAGAGATTAGCTGTTGCTTGCTTAAATGTTCAGCTCATTTAGCTCTACAAAAGTCTCCATAAGGTCGAAGTTGTCAGATGACTCCTTATAGGAGTTATGGCCCCTTATAGGTGAAAAATGGTGTTTTTGGCCTATAGAATGAAAACTATTGCAGGTAGAGAAAAGCTGTTGCTTGCTTAAATGTTCAGCTCATTTAGCTCTACAAAACTATAGGGTCAACATCAAGACCAGGTGAGCGATTCAGGCTCCTGGGAGCCTCTTGTTTCATGATTTGGGCCTATTGCTACAGAATGAAACTATAGTAGATAGAGAAAAGCTGTTACTTGCTTAAATGTTCAGCTCATTTAGCTCTAGATAAGTGTTTATAGGGTCGACATCAAGACCAGGTGAGCGATTCAGGCTCCTGGGAGCCTTTTGTTAACGTTTTGCTGATGTCTGTTTTATATAAAGCATTTATGGTACACCATTGATATTTGGTATACAGTTGCTTAAGCATCAGTAAAGATCAGTTTAAGGAGGATTTTATCTGTTTGGTTCCTGCAGTCATGGTCTGCTGACTTTGAGGCTTTCTAATTATTTGGGTATAAATGTTTTTTTTCTTATGTCTGTTTTATATGAACAAGTAATGGTACACCATTGGTATTTGGTATACAGCTTAATTTGCATCAATACAGATCAATATCATGAGTAATTGCCAGTACGTAGTAACTTTAAACATTTGCATTTTTATTTAAACTTCATTTTATACTGTGTCCAGCTGCGACAGGCGAGACATGTCTCTATGTTAACAGTTTATTATGTCGCCTGCAACGTGTTGCAGAAGCGACATATAGGGGTTACTTTGGCACTATCCGTCGTCTTGCATCGTCGTCCTGCGTCCTGCGTCCTGCGGCGTCACAAAAATTTCCGTCGCAGTTTTCCAGGCAACTACATGCCACAGCCTCTTGATATTTGGTATGTAGCTTCATTGCATAGTACTAAAAAGTGTAAAGCAATTTTATGCCCGAAAAATAACTACTTCCTGTTTGATGAATACTTAACGTTTTATATATAATGGACATAGATGCCAAATTTTCGTCGCAGTTTTCCAGGCAACTACATGCCACAGCCTCTTGATATTTGGTATGTAGCTTCATGGCATAGTACTATAAGGTGTAAAGCGATTTTATGCCCGAAAAATAACTACTTCCTGTTTGACGAATACTTAACGTTTTATATATAATGGACATAGATGCCAAAATTTCGTCACAGTTTTCCAGCCAACTACATGCCACAGCCTCTTGATATTTGGTATGTAGCTTTATAGCATAGTACTAGAAGGTGTAAGGCGATTTAATGCCCGAAAATTAACTAGTTCCTGTTTGGCGAACAAATATAGATACGCAGGCGACATATGCCTTCCGGGGAAGGCTCCATTTAGTTTTTAATTGCAGGCCCTCCTGTTTGAAAATTTCTGGATTTCCCACAGTGAGTATGTAACTCCCAACTTTGTACTCTTTTGTGCAAGATCTCCCTATTAAGATCTGATGTTCAATCCATATCTCAGTATTATATTTTATGACTTTAATGAAGTCTCCCTGCTTTAATTTCTAGCCCTTAACAAATTTTACGATTATGTCTTTGTCTTTTAAGTATAATAATGTTTGGTTACCCCAATCGGTTACCCATTTGGTACACCTTTGATTCTTCCTAAGGTAAAAGTTATATATAGGCTTCTGAAATTTATGTCTAAGAACTCCATAAAGTTTTTAAAAATGAATATCCTAACCTACTATAATTAGCACAGAGAGGAAAAATGAAATAATTGCATCCAATTTCCACTCATCCTTCGCACTCCTGTAAGCCATTCCTAAAAAATTATGTTTACAGGTATGTCAAGTATGCTTTGGAAAATTTAAAACTCAGTTCAGGTCAGATACTTTTGTGCAAGTTATGGCCCTTAATTGGCCATGAAAAATAATGTTTGTTGGCATTCCATATACAATGACTATTATTTTGTAGTGAAACTTTCAAGCATGAGAGGGGAATATATGACATGGTCTAATTGAATGTAGTTTAATTGAATGTCTGACATAATTGTGTACTTCTGTGAATTTCAACATCTCTTATGTTCTTTTTACTTCTTTTCAAGTGAAGGTATACTTATATTATAGCAATAAAGAAAAAAGTAAATGTCATTGCAACATTCATATACAATGTATGATAAGAAATTGATATAGATAACTTGTGTGTTATTGGCATTTCTATTTAATATTCCAGACAACATGCAGAATGGCTAAATAAGTTCACCATTGAATTGTTTACTTCCAACCCATACCAATTAGATGGAGTATCATTATTGTATCCTACAAGCATGTCCTGACAAGGTTCAGACAGTTGAAACAGAATAATAGTCGTAAGTAAATACAAATTTCACCTCTCTGTCTAGGGTGAGCTTTTGTATCGTAATTAACTGACAAGACGCAAGACAAAGAGTCCTTGATTCCACCAAATAAACATAGAATTGAAGCCCAAGAGAGGAAATTTGTCTATGTCAACGATTTTTTATTAAATTAAAGGCAATACTAGACTTGCCTTGTTACATACTAACTGAACACTAATTGGATTGTGACTTTGAGGTGGGATGCAGAGTATCAGTTCTATGAGATTTGTTTCCAGCAATTTGATTCCCTACTGTTTGTAGTATATAATTTGGTATATACATGAAAGCCTGTTATTGCCAGACTCCATATACATGAAAGCCTGAGCATAAAAACAGTTGAAGAAGAAAATATAGTAGTAGTAGTATTACTGTTATTAACTTTAGTAGCTTATCACATTTAACAAATTATACTGGACTCTCAATTGTGAAAATATAAACATACTAAATAATTTTGGCAAGTTCCTCTTGGAGTCAAGGTTGATATAAATGTCTTATTCTACTTAATAAGTATTATACCACTATTGATAACTAGAAATAGGTGAACCAACGTTGTGAATGTCTAGTTTTGGTAGAGGCCAATGTTGTGGATACCTATGGTAAAATTTCAAATAGATGACAGCAACACACTATTGGTCTGCAAAATCTGTATTGGTTTATCATGGTCCACATGTTTTGCCCAAATAAGGGCATCATCAAGACAAAATATATAAAACAAATCTCACTGAAGAAGCTAAGGTTAATGATAGTCTATATTTATGCTTCTTAAGAGTTTATATGTATGATTTCAGTGAGATGATCAAAATGCTTACCAGTAACAAGAAATGTTGCATATCTGGTACATTACTTGTGTTGATTTCAAATGCAAGCAATGCAACATTTTAATTGCAATTCTCTATTTAGCACTAATTAGCACCTACAAACAATTACTTATCTTACAATGTACTTTGTGTTGGAAGCAATCTGCATTGAATGAGAAAATCATGGTTTCATTCTGACAAATGGTAGGTGTTGTGATATCAATGATTTTGATTGATGTAAATTGTCGATTTCAAAAGAAATAGAGAAAAAGTTTGAAAATTTGTATAAACCTGTCAGTTAAGAAGATAGCTTTATAATGATAGGTGGTGCCAGTTGTAGCTCTTTTGGCAATCTGTAAAAGAAAGTCTTCAAACCTTTTAACATAAAAGATAGAAGGTGTTGGGTACAAAATCATCAAAATCATGATACTATCATTTATATACTTAACAGCAACATTTTCAAATTTTATTGATGCCATTGATCAAAATGTGAAGGACAAAGGGTACTAACATAACTTATGAAAATGAATAGGTGCAAATATTTGTTAAATTTTAGTAATTTGAAGACAATGCTTAATTTAACTTTCACTTATTTTGTAGGTTATAGAATGAACTAAAAGCCAACAAAAGAATGAATTGAGAAAAGTTTTAAAGATCTGTGTATCTTTTTGATCCCAGTGATGTCAGCTCTAACAAAGCACTAAGCCATGTTTTAAGGTAACCCCCCCCCCCTGTTGGGTGTTTTAAAACTTGCTGAAATTATACAGGAAAATACAAAATTTTCGAAGTAAAGGTGGAAAGGGTTCAAACTGCCATGACACTCCCCCCTACCCCCTGGATCCACAACTGCATTGTATCTGTAAGATCACTCAAACCAATCTTAACTAGGCTAAAACATCATACCAAGTTTCAGAATTTTCCCTTTTTGATATGAACCTGTCTTTTATGAGGTGCTTTGATAAGGTATAATCTGTGACCTGATGCCACTGTAATTTACAGTATTTCAGATAGAATGTGTTGAAATTTTTATGGAAGAAAGACATGATAAGATCTTGTTAATCCTTGTTCTTATCTTGCAATCAAAGGATCATTATTTTCATATGATTTCATTTGTAAAAATGTAGGCATGAAAACCCAGAAAACTGTGAGTACCAAAAAAGAGACTATTAATCATGCATACTGTCTCATTTTATTAAGGATGGTACAGGTACATACTTATGTAAGGAATTGATAAGTTTTTTTTACAATAACTTTATGTGATTGTTAAAATTTTATTATGTATTACAGAAAAGATAAGTATTTAAAATTTGCAAAGTCACAGAACATTTTTTTGGAAATGTCAAAATAGTTCTGTAATTAATTACCTTTATAGACTTTTTCTGCAAATAGAATAAAATAAAATCTTGAAATAAATTATTTTTCCATTAATCTGAATAGTTATCCCCCTTATAGTAGTTCAAGGCAAAAAAAACATTTGTGCAGATAAAACATGGCATGTGGGATTTAATTTTCTCTACTTTTTTTCTTTATTGAGAGCAAAGCATAGAATTTTACCATATCATATTTTATTTATTTGATGCTACAAGTGCTATAGAGAAAACTTAACCCCAGTTAATTTCATAATATACAAGAAAAAGTCAGACAAGATCTTTGGTAATGGAATTAAAGCCTAGCTATCGGAGAATTTACTGCTAATATTAGGATCGCCTGGCTGAAATCTTGTCATTGCCTTCAATTATATACACATTTCTCAAAAATCTTCTCTTATGTAATATTTTCTACCTCATTAAAGGGCGAAATTTCAGTCATGTCTGTCTAGACATAGACAAAAGTTGTACAGAGCGACCCAAAATGTAATTAGGATGTAAAAAAAATTCTTATTGTAATGGATATGAAATGTTTCAGCGAAAACAGGCAGATCAGCCCACAATGTAAAATATTGATAGAAAGCCCTATTCTTTGCAACATGGCCAAATATAAAGAGCAGCTCTGTTCAATAATGACGAACAAAATCTTCTCTCTTGGTAAAAGATATGTAATATTTGAGAAAAAATTGAAAAGACCAACAATGCAAGTATGATGATGAAAAAAAATCTCTATTGTAATTGTTATGAAATATTTAAGCCAAAATTACAAAAAGGCTCACAATGCAGTAATGATAGAAAAACTGTTCTCTTTTTGTAATAGATATGAAATATCATAAGCCAAAAGTACCAGGGAAAGAATTTATGTCTCTTAGTCTAAACAACAGAAGTTCTGTTAACTCAATTATCTTCTGCAGAAAAAGCATTTGGTATAATGACCATGCCAGAGGTTGTCCGAAACAACAATAAATTAGTAGGATACCTCACAAGAGGGCGCCTGCAGTTAACCATGAACTGGAACTGTCTCTAAACATATTGACTTTGTTATACAGTCTGCATGTTTGTTTAGGTTTTCCTCCAAAAAGTTTGTACAAGTTATGTATAAACACTGAATTCTTTTTATGATGAAGATGTATGGGTTATTGATAGAGGTAGCTGATTTGAAAGGAAAAAAATCTATCTCTTTTCAGACTCTTGGGAAACACTGTATAGACTGTTAGTCAATTAATTAAGGTGATAAATTCTTCTCTCTGTGTGATTAAGAAGAGATATGTTGTGCAATGCTTGTCTTGAAATGAATAACACATTCAAGCTGTAACCCCAGTATGCAACAAATAACTTGTGTCATTTGGTGAAATTAGAAACAGTGCATTTTGTCAAAGCTAAGTGCTATTTAGTATTAGATGGGTGATATTCATTGTCTCTGGAATTTAGAAATACATGGGTTTTTTAACCTAAAACGTTTTCAGCTGAATGCATGCTAGGGCTTTTACATCTAAAAAAAACTAGATACTATTTGTCAATGTTGTGATCTCATGCAAACTTATTGAATTAACGGAGATAGTATTATCTATATGTTATTTATTACAGGGGGTTAAAATCGTTCTGTACTGTGGAATATTCCCTGTGAGAGTGAGTGCCTAGATATTCTATACTGTGACTAATAGTAGGGTAAAATATTGCCTAGGAATCAGACATTCGTTTGCTGTTGTTAAGTGGATTCTGAAGATGCATTAGTTCTGGTTGACACAGCCAGGGAATTTATAAGGTAGGAATTTGTTAGTTATTAGAATACTGTAAAGTTGACATTTTTGCAGAGTTTTGCATCTATATATGCTATTTCAGTGTTATTTGTTAATAAAAGATCGGACTCCTAGCAAAAATTAAGCCTTACAATCACATTTCAAAATAGAAAACGAGAAATTTTAACCATGTGGCAGAATCTCCTTTTCCAATAACTGTAGAAATTGTTTATCCTTATGAAATCTTTCTATTTCTGCTTCTTTTACTTGTTAGTTTTCTTACACATTACTTTACTTGAAAACTTTGTATGTACTTCTAAGGCATGAAACGGATTGATATTCATCAGGTTCTGGTTATTTGTATTAATGTTACTGAAAATTGTAAATGATTTATAAAACTGTTGGACACCTGCTTCCTGTAGGAACTTCCGTGTTCTGTGGTCACAATTTCATATTTCTCTTTAACGAATGTTTTCTTTTTCTTTATCAATCTAAAAGACATATCCTTAGAACATGGGAAAGTAAAAAAAGGTTTTAATGAATTTAAATCTTGTCAATTTTTTTCCCTTAAGGAAATCCATTTTAGGCAGCAACATATCAGTTTTTAATGGAAAATTTGTTCTGGCTTCCGTTGTATAGATGATAATGGTATTGTTTTAATTATATATAGACCCACTGTATTGATCCAAGGAATAGAATGTGTTTCTGAGCTCTTTTTTGATGGATGGTGCAACAGTTATTAGAAATATGACTTTCTCTATTAACAGGTCGAAGTGCTTGAGCTGGTGTGAAAATAAGCTTTCAGAAATATGACTTGGTTTTTAATGAATATCTGATAGTTTTTTTAATGATTTTGAGGAATGATGTATTGGTGTATCATATCAGAAAACTCTGGCTTACTTTTAATGTAGGAAAGAAGAGACCATATTTTACATATCTAGGGTTTTGAAGGATTTTCAAATGCGAGACTTGTTGAGAGAATAACAATTTAGGGGAAGATGTGAGAAATAAAATTATATCAAACTTTATCCAATTGCCAAGAGCAATAGCACAATTCATTGCCTTGAACTGTTGCACATAGCTTAAGGGCCAAATGACCAACTATTTAATTTTGACTGTATATAGAATGAATTAAAAAAAAGATGACAGGAAAATGTTTAAAATGCCTCAAAATTTATGTCAAAATAATGTTTTCTACTAAAAAGGTAGGTTACAACTTAATTTGCAACTCTATGCTTTGGAAACTACCCAATTCTCATGTATTTTAGTTATTAACAGGTTTATTATAATTTAAGGTAATGAGATCATTAATTGGGTAGTACTTTACCAATTATTTTACTGTAATAAACTTCAAAGAAACCATACACAACTTCGGAATTAGATTAGCATGTTCCCCTTATGAACCTTGGCACATTTGACATATTTTATTCTGAACTTCTAAACCAGTAATAAAAAAAATATTAGTATTTTGTTTTGATGTGAAGAAAGCCCAGCTTAAACATGTTTTTATGCCCCATCTACGAAAGTAGGCAGTATAAAGTGTTCTAGTCCATTCATCCGTCCATCCCAAATGTTCGAGATGGGGCATTATGTCGTTTGACATACTCTTGTTGTTTTCTAAGGTTGAAATGGATGTGACATGTTTTCAGCATCTCTTGGTTTTGTCTTTTGTTTTTTTTTTAGACTCACATAAAGGACAACCTACATACATCTAGATTTCTTTGATGCTAATACTCTTCTTGTTCAGACCAATTTATTCCTTTATCATCATATTTGACTCTTGCCATGTTATTTTCAAAGAAAATGTAGGCTTAGGGTTTCGGCATTGTATACTTCAGACATGGCACTTTCACTGTTTTTCATAGAAAAAGTATAAGATTTTGAAAAGCACAAAACAGACACATATAGAGGAAGTGTAGAGACTTGACCCCGCCACATGTTACATGTGCCTGTCCTAAGCCAGGAATCTTTGACAAAGCTTTCGTTTGTACTTGTCTTTTTGATGTTTTCTGTTCCTTGTTTAAGAAGGGGGTCTATCTGTGACTATTTCAGGGCTGGATTTGAATTATATGCATCTTATTTAGACCATGGGCCAATTGCAGAACCGCGAGCAGTGCCAAATGGCCTCGTTGAAGGCTGCTGGCGGTTGTCCATTGTGGTTTTTCTAAATTGCCGTTTAATTGTGGGCTGTGTCGCGTACACTTATTCCACATCTCTTTATTTTCTATTTCTATTGAGCAAAGGACATGGTACGGTAAGAGCTATATTTGGCCCCCTATTTTATGAAAAAATAAATCTTACGTAATTTATTAAAATGCACTTTATATATGGAGTAAGATGGATCAAATTTATGAGTATGCTTTCAATTTTCAATAATCTTTTCGATTTTCAATTTTATAGATACCTGAAACAGAGTAAAATCAACAAAATCGAGAAAAATACTGATTTTTAGAGCTTACATTGTTATTTTCAAAGGCCTCCGCCTACGTGACCCAGAGATTTCTTAACTGATTTAGACTTAAATTTAAGTCAGATTTAAAATTAATTTACAAAATGTCTGGGTCAAGAAGGCGGAGGCATCCAAAAATTGAAAAAATGACCCAAAATTCGTCCATTTTCAGCCAATTTGACAGGAATCTTACATATTTGGTTTGTTTTGACATCCTATTTTTCACCAATGTCAGATGCTACGCTTAAAAAATTATTAGAACAAGTTTGTTCATTCACTCGAACTTCTAAATAGCATAAGAAATCTTTTCCATATCAACTTTGTAATTTTTAATCATAGAGGGGGCCAAATATGGGCCTTAGTGTACTTTGTCCTTTTAGACAAACCAAATTTTAGAACAGAAATGCACTTGATCTTATTGTATATTTCTCATCCGGAACATATGTTTTGAGTTTTGCACCATGTGATGGTAAAGTGTTTATTTACTCAGCAGGATGAAGATATAAAACCCCTGTCTCTAATTGACTGGCATTATCCCCTCATCTTAAATAGAATGAAGAGGTGGATAATTGGTTGGATCAAAAGTCACCACAAGTGTTGATTGGGTTTATAGAGTGCATGACATGGTATATTTTGTAGTTTTCTGCAAGTTTTTAAGACTTTTCTAAGCATCTTGACCTTAGGAATTAGAGGACAGACATAAAAATTAAGTTGGGAGATTAAGAAACAGGAAACAGAGACCTTTCCCAAGATCTTGAACATTTTTGTAATTTATGTCATTCTGAGACTTTTTCATTATTTTTTATAAAGGACTTAATTAGAAAATTTAAAAGCTCTTTGAAAGTTATGATTAACTTGGCAATAACCTAAGGGCTAGCAGATGCAAAAATATTAACAAGACATGTTATTTTAAATTAATTGACAAAAGTTTTATAAAACAATATCCTGTTCTGCTTCATTAAACAAGATAGAAGTTATTTTATGTCTACTGTATGCAATGCATGGTATATAGGTCTAAAGTAGACTATCAGACAACCAGCATCTTGCAGCATATTGATCACAAGAATTTCTGTCAGTTTTTTCAGGCAACTACATGCTCGAGTCTCTTGATATTTGGATGGTAGCTTCATTCTAAAGTACTACATGTATATGACTGTGAGTCATTTTATGCCCGTAGCTCATCTACTTCCTGTTTACTGAATACTTTTAAAGGAAATATGCCATTGGACTCCACAATTCTGGTCATTCTTACTGCAAACTTGTAAATCACCATGTCTGTCTGTTCATTGGTCTGTCCATCTGTTTACAAACCTTGCATGTGCACATCGTTGAAAGCTACCTAGAAAGAAAGTATATCCAACCAAATATACATCAGCCTCAGAGGTGCATAAAGAAAAAAAAAAAACTATTAGTTGTCTGATATCATTCAAAGATAGAAGTGGCTGTAGGGGTTTGATTTCTATTAAGTTTGCTCAGTAACTTACAAATTTTGGCCTGCATAATTTTATCTTCAACTTTGATGATTGTCAAGATTACAACAATGGTTTAGTGAGATTTTTATGTCCAACCTAAGATTTAAGTAAAGCGAAATATAATTTTTTTACTGTTCCTGACTGTCCATCCTCCCCCATTCAGGTTTTAAGTTGATTTTCCATGTTGAGAGCCAGGCCATCATATCATTTGGGCATATTATACCCCCACTCGTAAGAGAGGGGGCTATATTGCAATCACCTTGTCCATCCGTCCGTCCGTCCGTCCGTCCGTCCGTCCAGTTCAATTTCTCTGCTTCTACTGGATGGATTGGTTTCAAATTTGGTACACAGCTTCAGCATGATGAGTTATACTATGCCTACCCTTTCCAGGTCAGTCCATCATCTACTTCCTGTTTTCCAAGTCGACTTAGACTTTTTTAGGGAAAAAAAAATTGAAATGTGAAATTTTTCGTAACAGATTTCTCAGCTTCTACTGGATGGATTGGTTTCAAATTTGGTACACAGCTTCAGCATGATGAGTTATACTATGCCTACCCTTTCCAGGTCAGTCCATCATCTACTTCCTGTTTTCCAAGCCGACTTAGACTTTTTTAGGGAAAACAAATTTGAAATGTGAAATTTTTCGTAACAGATTTCTCGGCTTCTACTGGATGGATTGGTTTCAAATTTGGTACACAGCTTCAGCATGATGAGTTAACCCGTGCCTCCCCTTTCCAGGTCAGTCCATCATCTACTTCCTCTTTTCCAAGCTGACTTAGACTTTTTATGGGCAAGAAAAAACAATTTTTCGTAACAGATTTCTCGGCTTCTAGAGAAGGGATTGATTTCAAATTTGGTATACAGCTTTAGCATGATGAGTTGTACTGTGCCTCCTCTTTCCAGGTCAGTTGGTCATCTACTTCCTGTTTTCTGAATGGCCGAGTGGGGGTATCCTTAGCATGACTTAGTGCAACCCCTTGTTCTTTTTGCCAAGACACTTAATGATAATATATGTAAAACCTTTATAGACTTTTAATTAGTGAGTAACAGACATATTTCCATCTTTTATTATCTGGTACTTAGAACTATATGTGAAACACTCTTGTCAAATATTGAGGAGTGAAGTTGTTTTATACCTTATACCTTCAAGGATCATGTTCAGACAAGTATATATGTATATATGGTGCCACTAAGTATAAGAAAAAACATTTCATACCATTTTTATATTGTCTGCAACATGGTGCAAAGCAACATATAGGAGTCACTTTGGCACTAATATTTGTCATCATCCTGCAGCGTCCTGCATCATCCTGTGGCATCATAAAAATTACTGTCAAAGTTGTTTTGGCAGCTACATGTCACAACCGCTTGATATTTAGCATGTAGCTTCCTCCTATAGTACAATACAAAGTAATTTTATGCCTGCAACTCATCTACTTCCTGTTTAATGAATATTTAAAGACACTGCGACATATGTCATCCACGGAAGTCAACCACACTTGTGATTCTTAAGGTAACATTAAAATGTCCTGATCTACATGTACTAGCAATCTAAAATTGTAGTACTAGACAATATTATTCAGTCAAAATTTTAAATCAAGTTTGGCATTGCTCAAGTGTTTTGTTCAAAGAAGTGTTCATCTTCGAGAAACCATATGTAAACTGTGTACTTTCTAAAAGAAATAGAGATAAATATACTTTGAAAGTCATTCCTCTAAAGGCTTCAAAAAAGCAGACATATGAAATTCCATTACTTAAAGAAATCTTGCTCTTGGACAAAAATTGAGACAAGCACTTAAGAAAGTATTTCTTGTTAAAAAATAATACAACTAATATTGATACATTAGCAGCTGCACAATTTGACAAGAGGTAAAGGGGTGCTTGTTAGTTACTGTAAAATGTGACATTTATTATGGTGCATTAGAAAGTAGGAGTAAAACCATTAGATTCACACAGTGTTGACTGATTGTAGGGAAAATGCAGAAACCCACAATTTTTTGTGTATTAAAGTGTTTTACTAATGAAGAGATTCTAGTGATAGCATACCTTGGAACTTTTTCAACTTTTTCATGTCATCTTTGTGATGGCAGCTTGAAAGACTAACAATAAGTAGGTCTGTAATAACTGGAATAATTGAAGCATATTTTTGTACTATTACAACAAACTATTATACTCACTGTAGAGTGTCTTCTTTTTGTCCCATGTATCTCAGAATAGTCAATTAAGGTGCAAGAACTCATTTTAGACTACATTTCATAAGCCGTGTTTTTGAAGTTTCCCATACTGCTACATATCTGGCATAGTACAGAGCATGATTATAACTGAAAACTATGAAAGAAATTTGTGACTTTTCTTATCATGTTCTCCTGTATCTCAGTCAAGCATGGGTGGCATGTAAAACAAATAAATTTTATTGAAAAATCTAAATACCTGATAAAATTGTAGTTAGATATTTCTTTGTTTATCATTGACATTCTGATTAATATCAAATTGATATAGCAGATAGATAAGATCTGTTGGCTGTAATCAGCATATTGTTAAACCAAGGTGGAGTATTTCACAGATTATAAACACCTAGTAACAAGAGCCTCATTAAATTATTCACATGTTTTGTTGACTTGCGCCGTGCCTTTGACACTGTCTGGCATGACGGACTCCTTTATAAATTGAGACAAAATGATGTTGGTCTTAAGTTATTTAATGTATTAAAAGACATGTATAGATGCTGTGAGTCATCAGTGAAGATTGAAAATAGTCATTCAGATTTCTTTGAAATAAATAGAGGTGTCAAACAAGGGGACAGCTTGAGCCCTACATTATTTAATTGTTTTATAAATGATCTCCATTCAATATTTGATGCATCTTGTGAACCTGTCTGTCTAGATAGAACTAAGATAAATACATTAAGTTTTGCAGATGATCTTATTATTTTATCTGAGTCTGCAAAGGGGCTCCAATCAGCACTAAAAAAGATAGAAGAGTATTGTTTTAAATGGCAGTTAAGTGTCAATATCATTAAAACTAAAATTATGATTTTTCAAGGAGGTAATCAGCCTAGCAATAATTTCTATTACAAAAATCAAGTATTACAAGAAGTCAAGGAATTTAATTTTCTTGGAAATATTATTGACCATAGAGGAAAATTTAAAAAATCTTCTCAGGAACTAGCAAAAAAGGGACTGAAAGCTTTTTTCTTTCTCAAAAAGTATATGTCAAACTTTAAATACATTCCAGTAAACTTGTCTTGTAAACTCTTTGACACTTTAATAAGACCAATTTTATTATATAACAGTGAAGTCTGGTTTATGGATGAATATTTCACTGTCTTCAAAGCTATACAAAGAGCATCAGTTAGTGGAAGAAATGTAGATATCTTGTCTTTAGCTGACAAGTTCTCATTTGAGAAAATACATAATAAGTTCTGTAAAAGTGTTTTAGGTGTACGAAAAACAGCTAGTAATATTGCTTCTAAAGCAGAACTAGGAAGGTTGCCTCTAGATTCTTTTATTAAAACACAAGTAACTACTTTTTATACGAGAGTTAATTCTCAGGATATTAATCCTCTAGTGAAGGAGGCATTTTTGGTTAACAAAAACCTAAATAATGAGGGTATATACACATGGTATAGCTTTGCCACTTCTATTATGAATCAGTTTCAGCTAAATAAAGAAGATTTTGAGTGTCCACATAAAGCGTATAAAGAACTAAAATTTAAAGTCAAAAACACTTGTAAAAAAGTTATTTCTGAAAAATATAATGAAGTTTTCATGGATAAAATCTTAAATTTTGATAACTCTTCTAAATTATTTCTTTATAGCAAGTTAAAATCGAACATCAAACCAGAAGACTATTTAAAAACCCCAAATATAAATAGTAGAAAAATCCTTACAAAATTCCGCATCAGTGACCATAATTTGGAAATTGAAATTGGGAGATACAAAAATACACCTCGTGAACAAAGACTTTGCAAAATATGCAAGGTCTTAGATGACGAGAAACATTTCTTTTTAGACTGCCAAATAAATAATAATATACGAAATAAATTCTTTAACATGATATGTACTAAATACCCACATTTTAACCAGCTTGATTCTACCAATAAACTTTTATTTATTTTAAATTATGATATGGATATATTGCCCATTATCATTGATTTCATAAAGCA
This sequence comes from Arcuatula senhousia, assembly GCA_963971305.1. Lineage (NCBI taxonomy): Eukaryota > Metazoa > Mollusca > Bivalvia > Mytilida > Mytilidae > Arcuatula > Arcuatula senhousia. The sequence continues at coordinate 65,269,832 of OZ020303.1, read as the reverse complement.
ATCTTTAGAGTTGCGAAAATGAGGTCTATACTGGTCAAGTAATTTTCATATCACATAATTACAAAATATATGTAAAACCATTTATTTCTGTATATGATATTTGTGTTTGTTTTGTATTTGCGGAACCCGTAAGGGTTTTATGTTTTGCAAATAAAGTTATATATTAAATGGGGCATTGCCTTTGAATTTTGTCTCTGATCTAGATGGTTTTAATTAAGATTTCAGAGAAAAATGAACAAAATGTGCAGGGAGCTAAATTGTAGATAGAATTGTTTTCACAGTATATAATTAATTTGAAATGCAAATGGTTTTTGTTTATATTGGCTTTTTGGAGCCTTTGTGAAGTCTCCAAATAAATTTCTCTGATGTAATTTAGTAGTTCCAAGATGTTATTGTTTTTTGGGGGGATGTACAAAAGTACAAGCCTGAATTAGCAAAAGTTCACCTCTTTCAGCAATTAGTATTACAGTACATGTATTGTCTTTTGCCTATACTTTCTAGTAAAAGATAATAATTAGATGTGAAATAAATGTACGTGACACAATCACAATACTGTGAAGCACCTGTTTTGAAATAAAAAAATTGAGAATCAGCAGCAAACATTTCAAATGGATTCATCAAAGGCAGACTTAGGACCGGCGTGGCAGGTGCCCGCCCTCCCGTTCGACAAGAAAATTTGGTAAGGAACTGTATAAAAAAAGAGGCCTCAAAAGATTTGTTTTAATTTTGGCCTCCGGTTTTAAAATTTCTGGATCCGCCACTGTTCATGTACATTGCTCAACATTGCTAATATAGCTGAATTGTCTGAACATGGTGTGATTATTGACACCTATATTGTTAGCAGTAAGCACAAAGAAACCCTGTTATTGACAGCTTTCTGACCTAATCTGACCCCTAACTGTCAGATGGAGTTAGTATTTACAATAATTTACAAAGGGATACAATGTTACCAGACCATGCTCCTAGGCCAATGGTTGGCTATTATAGAGGAATAAATCTGTCATCATTTGATATATTAATGTGTATAGGCTATCATATAAGTCTATTATATAGATAATTGAAGTTAAATGATGGAGTTACTTTCTTTCATTGACTCTATGAAAGTGCTGAATTTCTTAAAAGTCTGTGGCTTGAGCTGCAAAAGGAGGGTTTTTATAGGTCATTCTGATTTCAGGGGTCCAGAAAATTAAAAACAAATTTATGGTACATTTTGTTGGTTGTTTTGCCTAAAAAATGTTTTATTTGGCTCTAAACAAAGTTGCCACTTAAATTTTTTTTATTATAACCTGTTCATTTTGAGAAGAATTTTTTTTCAGCTCTAATGAAGAAAAAAAAAAGATTGGAATAATTCTGAAGCATGTATATGCATGACATTGAGGGAGGTCCACTAGCTTGTTTCTGTTTGTTAATTACACAGATTCCTTTGTATTTTTATAGCTCTTTCAGATTGACAGTTTATAATTAGAAGATCATTGGCACCAGACTGGATGGTCATAAAAGACTAATGCCAAAATCCCACAAAATGACTACATTCCCCCCATCTTAAGCTTTCACATTTGTGGAATAGTTTGCCAGCAATGCTTTAATCAACTAGAGATTTACTTATTAGATTTTCTTTTGACCTTAAAATCATATCTTAATTATTTTTACTGGAAAACCTCTTGAGAGGGTAAATTTTTAAGAAAAACTTTTGAAAAATTATAAGATTCTGAAGTAAAAAAGTCCCAAAATAATTTCCAGATGTTTCAAAAGTGGTAAATTTTGGTCATGGTTAGGATTTTCTCACATTTGTTGTAAATTCCGTCACTTTCAGATATTTAAATCTTGCAGTTTTTCAGGAATTACTTGCATATTTTGTACTGAGTCAATTGGAGGCCAATTGCAATCTCTTTGATAGTCAATTAATCTAATATTGCTGATATTTATATTTTGATATATCTTTGCCTTGCTGTCCAAAAACACAAAATCAGTAATATATTTTATGCAAATGGGTGTGATAGATCTCTGTTATGCTGACTTCAGTCGGATTCCTGATTGTTTTTATGTTATTTATTGTGAACAAATGTTTTTTTCTAGATAACATTTACTGGCCACAGACATAGTTAAAAGGGAATAAATCTACTGCATGATGCATATTTCAGCTGTACATGTTTGTGATTGTATCAGTTTGTAAAAACATTTTTATCTATCAAGATTCTGGTAAGTTCAAAAAGATTTTTTAAAATAATTTAAGTTTAATAGTATTTGATAGTTTTTTAGGGGTTATTGCATCAAAAGATGGGGATATCAATTTGTAAATATTTGAACTTAACATGGTACAACTGGTCAGAAAAAAGATATTGATGGAATTTGAAAAATACAGACCATTATTAACTTATAATTATGTCTTTCGTGGGGAAACATATTTTTTTTTATTTTGTCCGTTGTTAGCACAACTTTACTGAAACTACTAGATTTGGTATAAAGGTAGGACACAATATGTAGTTGTGTATATTACATGTACCAGGAAATTTTGATCTTAAAATTTTTGTGGGAGTTATGGCCTTTTGAACATAGAAATTTTATGAAATCCTTATCTATCATCTTGTCAGCTTTAACTTTTTGAAACTACATTACTGAATTTGATGAAATTTGGTATTTATATAGGACATCATATGCAGTAGTGCATATTTCCAGAAAATTTTGATCCTCAAATTTTTGTGGGAGTTGTGACCCTTTGAACTTAGAAATTTTACTAAGATCCTGAGACATCTTTTTTTCAGGCAAAAACAAATTATTATCTTTTAAATTAATTTCTGATATATAGACTCACTCAGAATTTATATATATTTTTGCATTAGAGAAAATGTTATACATAAGAGAGATGAGTTTTAGAATTATTACATAGTAAGTGATTATAAAAGCCATATTTTGTAGCATTAAAGGTGAAATATTTCCATTGACATAATACTGAGATTGTTATCTGACATTTTGAAGATAAAAATGACTTTAAAATGTCAGTAAGGTGATGAGATTCATAGAATTTACAATTCTTATGTAAGCCATTTGTCTCAGAATGATGTTAATCTGATAAATTTGTAGCAATGTTGAAAGAGATTTTGTGGAAGGAAAATGGATTGATTTGAATGATTGTCCCTTTGTATAGTTTATATAACTGATGACAGACATGCTCATATAGCTTCTCTGTATTTTTTACAGTGACCATTTTAAATTATAAAATGTATTTTTTTTGTTTCTAAAGAAATTATATGAAATTATGACTTAAAGATTATGTTTTATCTTTTTTATAAATTAAAACTGTTTTTGATTAAATTTTAATTGATCCTCGAGAAAAGTAATCCAAACTTTTGATGAACATATGAATATGAAGATCACAGCTTTTTAAAACATTGACCATCAAGTCTAAATAACTTTCCATCTGTCAGGCCTGGTAATTTTTTTTTTGTAAAAAAATCCAGGTAAAAATACAGTTACTAAAAGCTATCTGATACTTATAATCAGAGGAATGAAAAGTACCTAATTTAATGTGAAACAGCTATTTAACATGATATCTGTATACTGCAATTTTGGGTCGATCATATCATTGATATAAAGGAAAATGCAAACACTGTGTTCCAAAATAATTAGATGAAATATATTGTTATGACAAAATAGTGCAATTCTCTTGAGGGGTATTTTCCTAAGTCTGGTAACTTTCTGGTTTCTGTCAAAGTGAATCTAAGCACTTGAACATTGCTGTCATCAGCAGTTTGTTTATGGTAGGTTTTGGTTATATTTTCTTCTTATTTCTGGGATTCTTTATTAGGTATTTCTTTTCTCTGAGCTCAAACACAGTCAGTCTTATGTAATTTCTTTGATTTTCAGCATCTATTGATCATAAATAAAAATGGGGAGAAGTTTTATATAAATAAAATCTTTTAGGCATACTAGAAAACGCGGGATGGGATCGTGGGATGGACTCATGGGATGGACCCATGGACTCGAAATGGGATGGACCCATGGACCCAAAATGGGTTGGACTCATGGGATGGACTCGTGGACTCTAAATGGGATGGGATGTTGGACCCAAAAATGGACCCATGTTTAAATTTACCTCTATTTTTTTTATATTCATTTTTTCAATTTATTGAAATGAAATGTAGAGAAATGGGGATTTGAATCAATTAATTTTTATTAACCTTTCCTCTTCTTCAAACAATTGTACAGCGCTACATGGTAGTAAAAGACATAAAATATCAAGTTCCCAGTGTAAATTTGCTTATCTGATTTTCTTACCTACCACACTTACATAATGTGGTAGGTCAAAAAGAAGAATACCATCTACCGATGTAACACATTTTCAGAATTGAAGGATTGTAAGAGACATTTTAATGGTTAAATTTTTTATTGCTAACTAATTACAGTCACTTTAAGAACAAAACATAATATTTTTATTGAAAACCGAGAACAAACGGACAAAACTATTTTACAAGGAAAACCAGAATAGTATACTATTACCTACTACCAAAAGATCATGTATAAAAAAATATATAAAAAAGACAAAACCACCCTGTTTTTGTGAAAATAATGAACCTGACCATGATAAAAAGTTCGTGCCTGTGTCATTGCCTCTCCTTTGGAAGCATGGAACCACCAGAACAACTAAAAAGTCAAAAAAGGTAAGCAAATTTTAGCTTTTTTTATTATACACTGCCTCCTAAAGAATTTCACATCCTAAATTTATGCCATTGACTCTTTTATTTGAAAATAGGCAAAAAATAAAAAAAATAATCATTTTGAATAGACTTTAATATTGGGGAAAGTAAAAGGTGTATTTATTTATTTTATGATGATATTGCTTTAGGGACAAAATTACATAGGTAGTTTTTTTTTATTCTATAAATTTAATCAAATATATTTAATTCATATTATTAAATATACTATACTTGCATTGATTACTTTTTTAAAACTAAAAATTCAAGTTTCTAGCTTAATTGCTTGTTTAATTAGAATATATTTTAGTGATCATAAACAAAAGAGCATACTTAAGTATCACATATAAATTGTCCATGTCGGTATGCCTCATTTCATCTTCATTCATTCAATCAACAAGTGTTTATTTTTCTGTATTTGACAGGAATTGTTTTAACATATATATAATGATTTAGTAGACAAGCATTAGCAGTGTTGCTGGGAGGGAATCATAAATATATAGTTGAACGGTTCTTTCAAAATGTTTTCCATTCTTTTGAATCCCTTTATCTAGTATTTCATCTTAATGTATTTATACTTTTACGATTTTTTGACCAATAAGTAAAAAAGAATATTCTTTAAATCAAAACAGATAAAAAATCATTTAATCCCAGATGTATAACTTTTTTTTAATTAAAAAAACAAACATTCATTTATAATGAGATGTTTTACGTAAAGATTCAAATGTGTATGAAATTTTCGTTCTAAAAAAATATGTTTGACTTTTATAAAAGTTTAACAAGATTTAAATTTTAAGATAAAAGTTAAGGTACTAAAACAATTACTTCACCTGTTTATTTATTGTAGATCTGCACTGTTAAGACTGGAAAGAAATATTGAAGAAAAAGAAAAAGATGAATGGGAGGTATGTAAAATTGTAAATTTAGAGCTTAATATTTTATTTATGTGAGTCTAGTTGGCAGTTTCTATGATAATGATATTTTTGCATTCCACTGCCGTCAAATCCTCTGTCACAGCACAGATTTGCTGGAAAAACAAGGAATTTTGCACGATGATTAGGCAATAAAAAGACAGGGGTTATCTGATAAAAGCATGATATATTGACAGCAATAATTGGTGGCACGGTTCTTGTGCTATCAAATATAAAAAGATATTTATACCCCCGCTTTGAAGAAGAGGGGGTATACTGGTTATCCTCTGTCCGTCCTTCTGTCTGTCCGTCCGCCCTTCCGTAGAATTAAGGTCTGTCGGATATCTACTTCCTGTTTACCGACTTAGTCAGTTTTCAACATTACTAGTCAATTGTTGAAAATTTTCGTAACATTTTTCTCAGCAACTACATATCACAGTGACTTGAAATTTAGTAAATGAGTTCAGTATGAGGTCCTTTATTGCGAGTATTGAAATTGGGTCTTTATGATATCTACTTCCTGTTTACCGACATAGTTCATTTAGGGGATAGCGGGGGTATAATGAATGAGATTCCTTGTTGTTGCAATTACCTAAAAACGAAAGAATATGGAATATGTGCCAAAAAGACATGATCCACATATTGAAATGATTTTAATAAATGTACAAAAGCAAAATTTCACTGCGTGTGAAGCGCTTTTCTGGATTAACCTTCATCAGACACGCTAGGAGTAGAAACTTGGAAAACCGGTAGAATATTAGATTTGATTACAAAAATGCCAAAAAATATTACAACAATGACGAAACAGAAAAAAATTATCATTTTTTAAAAAGAAACAGCCAAACGTTGTCAAATTTTGGAAATATGTAAACTGTGTCTTTCAAACACATATTCCAGTACTCGAAAATATATAAGAGCATACAACTGTTAGCATACAACCTAATTTACATTGATTATCCATGCATGCAGTTATCCCATAAAATAATGAAATTTAATTCATTTTCAATTATAACAGATATATTTCATTAACTTCGCAATGCATTGTATGTGTATGTATGTATGTTATGCTATGAGAAATGATGGGAAAAAAATATTTTGTCTCGACATGCAACTGAACAAAAATCTGACCGGAACAAAAAAGCCCCCCCCCCACCCCTTTCAAGTTAATGCGTCAGTCCTTACACATCATTTAAGTTTGGTTCTTTTCGGACAATTTTTTAACTCACCTGGCCAGGTGAGCTTATGCCATCACTATTCGTCCGTCGTCGTCCGTCGTCCGTTAACAATTTCAAAAATCTTCCTTTCTGAAACCACTGAACCAATTTAACTGAAACTTTGCAGGAATGGTATATGACATGTTGGCAACAAACGATCCTCATTTTAAAATGATTTGATAAAAAAATGGCCGCTGTTACTTAAAATAGAACATAGGGTAAAATCACTTAAAATGCCTTATAACTCAGCAACCATAACAGATAGAAAAAATCCGAAGGATCTTAGGCTCTTCAGAATCAAAAGCTCTACCAAAGTCTCCATTGGATCGAAGTTGTCAGATGACCATTCATAGGGGTTATGGCCCTTTTAAGGTGAAAAATAACGTTTTTTTTCATGTTTTGGCCTATATAATGAAAACTATTGCAAATAGAGAAAAGCTGTTGCTTGCTTAAATGTTCAGCTCATTTAGCTCTACAAAAGTCTCCATTGGGTCGAAGTTCTCAGATGACCTCTCATAGGGGTTACAGCCCCTTCAAAGTGAAAACTAGCTTTTTTCATGTTTTTGGCCTATAGAATGAAAACTATTGCAGATACAGACAAGCTGTTTTCTTGCTTAAACATTCAGCTCATTTAGCTATACAAAAGTCTTCATAGGGTTGAAATCAAGACCAGGTGAGCGATTCAGGCTCCTGGGAGCCTCTTGTTTTCATTTATAAATTGAACTTTGAAATATAGGGTTGACATGTTTTGTTAGAGGGCTTGCTCACTACCTTTATCCTTCGAATCATAGACATATGACTAATTATATGTTTTATATACCCGCACTGGAAAAGTATATTGTATATTGTGATAGGGAAGTCCGTCCGTCTGCCCATCCATTACACCTTAGGATACCCATCTCTTATCCACAACTCCTCCTAAATCATTTGATGGAATTTCATGAAACTTACTCACAGTATTTTTAACACGATGTAGATTTGCAAACTGGGTGCCCGTCCGTACTTCCATTACACCTTAAGGTACCCATACTTAGATACGCAACTCCTCCTAAACCCCTTGATGGATTTTCATGAGACTAACACATAAAATTTGTAACACGATGTAGATGTGCACTTTTAATTTGAAATTTTATGAGAAAGATTTTAAGTTTTCTCACAGCAAATCATGGACTTAGCTGTACATCATAGGGTACCCATCTCTAATCCGCAACTGCTCTTAACCCCTAAATTGATTTGCATAAGACTTACACACATTCTTTGTGACTTAATTTAGATGTGCTTTTATTTCAAAATTTGATCAAAGTGAATTTTTTGGTTTTCTAATGGAAAACATGGACTTATTTTTATACGACCACAAAAAAATTGTGGACGCATAATGTTATGATGCTATCGTCGTCCACGTCATTGTCGTCTGTGTCGTTGGCTGTTAATTTTAGTAAATACACAATAACTTTAGTTCTAGTTATCTGAAAGCAATGAAATCTGATGATGATATTCCTTATCATTAAAGGATGTATGGGATTGAATTTGGGGGTCCCTCATTTTGCGTTAAGAAATGAGGGACCAAAAAAGGGACCAAAATTGCAAACTTTTTTGTTTGTTCCCATAATAACCTTTGCTCTGGTTTACAAAATGCTGTGAAATTTTACAATAATGTTTCATACCATAAAAGGATGAATGGGATTGATTTTTAGGCCCCCCTATATTTGTTCATATATAAGGGGCTCAAAAGGGGCAAAAAATGCAGCTTATTTATTACTGATCCAATTTTGATTTTTTTGCATGTCTAGTTTTTGTCAAGTTAAGTCAATACAAAATAAAGGATTAATTATTGCAACCTCTAATTTTTTACTTGCGAAATTGGAAGCCAAAAAGGGCCAAAATCGAAACTGTTATTTATTGTCTGATTTCAAAAAATGTTTTTGATAATTAATTCTTGTCAAGTAGTTAATTTACAAAATTGAGGATTAATTTTGTGACACCCCCTCTCCCTAATTGCTGTTAGGGCAGAGATGAAAGTAGCGGATACCGGCCTTCATTAAGGACCAAAATGGAAAGTATTTCTCTAATTGTAATATATTTTGAGCTGCTTTTGAAAAAAAAATGAATTCCTTATGAAATTTGGGTGGAAAGTCCAACAAATGCTTCATGTGTCAAAAAACTTTGTATTTACATTTACATTTGATTATACATGTAGAAACCTGTATTAGGTTTTATTTTGTTACTAGTACCGGTATGTGATTCTACTTAACTATGACGTAAATACAGTATATAATTTTATACTTATTTGTTATTATCATTCTAGATCCAGATACTATGAAAATCGTTTAAAATATCACCTACATATCTACTTTAATCGTTAGAAAATACATAGAAATACTTAAGTAAGGTATAGCAGCGTCTGAATGTAAAGAATGTTATGTTTTATTTGCAGACATTGACAGAGCCAGAAGAACCTGTACTTGGAGTGAAACGCGAAGCTTCACCATCATGTGTGAGTATATAAATTTGCATGATTTAAAAAAAAAACATGTACTAATTTGATGCTTACTTGTACCCTTTTTAGCTCACCTGGACCGAAGGTCCAGGTGAGCTATTGCCATCACTTGGCGTCCGTCGTCGTCCGTCGTCGTTAACATTTTTCAAACGTTAACTCCTCTAACACCATAAGTCCAAAGGCTTTTAAATTTGGCACAGTTGTTAATTAGCATAGGTAGTATAAAACAAGCCTGGGGATTTTTGATTCGTTGAAAAACATGGCCGCCATGGCTAAAAATAGAACATAGGGGTAAATTGCAGTTTTTTGCTAATTACTCAAAAATAGTTAGATATCAAAATTCTGATGGGAGACAAAAGTGATCAGCATCTCAAGATCTATCTGCTCTGAAAATTTCAAGAAGATCCAACAACCGATGTAGGAGTTATTGCCCTTTTTCTGGATTTTTTTTCAAAATTTTGCACTTTTTTAGCCCTATATCTTGAAAACTATACAAGATATTTCAAAAATTCAAATTGCATATGATTAAGCACATCAAGATCTTCATTTCATGTAGCTAGGTCAAAGCTGTAGAACCATTTTTGTAAGAGTTATGGCCCTTAAAGCATCAAAATTTACCATTTTTCATTACTTTTCCCCTGAATTTCAAGGATTAACTTGTTTGACACGGTAAAACCAACTGCATCTTAACATGGCACATTTCTCAGCAACTATTTATCGTAGGCTTTTGATATTTGGTATGTAGCTTCAGGTAGAGGTCCCATATTGTAAGATACGTTTTCAGATCTGTCGATCAACTACTTCCTGTTAAACGAGCCAACTTAAATTTTATTCACTAAATTTTCAGAGTTGAAAATTTTCGTCACAGATTTCTCAGCAACTATTTATCATAGTCTTTTGATATTTTGTATGTAGCTTTAGGAGTCCCATATGGTGGGATACATTTTCAGGTCTGTCACTCTTTTACTTCCTGTTTAACGAGCCGACTTGGAACGACAACAACTCTGACCTTTTATTCCTAACTCGAAATAGATAATCTCTTTCCATAATGTGGACACCTGGGGGTATGTGAGCGTGCTCACTAAGGTTCTTTCATTATGTAAGAATCTTGATATTAGGTATAAAGCATCAACATATGGGGTCACACATCGTGGAATTTAAATTTAAAGGCATGTTGCCCATGCACAACAAATCTGGTTTGAAAATGGGGGATGAAATAGACGACAATTGGAACACCTTTCACTGGTCAAGAAAAAGCAAAGTTTTGAAGATTTTTAAACCATTGAAATAGACAATCTATTAATAATAAAGGCCACTGATGATTATTACCACTTAAAAAAAAGAAAGTGAAAGATAAAAACCTTTCTTAAAATAAAAGATTTATTAGATATATATTTTGTTAATGAAAGATCTATCTAAAGTTATATTAAAGAGCCAAAGTAAAAAAAAAATCTTTTATTGTATTTTTCACTTACAGGATTATCATTCAGCTATAAAAAGAATAAAAAGAAATGAGAATATTCCACATGCGGTAAGTAACTTAAAATGTTAATAGTTCTTGCTTGTAAGACCAATCATCCCTAAGACTCATGACATGTCTCAGATTTTGATGATTTTTAATTGACAATTTAGTTGAAATTGAGCAAAAAAATAATGCCCCAATTTTCAGCTTAAAATTAAATGTCTCATACCCATTGAGGGGGGGGGTAACTTCCATTATAAAGGTAGGTAAATATGTGCGGCAAAAAAGGGTCTACTTTTTGAGGTGTCCAATATGTGAATAGGGTTGAAGTTTCAGATGTTGCATATATAGAAAAGTGTACTTTTCACAAATGTCATAAATCAAGCGACCGAGCCCCCACATTTTGCGTCTTTGTGACCATAATTGTACATGCATTTGGTAACTTTTACGAGTCAAACTTTGATTTTAATAGAATACCTATAAAATATGCAATGTTCAAGCATTTTTTATGTAATTTCAAATGCATTAACATATATGAATGGGTTTCTTTTTCAAGCAGGCGCATATATAAATGGGGTGGGTACAAAATCTCTGGCCCGCATATCTGTAACCGAAAATACTTGGACTTTTAAAAAATGTGCTTTTTATGCCCCGCCATCAAAGTTGGGGGGCATATAGTTTTTCCGTCTGTTCGTCCTTCAGTCCGTCACACTTTAGTTTTCCGCACTTTTTTTCGATATCCTTGCATATATTCAAAAGGTTTTTGGTATGTGAGTCTACCATCATGAGTTACAGGTCAAGTATGAGTTTCGTTCCGGTCCACTGATTTTGACCTAAATTACGGCCCTTGGACTTAATGGTATGATGCAGTCGTTGTCATTCATCCTCCATCATCGTCTTAACTTTAATGTCCCAACAATAACTTCAACAAAACCGCTACAAGTAGCCAATGTCCCCTGCCGCCACATTAAAGATAATATAGTCTTATTATTTGTGTAACTTTGTCAATTAAAACCCAAAATAGCATGAATATGCATACAACCTCATACTACGATGTATAATGAATAAATCTTTTGAGAGCAAAGTCTGTTCTGCAAACTCAAAGGGGCCCACAACAGTGGCCCACAATGAGTTTATATGGCCTACAAAACATTAAGTGGATAAAGTTCCCTAGCTCTTATAAAACTTGTCAAACCAAAATGATAATGCAATGTGATCAAATACATAATCATATGATGACAAACAATCCTACAAAATTTCATCAAAATCAGTCGAGGGGTCTCAGAGGAGTTGCGAATTGTTTCCATGACCTAAAACATTCAAAGTAGATAAAGTCCTATTACTCAAATTTCAAAAAATATGAAATAATCTTTTGGTGATTTTCTTACTATAAATTCGCACAAAGTAGTTCAAGATTATTTGATTATTTTAGCATAATTTGCAGGTCATTCTTTTTCAAATGACATAATTTTTATCGCAGAAAAAAAAAACTTGGATGTCAAAATTATAGTTGTCCATATAAGAAAATGGTGACGTTATAAATTTCCTCTATCAAAATTATTGTCATTTTGGTACAACACATGTAAAAATTATGTTAAGTTACTTATAAAAAAAGTCAAGTATTTGCCATCTTTCAGAAACTCTAAGCATGAAAATCCATTCAAAAACAGCTTAAATATTTATTTTTCAAAATTTGTGATTTAACAAAGAAACTAATAGGAAAAATAAAAAAAAAGCGAATACTTTTGACACAAGACAGTATATTTTGTTTAGTTATAACCATACCTCATTAATTGCTTAGCATATTGAAAATAGTTTTGCCTCATTTCAAAAAGGTGATTAATATTGTATAAAAAACTAAGTTCAACACGCTATGATCATATCATGATATGCTTGTCATAGTTTATTTTTAGTCTAAAAGTAACATTCTACAACTTATTTTAGGTTGATGGAGATGTTGCCATATATATCAGTTCTGATAGTGAAGTTGACAATTCCCCAACTAAAATTTCCAACCATCGAAGCATAAATGGTAGTGAAGAAAATGTGACCCGAAACATTTATCAGGAGTTGAGTTCTTCGGAAAGCGATGACATCGGCAGTCCAAAACCATCATTACAACTTTCTCAAGATCCTCAAAATGATGATTTGGTTATGAGTGATGTAGAAATTGAGGCCAATACTGAAAGTAGTGACTCAAATATTGAATATTACAATGATATTCTTAATCTTCCCATTTTATTGCGTGATCAAACTGGCATGAGTACCCTTTTAGCATCAAAGTACATAATATCATCAAACCCAAACAGTCAATTGGTTGCAAAAACCGTTCCATATGACATTTACCAAAACGTTGCATTTCTTATTAGCAGTAGCGCTGTAGGACACTGGAAAAATGCCCTTTGTGATGGAATGGGATCCTGGCAAAACAACGGTTTAAAAACAAAATATGTTCAGTTGGCGAATCACAGTACATCGTTTATTTCTCGTTATGAGTTTGGATTGCCAAATACCTATAAGGTCATGCGTACCCAGTATGTAAACAAAAGTGATGAAACACTACACAAGATAGTCATCCGTGCCATGGATTGCAATGACAAAGAAGAAGATCTCCTATTGGTACAATATTACTTCACTATGGAGGAGAGAGCAGTAAATATTAAACCACATGGAAATTCTAAGACCAACAAAGCTTTTGTAAGAACCAACCATACAACTTTGGAGGATATCAAACAACTGTCTTCAACAAAAAAACCCAAAGAGATATTTGAAAATATACTAGAAAGGAGAGGTGGGGTTATTGGGTTAAGTCATCCTGGAGAACTTCCAAAAAACAGACAACAAATTTCCGATATCAAAAAGTCATCAAAAGAAGAGAATGAAAAAGATGATCTCAAAGTCTTGTTGGACTACATTGCCAATCAAAAAATGAAACCCAAAAATACCTTCATGTTTGAAGTCACAACAGATCCGGAATTAACCATTTTCATATCAGAAGAAACCCAACTCAAAGAAATAGAAATCTTTTGTACCAATCCTGGAAATTTTTGTATTTTAGGAGTAGATCCAACCTTCAACATTGGGAATTACATGGTCACAATTACACAATACCGAAATCTGAAGCTTAAATCTAAACGTAACGTCCCGCCAGTCATGCTGGGTCCTGTCCTTATTCATCAGCGAAAGCTGCAGAACTCTTACTTCGAAATGCCTTGCAAGATGATAAAACACAACAACAAGATAGAAGGACTTTTGGCCTATGGTACAGACGGAGAGCATAATCTCCAAAAAGCATTCCAACTGTTCTTTCCAAATGCTCTACATCTCTTGTGTGATCTTCACATGAAAGATAATATTAAGTCAAAACTGTCTTCCCTACAGATAAACAAAACAACGGCCAGTCAGTATATGGAAGATATCTTTGGTAGAGACTTTGAAACCGAAAGAAAACCAGGATTGGTAGATGCAAGTTCTACAACTGATTTTGATGCTAGACTGATGGCACTTAAAGACACCTGGGTCAAACGACATAGTAATGGTCTAGAGTTTTTTCTCTACTTTTTAGAAGAAAAGGCAACATTGATCAAAAACCACATGACAGCAGAAATTAGGTCTATGTCTGGACTAGGTTACCCACCAATAAAGTATACCCAAAATGCAAATGAATCCATCAACAGTGCATTTAAACGGGGATTTAACAGAAAACTTAGTTTAACCGAATGCGTGAAAAAGGTTCAACACTATGTAAAGTCGCAACAAGAGCAAGTAAGACTTGCTGTTATATCCGGCGGAGGAGAGTATCAAGTGATGGATGACTACTATAATCTAATGGTTGAAGAAAACACGTTCTACAGAATGGGAGAGAGAAGCAGAGAAGCTATCATGAAAAAATTTTTCCAAGCACCAGTCGTCCCTAAATCATCAATTTCCAGAGAGGGTCCAAAATCATGTGGTACCAGTATTGTCTCACAGTCCATTAATTGGTCAGTACCGATAAGTCAGTGTGGGGTAACAAAAGTTCCGTATGAGGTAATGGAAGATATGTACCAGAAAGCTAGTACCATCTTGAACAAAACAGAACCAATTGTACGGGCCCCCGGAGAAACAGAAGGCAACTTTTTTGTTCTTAGCTTATCTGGCGCTGCTCCCCATTTCATTAGAGTTATAAACAAGAATGGAAATATTGTCTGCGACAATCAATGTATCCGATGGAAGACATACAAGATGTGCCCCCATATACTTGCACTTGCTAACACGACTGAAGGTTTGCTGAAGAAGTTTCTGGATTGGCACAAGACATTAAAGGAGCCAGGGACAAATTTGATGGCATTAACCACCTTCGATCTTCCAAAAGGTAGAGGAAAAAAAGCTGCAAAGTCAACATCAATACGAAAATGTCCAGCAACTGCTAAAGCTAAAGAACCACCATTAAGATACATTGATGATGTAGCATCAACCTCAGCAATTCAACACAATGACAATGCAGTTCCAAAACTCCCTGAACCTATTTCGGGGTCATACATGGTTTCCCTTCTTGGTTATTGTAATCGTAATGTCACCAAATGCTACGGATGCCAAGGAAACCTTAAGTATGAAAACACTATTCCAAAGTCACCACGTGACATTGTAATTGTAACAAAAATGAAGAGAAAGTTTTTGAAAGATGGGATTGAGAGAGAAGGCACACTTGGTAACGTTTACTTTCATTTTAATGAGCAATGTGTCAAAAGTAAGGATTCATACTTCATGCCATGTTTGTTGTTTTGTCCCGATGAATTAAAACCTTGCTTAAATAATGATCATAGGGACCTCCTACGGAATGCAAATGTTAAACTGTAATGTTTTCAGCATAAAGCATTAAAAACAGTTCATGCTTGAAATTCTAAATATTATTAGTAAACAGCTTATTTTTCTCTCTAATAAGCAAATTAAGATGTAAAAATCAATCTGCATTGTGATTGTAATGGCAGCTCATTTTATGGGTCATCTTAATGTGTAATGCTTTTTAATTGACGGTTTGGTAACATAATATACATTATATTTGATATAGATTTGTGTTTACTTTATGAAAGACAGTTAATATAGTGTCCCAGAATTTAAAAACTTTTTAAAAATCTTTATTTGAAGAAAAAATGTGTTTTTAAGATTGTCTTTAAGCATAATATTGCTTCAAATTTATACTTTAAAAGAAAGAGACTGTTCCATACAAAAGTGTAACACGCTATTTTGTAAAATATCTACTAAATGTTCATACATTTTATTGATTTCTTTTTACAATAAATATCAATTTATTCATGATTTTATTGATATCTCTCTGTGATGAGTGAAACAAGTGTGTAAAAATATCTCGTTCACTTTTGGTATTCTGTGGTCAGGTGAAACTGCTGTTTCAATTGTGTTTGTATTTGAGTTCATTTTCGGCAGTTTGTTTTTTTTTTTTGTTCTATGCTTTTCATTGTCATTTATGTGTGGCATTTTATATTGACCAGAGCACCTCTGATGAAAATTGAATAGAGAAAACACCAGTCAAGTGTTGCAATATTTATGGATTGCAACAAAAGTCAAGGTCTGACAAAAAAAAACATATGCACACAACAGGCACCTGGCAATATTTACAAAATAATAGAACCACTTGAATTTAAATCATATATCATCATATTGAGGCTGGTATGAAAGCTTTTACCTTGGTTTATAATCTTTTGAAGAGAAGAAAACTGATTGTTTCAAATTCAATGACAATAGAAAGTCACAATTTTAAGGAAGCAATTTTTCGTCATCTAAACATTTAAAAAAAATCTGCTATAAAAAGGTGTAGAATTAATAAAATTACTGAACATGGATTATCAGTCTCCAATGTCAAAGAAGAGCAACATACACGAAAAAATTGAAATAATTAGTAATACATAAGAAAATTGTTGGTTTAATGTTTTATGGTGTAGAATTATTTTCAGTAGTTACACAATAAAAATTGTAAGACACAATTGGTAAAGTGTAAAATAAGTGGGAAGATTTCAATATATACTTTCAATGATATAGCTAAAATTAAGTTAAAGAAAAACTTAAAGACAAAAAAGTCTGAAAGAGGGGCAGACATGTGTTGTGGAGACATTACAAAAAAGAATCAAACAATCAATCTAAAGTCATCCATGAACACAAAGAAAAAACAATGTTATAAATACTTTTTATGAATACACACCTGGACCAGGTATTTCATGAGACCAAAAAAATCCGTAATTTTACGTAAAAAACCAACAGATCCACATTTAAAAGATAACGGCAATTAATCCTTTTGACATAAAAAAATAATGAATTTACAAACAAATTGAACCAAACAAATCAAACAGACTCCAAATTATTCTGACGTTCTAGCCAAAAGGAAATTATTGTTTATACCAGGCAAGCAAATGTGTAATTCATTAGTTTCCTTTTCAACATACAAAAAATAGTACTTGTAGTAAATCAAAAAATGTCAGAGATAAGAAAACTAAGGCTTTACAATTGTCATTTCAACATGAGATAAAGTGTTGATAAAATACTAGATAAAAAGAGATGATAACATTAACTGATACTAATGGCTTCTATCTATTAAAAGATTGGTTAAATTTTTGCATTAAAAAAAAAATAAACATAGAAAAAATTTAAAATGAGTCCATTTGAGTCCATCCCATTTTTGGTCCACGAGTCCATCCCATGTGTCCATCCCAAGAGTCCATCCCATGAGTCCATCCCATTTTGGGTCCATGGGTCCATCCCATTTCGAGTCCATGGGTCCATCCCATGAGTCCATCCCACGATCCCATCCCGCGTTTTCTAGTATGCCAATCTTTTATACCACTATGTCATAAAATGTAACAAGATACCCTGCATTAATCATGCTTTATCAGTAGATAAGGCTAAATTCCTGAAAGACCCCCCTCATTAATTATCATAAACTTTCATTTAGCACCCTCTACAGTCCCGTGGTATAAATCAGTTATCCCCCATCGGGCATCCGCCCTCAGGGGAATAACTAACATGTAGAATGTATACAAACTTCTAAAACTATCAAATATATACAAAAGAAGTAATTACTAGACTACAGACACTTGCAGTCTTTACGGAAAGCCCTAAGATATGGTTAGGACAAACTCTTGGTTTCCTAACTCATTAATGTAGGATTTGAAAATGATTGATGGGGTTTGACCAAGAAAAGGAACCATCTGATAAAAATGTGGATACTCAAGATAACAAATAATTTGTTTTCTGTCCTTTTCAGTATGTTCAGGCTTATTGCAAACAAAGGCTTCTTGTACATGTAATTATTTTGTGTCAATAGTTTTGTGCAAGGGTTACAGACAAAAAAACTCCATGAAAATTGAAGGTGAGAGTGATCTTAACAGTATCATGAAACAATCTGTAAGTAGTTCTGTATTTTAAATCCATGTTGCAAGGTCATATTTTAGAGTATACCGAGCTATTACTTATATCATACAGTAAATTGGCTGGTAGTTGATTGAGGAATTGTGAAGGAAATTAACCATATAATATACAAATCTTTCTGTTTACCATTCATAATAATGTCAAAAAATTTTCTCTGCTTTATGTTTCTCATTACCAAAATCACCTGTTTTATAGTTTCCTGTGTTAAAATGTGTTATACAAATTGTTTTTTACTGAAATGGATTCATCATTTCTGGCTATTTTTATACCTCACATTTGCATGTTTGTGTGGACAAAATATCTGTACTGTTATCTGCAGAGGGTGCCTTATTGTATGACAAAAACAGATCAGCTTAATTTGACTCAAAATACTGCAAGTTTCTCTGAATTTTTTTTTATAATCTTGTAGATATAGGCTGTGACTCTATGCTTCAAGACAATAACTTTTGGGCAGATAAAATCTTCCTTTATTTGCCCATGGTATTTAGTACTGAACAACAAACCTCTTTTGTCCAAATTAGTGCTGTAGTTTCTTCTCATGCACAGTAAGTCATTTTTCTGCATTATCACAAATCTTGAAAAAGCTATGTTTCAATTATGATTTTGCTCATATAGGTCAAATTATTTTCTTCAGACTAATTCAATTTCTTCACTTTCCTGGATATGTTTCCACCCATCATGACATGATAACAAATTCATCTGCAAAGATTACCAAAAACCATGTAAACATTCTATCCATTGATTACGAAATTGTATGAAGAACCGTAAAGCACTACAAAAATCCAGTCTCCCTGACCTTTTTCTTTAATTAGAGGATAAATTTGTATCAAACTTTAATTGTAATTAATGATTCTTTAAACGAAAAGCTAAATGAAATGCTTACTGTATAAACTAACAGATTACTGCACAGAAGGACTGGGATCGTGGAAGGAATTTAATTTACTTTCCCCCTCGATCTCTAAGCTAAAGCCCTAATCAAATTTAGAATAGAAACCTACAAATCATCTGTTCCTTCATTAAGTTTGTTCGATTAAGCATGTGAGATAAGGAGGAAAAGCCTCACTATGTTGGTTAATATTCCATGCGATTTTAGAAACAGTATATCAATTATCTACGTCAAATTTTCCAGGAAATGGGCATGGATCTTATGATAATCTTGCTTCTGTCACCTAAAGTCAGTATCTCTGTGCTAATTCCATTAAATACTTTCTGCTTCAGATGTTGGATGATTTGATTTACCCCCATGTCTTCAGAAAACAGAATGGGAAAGCAGGTTCTACTATTGTTTGATAGGATATGTAACATCCATAATGTGATCAAAGTGATTACATGCACAAGGACGCAATGGGTTGATTCAAATTACAGCATTATGTAACATTTATACAGTATGACCTGTCTAAACCAAACCCTGAAGAAACCTATAACCTGTCTATCCCAAACCCTGAAGAAACCTAAAACCTGTCTAAACAATATCCTGAAGAAACCTAAGAAACCTGTCTAAACTAAACCTGAATAAACATTAAACCTGTCTATTCCAACCCTGAAAGACCTAAAAACCTGCCTTATACAAAGCCTGAAGAGACATAAAACCTGTCTATACCAAACACTGAAGAAACCTAAAACCTGTCTATTCGAAACCCTGAAGAAACCTAAGACCTGTCTTAACAATATACTGTAGAAACCTAAAACCTGTCTAAACAATATACTGAAGAAACCTTAAACCTGTCTATACCAAACACTGATGAAACCTTAAACCTGTCTATTCCAAACCCTGAAGAAACCTAAAATCTGTCTATTCCAAACCCTGAAGAAACCTAAAACCTGTCTAAACAATAAACTGCAGATACCTAGAACATGTCTTAACAATATACTGAAGAAACCTTAAACCTGTCTAAACCAATTCTGAATAAGCCTTAAACCTGTCTATACCAAACCCTGAAGAAACCTTAAACCTGTCTATACTAAAACTTGAAGAAACCTTAAACCTGTCTAAACCAAACCTGAATAAACCTTAAGCCTGTCTTTACCAAAACTTGAAGAAACCTTAAACCTGTCTAAACCAAACCCTGAAGAAACCTAAAACCTGTCTAAACCAAACCCTGAAGAAACCTAAAACCTGTCTATACCAAACCCTAAATTAACCTAAAACCTGTCTATACCAAACCATGAAGAAACCTTAAAAACCTGTTTAAACCAGGCCTTGAAGAAACCTTAACCAGTATAAACCAAACCTGAATAAACCTTAAGCCTGTCGTTACCAAACCCTGAAGAAACCTTAAACCTGTCTAAACCAAACCCTGAAGAAACCTAAAACCTGTCTAAACCAAACCCTGTAGTAAACCTTAAACTTTAACATGTTGGTTTTTTAAGTCCTTTTTAATTTCTACACATTTTAACCAAACACTTGATCATGATACTTCAATTCCAAAGGGCCTTTGATTAGACACTGGTTTCATTATACTCTGATATGAAATATTGAAAACAAAAATCAAGGCTACAACTTACTCTTCTTGCTGCTTATTGAAACCAAGGTCCAATAGACAGAAATTTTGAGGGAGTTATATTAAATATTGCACCAAATTATAAAAGGATAATGTGAAAAGGAAATATATATTTTATTTGCATGTGGAAACTTTAATATTTATTAATTTAAATAGATTTATGAGGTTCATCCCTTTGTCCATGATCTCCACTTGGAGGATTTTGATAAAATCTTAGATGAAGGAAGTACATCATATGAAATAGATAAATAAATGGATGGTGAAGCCACATTTAAAAGGTAAAAACTAAATAAGAAATATAAAGAAATAAAACCTTTAAAACAAATAAAACAAGAGTGCCCAAATTTTCGGACATAAAGTCCTTCTTCAGGGGCTAAAAAGTAGAAAGATGTTCACACATCGACTGACGAGGACAAAATGACATAAAATTGACTCGAAGAACATCACGTGGTATTTTAATCCTGAACTTGATGACTAATTTATAAATATTAAGAAAAGGTCTGTCTTTTTACATTCATACCAAAGGGTTGAAAAGTGCCTAAAAAATTGATAATTCTTTGCTCAAGGAACTGTCTTTGTTTTTCGCCGGTGCATGTTTCTAGGAGAACGGTCACCTGCATATCCTTGACGCCATGGTTTGGCAATGAAAAGTGCTGGCCGACTGGGCAATCTTCGCATTTGAGAACACTTCTCCTGTGTTCAGCAAATCTTTGGGTATTTGGGTATTTGGAAGAGAAAATGTTTTCTGAATACGTTGGTCCTGTTCCTGACCTTTACAAACGGTACATAGATGATGTTTTCGGTGTATCCTCTGATAGTGAAGATGATTTGAACTCGTTCATCAGCTTTGTCTCTTCCTATCACCCTGCCATTCAGTACACCTTTATAATCTCGCAAGAGAAACTCTCCTTCCTTGACTTGGAATGTAGCATCCTTAACGGCAAAATAGAAACGTCTGTGTTCTATAAACCCACTGATGCACACTGCTACCTGAACTACCAATCTTGTCATCCCCAGAGCTGCAAAAATGCCATTCCTAGGTCTCAATTTCTGAGACTTAAACGTATTTGCAGCAAAGAGGATGATTTTAAAGTTCAAAGCAGCACTATGAAATCATTCTTTGTCAAAAGGGGATATCCAAACAACATCTTGGATAAAGCTATCGACTCAGTTTCCCGGGTGACACGATCCAAGGCTTTGGAGCCCAGGTCAAGACGCAAGAAT
Source organism: Arcuatula senhousia (assembly GCA_963971305.1). Lineage (NCBI taxonomy): Eukaryota > Metazoa > Mollusca > Bivalvia > Mytilida > Mytilidae > Arcuatula > Arcuatula senhousia. The sequence goes on along the minus strand of OZ020303.1, from coordinate 65,247,913 downwards.
GACCGTATACCTTTGGTACTTACATACCACCCTCATAACATCGTTATACGGAACATTCTGTTGCGCAATTTCAAGTCCATCGTCTTGAAGGACGAACACATGTCGACAGTGTTCGACTCGCCACCACTGACTGCTTTTCGCAAAGGTAAGAGTTTGAGGCAACATCTTGTCTCCAGTTCATTTGACAAATCCAAGAGACGTCCTCGCTCTGACTTTTCAGGCACCAGGGGTTGTGGTCGATCAATCTGTGTCACATGTCCTTTTACCTGGGAGACTGAAGAGATAGTTGGCCCCTCCAACACCTTCAAGTTGAAGAACGGTTACACCTGCATCTCCGAAAATGTCATTTACGCCATCCGCTGTGCCAAGTGCCTTAAAATTTACGTAGGAGAAACTTGTCGTCGACTGGGTGACAGATTTGCTGAACACAGGAGAAGTGTTCTCAAATGCGACGATTGCCCAGTCGGCCAGCACTTTTCATTGCCAAACCATGGCGTCAAGGATATGCAGGTGACCGTTCTCCTTGAAACATGCACCGGCGAAAAACAAAGACAGTTCCTTGAGCAAAGAATTATCAATTTTTTAGGCACTTTTCAACCCTTTGGTATGAATGTAAAAAGACAGACCTTTTCTTAATATTTATAAATTAGTCATCAAGTTCAGGATTAAAATACCACGTGATGTTCTTCGAGTCAATTTTATGTCATTTTGTCCTCGTCAGTCGATGTGTGAACATCTTTCTACTTTTTAGCCCCTGAAGAAGGACTTTATGTCCGAAAATTTGGGCACTCTTGTTTTATTTGTTTTAAAGGTTTTATTTCTTTATATTTCTTATTTAGTTTTTACCTTTTAAATGTGGCTTCACCATCCATTTATTTATCTATTTTATTTATACATAAGCCACAGTGCAACATACTTTATTTATACATCATATGAAGGTGTGCATGAAATATTATTCAGGGGAGATAATTAGACTTTCATTTTTTTCTCAAATTATCGATGAAGCATGGAATACTTGTTTGTGGGCTTGATCAAAGAATTTCTTAAGTTTTGTTTGACCTTTTCATTCTTACTTGCATGTTTAGAACCAATGTTTCCTTTCTATTTTCAACCTTTTATTACCATATGTTTTGTCATTCCTATAGAAGAATTATATATATAGTGAATTTTACTTAAGATTGAAAGTTCAATAGGTTTTCTTAATTGAAGTTAATTCTGGTCTGATTCGTTTCTTGCATGTCTCGGGTATGACTGAGTTCTTAATGATCAAAACTTGGACAGAAAAAAGAATTCTCTTCAATATTTATTTTCTCCAGACACAACATCATGAAGGTTTACAGAATAACAAAGGTATTCAATCACAATTCTAACTTTAATTATTGTCTGGACGTTACACATATACATCTTTCATGAAATTTCTGATGGTAATTTCGAGGCACGGTCCCTTGCTCGGCACATTTAATGAAATAAGCTCTGATTATTTAAGAATAGTAAATCATACTGCCAGACTCGATCGCTACCATTGATTTTATAAACTTTTACCCCCGCTGAAAATCTAAATAAGAAACAACCATTTATAAAGCGGCAAAAAATTAAGATTAATTGTGTAAGTTTGGATATGGCTTATTAAGTTAATCCTTTTCCGTTTTTCAGGCCATCTAAATCTTAGCATGTTTCAGCATTGATGATAGCCATTAATTAACTTGGGGATTATTGATGTTTCCAAACCTGGCTTAGAACCAAAGACTTGGGATTTGTGAATAGGAAATTTAGCATTGAGAGTCAGCAAGCATGATTATATACATAATCGGCAGATAAAATTACAAACTCATGCATTCAAAATTGAATAAAGCATGTGATTGAAAATGCTTCAAAAGCAATATTTGTTGAGTGATTTGACCATAAAGCTTTGAAATTGTTAAAAGCTTTTCTAAATATCAAAATTTACTTTTTTGCAAATATCTGTATTGAAACTTGAAAGAGGATTGTTGTTAATGGTTTTAACCATGTAAACATTATATTTCTTCCTTTTGATGAGGGGGTGGTACATTAACTTCAAGATGAAAAAATATACATTAAAGTTATAAAACATGAAGCCATATTAAAGATATAAGAGACTTCAGAATAACCAGCATCTTTTTTATGGACCAACTCACAAGTAGGAGGTCAATATTAAAATATGTCACTTAATCTTCCAAAGGATCCATGAATGCAAATTGTCCTAATTTTTTTAGTTCATTTAGTTCATGAGTTTTAGGCTACTGGTATAATTTCTTTGAACAATGTTAATCTTGGATAAAACATCCTCTTAGGGGGCTTTAACCTAGACTTTCTTCATAGTTGACATTTTTTTAAAAAGTTTTCTAGGTCAATGTGACCTACAATTTGCTTCCCAAGTTGTCCTTTAGTTCAGAATTTGGAGAATACAAATGCTATCTAGTACATGAAAGCTTCAGTGTTGAATAACGCTTTCCTTATATATTTGGAGCATGAACATATTAAGTTAATATGTAATGCTTAAGATAAAAAATCAATCCATTTATTGTTTGTAAATGAACTACCAGCAGAGCTTTTGACAAAGCCGCTTGTCCTTTACTCAACCATCATTGACCTTAAGAGTTCATCAAATGTGTCTCATCATTTGAATTGACTGACCTTATAATCATTACTTTGGTGACTTTTTTTGACAAATGGCTTTTATAAAAAAAGATCCCATAAAAGTTCAGTTGATGATTAAAAACTATTTATGATCATCTTTAAATGAGGAAATGTCCAATTTATCGTGTTGTCAATTATTGTTATCAAAGCCTTGTTATGATGTTCACTGGTCTGCGGACTGTTATTTTATGCAAATTAGCTGCCACGAAAGAAAGGATGATAAAAGAATCAAGTACAAAAAAATGTGTCTAATCTCTTTTATGAGTTATAATTATGTCTAATTTTTTATGGAAGTTGATATGTTAAAATTACAGTTTAGGGCACAACAGTCAAAGATCAAGTATTTAAAGTGACCACATTTAAGTCCCTGTATGACAGGTCATTGTCACTTACAATATTTATGTAAAATGTCACGACTTTTGGTAGATTGTAGGAATTAATGAAATCAGCTTTCTGGATTCCATTCTTCAGACAATATTTTCCTACATAGTTGTTTTAAACATATGTCCTGTATTTTATATCACATTAAAAAAAGGCATACCTGAATATACATTTCAGTGGAGAATTAAGTGGGAGGGGGGGCTGAATTTCAGGATTTCTCTTTAGTGGGCTGACCATGTTGAAGTCCTCTTTTGAAAATTTCTTGATTTTATACTGGTTTCTAAATTGAAGTGAACTCTCTAATATCATTTCGTTTTCTAATCATTCTTTTTCTTTAAGGTTTGAAAAATTGATAAGTAACTGTCTGAATGGTAACGACAGGTGTGAGGTATATAGCTACTGTCCATGCTTAATGAACTAGAAGACAAACTAGCCTACCTGTTAACGAGTTTTCTCACCTTATAATGGTTTTCTCTGGTCAGGTTATTTCAGGTGAACCACTCAAGTGAAGTGGTCTTAAAAGTTCACTTTAAAAGTGTTTAAACTTTAGGAAGAACAAACATAGTAGGCCACGGTGACTTGTGTTGGAGAAAAGTAAAATATTGATTCATAAAGTTTGGAACCCTTACTCTACAACCATGACAACAGAGTTCTTTACTCTTGGTTTTCATAGCATCATTAATTCAACATAGTCCCAGATAAAGTAAATTACCACAAGTTGAAATACTGCAAGTTTAAAAAAATACAGAGACACAATATCCTTACTGACAGTCTCAGAGCCTTACCAAGATGTCTGCTTTTATAATGAGTTGTTCAAGTACATGTAGAAATGTACTCTTAGAAAATAAAAAAAATTCTTACAATTAAAAAAGAAAAGAAAAAAAGACAGATATCTTTTCATATTATATAGTTTGTTGAGTGCACTAAATTATAATTAGGGAAAATTTCTATAAAGACAGTATGTAAAAGCACCAATTGAACCATATGCCCAGCAGCTCTTGAGAAGTTTGAACAGACTTATATTTCTGAATGTATTGTATAGAGAAGAAACTTTTTTTCCCATTCATTGATCTGATTGGCATGGAGCAAAATATTGTATGTTTGTTAACCTAACACCATTTCATCTAAGCATTATCTCTCTAAAAGTGTCTTTCAACTGAGGTTTATAAGTTATTTTTACAGTGACTGATCCAGAGACCCCCTCTTTCCTTGAAAAATATTGTTAAATTTGCAGCTAAATATCCTGGACTACCCTCTAGACTGAACTCCCCTTTTTGCAAATTTTTGAATCCCCCTGTTTTATTATAAGCTATAATACAAAGACCTGTATTTAGTATCATTAGAAGGGCTGTAATAAACTTTTTCCGATTGCAGATTTTAAGACCCTATATTTTATCAAAAGGGTATGCGCCCAACTGAATTTGTGGACCACATTTTAATATTTACCATCTAGACTCTCAACAGATTGCAATCTCTTACTCAAGCCTTTTGGTTTGTTTGCACAGTTGCAATAGTTATTGAGAAATTTGACAATTTATAATTGTCAATATGTACTTAAATTCTGAAAAGATATTGTTATCAATGAAATAAATATGATATTTATGGAAATTATTGATGCTTAAGGTGTAGGTAATATCAATAGACAAATGCTCAAGTAATGGTTAAATAAAATGTTGCACCTCTGAAATATTACACAGGAGGTGGAGAACAGGTGGTAGAGTGTTTGTTTATATATTATAAGGTTAATTTGTGTAAACAACCTTAAGTGCATTTTTGTCACAATTTAACATTTTGTTCAAACATAAACTTCTGGTTGAAGAAATGAAATAGGTATTTTTAATGCTGCTGTAATTTGATTTTCTGATGAATTTTTATTGGGGCATTCACACCAGTTGTTAGAGAAGGTGATTTGTATATGCATACATTTATATTGGATAAGTGAGATTTGGGAAACTTCTGTTCAAGCATTGCTTTTATGCTGAGGTAGGGAAATTAAAAACTGTTTGAACTTTTAACATCACATAAGAAATACTTGATTGCTGAGTCTTCAAAGTTTTCACAGCTTTGCCATTTAGTTATCAAAGTAAGCATATTTTCATTGCAAAATGTAGGTAGTTATTGAAGTTGAAGAATTTCTATAACTACTGCAAAGAAAGTAATTGACCTTTTCCAATTCAATTAATTTGTACAAGTAATTATTAGAAAAATACCATTATGCAATTTATTTGCTAAATCATAATGTCAAATTGAAATTGCAATAGACAAAACATTTCACCTTTTTCTCAAGATGCTGTAAATAACATTAAGAAAATGGTACTAGTTAGTGAGTGATTCCACAATTTAACAGGGGTCCTTTGGCTGGCAAAGGAGGTGGCCCAACTGGTCATGCTTATTTCCTTATATACATATAAATCAATGACAAGTTTTTTACTTAAGGTTTGAGTGGGAAGGGCTGGGCCTCCCAGATACATCTGGATCACTATTGAGTTAAACTCAGGGTTGCCATGCATCCTTGAAACCCGGAAAAGTCCTGGAAAAGACCTTGAATTTTGAAAAAATGAAAATATCCTTGAAAACCCCTGGAATTTGATGATTTGATCATCGGGGGGACTGAAATTTTGTCAGTTATTTTCATCCTTGAAAAAGACTTAAATACCCTTGAAAAGTCCTGGAAAATCCCTTGAATTTTGCAACAACGAAATAGTGGTAACCCTGTTTTAAACTATCACTTGTCAACAATAAATACAGCAAATTGTTACTTATCAACCTCTTCAAAAAGCTATGCAAATTGTGTTTAGGTCTCCCCTGCGACGAATAGTCGCGGAAGGCGAGACATAGGTATTACTTTCCGGCAGCGGCGGCGTAAACTTTTTGAAAGACTTTTGTGGACAATGAATTGCTTGACAAGTATAATAGCGAGCATAGCTCGCAAGCGGGCACAAAGTGCCCGCTCGAGCGGAGAGCTCTACGGTATTTGTTTCCGCGAGAAATTTGCTAATGCTGATTTAGATTTTTTATGGTCCGGAAAGGGTTATTATTTTTACAGGACCGGAGTGAATGTTAAAATAATCTATAAGAAAAGAAATAATGCTTAAAAAATAATAAATTGCGCTTTTTACTAGAAAATAATATTCTTAAAATAATAAATACACATAAGCTGCTCGTTTCGTCTTGGTTATATGCACGTACGAAACTAACGTGTCTCGAAGCTTAATCGCCCCATACCATCTCGCCCCAAAATAAGCAAATGGAAATATCGGAAATTAAGTGATAGCGATGGCCCTGAATGTCGACATTTAGAACAAAAAATGAAGTCCCTTTTAGCTATGCTCGCATCTAGGCAATGCCTACTCAATATTAGCTAGGCATCTGATATTTGGTATACAGACAGTTCAGGTTATGGTCTATGCAACTTTCACCATGCTGTGTGACCCTGACCACATTTCCACGTTCCAGTGATTCTGTGAACTTAGGTCTTTTTTCAGGCGGAAAACTTTTTTTTAAGACTTTTGAGGACGATGATTTGCTGGAAAAGTATAATAGCTAGACATCTGATATTAGGTATACACCATGCTGCGTGACCCTGACCCCATTTTACACTCTAGTGACTTTGTGCCCTTAGGTCTTTTTCAAGCTGAAAACTTTTTTGTAAGACTTTTGTGGACAATGAATTGCTAGAAAAGAATAATAGCTGGGCATCTAATATTGGGTATACAGACAGTTGAGGTTATGGTCTACGCAACTATCACCATGCTGTCTGACCCTGACCCCATTTTCACGCTCCAGTGAATCTGTGAACTTTGACATTTTTTCCAGGCAGAAAACTTTTTTGTAAGACTTGTGTGGACAATGAATTGCTTGAAAAGTATAATAGTTAGGCCTCTGATATTGGGTATACAGACATTTTTTGTGTTTATATCAAGAAATGAAAGCTTAGGTAGTTGATTTTAGTGATGGTGCTGGCAGGCGAGACATACTTTTAGTGGCCACACTTGTTTAAGGATAAGGGTTATTCTAAAAACGAGTTTTAAGATTCCCAAATATTTAAAAGGCACAATGATAATTGGCATGTAAAGATAGATGCATTTTATGTCTTCTTTATAATTTCAGGATATTGTAAAACATTGTTGATGACTGAGGCAATAGTGAATGCATCATATCTATAGAATATATCAACTGACAAGGTATGTTCACCTTGCTTTATATACTTTTAGGATTTCAATATACATTTATCCATTTAACTTTTACTACAGTTGTGTCATGTCAGATTTCTATACTGCAGGTCCCAGGTCTTGTTCACACACTTTGTTGAAAGGGTAACTGCTACTTACAAACCATTCTTAGACTGCTTACTATCAAAAACTGTAGGATACTGATTTCCCATTTTAGGGTGACTTCGTGTCATTTACATTTATTTCACATCTTATTATTATCTTGAAGTCATTGCCATGTGAAGTCTGAAACATTACATTTCTTTGTTGGTGTCACTGCGGCATCTGTCTAATAGAATTCCAAAATACAATACATTGTACCAAAATGGGTATAAAAATGGTTAATTTCGTTATGCCTTTATATTGATATTTCAAGGAGTAACCTCTAATCAGCAGCATTTGATTCATAACATTGGAAGGTCAAAAACCAAAAGTATTGAATGCCAAATTGGTTCGAACACTTGGAAGCCAAATTCAGCACAGAGGATATCGACCATGTGCAGTACACTTAGGAAAGAAACCTGGTCTTTTTAACAATTTAGAATTTAACAATTCGGAAGTATTTTCTTGATTTAATTATTACTTTTTCTTCATACATTTATTGCTTTTCTTCATATTTCCATTTTACTCTCTATGAACACCTGTAATTTAGTTATCAGTCTGTATCATTGTCTAATCCCCACATAATCACTTTATATTTCCTCAGTTATCATATATTTGCACAATAGAATTGTTAGAATACGATATTATCAAATAAAATGCATGGAGGTTGCAACATTGTTGCATTAAATAGCGATAGTATTAAATTAGGCACATGAAGATCACGCTGTTCATTTCTAATTGGTTGGCATGATTTTCTGGTAGATTAAACTTCTAAAGAGTTGATAATAGAATTGTTAAATTTTTCGTAAAAATTATAAATAAGTTTCCGTTCATTGAAATTATTGAAGTACCTGTAAGATGTTTTAATAGAGATAGAAAATTTAAGCTTAAATTTGAATAAATGTTCAGGACATAGCAACCTCAAAACGTAACTGTAAAAATGACCTGCAGCCTTAAATTACAATCACAGTAATATGTGCCTAAGGCCTTTATGCTTTTAGCTGCTTTTAGTATTCCAGTCTCTCTCTCTTCCAATGAAATTGACTGGTTTGTGCAATGTATGTGCATAATCAAATGGATTGAAACTCCACCTGAATCATTTAGTAATATTCAGTTGATAACATTTGTCTTACCCCTGCGAAACGTGACCATGGTTTTAACAATTTTCGTTAAATGGAACACCATGGACGACCATGGTCAACCATGGTTGATGAATGACCATGGTCAACCATGGTTGATGAATGACCATGGTCAACCATGGTTGATGAATGACCATGGTTGAAGGACCATGGTCACCTGACCATGGTTGACCATGGTGTTCCATTTAACGAAAATTGTTAAAACCATGTTTACATTTCGCAGAGGTTTAAAACCCATATGATATTATTGCTATGATCTTGACAACTCTGATAATCTTTATATGACTTTGAACATTCATTTTTTATGACTGGAGTGTTTGCTACATCTTTAATTTTATATTATTAACTTAAATTCTATTAATTTTTCATCCTCCAATTCATTATCTCTTTGTAATTAGAGATTCTCAATCCCTATATCTGTAGAACCATTTCTGAAAAATGATTTGATAGGTGTCCAATTGAAAGGATTGATGCAAAAATATAAGGAATATGATCACTATAATGCCAAACTTAGGTTTAAATCAATAACTTGTGCAATAAATCTCACTAAGTAATTCAATTATCATGCACCAATTTCAAAATCTCAAAATTTTAAATGGATAAAGTTGGTTCAAAGCAAGGGAGATAATTGTCAACCATGGTCTTACCATGGTCTTACCATGGTCAACTCCAATTTTTTTATCCTATGGTTCAGTGAGTGAAAGGTCAAATGTAGGCAGGTGTTAATAATTATTTTATTCCTAATTTTTAACCAGAGGGTCTTGGACATTAACATTGCTTGTTAAAAAAAAAATCAATAAAATTTACATCATTATAGAACATTATGACCATTGTCAGTTTTTTGTTAACGAATCAGTCATAGTTTTTTGCCATGGTCAGTGTATGGTTGCATAACCAGTCAAAATCATGGTCAATGGCAATACTTACCATATTAGTTGATGGTCAACTGTCTAGAACCAAAAGGCATACCCTAAAGAAATCACTGATTATCTGTTTGTCCATCTGTCAGTTGTCGACTTCTCAAGTATGCTACCCCAATAATACCTTGACTAAATTTACTCACTAGAGGAAATAACGTTTTGTTTTGCTTGAAATAAACTTGACTATGCTAGTCAGCTACACTTCAATCAGTGTTGGTTAGTAAACTGACCATACATATGGTTGCTGATAAACTGAGAATTCAAAGAATTTTAGCCATGACAGTGGTTGAGCAGATTATGGTCAAGGCTAAAAGTGACCATGGTTGACCATGGTTGTAACCATCATTGACCTTGCTTCAACCATGGTCAACCATGGTCAAAGCAAGGTCAACCATGGTCAAAAAATGGGGTAAAGCATGGTTGACAGTGCTTCAACCATGGTCAACCATGGTTGAACCTGCTTTGACCATGGTTGACCATGGTTAACCATGGTCAACAATGATCACGTTTCGCAGGGGCACAAATATGAGTCTTTTTTCATTGAATCAGATTTTGGTTTCACAAAACATGTTAACTCCAGTATTTACTCAAATTTGAGAATTTGAAGATGAGGAAATCCTCAAATTTGTGGTTTTCCATGAGGCCACTGTGGTTGCATACCTGAATATGATCCAATAATTACTACTTTGGCTAAAAGTTTGTTTTTTTTACATTCTGAAGGTCTGTTAATCATACAAATCCCCCTTTTGATATATCAGATATGGTAATGCTCAAGTTCAGGATGCATTAATTCTATAGATTTCTGTTGCATCTGCTCAAAGTGTCTCCAGCTTTGACAAAACTGATGTAATACACAAAGGCCTTACAAAAAATAAAAGTCATTTAATTATGTAATCCTATTATAATGACAATCTGTTGCCATGTTTTTTCTTTTCATTTACCTTAATAAGTCATACTTCCTACATTAGAAATTATGTCTTTTGTTCATGTGTAGAAATAAAAGTTAATACTTTCAACCCAGATGTTAGCTCTTGTCTCAGACTTTATTTAAAAATGAAAATAGTAAACAAAAACAGGTAATATGGAAATGATAGACAAAAGATACAGCTGTAATGCCTTCAAACTTAATATGGCAAAAAATATCAAAAACGATTTAGAAAAGTTAAATGACATATTCTATGACTGTAACACAACAAAAGTCTACAGAAACCTCAATTATCTGTGAAGTGACATTTACATTCATTTGTTTCTGATGACCAAAAGGGGTTAATAACATAAAAATACAATGTTTTAATGATTAACTCTGAGACAGAGAGAATAGAAAACATCTGTTCTTGAACATTAACCCACTGTTAGGCTCTATAGTGAACCAGTAGAGCGACCAGGATAATGTTCTCTAACGGTGACAGTGTTCCCAATGACTTCATTAGGTAAACAATATGGATGTAAAGATAATGTTTTTGAATTAACATAGAAAATCTATTTTATCTTGGACAATTTGCAAGAAAAGAGAATGATGATGATTCAGAATATTTAAACCTTTAAAGTTTCTATGAAAAGGTTAATGTTCTAATGAACAGTAGATTGGGCAATGAACTATGAGTCTTGACAATTACAATGGTACTGATCAACTTAATATAAAGTCATCACGCTTACAATTAATGTCAATATTTTAAATAAAAAGAAGAATAATGCACAATAAATTTGCTGAAAGCTTCATTGAAGCCTTTTATAGTGTAGTAGGCGTTTCAAGAAAAAGAAAAAAGTGCACGACTCAGCTGGTATATTTATATAAAATTGTCATAAAATATAACATATAGTAGACCAGAGAAATTATATAAATTCATCAAGTAAAAATAATATCTCTTTTTTTATTTTGTAAGTAATTTTACTCTATAATTAAGTTGTAATTCTGTACTATAATTGAAAGCTTACAAAATGGTAGGACCATTACCAAGACAGGGTGACAGAGGATATTACTAGATTGTTTTCTGTGATTGAAACCAAATCTGAATGAAATGGCTTTTTTAGTAGATATAATTTATTTATAAAATAATTGTAGATCTGAAATGGTATACACCCAAAATATTCGAATATATTTTGACATATCTTGCAGTTTTATCAGACTCCAAGTTCACTTTGTCAATGGGGAAACTTTGTAAAGGGTTTTTGTTAAAATGATTAATTAACCCATCATTAAGATGGGCCAAGAATGATGAGATTATATTTTGTTAATGATTTAAATATTTTGTAAGAAAGTCATCAAATTTGCATAATTTTGATTACCGTTCATTGTTTGAATTGAAGGGTGTGAAAACGTAGTTTTGATTTTGAGACATGGCTTACGTCAAGATTTCAATGGTATATTATACATCTCCCTATACCGCCCTAGAACACAAACTGAACAATTTGGCTTGTCATCGTGATGTTGATAAATGTAAAAGTACCTTGTCCTTAATGATTTCTATCAGCGATATAAGTCTCCTCAGTAAATATTTGGGGACCAGAACCCTTCTATAAGTTGCAGTAGCAGTAAGTGTCTTGTTTATATTGCAGAGAAGTTTCTCTTAAGATCTTGGAAAAGAATTGATTGCATAGTGCTTTAGCTTGACAGAAATAATGGTGTTATTCAGTACTTAAGGAAACTGAAGTGATATAGGTAGAAGCCATGCCAAATGACAGATTGGTCTGACGTTTTTACATGTAAGTAAATATATACAGAACTTGAAAACATTTGCAGTAGGTTGACAGATTTGTCTGTTCCATGCAGCCAAATGCATTTGAAAAAAAATAATGGCTTTTCATTGAAAACTTACAGATGCTGCTAGGTATAAATATTTCAACACATCTATTTCTTCCTTGCAAAATTTAACTTGTTGATTTCTCAACAAAGCTATTTGAATAGATAATATTGTTGCACAATTTGCAATTGTAAAACAAATTGCAATTCAAGCACTTTAATTCCATAATCAATTGCATTAATTTTCCCCCAACCTCATGTTTATCTTTAATTATACCTTATTTAATATTGGCATGCCATAACACCTTGTTTAACCAACCATTTCTTTTGAAATGCCTGTACCAAGTCAGGACCATTGCAAATTTCAATTTTTCCGGTATGTCTTCTCTTTTGTCTTTATCTGGGGGTAATTTTGTTATTATCTTTATTCACTAAATTTTAATTGAATTTTATAGCATGCTTGTTATCAGATGCTTTGATCAAATCTACAAGTAATGTTTAAAATTAAACAAGTTACGCCATAACAATTACACAATTTGTAAGCTTGTTCACAACAGCACTTGATTCTTATCTGTGAAGTATAAGGTTTCAATAATTGAAATAGATTTAAAAAAAATAACATTGGAATAATGTTTTAGATCATATTACTTTAGACTATGTAAATTGTCATTGTATCAGATGACTAAAATGGGAAAACAATTTGTTAGGCTTCTTGCATCTAACTTGATACATGGGATGCTGGAATGTATTGCTTCTTTTGCATTTAACTGAAGGGAGAAAATCATTTATTTCAAAATGGGACAGCTTTGGATTGAAGTTTTATCGGGTTGGCTGTCAAACTATCTTAATTTCTTTGAAATTTAGAAATGTATGGAAATAATATGTTTTTTTTTGTGTGTGTGTGTGTATTTAAAATATTATTATGCCCCCTTGACCATTTGTTCTGGGCAATAAGTATAACTCTTCTAAGAAACCAAACATGAGAAGTCCTTGACTCAGTAGCGCTGTTGTAGAACAAACTGAAGTATTATGATTTTCAGACCTGTTGGATGCCTACTTCCTGTTTTTGTTTCCTTTGAACATATTGTCCAATTTTTCTTTGTTATTAAATGTGTTATAGTGTTTCTTTTCCATTTCTTTGATAAGAATTTAAAGTGAGATTTCTTGGTCTGTTCCCGGTGTTTGTATTTCTCCCAGATTATAAACTTTAGATTTCTATGGAACACTGGGTTGGTACAATCTGAATAGATTAAAAAGAAATTTCTTGGCATATTATGTATGGTCATTAATCATTGGATGATCAAAAGGACTAAAGATTAATTGCTTTCTGTGTCTGTCTGTCTGTCTGTTATTATGTTTCCAGTCTAGACACAGTTTTGAGAAAAAAACATATAGGCTTTGAAACATATTGCCTTGCTCTATTGAGTGTCCTATTTGTACAAAGCAACAGTTTTCATCATCAAATACATCATCATTTGGTTCACTAAAGCAAATCATCAATGAACCTGGTAATAATCTGATGTTCTTAGTTTACCTCTTTGATGATATTTTTAAAGGATGTTATGGTGAGGTATGAAAACAAAAATGTTCTGATTTCCAACATTAACAATTATGAAACCCAACAAACAAGACAGGGTATACTATTTTACCTGTGTCTGTCTCCATTCTGTAGCTCCATTTGTTTGACCTATTTTGTCTGTGAAAATATACATGATACATGACACATGAACTTCCTGTGCTGTGATATTTTGTTGACTGTCCCTTGATATATAAAACATGTTCTGATGACTGATTTGAAGATTGCATCACCGTAACTTTCCACATTTTGATAGATATAACATACATAGTTTTTTGGGATATGCTGAAATATGCTTTCATCTTTTTATTGTAGCTTGTGTTTTTTCAGCTGTATAGATTTTGAAGCTTTTTTCTCCCAAATGGTAGGGAATTAATGTTTTTAATCATTTTTGATAATGAAATGCAACAGGTTTCCTAGCTCATCTTACCTGTTGTCTCATCACTTTCATTCTGCAATGCATGTGCTTGGCAAAAAAAGCTGTATTCTCTAAAAGTAAAGATCATTCTCCAATTAATATTGTTTTGTATTTGTTTTGTTTACTCACGTTTAGATGGAGACAAAAAAGAAGAAAAACTGTTATAAACTGTTTTTACCAATTAATGTTTACTAACATTAATCTGAATAAGAAAAGGGTTGTTAAGGGTCATAGATGAAAGTTATGATTTTGGATGGGATCCTACATTATAATAAGTAATTTGGCCTGCTTTCTTGTTTACGTAAGATGTGTGCTGTAAGAACTGCATTTCTTTTGTTATTCCATATCTTGTAAATCACAGAATATAGACTTTTTGTTCCAAGCTCTGTTTTGTGCCAACCATTAATTGTTACATCTTGATATAAGAGAGCTATAGAAAGTACAAAAATCTATAGTAATGCAATGAGTAGAGAGAAAGGAAAGAATAATTGCTATGAAAACAATCATAGAAAAATGTACCACTGCAAATAGGAAATGCACTTTATATTCTTTGTAATGCAAGCATTTTGAGAGATTTCCAATGTTATATCAGGAAAATAGAAATCAATTACCAACAATTGCATGACAAATTAAGAGCATTTGTTATTTGACATGCATTTATTTTTAAAACTACAGAATTTTATTGATAAATACGGTTAATTTATTGATTATTTTCTCCTTATTTTGACTTGAGCATATGTATCACATCTTCCTAATGAAGACAACTATACACATCATTTGACAGGGAGAAAAAACAATCTTCCATGAGGATGCCCCCAGCTTGTAACTAATCAACACAAGTGGTTAGGTCCATTAAGATGCTGAAAATTCCATCAGTGTCCTTTAAAAAAAATATGTTTAGGAAAATTTAAGGAATTTCGAACACTTTTTTCACTTCCTATCCACTAACGTTGATCCTTCTAGTCACGATATCGTTTACATCTTGATGAAGTCTGTGACAATCATTTTCCCTCTGACCGATGTCGTCTTTGGCGTGTCTGAGAAGGTTATCGCTGGCAGTAATCTTCTCTTTCTTTTCTATTGATTATTGAACAGTTCCATCAAAGTGTGATGTCTTATTCTAGAAAGACGAAATGATTGTTTTGTACATTATTTAACCATTTGACTTTTATGGTGAATTTTCAAAGAACTTTTCTGTCATTATTTTGCAGCTATTTTGCTTTGGAATTTAACCAAGGAAGGATGTGATGTAACTTCAGGTATGTTGATTGAACAAAGTAAATGATTTTGTTTACTGTTTTTAATATGATATAATCTGAATTTAACTAGAGTTAACAATTTTGTTTACAGTTTTGAATGACTGATAAAATTTGAAGCAAAATTTTTAGACCAGAAATTCATAATGTGAAATATTAAATGAAACTATTTATCGAGCATTTTGCTTTTAAACCTGCCTTAAGATTATGTTTGTACAAGTATGAAGTCTGATTAAAAAAATGCAGTGTAATTACATTAACATTCAGGTTTTGCCCAAATTTGTATTGTAACACAAAAGTGCGAGTGCAGAAGCCAAAGAAAAGTAACGGCACTCAGAACTTTCCATAAATATATTGTTCTTGTTTAAAAAACCATTGTTAGTTTGGTTGATTAAGTTTTTAGTTCAAATTATTCTACCTCCGCCCCTATTTGTCTAAATGACACCCCTGTTTAATAGTTTAGTTTCTGATGAGTCTTTTTCAAAACCTATATAAGACAGTTTGAATATTTTGTTTTGCAACCTGTTAAAATTTAACAATAAGAAGGGAACTGACTTATCCACTTACAACAGAAGGATAAACATTGATGTGAAAAATAAATTTAACATTATTATTGATAAAGCAAAACTTTTGATAGAATAAAATGTACTTTGATGAAATATCATATTAAAATAAGATCCTAAAAAGTTTTAGGTTTAACACCCAACTGAGAGAGAAGACAGGCATATTTTGTGTGGGTCTGTTTGTCCGTCCATTCATCTATACCTACAGGTTAAAGTTACTTTTACATGAACCTTTAGACACATATACATTACAAAATGTCTAACTATAGTAAAATTGCACGATTATAAGAGAATAGAACATGTTGCAAGACATAACTTTTCTATGCTATGATATTGAAAAGTGATTATGAAAATTTATTGAAATGAAATATAACCTATGAATAATTGATATAAAAACTATATAAAAACAGATCAGAAATTGACAATTGATTATTTCTGGGTGACATTTCTGATGAAACAAATTTATCTTTGCTAGTCTTCTGACAGTTAAAGGACAATGCAAGCCACTGATAATATGGCTGTGATGAAAGTGCAATGGATTCTATTTGCATTTTGAATTGTTCTTTTAATATTGGAATGTATGGTTAAATCAATTTTGCAACAAATGTACTGTTGCTTTCTGCAATCTTAAGATTTTAAAGTACGTATAACCTTATAAGTTTAGAATATTTAAGGAATTATTTTGAGCAGAGTGTTATTTTACTGCATGTCAAATATCAATTGGAATTCAAATTTGTTTCTCTGAATGTCAACTGATAATAAATAAGATGTTTTATAAAAGGAAAAGTTCTAAGTAATTATTTAGTATAAAAGATATTACTGTGTATAGCTTATATCAACTTTAAACAAGGCATTTTATTAAACTCAGAATTATTTTGATTTCTGAAAAAAGCACTTTTCCACTTGTAAAAACAACTAAGCCAACAAAGGGGTTGTCCATGCGTGCATGGACTATCCTTTAGTTTGTTTCTATATAAAACATGAATGGTAACTTAACTAAGGTTTAAGTCCATGCGTCTGGACTAACTCCTTAGTTGGATTTAGTTGTTATTACGTTAAGTGGAAAAGTTTTTTTTTCAGGATATCAAAATAATTCTGAGTTTAAATAATACATTGTTTTGATCTGTTTAAATGATGAGACAACTTTCACAGATTCTATGACACAGAACAAAACCAAGATTGCTGTACTGGTACCAAATTTAAATGTTACCTTGACCTTTCATCTTCCAACCCAAAATCTAAAGGGGTCTACATATTTCAAAATTAAAATTTATAAAGTTGCATTCTGTAAACATTTGATATACTTTAGATTAAAACTAAAAAAAGTTAGCACCAAAATTCATATTTTCAGTTGTTTTAATTTATGACCTTGACATTTGACATATCTACTCTGTATGTAGAATCTTAACCTTTTGTGCATGTATAAGTAATTTTTAAGATCAAGAGCAGATCCCATGGACATATTGTTACTCAAAACTTTGCTGACAATTGAAGAAATATGGCATATGAAAATGATATCTATTTTTGAACTGAATGCACTTTATCAGTACCATGCTATATAAGGGTGGACTAAAGTTCTGGTAATTAGTCAAAATTTAAAGTATAGTTTAACAAGTACATCCCATTATAGTATTATTATTTTATTGTCCTAAACTGACATAAATAGCTAGGCGTAACAACACACCTTTTGTGTAACGTGGAGCCGAAGCTGTTCATACCTAAATTAGCTTATTATTACAAGTAATTTCATTTTAAACGAGTGCACTAATATAAAGCCAAAATTTGAACAGAATGTATTGTTACCAGTAATTCTTTAAGTAGGTTCAAATCTAAATTCCTACTCACTGTTTTGTACTTATATGTGCTATTTGTTCCAATATTTTGTCAAAAACTTATAACATTTTGGCTGTTTTTTAGTGTCAGAATCAGAAATTTTCAAATGGTGGGCACCCAGTCAAAAAAAATTCTGAGACACCTTGTTTTATACAGTTCCTTACAAAATTTTCCGTCAAAGGGTAGGGTGTGTGCCTGGGCTGAAGGGTTATTTCTAAATCCGCCTTTGTTTTTCAACAATCAATGATAAAGCTGTTGAAAACAGTGCACCCTGATATTTTAGGGAGCAGAAGGTATTTATTTGTGAGCTGTAGCTCACAAGTTCGTCCCATTTATCTTAGATATAAGCTACAAAATTTTGTTTGTTAATTTTTCCTCAGTTTTACAAAGCAAAATTTATGTTTTCCATCTTTTCCTTTTGGTCATGAAAGCTTAAAGATGGTTTTCAATCATAAAATCGGAATGGAAGCACATAAATGCGCATTTGTAAGACATATAATGTAATTTCAATAAAGAAGTTTCTTGTCCTTTTATGGCATTCAGCCATTATAGAACTCCTTTTCTTATAATAGTAGACCTTAGAGGTAATAATGGTCTTTAGAAATCTTATATAGAACTAAGTAATTGGCTACTGAAAGTCTGAAATGTTCAGGAACATGTATGTATTTTCAATTAGTTAGCCAGGGAGTCTGCTTAAATGAAATTATAGTTCTAAAGAATTTTAAGAACATGGATTAAGGGCAATTTAGAGCTGAATTATTCAGTATTTTTCAAGGAAATATATAAAGGAATAAAAAGACATAGCGTGGGTATGAAAAATATATTCAGGGCCTATATTTTATGCCAGAATTTTTCTAGATTTTTCCTTGTTTTTCATGATTTGTCTTTGGATAAAAAAGTTTTTCAATTTAAAATAAGAGAGATAATATATGGTAACTCTGTCTATTCCATAGTGTTGGTAGACAGCAGCTTTAAGAATATGAAACGTTATTGCATGGTCAATGACATTAAGCAAGTTATTATCAACACATCAAGGTCCATTCTTGATAGCCTTATTTTATCATGGAATTTAGGGTGTCAAGTTGGAAGACCCTGCTTGGTGTGTATCCTTTTGCTCTCCTTATGTAATGCATTATCTGTGTTTTCATTATTTTTCATGGGGACTAATTTCAGAGTTTTTTTGGATGGCAGATTACCATGGAAATATGAACTGAACAAAATGTAAATTTTAATTTTGTTCCTTCTAGGAAGATAGTCATAACACGAAATTAAGAAATGACACCAAAGAAAACTACCAAAATTGACCCCCATGAAAACATACATGTGTATATGAATCGGCAGTAAGTACATAGTGTTTAATGGTTTGTTGGAAACTTTCTTTAGCTATAGATTCCCCTACAAACTACTAAATGATAGAAAAGCCCCATGTTTGTTTTAGACATTGTTCGTTTTACTTTAACTCAAAAGTCTTGAATAACTTATTTAGGCTGGACTAAAATTAATTAAATTGTAGAAATTTTTATTAAATTGTACTCCAACACTTTAATATGTACAAAACCAGTTGACTGAACATTCTTGGTTGGATTTCACAGAGTGAAAAATCTGGGTTATGTCAGGCCGCAGAGAGGCAGGGAAGAAATTTCGGTAACAGTTTTCTCAGCAACTACTAACCTCAGCCAATCGATATTTTATATAAGGCAACAGGTTGGGGTCCCATAATGTTGGATTTGATTTCAGGTCTGTCGCTTACCTACTTCCTGTATAACAAAATCAAGTTTTTTTTGTACTGACCAAGAATAATAGGTCTGAACTACCGTAGGCTGATTCATTTTTGTAATTCTTTATATGCATTTTCTTTATTGTATCATTTCCCTTATTTTCTTCGGAAATTTGATTTTATTTGTCCGTAAAATACATAACAAAAATGTTGTCTGGCTATTTCTATGGTCAATCAGCCACTAGATCATTAGACAGAAGCCTTCAAATTGAATCAGGACGGAAAAATTCAGAAACCAATCGCACCTGAGATTCGATAAAACAATTTACGATTCTGCCGTAATCAATCTAAACATAACAAGGTGACATTTTCATCAATGGTTCACAGCTATATGAGTATACTTTGTCAGGAAATGGTAGGTCATTTTCAGAAATCTCACACCTTTGGCATTTCCAGTTATGGTAGAATCTTGTTGAGTTTTTCATCTCCTGGGAAATGCGTCGGAAAAGTTGAAACAGTTACTAATCTGGTTACAAGGGAGATAATAAATGATTTAGGCGAGAATGAAAGTATTAAGTAGAATTATTTCGTATGTCTGAGATGGGTCGTATAATTTTGATCACACTGACATTGTTATTGAGACTAAAGTCAATACTAAACTGGTTAGGGACAACTTATTCCTAGTGAAAATATACCCATGATGGAAATATAATGGAATGAAATATGCTATAAAATTTGGTTTCTTTTATTATTATGAATATGACATATTCATCTATGTACTTTATGATCAGTTTAACAGAAATAACAATAAAATGTGTAAAAAAGATCTTTCCACAACAGATATTTAAGTAGCTGTTAAAATTTGCAGTTCCCAAGGTCTTAGATATAAGAATGAATTCTTAAAAGATTAGGCAATTAGTTATTAACCATAGTTTTTATACCCCGCCACACCGAGTGGGGAGGTATTATGTTATACCCTCACTTTCTTTCGGTGTCTGTCTTTCCCCGCGAAGGTGTCGGAGTGATAACTTGAAAACTCATCAAAGGATTTAAATGATTTTTTGCACAGCTGTTAAGTACAATAAAATACAGGTCAAGTTCAATTTTTAGGATGATCCGAAAAGTATTATTGAAGATTTGCCACTTTATAAATTTTCCAAATTTGAAAATGATGAGATTTCTAGTCTAAGAAAGATAACTAATTTCTTTTCTGTCTCTATATAGATGTATAGAATATACAGTATAGTATACATATATATTTAACTTTTGATGAAAATATTATTGAAGATTTGCCACTTTATAAATTTTCCAAATTTGAAAATGATGAGATTTTCTAGTCTAAGAAAGATAACTTATTTCTTTTCTGTCTCTATATAGATGTATAGAATATACAGTATAGTATACATATATATTTAACTTTTGATGAAAATATTATTGAAGATTTGCCACTTTATAAATTTTCCAAATTTGAAAAATTATGAGATTTTCTAGTCTAAGAAAGATAACTAATTTCTTTTCTGTCTCTATATAGATGTATAGAATATACAGTATAGTATTTAACTTTTGATGAATATTGTGGCAGGGTATCATTTAATGTCCCATTAGATGCCCTATTTTTTTCCTTGTATTATGATCTACAGTCTACCCTTCAAAAACAGATAAAACAGATCTGAAAAAAATACTGCAATCTATCGTTTTATTATATTGGAATGTTCCAATAAAATTTCTTTGCCAAATGTTGGTCAATACTAGTTACATTAATTAAAGTTGCATCTTTTTGTGTTTAAAAATAAGTCTAACACACCCTGTGAATTGGCCATTAGCAACATGACGGGTGTGTTGCAACTATCAGGAACTGCTTACCCTTCCAGAGCACCTGTATTTCATCGATTGGTTTTCAGTTGTTTCTATGTGTTTTTGTGCTGTATTTATTCATGTAGTTCTTGATTGTGTTTACTGATTTTGTCCTTGCCCTTTCAGACTTTGACATTTGAAGTCTCCCATTGGTACCTTTCTACTTCTGGCAAAGCCTTAGTCCAACTAGATATTTACAAAATTTTATGTAATGTCCAAATTTTGGCCAATATTATGGTATTTTCCAATATTAATGATAGTTTTTGGTATTTTTTTAAAGGTGTGTTATCAGTTTATTTGGGTCTTGTCATGGGTTTGTTTTGCTGCTTGAAGCTGATTCAAAATAAATTGGGATTTAGTTTTGGTAATTGTCCTGATTGTCAGGGAGTCTTAGTTTGCTGTGTTTTTATGCACCCGCGATGACATGTCGAGGGGGCATTAAGTTTTACTCATGTCCGTCCTTACTGTACATACTTCTGTCCGTACAAATTTCTGTCAAGATTTTCTCAGGAACCATACATGAGAATGATTTAAAACTTGGTAGGATGGTTCACTATGACAAATTGTATGTCCTAAGCGACTTTCAGGTTTGTCAGACATCTACTTCTTGTTTCGGGCCTGTGTCCGATGTACACATTCCTTCTTTATTTCTGTTTTGGAGTTCAATAAGGCTAAATAATTTAACAGTATTTATGATTTCAAAAAAATGTTATTCTAGGCTGTATATTACATTTGTATGTCAGAATTTGATAGTCCAATCTAAACTAGCTGCATAACATATATTATACTTTGGTAATAGAGTCTATATATCTTCTCTGCTATATAACATAGATGGCTAGAGAAGATTGTTACCACTTTGTTCTAAGTAATGCTTTTTATGGAGTTGGGCTGTAATTTGGGCTTCTGATGGCATTGAAAGCTCGTAAACATAAAGCTTATAGATATGATGGGAACTTAAATTTCTGTGAAGAAGTAGTTACTGATGCAATAAACTATCCTGTCACTTTTTCCTTGACGGTCATTATTTTGCTTGAGTGGTTGGCTAAAGTACTAGTTATAATAAATAGTGGGTGATTGTTTTTCTTTGCCATACTAAGATATAGCACTTCGTAACACGGCTGATTGCCATGTCTAAGCTCAAGTTGTATATAGCCTTATTGTGCAAGATCTGTATCCGAGAAAATGACATATTTGGCGTTTGCGGAAAATGAATTTCTTCTAATATTTCATATTAATTCACTAACAATTTTTATCAGGGTTTTATTAATGTATCAAAACGTGTGAGAAAGTAATGTTATAATTTCACCCAATCAATCATTGCCTTTCTGCGATAAATCACGTTTATTGTCTTATAAAAACAAGGCCAGGAAGATGTGTTGACAGAATCGATATCTATGTTGACCATTCTGTTGGACAGCGGTCAAATCTTCATCACACTCTTCGACTGATTAGACCAAACTTAATAATCTCTTACTGATATAATAGGACTTCAGACGAATGTCAAAAGATGAATATTAATGAAAATCATTCTGATCATTGCATCTAAAAAAAGCAATTTCCGCAGGGTAAATAAAAACTGCATTTCATTTAGAGATTTTTCAATGATTTGAAATTTGACATCTCAGGGGAGATAATTACAAGAGTCATGATGACACCCTTTATTGAACTATTAAATTAGTCTGGGCATATTGAGATTGTTTTCCCTTAAAATTTAAGTAATGTTTTGCTTGATTTTTCAAATTGAAAATTCAAGTTATAAAATTGTAAATGTGTGGTGGCAAAATTGATTGCCACATCAAAGAAATGTATATAACATTTTTCTACGCAATTAAAAATCACAGCTACAAGATATTTGGTATAGGGTCCATCATGATCATCAGCAAAGGGTCTCATTTCATTGGATTTGATTCAGGTCTGTCCAATACATACTTTCTGTTGAAATGATTCTGACCATTTTAAAATTAAAAAATACCAATGCTAAGTGTGAATTTTAACCAGTTTTCTTTTATCATAGCAAAATTGTAGTCTTGTATTGATGAACACATCAGAACTGTCCATTTAAGTCTATTGTTATAAATTTCCTTGACCATCAACATCATCTATGTGGACATTGTGGAAAGGAACTGAGAGAACAATAAGTAGTATCAATATTTCAATTAGGGTTATAAATGGAAGAAGTGTAGCATTAACTGAAGAAGAAAATCTCCTGACTTGACCACAGATGCGAACGTTGTTAGTCAAAGTAAACACTTAGTTAAAGCCAATCTAATAGAATTTCTTGGGTAATTACGAGAGGGATTTGGTCACTCGAATCCATTACGATTACAAATACATCAGAATTAGTCAGATTCAGTGGCCTTGCGGATTAGGAAGACATTATTTTAGGAAATGGACATTCTATTGATGTATGGTTATAGTGACATTTCTGTATGCGGTTAAGTCCTTAAGGATCAGCAACCTTAACTAGCAATATCTGCAATTTTCTATAACATTAATTATTAAAATGTCTTAAGACGTAGATTTGCTTCCTTGGTCACTTCATCAGCCCAAGGAAATGGGTTTTTCTAGCAGATTTCAATCAACTTGACAATTTTCATACATCAAAAGTCTTCATAACTGACTAAGATTGGACATTTTTGTTGCATATTGAATCATCATGTTGCTCGTGCATCTTTATGTGATTGCTGGGGAGGCCATTTGCTGCCACCATCCATCATGAAGCTTTTTGCATTCTGACATTAGGTCATCTTTAAAGTTGCTTAATATTTGTCTCTGCAATTAGTTTTTTCTAAAAGATTAAAAATATTTTTCCTTGGTTTGGTCCTTCGTCATTTTCTCCAATGCACGTTGATTGCCCGTCACCTTATTATTCCAGGTCACACGTCTTTTTATCAATCATGTCATATTCTGAAAATTTTTGCTCTGAATTTATTGATTAGGGGGACTAATCTGAATGCATTGATAAATTTAATGATCGTCTGTTCCTTTTTAATCTCCGCAAATGTTACATTCATCTGTTAGTGACTTAGAAATGAAAAGGAGGATTATAAAAACAGGAAAACAAGAGATAAATTGAACCTTAGTGCAACAGATTAAAATTTGTCAATTATTTCCTAGGTAATTGATTACGATTACAGGTTTGACGTTCAAAAAGATCGGCTTTTGTTTTTCGTTGTCATGACTTTTAGAAGTTTGAACTTGTAGATTTTACCAGTTGATTGATCGTGAGAAAGAAAATATTGTGTGAATTAGGTTACAATACAATTGTAAAATCTTCACTTTTTTATCACTTTGCATTTTAGTTTTATTATTTTTTGTGTTGGTGTCCAAAAGAATGTTTGATGTGTAATGTTTTATACATTTACTGAATTGAAGTTTTTTTCTGTAAATGGTCTGTTTTTATCCTCTGTTTGAACTGATTGTTCCATGTTATGGATGGCTAATGTGCTCTCAGACTCACTCTGTGATAGCAACTGTCTATTTGTTGTTTAAAATTTTAGAATGTTCAACTTTTACATAATATTGAAATCCAACTGGACTTAAGGTGTGCCAGAGACTGAGTTTGTGAGGATTAAGTTTTCACATTTCTATTGTAATAATTAATTTCAAATAAGCATCCATTATTATGATAATGAAATAATTCCACTATCTATCTGAAGCAATCTGCCCCTAAACAAACTCATTCATAGAGCTAAATTATCATTCTTAAAATCACAACTTTGCCTTTGGCCAAAGAGACAATCTGGCCAGACCAGAATTAATTTTCTCATTATTCTAACATAAAAGGGCACTATTCAATACTATAATTACAAATTTCAAGAGGGTTTATTTAACATGTCCATCTTTTGTTGTCCGAAAAATATACAGGTGTTAATGCGCCCTGTACTGACCGACATTATAAAACACCATAATAATAGGTTGTCAGCAAGAACAAAGTTTCTGGTCGTCTAAATCATATTACTACATCTTAAAATTTGTGAAATAGCTTTTAGAACGAGATGTTTACGGAATCATGCAAGAATTCCTAAGGGCATTCACTATTATCCTGTGCTGAGATCATAAAATGAATAAGGGAGTTATTACAATGGTTGTTAATGTTTCTCTCATTTAGAAAAATCAATTTTCATCCAAAAAGATCACTTCACCTGTATAATGGACGGGTCGATGAAGAGAGATACTGTACTCGATGAAATTACAATGTCGTAATGTTCAATGAAGTAGAAGTCTTAGACCCACGGATCATTGAACATCCACGTACAGCAACACACGACTTTCATTTAGAGATTAGTACAAGCACCTGCATGCTACCGTTGTACGGACTGAGGTCCTTTTGTTCAGGTCACGTTTATTGATTTGATTTCACTGATGAAATGATGTTGAAAAGACAACATTTATTTAAGCTACATTTTTAAAACGCTCCAATGCTACATAGTTTTGATACATTAGATTTGAAATATTTTTATTAGTGATGTACATTGTGGTAATAAAGCCTAATTGATTTACATTGATAAAAGGATCTAAAACTATTACAATATTTGCTGAAGTAAAAGTGGGTAGATGATTTTATGAACTTTAATGACAGTGATTGGAATTTGATGAAGAATATATAAAAATATTGGTTTTATCGGCTGTTTGATGTTAATGAAAAGTTGAGATTGATTCCTGACAGAGTACAATGAGGCAAATTGTATTTTACTTTATGCTGTGAAAGAGTATCTTTTAGTGGATAAGTTCTGGTATTGCTAAGTGGTTGTATATTGGATTTTTATAACAATTGTATACAGAATTGTCAATTAGGATTACTTATATTGGGTTACAAAAGTGTCTGCACAAATAGATTAATATCTCAGAGATAAGGTAATGTTTCTTGATGCTTTCATTCATACTTTTATGGTAAAATAATGCTTATTTAGTATAAAAGTAAATTGATATTATATTATCTGATATCTTTCATTTGAATAATGCATCCATTGTAAACAACGTGTAAAACATTATTGTGTTTTAAGATCTTTTCATATTCAAGTAATATGTAATTTCTTTATTTGATTGATTTAGTTTTGAAAGACTCAGACAATAACAGCCATTTATAATCAAAATGTGACTAAGTCAATGTTACCATTGCAGTTTACTATGATATTTTTTTCTATAAGCTCATTTTGATGATAATGCATTTTATGATGTTTGCTTAATATGAGATTATGATACCACTAGATGGGGTCTGTACAAACATCGATTGTCATTAATCGGCTTGCTGAAAGTACAATATCTGCGGATAGAAGGGCTTCTGTAAATAGTCTCTTTTTGATCTTACTTAAAGTATCAGAGACATAGTAATAATGCTTTTCAAACTAAAAAGCCAATGTTGGAACCATTTTCCATGGATATGCGCTAGTGAGTCTTATTTGAAAGTCGACACTGAAATTATAGTTCTTTATGATTGGCTGTCACTGCTTTATATTTAGTTTAGGGGGTTACACAGGAATCACCATGTCTGTGACATAAGTTAAGCCCAACTTCTCTCAAAGTTGTCTGTTGATGAATTTATACATGAATTTACAATGCTCTCAGCTGGTATCATTCAGGGGAGATAATTTGGCTATTTTTTTTTCCAAAGAAGCAAGGGGTATCTTTAATGAGCATGTTCACATTATATTTTT
The DNA here is from genome assembly GCA_963971305.1 of Arcuatula senhousia. NCBI lineage: Eukaryota > Metazoa > Mollusca > Bivalvia > Mytilida > Mytilidae > Arcuatula > Arcuatula senhousia. The sequence continues at coordinate 65,220,888 of OZ020303.1, read as the reverse complement.
TGTATTGAGTGTGAGTGGTTATTATACTAGTATACTGAATATGGTTATAAAATTGCTTATCAACTTCCTGCTTTACTGTCTTATAAAGATGCATTATTTGTGTTGCTTGACATTCTTAACACCCAAGAAGAAAGTTTTCATATAACGTATAGCGGGTAAATTTCGCAGCGTGCAAATTTCGCGATTTCATACCAAATGACCAAGTTGTTATATACGCGGACATTTATTTTCGCCATTTAATAATATTCCCAATACATATTTATGTTGATTCTATTTTCGGCGGGTTCTAAATTTCCCGATAGAGTATTGGTCAGGAATATAGCGAAAATTAGATCCTCGCGAAAATTTCCCGCTATACGGTATAATATAGATTAAACAATGCTTCACTTTTGCACCAATCGGCCTTGTGTAACTTCATATTTCAAGCTTTTCTTATGAAATCATTTTATGACTTTGTTTGTATAAATTTTAAGGTATAAAATTGTTTTAATGAATTATTAATTCTGTCAATAAACCTTAAAAGTCAAATATATTTCAATTTTCTTTTATTATTTGAAATAAAAATATAAAGAACAGATGCCTTTAAATTGTGAAATGATATGTAATTCTAGGATTATGATGGAATCAGTTTCTAGACATTAATTCTTTCTCATAAATAAGACTTCTTTCACTAGGCTTTTGTAAAAGACAACATTTTGATTAAGTTATACAAACAAATTCTTAGAATTTCTCAGATTTGTCTTAACTAAAATCAACATTTTTTTGGTTATAATTTTTTCCTTTAAAAGTCATTCCACTTCCATGTTGTTTTAGGACAAAATAAATTAACTCACATTGCAGAGACATTGCAATACCTCAAGCTCATTAAGTCAGCATATTGATCTATAATTTGAAAGTCTGGATAATTTTGCAATTGAAAAAAAAACCAAAAATATATTTTCAATTAGTTCTGCATATTCTATATAAATGTTTCATAAGACATGCACATTAAACTCAAGATTGGAGAGATAGTTATATTTTATTTCTTCAAATTCCATTACACAAATTATTCATTTCAATATCTCTATTCCCATTTGTAGACATTAAAAATTAATATTTGATGTAAATGCTTATTTGTATAGAACATTTATATAGAAAACTACTGCACATTAAAACTAGAATTGCTTTGAAATGAAAGTTTTGTATAATCATGTAAGTTTAAATGTAGGTTAATGTTTTTAAACCTTGCGGAAATGATTACTGTAGTTATCCAAAAAACAAAAATGTCTATTGATGTTTTACATAAGTTTTACTTTAAAAAGTAGGCTTTGATTATAATGTATTCAACATGTCAAATGAAACATTAATAATTCTATCAAATTAACTGTGTCTATTGTTATCGTTTCAAAGCTTTATGTTTGCTTTCCCTACCCGCGGTGCGTAAAATATCTATAAAAGAATCGTCCCTGTGTCATGGTATTCCTTTTGAAAAAAAAATGAGGGTGAAAATGACTTTAATTTTGTCATAGTTCATTTACGTCTACAAAAGCAAACAGTATAGTGAAAATGATTTAGCCAAGTGAGGCATACATTAGATCAACTACGATTCTGATCAAGAATATTAGTGAACTCGGTCGTGAGTCACATGCAATTACAATAGAAACAATGCTCTGTCATAATGGTTTGGTGTTTGTCGCAGCGATGGAAAATTCTGCCGATTACTAGTTGAAATCAATTTACAGTAAATAACCATAGCACCTTACCGAAGGTAAAATTGCGACAGAGATATCATCCATAAAGGAAGCATTCAAAAATTCAGCGTGAAATTAAATACCGAAATAAACATTTTAAAGATCTGGATTAAAATGTAACAAGGCGAGTGAGTCAATCGTTTTAATACATCATTGTCACCAACGTGTGCCAGAGGCAGGGTCTCCTGTTTGATTGGCTCTTACCAACGGTGAATTGCTCTTGTACAAATTGAACTTAAGAATAACCTAAGGGAGGGAAACTTCTTAATGATGAACATATTGCATTTTGTTTTTCAGAATTTAAGAGATGAAATCCCGATGACGATTTTGAAGATAATATTATTGTGCTCGCTGTGACATCTTATGGGGAAGAAGGATTAAGGCAATTTTCTTCAAGATGTGGAAATTGGTGTATTTAACGGATTTGTTTATTTGGTGGTGGCTTATTATTTCTATAGTAACAGGTAAGTCTTTGGAATTATGGTGGTTTTTTTTTTACAAGATGTGAATTTTTCTTCTTCCTACAGACAGTTTTTTTGAAAAAAATCTTTTTAATTTTTTATCTAATTTAAGAAAACATGAATATCCTTAAAATAATTTTAAGATCTTTTAAGGCTTTACATATATATAAAAGTAAAACTTTTAAGAATTAAGGTAGATGAAATTTAATCAAGCTCATTTTGAACTGAATTTACTAAACTTGTGATACACAACAGTGAAACTGCATTCAGGAATAATGTTTAAAGGTCAGGATTTCACAACAAGAATCATTTACATAACATGATGCCTAAACAGTTGTTTTATGGAAATCGAAATTGAAAAAAAATTCTAACGAAACCTAAACCCTAGGAGGTATGAAAAAGTGCATCTCAATCGAAATTCCAATAATTTTCTAGGAGGGAAATTATGTGTTTGTTAATATCGAAAAGTAATTTGTTTTCTTGATCTGAATTTTTTTGAAAAATGCCCCTGGACATGAATTTTACAATGGAAATCTTGTCATAAATGTCATCGTTTGTTAAGATTAAATATGATGATGAGATTAATATTTTGATCAGCTTTTGATGTTGTAAAATAGGTGACATCTTTCTTTCTTTGATAATAGATCTTTGCCTCTAAAAGTGATTAAGAGTTAGAACTCACACAATTATAAGACAAATTTTACAATGGCCAAAAGATATTTGATAGCCTTTTGGAGAATTTTCAAAATAGAATTGAGATATTGTAATTAAATTTTTTGTTGAAGTGCCCAAGGTCATTTCATTTTTTTACTACATTTGTAATTTTGTAGAATTTTAAACTGTTTTAGAACCTAGCTTAACATATTTTATAAATGTCACTGTTTGTTTTTGATGTGTTATAGGCTATACATTGTACTGTTGACCCAGAGAGGGCCTTTTTGTTTTCTTTAGAGCAAAGAACATATGTTAAACTATCACAATAATCAAATATATTGATTGCTAGTCACCTCAGTGGATTCTCCTTAATTCTTGACCAAAAGCTATGAAAAATTACGGCATATTAAGTTTTTTTTTATCAAGAAAGTATTTTTTTTATCTTTTTCGATTGTAATTATTTTAATAGTTGCATTGCAAGCCCCTGTAACTCAATTCATACTACGTGCTTTGATTGAAATTCTCTAGTATATCAATTTGTTGCTCTTCCAAAGAAATTGTTTTCAGAATTCAGCATAAAAAAAAAATACCATCCACATGATGTCATTCTGCTTATGTCTTTATTACAAAGAAAAATAATTTCCTCAAAGAAATTCTATAAATGAGAGGGCGGGATTGACATCCTCATATTAGTCTGATTTCAAAAGAAAACGTTAGGTAGGCATCTGTTACCTTTAACAATATTTGATAATGTTATAGTCACAGATGAAAATGATTTATGTTAGGGTCACAGGCTAAGCTCATATTCTTAGTATGGATTAGCAATGAAATAAAAATAAAAAGGAGATATAGTTTCTGTATGATTTATTGTCATTGTAGCATTTTGATACCACAAATCCTCTATCAAAATGGTTTGTTTCTTAAAGTTCAAATGCCTTGATATTTCCAAAACAATACATTATAGAAGTACATTTCTCTTTTAGCACTTGTCAATTTAGAGTCTTAATTCCAACATTATCTTCACCGTTTTACAGCAAATACAAATTGTATCAGCCACTGTGGCCACACTGTGGAGTAGAGTGGAGTACACTAACCCCCATCTCATTATTTTCCATCACATGCTCTAGGTTTTGTCAGTACTGGAACTCTTAAAAGATCTCATAGTTCCCATATTTGTTTGAAACTTATTGCCAATTCATTTAAAACAATTGGTGATTTCCTCCACAATTGTCAAAAGCTATCAAATATCCAAACTTTATTTGTTAGAACCATTTAAACATGCTATGCATTGTGTTTTATATCACCTTATCTATTACATCTGTTTTACCTGTTGTACACCTGTTGATTGAATCCTTTCATCTTTCTTTTGATGTGTCATCTGATCTGTGATATAAGCATACAAGCTTGTTCCTGGAACAATTATGGGTTGCTGCATGGAATATGACCATTTCTCATTTTCATATTTGACTCTCACTTTCAATGGCTCTGAGCTATTCAACTCCTGCTCTCTTTGCTTTATTGTTTAGTGTCACGAAAAAACCTTATATTATATCAACTTTTCAACATGCCTTTTATATTTAAAGCCAAATTCATGACTTTAGCAACAGCTAGTTGGTTTTAATAACCTTAAAAATCCACATTCTCATATTGTAAACAGAAAACCAGTAAATATGTCTTTGTGTCTCTTGTAGTTTCTTGCCTCTAAATTTTCCTACTTGATCTAACCAAAAGTTTTTATATTCAAAAGAAATGGTATTGGACAATCTATATTTTGATATTTTTACTATTTGGCGAATTGAGGAAAACACATAGCTTAAAGGCATCACTTTAAAGATGAACAAGGTTTTTCTTCAACAGTCTTTGGATGGGAAATTTCCTGTTGTTGAGACATTATTCATATCACATTAATATTGTTACATAATAGAAAGCATTACAGCATTATCCCATCCTTGGTAATGTGCACAAGCAATGAAAAACAATAATACAATTAATCAGATACATTGCATTAGTCTTTTGATATGAGCTTGAACAAAACATTTTCTTAAAATGAAATGATAAAGGTTTAAACTTATGATTTATTAGGACATAGAGCTACTAGCATTTTACAACAAGTTTTTACAATTGGAGCATTTAGACCATAATTGAGGAGTCTGTGGATCATAGGATAACACAACCTTGCTGAGCTATAAACATTGAAAATCTTTAAGGCATATGCATTCATAAGGAGGAACTAATTGAATGAATATAATTTTTATAGTGAAACTGGCATTTTAGTTCTTCAAAACCTAATTCTAGCATGTTCTATTGATAATTTTTTCTCCCAAGCCAAATAGACCACTTGTTGTCAAAGACGAAGAAAACATTAGCCTTGAAACACTTCATTAAGACCAACTGTTCTCGCTCATTAGGTATACCCATAAGGCAATATTTGGGAAGTTTCATCAGCAACGTACAAATTAATGCCATAATGATACGATTATTTTTACACTAACACTTCTAAATTTGATTAAAAGTCGACCATATTGGAATTCAATGCTGTTCAGTGAATGGTTGATTGAAGGAAATGTTGAAAAACGGCTTTAGAAATCCAATCTACTCTGACAGTTTAGATATACATTGGTTTTTTCTGTAGGTTTGATATTTAGAGAGTGGTATTTATGGTGTAGATGAAACGACAAACTGATTATTTCCAACGTTGATTTGATTTTATTGAAACGGTTCAATTTACTTAGGCTGTTTTATGATGATGCGGATTCTGATGAAATTATGCAGGGAGATGGTAACTGAGTTTTTAGATAGATTGGATTTTTGTTTTAATTTTGGTTTGATATCAGTTGTCTGTTTCATTTGCATTTTATTTCCACCCATAAATGAATTGTGATTAGGCAGAGCTGATTGTATCACATTTGTATTCCTTATATGTCATTTGTATCCATTGTTTTTAACCTAGAAACTGCTTCTAACAGTAACCAAAGACAAATGAAAGTACTTCATGTTTTCTGATGGTCCAGTGGGATATGCTTAGCATTACTTAGCTAGTGGAACCACATGTCTAATTTCATGTTTGCTGGCTTCTTAGCAATGGATTTCTTCACAGAAATGAATAAGACTTTTGTCAGAGAGTTTGACAAATTTTCTTTTTTCAGTACGGTTTTCCAAGAAGGTCAATTGTTACTAATTATATGTATGAAACATTCATACTTCCTATGACTTTCTCCAGGGCTCAGTTGACAATTGTTTTTTCTTAGCAGTACTAATTGTGTATGTTATACATTTCTATGACTTTTGTCAGGGTGGTTGACTATATTGTGTTTTCTATAATACTAATTCCATGTATCCAACATTCCTACGACTTTTGTCAGAGCTGTTGACATTGTTTTTCTCTACAATTCTAATTCCATGTATCCAACATTCCTACGACTTTTGTCAGAGCTGTTGACATTGTTTTTTCTATAATGACTACCAGGTATCTGATGTTTATACAACTGTGATTATCTTGAGGCTTGTGTTGACTCAATGAATCAATATTATTTTTTGTCTATGACAATCCAATATGCTGCCATGCACATGTACAAGATGATTTTGCTCAAAGCTGTTTAGTTTGTTTTTATATGTCAAATATTCTGTTTTGTAACTGAACATTGCATTGCATCGATACTGAGCCAGACAAATAATTTCCAAGATGGGAGATTTGTGGGAGATTTAATTTTAAAAGACAACACAATCTCAATTAGTTTGAAAATATTTTCAGCAGAAGAAAGAAATTCACTTAGAAAAACTAATTTAAGTATTCTTTTAATAGGTATACTTTACCATATATACATTTTGGCCTTTATTAGTCCTTATCAGGCAAACAAGAAATAATGCCTTGGTACACTCGCATGTAAAGTTCTACCCTGGGAAAGCCTATCTCTAAAATCATTACTGTTAATTGTGATTCAGCTGCAGAATGTTGCACAGGGTCTTATAGTTGTGCATTAGATGTATTATTGATAACAGTATATCGAAGTGAGTTGCAGTTAGAGAGCAAGCTTTAGTTATACTACATGGCAGTTATGGGTAACAATCTGATAAACAACTATGGGAGACTGTTCTTGTGCACCAGAGCATCAAGCGATATTAAAGATATTAATTTTATAAATATGTAAACAAGTTTTGGTTGCATCTAGTACAATTAGGTACAATTATTCTGTTGTCTAATAAAACTGGAGTTTTGTTAAAAAGATTATATGAGAAGCTAGTATCATGTGAATTTTAATAGTTTTATCTAATTAATAATGATTATTTTGTAAAAAAAAAAAAATGCACAAAACAGCAGTTATAATTCAGAAAGATAATAAGTGGCATGAAAGTTTTATCTAATTAATAATGATTATTTTGTAAAAAAAAAAAATGCACAAAACAGCAGTTATAATTCAGAAAGATAATAAGTGGCATGAAAGTTTTATCTAATTAATAATGATTATTTTGTAAAAAAAAAAAAATGCACAAAACAGCAGTTATAATTCAGAAAGATAATAAGTGGCATGAAAGTTTTATCTAATTAATAATGATTATTTTGTAAAAAAAAAAAAATGCACAAAACAGCAGTTATAATTCAGAAAGATAATAAGTGGCATGAAAGTTTTATCTAATTAATAATGATAAAATGCACAAAACAGCAGTTATAATTCAGAAAGATAATAAGTGGCATGAAGGACAGATTATGTAAATGAAGTATCCTGAAAATACAAATGACATTTAGTCTTGGCAGTAAGACTCATAATCACAAATTAGCACAATAAATACAAAACTGAAATACACATAGCTAATATGATATACAAAAAAGGTAAAAAATGCTTTCATTTTGCAATTTTGTATTGATATGTGATTTAAATTTGGCTCATTAATTGGTCTTGCTATTCTTAGATCTACTTTCACTCTTTCTACCTAAGGACCATCTGTGTCACATTCAGAAATCACTTATTCCATTTGATTAGGACTCAATTGTTCATTTTCACCTGCTGTGTAACCTTAATGGTGATTTTATTATGTAAGAAACAGTTATAAGGACCCAATAAAATTATAACATACTGTAGGTTGACCATCTGTTATATACTGTTCTGGTACAGTCATCCAAATATCTGATCAGATTTATATATATTCATTTTACACTGTGGGTATAACAGAACCTTTTGATGTGGTATTTTAAAATCATTTAAATTACAAATTATGGAATCCAGAAAAAAAAAACACCACTTTATATGAAAAAAACCCCAACATTTTGAATTTTTAATAGCCTTTGTTCATAATTTCAAAAACCAAGTGTTTTTGATGAAGATTTATATTAAGCTGACTCCCAGCTTGTTGCAAACAATTTTTGTGTTCATTGTAGCTAGGATTCAGATTTTGTTCTTTTTTTTCATTTAATTCAATACTTAAGTACTTTGTTTGTTCCTCCAAACAAGTATCTTTATTGATTTTACTCAGTAACATCTTAATGATTTATGTAAGATTTATATTCCCATCATATTCCTGTATAAAAGCATCGTTTTAAGAAGAAAAACAAAGAGATATAAACGACTTTGTTTTAAAACCTAACATAACTGGGATCAATATTAATTTAATGAAAAGTCCTATCAATCATGTTCCCTAAGGCTTTTCTGTTTTACTGGTAACTCTTATTATAAAATTACAAAATTAATTTAAAGATGACAAAGATTTTTCTTTTACATGGAATTAGATATTAGTTTCAATTAAAAATGACCTTGTTGCAAAGTTTGGTGCAGTAATGTGACCATTCTTGAAATTTTGTCACCAAACTTTTGCACATTTGAGTTGCTGGTAGTCTTTTCTTGCACTAATAACATGCTTTATGTAAGAGAAACCACAAAGGATTTTTAGTTGCAGGCTAGAAAAGTTAAGAAGGGTCATAAAATTGTGCACCATGTGCACAATCAAATAAGCTAGGGGCAAGTTAAAGAAGCTGTATTCGAATGAAGGTTCTTTTATTATCCTTTGTGGAGGAAACACAACTGACTTCAGTGTCTTAGAATTCAATTTTTAAAATCCTATTAGCTTTCTAACCTAAAAACCAATCTTTGAAAAACTGTATTTATCTTAGAAACAATTTTTTAATTTACTTTTTTACGACAGGAAAGGGTTTTCGTTAATTAGAATTTTTCCAATAATCTATTGGTGCAAGCTTAACAATTTCAATGAATCAATACAGCTAAGCTGCTTGTAGAACTACAGTCTTGCTTTTCAGTGTTAACTCTAAAACAAGCATCTTGGTTTAGCAAATATGTTATTTTTACTAATTTTAGCTTAAAAAAATCAGAAGAAAATTTAAAAAAATGTTAAAACTGAATGCAAAAAGATATGAATATAAAAAAATACAAATGGCGGAGATTGGAAACCTAATAAGTGTAAGTGTATCTTTTTGCATTTATTTGTTTGTATAAGACTTCTGCATACAAGAAGCCTCTAAAAAGACTTGCAAACCTATACTTCTGCTAATGTTACTTAAATTTCCAAGTTAAGTAATACATGTATAGGGATGTTGTTTAACCTTTGAATTCTTCAGTTTGTCATTTTGTTTTCCCATTCTATATATATTTGATAGTTTTCTCTTACTGATTTATAATGATAAAAGTCTTGACCATGTTACATGTAAAATGAAACAACTTAAAAAAACTTCTTTCACAGAAATAAATATTCCACAAATACAACATAGAAAATTTTGAAAAGACAGTTTTCTTAAAGATTTTTATTCATATTTTTTTTACAATTTATTAAGATGACAGGCAATCATTGACATTTCTTCAATAATAAAAATGTCATCTTCAACTCTTTAAGTTCTTTAGCAAAGGATATATCATTCATATTCTTATTTTTTTATAGTTTAAATAAATTCTAAGAAAAAAAAAAAATTGATATTAGAAAAATAAGTATAAGATATGACACGTTAATTGCTGTGTATTCACAAGAAGCCGTTGAGACTGTAATTTGTGACCTGCTGCGAGGGTTTCACGCTGTATTATAAAAGTTATGATTTGCTTTACAAATACGGTAAATTGCCTTAACAAAGAAGCAGGCGTAAATAAGTTTTAAGGTGGGCAGATGTTTTTGAAATCTAAACAAGAGTATTCATTTTTTTTCTGAATGATCAATTTCCATGTTTCCGATTAATTTTTACATTGAACGAAAATTTTTAGGCTTTGAAAGTTTTTCTTCAGTATCAATTAGCCCATTGTTTAGCATTGATATCATACTTGAATTATGTGGCTATTATGTATTTCTAGGTGTTTTAATTCATCGATATGAATGAATAAAACTTGTCGCAAAATTTTGACGAAATAAATACGGACTGAATTAGTGTTGACACCTTCGGGGAAGATATTGACACCCGATCAAATATTCTAATTATTGATAAAACGGCAGGTTAACAATTGGTTAACATTATCATGATTAAGTCATGTACATACATTCCCAACGGAGTGCAAGGAATGAAAATTTAATATATTAATATAGATATGTCATGATATTGCAAATTATGAGAATAATGCATAATCATTGAATGAAATTTGTTTACATGGATTTAATGGTATGGGGCATTTTCAATATGCAAAAGCCTCGAATCTTAAGTAGAGCTCAAGAATTTGGTCTGTTATGAAGATTTTCTCACCTTTCCACTGAGTACCTGCAATGATGGATTCTAGATTGGGGGTGTTCCAGGTGTGGTAAATAAGCAATAGAGTTGTTCCATAGTAATAAGTGTTCGGAACATTAATATGTCATGATATTGCAAATTATGAGAATAATGCATAATCATTGAATGAAATTTGTTTACATGGATTTAATGGTATGGGGCATTTTCAATATGCAAAAGCCTCGAATCTTAAGTAGAGCTCAAGAATTTGGTCTGTTATGAAGATTTTCTCACCTTTCCACTGAGTACCTGCAATGATGGATTCTAGATTGGGGGTGTTCCAGGTGTGGTAAATAAGCAATAGAGTTGTTCCATAGTAATAAGTGTTCGGAACATTATCTATTAGATCATTTCTAATACAGGGGCTCTAACTCACATGTATCATAGTCAAAATGGGCTTTCTTTAAAACAACAAAATGCCAATTATTCAAAAGGTCTTTCAGAAAATGTAAATTTAGGGAAATTGCAAATTAATTATAGACTTAACGTTGTTGCATAATTCTGCAAATGTCACACATGAGACTAGAATTCAGATTGATTTAATACAACTGTTTTAGAACATGCGAGAACCCTGGCTTCAGTTTTCTCCCAAAACATTCATTATGTAAAAGATCTACGATTTGAAATTAGATTTTTGAAAATTCTGATTAAAGTTTGTATATTTGAATATGAAATATTAGTAAGAAGTTTGAATAATCTATAAAGAAAATTACATGTGGTACTTGAGTCTTTAAGAAATGTGGCTTTTAACATCCTTATTAAAATTTGTATATAATAAAAACCCAGTTTTCTGTACAAAAAGATTGACAATCATAAATAGATTAAGCTCTTATTTGCCATAAGTTCTTACTCAGGCATTCTTATTAAAGGAGCAGAGGTACCAACGGGGTATCTGAATGTCAGAAGTCCGAATAGGCAGAGACAAAACCAATAAACACCAATTAGAACGGGACAAAAACAGACAACATGTAAAATATGGAAACACAAAAATAACTGAATATCAATCAACAACGCGAACTGAAGTCGAAATGAAAGTGAACTCAGGTGCTCCGGAAGAGTAAGCAGTTCCTGCTTGATATAGCACACCCGTCCCGTTGCCAACAGTCAAATCAGTGTGTCAAATCCAGTAAAGGAAGACAAAACAAAACCCTATGACAAAAAGTTGACGATTGGAAAGTTGAAGTCATCATGTTTGTCATACAGTCTTGTTGAAAGTTTTCCTTGAGAGTCAATTTCATGATGTAGACTTTGAATCTTCATTGAAATAGGCTTTCCTTTCCCTTTTCTTTTCCACTTTTACTAACTACAGTAAATTATAACCAATTGTAAGCTGATACATGGTAAAAACGTCCTTGGGTGCATGCTATACTGTCATATTGAAGTTTTCGATGTGACAGATAGGAATATACATTTCTGAAGAGCCATTATTTTCCTGACTTTTCATCAACATAAATTTCATGCTTGGGAATTGAAGACATGGTATTTTTGTATTGATGGATGATTATTGTCGTTCTAAATGTAAAGAAACATGCAATTGAAGCGGTTAAAGTAGATGGCTGTATAAAGATTTATCGGTTTCAGTCAAGAAAACCTTATTTGCAGAAAAATTGAATGTCACTCTACACATTGAATCAGTTCGTGAGTTTATATAAGACGTGATTATAATTCATTAGTTTACGTAATCTATTCTCTCAAAAACAGGTTTTTTCACTTTAATTTGAATATAAACTGCAACAAATGAAACAAAGTTAATCTCTTCGTGTGTTATCTAAGAGATTCAGATTGAACAATGAGCGATTCGTTAATTTCTCCATGCATGTGATTTGCATGTGACATGCCGCTGCAAATTTTGGCTTTTTAATAGAATTAGAAACTTTTAAGACTGTGAATTAGAATAAATCTCTTATTTTGTGATGTAACCATTGACAGATTTAACTTTTCCAATGCACATTTGATTATCTCTTGATCTAATACAACAGCAGTTATGGAAATGTTTTTTTGACCTTCAATGCGAAGATTCACCAAGGGGAGATCATTAGAATTAAGTTACTGCAGTAGTTGTCAATGTAAAGTGATCTATTTCTTCAATTTGTCTGTTTGATTTGTAATTCAAGATGTCCGCAGGAAGTAAGAGGGTTTTCTTTGTCTAAATGGTCTCATTTGGAATATCAGAATGAGAAAGAATTTTGTCGCCAACTTTAGTTTGGTTTTAATAGCTCCAATATTCAATCATAATTAAATCTGAAGGCAACATTTAGTTTGTTTTGCTGTCTTCATATTTGCCTTTTGAAGTTGAAAGATTCATGGAATGTCCTTAAAAATGTTTGTGATGTTCAAATACAACCAACTTGCATAAATAAATGCCCTATATTCTAGGTATGTTAAGTAATAAGGAAGCTTTATGATATGTGACAATTTTGTGTGACTTTGTGTCATATATAACTTCCAACATGAGATCAGAATATACAAGTTTTTTATCATTGTTTGATCTTTCAGCCTTACTGCAGTAATTCTGAATATTTAAATTTCCTCTTACTCTTGCAGAATTACCTGTCAACTCTTATGGAAATAATAAAGGACGAAATTGCAGAACGATTTTCCACATTATCAACTCATCTCAATACCGTGGCATTTATAGCTTTTAGCCTGATAAGGAGATGTCTATTCTCTGTCTTAATTAAACTTGTACATAAATGTTATTTTCGCCTGTTATAAAACACTTTGATGACAGGAATGATTTTTTATCTACCAGCATCCTGCAAAATTTCTCTTTGATCTCAACTCCCAACTCTGTTGGAACTGACATTGATTTTTTCATAGAAAAAAATCATCATCTTTTATGGGCGGAGATTTATGGTGGTTATAAAATATAGATCAGAAAATACCCGCTTTCACCTAGAGGGTTGCGGCATTTAAATTGGGAATAGAAAATAAAAATCCATAGTTAATGAGAAGATTTGGAGGGTATTTTAGTTTTATTTCCTAGGGTTAGTGGTATATATGGGATAGTTATTGGTTTATTTATGTGTCTATATGGAAATCATTTCTGTCTTTGCATTAGAAGTATAACAAATAAATAGCACTTTTATGGTCTTAATTAATTTTTTATGATGTTGAAGACTAAGGGTACAAAACGCAATAGTTCTAAAAGGAATGAAACTGATAATTAGGTGATGTTGATGTATTTTGTCATGTCTTAGACTAGTCTTTGTCTGATAAACATGAAGTCAGAGAACTTATTCAAGGTCCACGAAAGGCCTGGGATGCGTTGGGTGCAATCACACCCCTTTAAAAAATAGAAAGAAAAACTCTCTAGAAATGCACCAAAACCCACCAAAAAATGGGTCCAATTTAAGAAAATTTTCTCCAAACAGGAGGGGACCCCTCTCCCCCATCCACCATGCCAGAAACCTGATGACAACCCTGTTATTTAAAGAAAAAAATAGAAGTTATTCTTTTAAGGCTATTCATTTTTAACATAATCCAGTCTTAAACATATAATAAGGAATTCACACTTTATCTTATTTTTGCAGAAAAAATGTCAGAATTTGCATGAGCATATTGACAATATTATGACAATTTATATTGAAGTATGTTCCTCAAAAATTTGTTTTCTGAAGACAAATGACTCAATTATAAATTGTATAAGGCTTTATATTCCACCTGCATATAAAAGAAAAATAAATGTTTTCATTCATCAAATTATCCAATATGATTAATAATTGATAATATCTAGAATTTCATAACTTTTCAGCTTGTTTTTCCAATCCCAGACAATTCATATGGTATCAGATTTGCCTCCCTCAAATGCATCAATTTACAAATAATTGATCTATCAATAGTTTGGTCTTGGTTATTTTTTGCTTCATTTGTAGGTCAGAATTTCTATTCTATCTTCATTCCTGCTGTGGAATTTTGTTTTCTCTGGTATTCTCAAAGGCTTTGTTTGTGATTAATTAGTTTAACCTTGTTTAGTCTCGTACTCAAATTATTTCATGGACTTAAAACGCCAGATGGTCTGAAATGTGGAGCTGTAGAATACCCTAGTGTAAATGAATACGTCCAAATCAATTTGGAGTAGGATACTATGTTGAAATGCATCGTCTCGACATTTGCATAATTCTTTCCATTCCTTATTTAGAGAACTATAAATCTAATTTTAGATCACAAATAAATTTTTTGCCTGAGATCAATTAATGGCATTTTTCCTATGTGTCCTGAATTCCCAATATCTGTCTGTATGATATTTTGCAAAAAGATATTCTCCTATGGCTATGTTGAATCATTTCTGCAACTGTCAACCACCTTTTGTTTTCCTTACCTTATTCTATCTGTCGGTCATTCAATCATTTGTTTTTGGAGCTTCACTTTTGTATGCCTCTTTTAAGAATTTCATTAAACATACATGCAATAAAGCTTGTGGTTAAGAAAGAGGTCTGTTGATTTTAAGGTCAAGGTCATAATTGGGAAGAAAATAGAAATTTTAGACAATTAACTTCTTACACATCTCAAAAGGCTTATGAGATAAGAATCAAAAGATGCCTCATTTTTGGGGGCAATACATGTAGGTCAAAGTCAAGGTCACAAGTTTTTCCAGGCAGGTAGGACCTAGAACCTGGGTACTCTTGTTTGTAGATTTCTAATTCATCATGATATCATCCTTTTCTGTTTTAATCAAAAGCCATATTTAAACATTTATGTAACCCTAGCCTCATGCAATCGTCATTATCTGTTTTGATGAGATTCAATGCCATCTAGAGAACTGATGAACAACATATACAGTTAATGCAACAAAATTTGTCTAATTTTTTTCTGATAATGAAAACATTTTCAAGTCTAATTAGTGTTATCTGGCTTCACCAAGTATTTCTTCTGATGCCATTAGTACAAATGCTTCCAAAAATTGGCTAATGATAATCATTTGAAGCCTTTTAAGGAATTGCAAGTAAAAAGTTTCCACGTCTTGGGCAGCAACGAGCTGTTAAATGCTGTAGCTGATACACGAATCCATTAGATTTTAGTGCTGTCTTTTTATTTCCTGTCTCATGACAGTGCTCACCGTGTTTGACTAATTGTGGTGAGCTGAAATGCTGCAATAATCCATTTATTTTTTTTGAAAAGATTTGTTATAGATATTGATATGTATAAAGTAGTATTTTCTACAAGTCTTCTTCATCTTGTTGCATGTCATCAATTAATTGACTTTGGTTTAAGATTTATTTTATGCAATATATCAGGTCTTTGTGCTTGCTTGTGAAATTCTCCCAGGCTTCTGTTCTGGCATTTGGTTTCATTTTCAAGAATAAAATCACCTTCTGAGATTCTGTGTTCCTGTCTGTTTCTAGCATGACACAATTATCTGTATACTCGCTCATTTTCCCTCAGTTTTCTAAGCAACAACATCACAAGTGAACTAACAGATTCTGATAAGCAGTAAATCCTCAATAGCATTTCTGTACTCATAAAAAAATAAGTGCAATTGTCTTCCACAAAAGACACTGTTCGGTGAGTCTTGAAAATAATCTATAAGGTCACATAAACCTTATTAGACAATTTTAATACTTGAAGAATGATATTTTAGTTTTCAACAAAGACATAATTTTGTTAAAAAATCAACTTAAAAAGAGCACATTATATGATTATTCACTAATGTACACTAAGAAAGCTATGAAAAAGGAATATATTTTTGTAAATTTTTCTAGCCAGACAAGTTTTATTACGTAAATACTCCCAATATACTCTTAATATAGAGATTTAGAATGTCAACTAAGCCAGTATAGGTATTAAACATTTGTTACTTTTATGTTAGAGCCCACAGAGGAAAAGTGTTCATTTTCATATCTTCAATAACCTTTTAATTAAGCACCCTCTAAAGATTTCAGTTACATAAAACTGTTCTGCATGATGTCCATATAAATTTTAAAGAGAAACTGGCTTTAAAATATCATATTGATCATTTAACCAAGTTAGTTATTTTCTAAGTCCATGCATGCATACTTCAGAATATTACAAATAACATGTAATTACTATACTGCAAAGTTCTTCAGTTGCAGCAAAGTGTCTGCCAGTCCATACAGTTTTGATGACCCTGTGGCACCATTTTAATTTTCTATTTTCCTTCTGCTTATTGTTTTTCTCCAACAGGATTGGCAAATACATGCTTCCTTTGATGGTTTCTATTGTAAATTGCTTGTAAAGTGAATATAAAATGACTGTTTGTCATGCAAGGGTTGTCTCTAGATCTTGTCTCAGAGATCTTCATATTGGAACCAGAAATATATTATTTAAAGTCTATACTGCCAAGCATTTACTCTTCCAGAAATATAAGCAGCTGTTTTTGAAAATCTAATTTAGAAAAAACTTAAGTGGCCAACAGTAGACTTTAAATGTCAATTTGAAATGGTCTGAGAAGATGGATGGATGGAAGAGTCTGTGTGTGTGCAGCCAAGTCATGAAAATTTAATACTCAGAATAAAAAATTGGATTCAGTGTCTATGGGCAATGAGGCTTTATGGAGTCTGATCAATTTAAAATTTTAAGAAAAAGAGTCCAAGAAGTATATATTTTAGCAAGATTTATATTAGATTTCAAAAGCTTAACTTTTACTGGCTCTATAAGTTTTTTATGCCCTTGCGACAACATGTCAGGGGCCATTAAGTTTTACCCATGTTCGTCTGTATGTCCGTCCGTACAAATTTCTGTCAAGCTTTTCTCAGAAACAGTACATGAGAATGATTTGAAACTTGATAGGATGATTCAGTATGGCAAACTGTATGTCCTAAAAAAGCAACTTTCAAACCTGTCAGACTTCTACTTCCTGTTTGGGTATGAACAGACAGACGTACTTATGTATATGTCTGTATGAATTTCTGTCAAGCTTTTCTCAGAAACCATACATGAGAATGATTTAAAACTAAGGATGGTTCATGATGACAAACTGTATGTCTTAAGTGACTTTCAGACCTGTTAGACTTCTTTTTCCTGTTTGGGGTTTGGATGGATGGACACACGTTTGAATGTCTGTACAAATTTCCGCCAAGCTTTTCTACAGAAACAATACATGAGAATGATTTGAAACTTGGTAGGATATATCAGAATGACAAGCTGTACGTCCTAAGTGACTTTCAGACCTGTTTGACTTCTACTTCCTGTTTGGAGCCAGCTGGGGCATCTGTGTCCCATAGACACACTCCTTCATTTGTAGTTTAATTTGCTACATGCATTTGCTTATACCTGAGTGACATGTATAAATTAATTTCCTAAATTTTTAGTATTTGAACTATTTACACTTGCAAAATCTTTTTTATGGTCAGTTTGTCAAGGCAAGGCAATCTTAATATGTCACATTGACCTAATTCCATGGCTCTATATATTCTCATTAAGTTGTCTGTTTTCTGTTGTACCCTTATATAACTACAACTCCTTATTAATATTAAACTGGTTCTAATGCAAATGACATGTAACTGTTTTATAGAAACAGAGATAATCGTTAATTTAAGTTTGCTTTATTGCTAAGGTGTTTGATAAAATTAATCGAATTCTGATGATATTCAAATGTTTGCGGCAATAAAAGTCATGTCATTTAGATCCGCTGATCGAACTTTTATACTGTCACTGTAAATTTTATTTCTGTGTTATTGAAAAACGGCATTTGAACAAAGAAATTTATTTTCTAATAGAATGTTGTTATTGAAAAAAGGTCTGCAGGAATCCCGATATAAAAACCGTTGGTGATTCTGCATTTGGTGACCAGAAACGCTGTGACAGTAATTAACCTGGGACACTGACATGATAAATGGCTTCCTTTATTGAGCCAATTACAAATTCAATATATTTATGTTGATTGGACCTCACCCGTGTTTGGCTTCATGTCAATTTCTGGAGTAAAATTACTTCTGTCACCAAGATTTCCTTATATCCCAGAATGCATTTGTTATAGGATCATGCTGCATGTCATGTAAGAGTGCTGTTGACATTTCAAAGGGGTCAGCTAGAGGTCGTTGGGTAGAACTTTGTAGTTTGTGCCACTATGTTGCTAGGAAAGTTCAAGACTTCAGATTTTTGTGGAGATTAATTTTGAAGAAATAAAAGATGAAACTTAAAAAATGGATAACCAGAAAAGTATCTTAGATTCAGAAAAGTTACAAACATATAATTTTTTTGGCTTCAAACTATCACATTAATGTATGATCAAATTATATATAATTCATCAAAGTATGCACATTAAGAAAACAACCAATGAATTTTTATTATCACAACAATTTATCAAAACAACAATATATCTATGCTTTTATGGTTTCGTGTTATTCCTCTTAAACATGCCTAATTTGTAGAAAAGTCAAGATCTGGTAAGGAAATATTATTACTGTAAATAAACCTCCAGGGATGTTTAGCTCTGAATACATCATCATTTTCTGTCACTTCCATGTTACCGCAGGGAGTTGTTTCACCACAGTCAGCGGAAGACAAGACTTTGATCAAGCTTTATGTATGGAAAAATGTATCAAAATATGGTTAGGTGATAAATAAAAGGAAATCCAGAGGGAAGACGAAAAGGAAGATCAGGATTGTATACCAATACTGTTGTAATGAAAAACTCCGTTATATTTCCATAAATTGTGTTGAATGGCTCTGCAATTTTCACAAGTGCGAGTTAGTTATGGATCATTGTAGAGTTTATGCAATGGTTTTGTCGCTCAATGTGTAAGATTTTACAAATTCTTAACACAGAAATAACTTTTTGTCACTTTAAACTTGTTTGACGTAAAATCATAGATGACGTTTTATCAATATTTTTCTTCACAGCAACTTGTATTTGATATTTTTGAGTTTTTAACAATGTTGTCATAATGGTTTTTAGTTTAATGTTGCATTAGAGGTTGTTTGAATGAATAAAACAGTTCTTGGGCACCTTTTTAAAGCAAAAAAACTCTGATATACTTCTAGCTTAAAAAAAGCTAATTGACTTGAATTTCTCTGGTTGCATTGTTTAATATGATGAAATTCTTATGAATGCTGCGTGGTCACAACTGTGATTCCCATTCTTACAATAAAAGACAAATGTCTTTATAAATTGTTCCAACATTTAGTATTCAGAACAGGAAACAATTATAATGGCAGCCATTTTTTGTGAAGCACCACATCTGCTTGTAACATTTGAATAGAATGCTATTATAGGACTTAAAAAGTCTCATTAAAAAAAGGACAAAACGTAATTATTCAAGGGGAATTTTTATGGCTTAACCCTTTTTTCATGTCTAATGCTTTGTATGCCGCATCTTATTCATCATATAAACGATGGCTTGATGAAGAAGGAAGAAGTGCTTTTATTACCAATTTACATTTTAGGGATATAATATGCATATTTGTTGCATGTGAAGCAACTATAAAATAGCATTCAATAGAAAATAATGTTTTGTGGTGTTTGCATGACTGTTTTGAAAAGGGAAGATTAAAATCTTTGCAATTAAAATCAATGTTATTTTTTAATCTGTATAAGGAATATAGATTTTGCTCTTGTTGAATCGGTGACGCTCTAAGACTGTGTTAATTTTACTCATATTATGATGAAATTTTACTGACTCACAATTGAATATCTGAGTAATATAACTCCCAGAGTCTCTTAAGTATACAGTCACTCATTTTGTCACTAGTTATTATGATGAAGCTTAATCCCACACACTGTACTTTGAAAAAAGATTTATTACTATAACAAATTATAGGGTACTTCAAGCACACAAGACTTGCTTTAGACTAAAGGAGGTGAAGAGGACAGAAAACCCATTTTATCTGTAAATAGAACCCTTGTTTATTGGGTCCTGAATGACAAGGTAGAATTGAAATCGTGAGTTATGATGAAGTTTTTCTGTGACATGGTGAAATGTTTTCATTAACAAGCATTTTAAGTCCACTATTGGTCTTTGATATAGATTAAAGAATAGTAAATTAACTACATATTCTAAGTGTTTAAATGAAAAAAAAAGAAAAGATTTTTTTTAATCAAGAATTTTTATGGAAACATTTTACAATAATGCAAAATAAGAAGAAATCACATAAAAGCTTTATACATTGGTGCCAATTAATAAACTGGCTGTTAGATCTTGAATTTTGATGGGGTTCAAATTGTTTAAAATAATTTAATACAAGT
Organism: Arcuatula senhousia; assembly: GCA_963971305.1. Classification (NCBI taxonomy): domain Eukaryota; kingdom Metazoa; phylum Mollusca; class Bivalvia; order Mytilida; family Mytilidae; genus Arcuatula; species Arcuatula senhousia. The sequence goes on along the minus strand of OZ020303.1, from coordinate 65,200,206 downwards.
TCATCAAATATTTATGGAAGAAGTAGTTACTTGCTACCAGACTACTGTTGTGCTCTTTTAAGGTTCAATTCTAAAAGTACCCATAGCACCCTTATATGGAAAAGAACAAGATGTTATCACATATAAGCCTATTTGATCTCAGACAATAGGGGATCAGACAGTGATACATCATATTTGATATATAAAGTCATAATGATCTCTATTCTGTCAATATTGGTGACGTTTTCCTTAATGTATGAAACTTATGTAGTGTCTGTAATGCTCGCTCAGCAACCCACTAAATACAACTAGAATATTTTATTGCTGTATCTGAATTATGCCAAAACTAGAATCATGGACCAATTTCGTCCTTTCTGTTGTGCCACCATACTCTATTGATTCAATCTCCATCCTTTGACCATCAAGGGTATTATGACATTAATTAAAGAACTTGTCCTTTATATGAACCACAATGATATTGCTCTGTACAAATTAAAAACCTGACATATAAGATCTTTAGCTATATAAGTTGCTTATGGTTTGTTATAAAAATCATATTGTCCTTGAGGAAAAAATTAATGGTCATTCTAAAACAGCCATAAAAAGTAGGCTTTGTTGGTGAAATGATCAAGTAATGTTTATGGACCATGCAAGGTTCTTCAGGCCATTCAACCCACAGAAAAGTGATTTTTTATTACAGCATCTCATTTGTTAAGATAATGGACACTAAGGTATCATTACATTTGTGTAGAATGTAGACATCATCTGAGCTTTGAAAACCCACATGATCTAGACCAATAATGAATTGTAAACTCTATTGAGATTCTTGGAGTGAAATATGGGCATGGACTTGTCCATGCCCATATAAGAACCTACATGTGGTTGGAATCATATATTACTTCAGTTAAATTGCAGGTGTCATCAGGCAGATGGCGTGACTATTATGCAAATTTTCATCAAAAATTGCCCAGGCTTACTGACCCTCCTCTTTTGTTCTGGAGATCCTTCCATGAGACTCTGAGCCTGTTGTGTTCTTTCATGAGCAACTAGCAGATTGGTTTAACATTACTTCAATGACAATTCTGAATATAAAGCCTTGAAATACTATTGCTACCTTTGATCATTCTAATGCACATGTCCTTGGGACTTTTTGCTCCTATCATTTCTAAATCAAAGTTGTTTTATAGATGAGTTATTGAGTACTGATCCTTCTCCTTGAAGCTTGAGTTTTTTATCTACATATTTTATTAAATAGAGTATTCATGATGGCAAATATATTAATGAAATTGATAAATGATGGTTAATCTGAGATTTGACGTCTCATTGGATATAAATGGTTAGATGGTAAAAATTAACACTTTCCAGCATCTTTAAATCATGGTTCTAATTTCACTGAGCATTGACCAAGGAGATCGTAATAAGATATAGATGACCAATACAGGTCGGCTCATAGATATGAAGGAACTTTCTTATTTGATTACGGAGAAAAAACTGCTCACGATATCGGCCCAGCAGACGATGAAAAGACAGGAAACAGCTTGTTTGACCCGTCATTGATTTTTTTGTGGAGAACAGAATATCAAATGAATTCCTTCATTAGGTTTAAGTAATACAAATTATTGTTATCAAGTATTTGATGGGAAGTTGCAACCACATTGCTAATGCAAATTTTATTTTTTATTCAACGCTTATGAAATATCTAAAATTAGTTAGCAGCTTGTCAGGGTGAATTCCAACAAATGGATTAGAATTCCATTTTTTCTTTGTCTTCCAAATAAGACGGCCTAACTGATTATTAGCGTAGTGTTACTCAATACAGAGGAAATGAAATTTGTTGATCCTCAGTTGTTCCCTCAATTAGAAAGTTGTGTAAAATTTTGAATTAATAATGACGAACGGGAACTGGCAATAATGCACGTTCTGTCCGGATTACAAACTGGTTGGATGACGAAGCATAATTACATTTTATAATTAAGAATTTAACACATGACTTGATAAAATCTGAATCCATCAAGTTGAAGCGACATTTTCAGATTCCGATAGACGCAAGTGTCAATGACAACAGATCTGTGACCACAAGGAAATATCGGGGATGAGTCACACTTATTTATAGAATGTCCTGTCACATTGTGATATGTCAATCTTGGCACATGACATTAGAAAACAATTTATGGACAATCGGGGAAGGGTTATATCTGTCAATACAGCCCGTGCATTGTTTCTCATAGATTATTTTGAGCATGATATATTGATATTTTATCATAATTCCAATAGTTATGAGCTAAATTATTGATATGAACTGGTGAGCATGAAAAAAAGGATAAAGTGTGAAGTTTCTTTTATTTAAAGATAATGACAGAAGATGAATCATTAAGCAAGATCTAAAGACATACGGTCAATACAAAAAATTAAGATGCCCAATGCCCCAAACTTTGTTCTCATTTTCTTGAACAACAACAGTATTTCCAAAAGACTATAATTTAAGCAGAGGCGGATCCAGAAATTATGAAAAGAGGGGGCCCACTGACTGGCCTAAGAGGGGGCTTGCATTGGTTACGCCTCAATGATTTCCTATATATTCAACCAAATTTCCCGCCAAAAGAGGGGCCCCGGGCCCCCAGGGCCCCCCTGGATCCGCCTATGTTAAGCTTTAGTTTCTTACATACCTGTAAGTATTGATTGAATCTAGAAGAAATATTTGGGGCACATTTATTGACTTGTTGAAACCGATGCTGTTTTCATAAATTTTTGGAAGTTGTATCTGCTTGTGTATTTATCACATTCAGTTATTGCATGTATAATTTATAAGACATTTTGTACCTGACATTTACATGTTAGTGCCTCTGACTGTTTTTAATGCTCTACAATTTGTTTGCAGCCTGTCTTCATAGCAGTGTGTCCTACAGATGTCTCCTCAAAGTTTTCTTTGTTTGGTGGCTTAGGCCATATCTTGTTGACAAGTGGCTCTTGATATTGTCATCTTCTTAAGGAGTTAATTAACGATTCTCCATGTTTCTGCAATCAGTCGTACAAATCGAATATTTCAGCGATTGACATGAATTTAACCTTTTTCCAAAGGTTATGAATATTTTAAGATCTTATTAATGGAGCACACGAGCGTTTGACAAACCAAATTAACTCTGTGAAAAATTAAATGCTCCAGCGAAGGCACTTAAACAATTGAAATCAATAGTTTTTTTTTCTACTTCAGTCTTTTTGCATCCCTCCTAAAAAATGTTGGGATATAATCTGGCAACTGGATGCGGATATAATTTTTAATACTTTTAAATCAATATTTTACATTTTAGGTTATTTGATGCATCTGAAACCTCAAAACAATAAAAAGTTTAAAGTATTAAGTGAATACACTGTACAACCTTGAAAAATATCAGGCTTAACACATAAAATTCAGAGAAATCATTACTTTACACCAAACTTTACAACTATCATTCCACTTGTTATAGGTTGAATATTGGATATGGATTACAAGTTTGATTGTTTAGCATAAAATAAATTGTTTTTCAAGCAGAAAAAAACAGTTTAGAGTTGGTCTCAGATGTGCCATAATTGTTATAAAATAAGAAAGGATAATTATTATGGATGGAATACTAGTTTGCTTAGTGTCTCCATGTTGTCTGGGAGCAAATTGAAAATATGATATTTTGGAAGGAAAATTACCAAAATTGACAAAATAAACAAAGAAAATTTGGGCTCTTTTGAGAGTAATATAGAAGATAATAAAAGATATGAAGTCATGCAAGGGCCCTTGATTTGTGTAGGTCTTATATTTCAGTTCTGGTTTGCAGAGTAATTAATTCCATGGGACATGGTGCAACATCTATGATAAATATAGATTTTAAAGCACTTATTGGTGAATGGTTATTTTCAAAAATCAGGAAAAGTTATATATTTATATGTATGTTAAATCCTATAGATTTTTCCTTGTCTGTTCATTTAGGATGTGATCATTTGAACACTTAAGGTGTATCAGGGCTATTAGAATTCTACTATAGATTTTGTTTATTTTCGGCACATCGGTAGACCTTACTGTATAGATAAAAAATATCAAATAAAAAGAGGGGGTCACCTTTCATTTTAGAGCGCTTTCAGTTTTCTATAAATAGCAAAGTTTCAATATTTTATATAGGATATAGGGAAAAAAGCTTCAGAGGCACTTAAATAAGAATTCATACTATAGAATCATCTCAAATTCTGAAGTTCTTTTTCAAAAATGTTTCGAAATTGTTTAAAAAAAATATAAGGGTCACCAATCATTTTTTCAAGATATTCATGAAAATTGAAAAAAATCCTATTCATTCTATACATGTATAAATTATCTCCCTTTGATTTAGTACGGGAAATTCTAGACATGATCAAATGTCATTTTTGTATCCCAATTGCTTCTAATTTGATAAAATATATTATAGTACAAAGTTTTTGTCTGCCAAGTTCAGTTTAGTTTATCAATTTTATACAAAATTCCAATATGCACAAGAAGCTGCTCAGTTTAAAAGCCTTGAGCCACCTTAAAAGCCAAAGTCTCATTTAAAATCTACAATACTTTACATTCACAGATAAGTTGTGTTTTGAGTGGTTGCATCAGAATGTCACTGAGATATCATTCAAGGGAGATAATTAGTAATATGAGAATAAATTTGGTTAATTTTATTTTTTTAAGAATTGTCTATTTTTTTAAAAGTATCAAAGAAAAAGGTGAAAATACACTTAGTTGATTCTAGCTAAGCAGAAAAAGTTTTCTTGTATCTTTGAAACAGTATGAATTTCAGAATCCATAACTTGTTGATTAGGCATATTTACTTTGTCGATATATGGCAAACAAATGGAGTTCTCAGATCATTTGTGAGTTTATTAGCCTAGACATTTTGACAGTTATGGCAAGATATTTCTTTATTAGGCCAATTCAATATGTCTGATATGTTTTGATTTAATCAGGAATGAATATACAGTCTGGAATATGATTCTCTTACTGTTAATGTCTTATTTCCTGACCAATCAAATGGTGATCAGACATAAAAAGGGGGATAACTCATAAATTAGAAAAGGTGCAAAGGGGGATAACTTATAAAATAGAAAAAAAATGGAAAAGGGGGATAACTTTAATGGATAAAAAAGTACTCTCTGATTTCACAGTTCAAATGATTTTATATTGGAAGATTTATATTCCAAAATGCAATATGCTAAATTGGATTTGTTTGATAGAATTTTAATTTGCTGTATCTCTGATGCACCAGTACAAATTGCTTTACTTTTAATTGATAAACATTACATTTGAAAGTTGTTTGACAAATTAAGGAAAAAATTATCTGCTATAAAAGTCAATAAAGTTATAATGTCTTTGTTACTCAGTACATTTAAGTTTTATGATCCTAAATTGAAATTAGACTTTGTAATTATAATGAATTATAATGAACCAAAAATGTGAATCCTTGCATGATAAATCAACATTCTCATTTTAATGGTGCAATCAATGGGCTAAAATTCTTTTGATACTGACAACATTAGATTTTTTTCCCCGTGCATTTTATGTTGCAAGAAGCAATGTTTAAGTAAGATTTCCTGATTTTTAACCATTTCATTGCGGCATTGTTATTATAGAATGTGTTGGATTAAAGCTTGATATTTGCAGACACGTTACGTGGTCGTTTGAAGTTAGTAAGAGCTATATCCTTAGTAGATCATTTTCCATGACTCAATATAGTACCAAAGAATTCCTAGATTGCCTAAAAATGGTTGTATTACATGACTTAACACATTTTGAGGATCTTTTTATCACATGGTCCTTGTACTTATATGTATGGAAACTAAAGGTTAACAAGGTCCCAAGTGATCAGAAAACTTTCATAATCTCTTAGATCTTAGACATAATGATCAATACTGAAGCAGTCAACTATAGCCCCATCAAAGCATTTACCATTTTTAATTTGGTTATGCTGTAAATGCATATTTCAAGGAGTTAAACTTCTAATCAGCAGCATTTGACTCAAAATCATTTTAAGGTCAAAAAGTTAGACTTAAACAAATCAGTATTATTATACCTTATCTTCGTTGTATTCCTTTTCAAGCAGTTTATTTGAAAAATTTACATACTTAAAATCATACTTAGCATTTATTAAGATTTTGATAGAAGTGGTTATTTTAAATTTTCATATGCATTTTTGAATGCTGTTGTAACTTTAATAAAAAAAAAACGCATCAATTAATGCTTATTGCTGAAATGTTTCTATCTAAAAAAAAAATCATTGATGTACTCATTAATCTTTGACCTTGGTACATTATTTTCCAAAGTGGTCATAAACTTTGGTTGAGTAGCTTTTGACTTCTGGTGGTTAAACGTTTTATGTCAGCTTCCTTTCTTAATTGCAAAAAAGCCAGAAACAACATGAGAGTAGAATCAAGCCAATCTAATAAGAAACCTTTTAAAGCCATCTCTCTCATTTCCGGTATAGACAATCAGTACTTTTAACTTATAACATATATACATTTAGAAGTAAGGATTGGTGAGGAACTGGAATTGGTCATCATTATTTCTCATCAGACCACTATCTATAAGTGTGAAAATTGTCAGAGACAATTTACTAATTGTGGAAAAGCTTCCTGGAAATGCCTTTTTGGTGGTATTAGTTTCAATATATTGGTCATTTACTTTAATATTTTATGGACTTGTTGATTGCTTTTTTGCACACAAATTGAAAAAAAGAAGATTTTTGTGGTGCTGGAATGAAATCCTATGTAAGTTGATGTTACGTTTACAGTTTAGATCAACTGTAAAAGTATAAAAATGCAGCATACTTGTTAAAGAAATGACCTTCAAGAGCATTAATACTATTTTCAAGACAAAATTTAAAAATAGAACATGTTTGAATCCAATTGCAACTTTAACTGATACTGAGATCTTGTTTCATCAATAAGAACAGAGCAATTTACAGTTGCTGCTACAATATCTAACAGATGATCAAATGTTTTGTCATTTTGCAGTACTGTAGTACTATAGTTCTTGCTTAGGGCTTTTTCGGTCAGCCTAATTCTCAGATGGGCCTACTTTTCTCTTAGTCTGCACCGCACATGTACCGTACATGCATATTTAAAATTTCTTCTTATTAAGCTATAGACAACAAGAACTGCTTTATTACTCTTCTGGAAAACCAGCGAGTTCAATCTATCTACCACTTGATCATGCATTGTTGATTGCTTTTCAGTTGTTTTTATGCCCCCATGACGACATGTCGGGGGGCATTAAGTTTTACTCATGTCCGTCCGTTCATACGAATTTCTGTCAAGCTTTTCTCAAAAACCTTTAATGGGAATAACTTGAAACTTGGTAGGATGGTTCAGTATAACAAACTATACGTCCTAAGCTAATTTTAGACCTGTCGGACATCTACTTCCTGTTTGGGGCTGGATCGATACCAAAATCGACATGAAAATTTCCGTCAAGCTTTTCTCAGAAACCGTACATGGGAATGATTTGAAACTTGATAGGATGGTTTAGTATGATAAACTATGTGTCCTCAGCGACTTTCAGACCTGTCAGACTTCAACTTTTTATTTGAGGCCAGCAGGGGCATCCGTGTCCCATGGACACATTCTTTCTTTATTGTGTTGTCTGTTTCTTTGTGCTGTTCTTGATGGTGTTTACTGGTTTTGTCCTTGCCCTTTCAGACTTTTGACATTCCGATGCCCAATTGGTACCTATGCTTCTTTTAATGAAAAACTCATTTTGCCCACAACAATGTTAAGAATTGCTTGTGTTAGTACTTTGAAATAAAACTGAGTTCATTCCATCACTATTGCAATCTATGGGATACCACAAATTAGTAAAATCTTTTTCTAAATTCTTCCACAAGTATCAATCTCTTATTGAAAAATTTAATTGTACACGTCACTTTCTTATAGTGAAAGGAATATCACATCCTGTATTTTATGGTAATGTTTTTTATAAAGCTCACAAATTTAAAAGCAATCCAATAGAAATGAAAAATTGGCTTCAAAATTTATTACGGAAAGGATATGAAATGAATATCTTGGTTAAATCTTTGAATTTAGTGTTTTTTGGCAGAAATATTGAAAACTTAATACTCGCTTTAAAACTTCCATAAACGTTTTTACTATTGTCATTTTTAAGCATTATAGCGATCAAGCGTGTCGGTTTTGTGTGATGACACTTCACTAAATCATTATTGCTTGAAGTGTTGTGTCGGATTTAAAATCGATACGTTTGATTTTTTTACATCAGTCGATTGATGATTCTCAGCTAGCTGTCAGTAACAGCGAGTGTTCTATGGAGAGTTCCTTTACCATCCTTTTGTTTGTTCTTGTTTTTTGTCTTAGGTTCTCTCTAGTAGAATTGGACTTTGATTGATTTGATTTTTATTGTGTGTTTAGTTTTTGTGCTTTGTCTAGGAATATTGATAGGGGGAAGGTTGGGCCCAAAAAACTAGTTTAACCCCGCCACATATTACATGTGCCTGTCCTAAGCCAGGAATCCTTGACAAAGCTTTCGTTTGTACTTGTCTTTTTGATGTTTTCTGTTCCTTGTTTAAGAAGGGGGTCTATCTGTGACTATTTCAGGGCTGGATTTGAATTATATGCATCTTATTTAGACCATGGGCCAATTGCATAACCGCGAGCAGTGCCAAATGGCCTCGTTGAAGGCTGCTGGCGGTTGTCCATTGTGGTTTTTCTAAATTGCCGTTTAATTGTGGGCTGTGTCGCGTACACTTATTCCACATCTCTTTATTTTCTATTATGTGTTTTACAAGGGACTGACTCTACTATAACTATACCAGAAACACATAATTACCATAAATAATTAAAACAAAATGCCCCATCATTTGAACTAAAACAATGTTATTAAATTAGCTGATATATAATAAAACAGAATGTAATAGACATTTATTTTCTATAGTAGTTTTTCCATTGTGTTTTAAGTCAATAAAATGCACTGAGATGTAATGTTTCTGCCTTTTCATGCTGTTAATTGTATTTTTTCTACAGCAGTAATGTTTCAGCAATGGATTTAATTTCTAAAATTTAGATTTATACCGTATTAATTGGTTTCAAATAATTTGATTTTAGACAGATTTGTTCCTTCAATTGGAAATGGAATTTATCAAAGTAGATTTTTTTTACCAATGTGTTATGTAATTTTAAAGAGTTTTTGGGTCAATTAGTGCTGAGAAAATATAACCTACTTAGTGTGCGGGCTCTCAGAATCTTTTTCATTTTTCATGATGATGGAATCGTGGTAATTAATTAAGAAAAAGCCTACCCAATGATCTCTTTTCTCACATTCGTGACATTCTCATGTTTGCCTTTGTATAATAATAACCCTGGGAATTTTATGTACAAACAGAAAACCAATTCAATTTTTAACTTTGCAATAAAAATCCTTTTGAACAGACTTCCATAAGACAAAAGGCAATCACAAATTATAAACGTTAAAAACAATGATAATCATCATATCAAGTTTCATAAAGTGCTCTGATTATTTGTAATTTTGTATTATTCAAATGTTTATTGCTAATAATCAGCAACTGAAATCTCTTTAGTAATGTTGATGTCTGAACCCAAACCCATCATCAAGCACCATTCAGTGTACCTCTGTAATGAAACCTTACTCGGTAGTAATTGTCTTGCCTTTAGACAAATCATCAGGGACCTATTTGTCCAAACTCATTTTCTTTTTCCTAATGAGATATGCATATCTATAACATTAATCTGGAATAATTCCTGGAGGAAGCTTGCAGTATCTGTGATGGCTGCTGGCATTGTTTTGTTGTAGATTGTCCTTCACCTTGGGTATTTGAAATTTGCATGATATTATAGAAAAAATATTCAAATTTCTAATTTAAAAACATTTGTTTTTGCATAATGTTTATGTATAAAATATATTAGCTACAACATGTTTACAGCCCTCTGGTCTAACCAGAAGGCAAGGTTACCTGACCTGTAGTCTTGCAATGTGTTGTAAAAGGCAGCTCTGTTCTTGAAATGTTTTGAGTTCTGATAAAGATTTTTTGGACCATAAGACTTTAATGGATCTTAAAAACCCTTGGTTGTTTTTTTTTTCTTTTCTTCAACTTATTAAAAACTGTATTATAAGTCTTGACATTTGAAATAAATAAAACACTGAAAAATCCTATAAATGGATAGAAAATTTCCATTACATGTAATTGGTAAAGGATTGTAACGTGGCCTCATATGACTTCAATTTGTCTAACCTTCATTAACACCAAAAGTAATTATTCTAACTATTCATCTGTGGACTAATAATTTCCAGCACTACTAAAAGAAAGCTCATGAAAGTTTTAAAACCAGCCAATGGAAAAATGATTATACTTTGCTTAATGGTTTAATTGGAGATAAATTTGGTATTTATGAGTCTAACAGTATTTCCTGTGCATTGCTTTGATGAAGACAAAATGAAATTAAAACAATTTATCTAAATAGTTTCAAAAAATGTATGCCATTAGAAAGGGTAAATTAGTGCAAGGAGCCATGAATAATTTATATTTATGTGTGTCTGAAATTATTTGAAGAGCTCAGTTGACATTTGTTCCAAGTTGTTTATTCCTATCTACATCAATCATTTTGTCTTTGGTAAAAACGATGTGTGAAATAGACCAGGTGAATCCAGAAATTAGTCCACTGAGGTACTGACCTGAATTTTATAAAAAAAAATACATCATAATAACAAATATTTCAAGGGAAAGTGGGATGATCTGCCACTGTTAAAATCAAAAATAAGAAAGTGATGATTAACAACGGGCATTTTAAAAACAGATTAGTTTAGTGTACACCAAAGATGGCAACATTCAGTAATCCTAGCTGATAAAACAGTTTTATTGGTAATGGTATAATTTACCACAAGCCAGTTGTGACAAGTTCATATTCAGTATATGGATACTAAATATACTGCAAACAAACACTACAACAAACCAACACAAAAGAGAGTCAACAACAAAAGACAATGATCTCTTAGGGTTTTCATCCTTAAATTTCTATAATTTTTGACCTGCGACTGTAATTAAACAATAAGGAGTAAATGTCAGACATGAACCCTTTTATCAAATAACTATGGAACAACATGATGTAACTATATTATTACGATTACATGTACATTGTTGTATCATTTCTGTGGGTCAAATAAGCTCATTTGAGTTATTCCTTCGAGACTGTATGTTCATGTTAACTTAATTACTATCGTTTTATCCAAACAAGGTTTGTAAGGACCTATGAGAAATTCTGTTCTGATATTAGATGGTGATTTGTCATTTATCTCTTTGCATGTTAAAGTTTTTTTGGTATTAGATCAAGAAATAATACACTCCTGGAATATTTGGATGTAACTATAGAGTTCATTAGAAAGCAGAAAACAAAACAAAGTTGTATCATATTAATGCATTAATACTTTAGCTGTCTCAATTTAGATGCATCTTATTTTTAGACTTCAAAGCTAATTGCTGACATTCTTAACATATTGGTGCTCTTAAGGTCAGCATGGAAACAAAATCTGACAAGTTGACAACATACAGTATTTGAACAACTAGTCCTTTCAAAATATGCTGGTGATATTCTATTGAGTTCATTCTGAGTTTTCCATAGTCTATGCTATAGATATTAGGTAAAAAAGAATTGATTCAGTCCAAATGTAATCTTGGTATATGCTCTGTGGGAAACTTGGACAATGATTGATTCCAAAGTCACAATTCCCAACTCAAATCATCGCAAGGTAGTTGTTGAGTATAGAAATTGTATCGGAGAGTTCTATTCAGTTACATTTGTGTACATTGTATACAGTTCTATTAATTGATTAGAAGCTTTTGACAAGAATTTCTTTTGTGGAAAATTTTTATCGCTGACATGGTTAAGATAATGCATATTTTGTGTCATACAGTACAAGTAAATTTAACATGATGATCTGGTATTGGCAGTATTTTAAGGTTATGATAAATTGACAAGAGTTGAAAAACAACCTTTTTTTTTTATCTGAGGTATTGATTTATTTTTTATGGTTGTGTTTTAGTACATAGAAAATGCAATCAGTTTGGGGAGAATTATAACTTGTCAAGGAGACTGGCCCAGGCCTAATGTCACACTTAAGCCCTCGCCCCACCGTTTCAAGCTTTTTCGGAATAGGGAAGAAAAGAGGCATTATTAGGCCCCTCCTTAAAACCTGCCACTGGAAATACAAAAAAAAGAGAAAAAAAAAACCTTCTGCAGTTTTTCCTGGATCAACTCGGGTTTAATTATGATTTTCTTTTTCACTTTAAATTTAAGAAAAAACTTCAGAAGATGAAAAAATTAGATGTTTTCCACTTAAGGAGATCAATTACAGAAATTTGTTTTAAGCACAGAATTAATGCCACTGGTTCTGTGATATAAAAAATTTGAAATTTGTCAGATTTTGTTAATGACCATCAAGAAAGACTCAACTGAACACAAGAAAATCCATTTATAGAAGTTGATTTATCTGATTAAGATATTTTTTCTCATCAATTAGACGATATTCTCATTAAGGGTACACAGTTTTATATGTCTGAGTGTATGCTGATTGACTTAGAAGCCAATTTTGTTTTTATAAAATATGATGATTTGATTTCCGCATGTCCTTTAATTGGCTAAAAGTTCAATCAGTTACCAGATGATGAGATCTTAAGATTTTGATTGAGTACTCTCAAGAACAACAGCTTTTCTACAACCTTATTAGCTCATTAATGAAATATGAGATGCCATTTTGGTCATTTGTAAGATTTCAGTTCTTGGATAAAATTATGGGAATCCCTGCAAATCTTGAGGGAGATTTATATATCATGCGGGTTTTTGGCAATCTGTTTTCAAATGCAAATTAAATTATCCTCGTTCTTTATGAGCATTTTTTGAATTTCAAATTTAAATTTTTTGGCGGATGAGGTCATAATAGAATTCTACAAGTTTGAATTTCTTTTAAATATTCTATTACTCATTTCTTGTTGATTATGAATTGAGTTAAGGCTAAAAGGAAATTTGTTTTAAAATTTGTGCATTTCTGTTGAACTGGAGAATTAGATGAAATGGGCGACTGGAAATTAAATAAAAATCAAGCGAGTTGACAAGTGGATCACACTATTACACGATAGACTGGGTGACTCAGAAAATTCTCATTGTCTTGAATTATTTTGATTTGGTTAGCCAAATGTTATATTTGTTGAATCTTATTATTAGGTTCATAACCAGATTTTTCAACATGGTAATCTCGAACCATATGTTGAATCGTCGCCATTTGTCATTTCACAGTTCAGAAAGATGGAAAAATAAATTGACAGGGCTTTTATGAATAATAGACAGAAAGATGATTTTATTGGAATTGTAACAGGAAAGATAGAGTAAAGAAGCGACAAAAGTTTGATTCATTCCATGTTCTTTTTGTTCCGATATTATGATATATTGCTCCATATTACTGCGTTGATGAGACTTTTATTCATGGCTGAGCTTTCAGTTCCCATTTATATTTAAATTTCTTCTGTATTTCATTGCCTTTTTATGATCTGTTTGGTTCTATATGGAATTTGACAGGTAGTTTTAGAACATTGGGATTAAGAGATTTGGAGTAAAGAAGCTTTCTCTTAAGACTTTCCAATGAGTCAGATGGAATTTCTGTTCAACAGTTAAAAAAGTTTGAAATCAATGAAATGCCGTTTTGCCACCACAAAAAATACAAGTTATGACTTTAAAAGCTTAATGATGCATTTGATAAATTGCTATTTATTCAATATCAATTATTCTCTCCATGCATGCAACTTGCAGAGCCTAATGTTTTGCTTTTACAAAATATCTTTATGTGTTATAAATTTTATTCAACAAATTTATATTTTCTGATGATTTAGACATAAAATTGGGAAAAAAAAATACAGCAAAAAATTTGCAAGTAGTGAGTGAGTGAGTGAGTCTTATTGCACTAAAAAGCATTTACATTTATATTCTTTTCTTATATAATTTAGCTAAGTTGCTTGACATTTTGAATGCAACCTCTACAATAAGTACTATTTAAGTAATCCTAAGCATTGAAAAAGATTGGCATCCTGCAAATTTGTAAAGAAAACTAATATTGATTTTGAAAGGACTGAAATTTAAGGTTTTAAATCTATAGACGGGAAAATGCTGTCTTAAAGCTTAATTTGATTTTTCAACCGGAAATCATTTCCTAGAGATTTTTTCCTTGAGATTCTACTGAGGTGTCATGATAGATTTCTAAATCGCTATACAAAATATTGAATTTACACAATAGAGATATCTCAATAATAGGAAGATAATTTCTTAGTATAGTCTATGAAGGAACATTTATTTTCATCCTTAATGATATAATAGGATGATAAATTGTTTTGTACTTCCATTTTACAAAAAAAAATCTAGAAAATGTATTCAAAGATGATGTCTTTTTCTTTTCTTTTTCTTTGTCTTATAAATCTAGCCAAGTGGAAGGATGAGAATGATTAAGAAAAATTGTAACATGTAAAAAACAAAAACAGAAAGGAAGAAATCTAGGGGAAATTTGTGCATGCTACAAAATCACATCACAAAAAGCAAAGTAACAGTGCTTTTCTCACTGTTACCATCTCAAGGCTCATTTCTAAATTAATTACTGTGGATTCATTTATTTTCGTGGGTACCAATTTTTGTGGTTTGGTGAAAAAGTATCAGTTCGTGGATTCTTAAATTCATGGTTATGAAGTCTGCAGCATAAAGATAAATGGTATATTCCCTATTTGTCAGAGTATCAAATTTTGTGGGTCAAGGCCACGAAAATTGATTCCCCACGAATACATGTAATAATGAAACCACAGTATATGAAATGTAACCTCTCTTATGATGACTTAGCTATGGTTAGAATTTTTACCTGCTAATTAAAATTACCACTCATTTGAGGCTCCCACAGGGTACCCCCCTCAGGTCGCAAGGTCGCTTTTAAAAGGCATATTTTGGCGGAGGTCGTAGGTCGTTTTTTGGCATAGGTCAATTTTGTGGAGTGTAGGTCGGAAGTCGCCCTTAAAAAGCCCTCAGGTCGCAGATCGTTTTTAACCCTGCGGGAGCCACTCATTTCATTCTACCAAAGGGTTAGGTTGAGACAACAAGACAGTGAACAGCCAAGACTGGTCACATTTTAGGCTGGTGGCCATTTTCCATTGCGTTTATTAAATTGCCACTGGTATATGTAGATTTTGTCAAATATACTAGAGTAATTTAATTGAGTTTTGTTTTTGTGATGAAAAGTGGATCTTTATGCTTTTATTTTTTCTCTTACAGGTGATTTAAGAATAAAGGTGCCCTTAGTGAACCAAGAAGTAAAGCAGGGAGATCTAGTCAAGTTTTCATGTCCTATCGTAACACAAGATCCAAATGATATGAACATAGTCCACATACGATGGAAATTCCAAGATATGACTATAAAGCCATCATCAACACGATATACAATGTTGGACGATGGACAAACTTTGTTAATAAATAACATTAGAAAAGAAGATGATGGAATATATACCTGTATAGCATCATTACGAGGAGTAAAGGATAAGTCTACAGCTAATCTTAAAGTTAAAAGTAAGTTGTGAAATCAGAAGAATTATGCTTTGCTTGATTAACTGTATGATGTCAAAAGTTTTGAATTTTGTCCTTCTACTAAAACCTGCTGCTTTAATTACCATGTATATATATGTTCTCAAGTTCTATCCTCTGAAGTCAGAGCAAAGAAATGCAGACGGAGCAATCAATCTCTAAAACCTAAAGAAACAGGTCCATTACCAGTGGCAGATCCAGAAATTTTCCATACTTGGTTCTGTGGGCCAAAAGGGGGGGGGGGGTTCCAGACCAATTTTGCTGAAAATCTACACAAAAATTTAAAAATTTCAGAGGAAAGGGGGGGGTTCCAACCCCGGAAACCCCCCCCCCCTGGATCCGTCACTGATTACAAAAAAGGCAGCAATTTCAACAATTAACAAAATAAGTTTGCACTACTTTGATTCTGAAGGATATGAGGACTGTCTACTAATGTTAATGTCAACATATTTTATAGCTGAAGCTTAACCTAAAGCTTCAGTGACATAAATAAGATAAGATAAAAAATCATTCAAGTTGTGCTAAGGTCAGTATACTTTTAAGTGGCCTTACTGAAGTGAAAAATGTATAAAACTGAAAAAAATAAATGGACAAGACGAGACAAGTCATTCAGGGTTTAAGGTTTAAGACTTGATCAGTATCTAAATATGGTTTCTATAGAACTTGAATGCTTCTTAAAATGGTTCAAAATAGCCTCTATTACCTAAGAATGTGTCTGGCCTTAACAGCCTTTAAGCTCTTTTTCCCTGCACCAATGTTAAAGAGGCGGTAAAATGGTTGCTCCTTTTTTTGGTTTAAGTTTTATACCAAAGTTGGAAAAGATGTCTTCTGACTAAAACCATTGCCAATAATCTTGATCTAATAGCACATAAACATTTCTAAGTGTGAAAGGCTTTCTACTAATTGCCAAGACTTAAGTACCATAAACCATCAAATTTTATTGCAAGCTTTTAAAAAGCTCTTTTTGAAAAATTCTGTGGTCTTTTTTTAATGGAGTAATGAGTCTTTTATGTGTCCGAATGTTATAAAACTTATTTGTTTTCTTAATAGTCACCTTTTCAGAAATTTGAACTGTTCTTCCAGCAAGAACTAGAGTTAAACAAAGGAATATTAATGGTTTTATGAGCTATATCATATAGGAATCTAAGTGAGGTTATAATCGATTCAACATTTATGAATTAGAATTTTTTTTTATGTTTTGAAATTGTTCAATATTCTATAAGTTTAAGTAAACATAGGTAACAAAAGCTTGTAGAAAGTCTATGTACAGCTTTAAACACCATATGTTTGGGCTACAAAATGTTCCAATTTCTGCTAACCTAAGCACTTTTTGGAGGATTTTCAGTTTTCGGTCCTGAAAAGTCACACTGTTTAATAGTTTTCTCAACCCGTCAAATTGGTCCAATTTTTCTTTTATTCCTTTTTTGTCAACAAAATGTTCAGTTCATGTACTTTGGGAGTAATAATTAAACAACAGTTTTGAATAAAATAAGTCTGTGGTGTTACATATGCTGTAGTTTATAACCACTTGCTGTCTTGCACATATTGAATGATTTCTTTTTTGAAGATACATGTTGATGTCTTTTTAATCTTTGAAAGTAAGGCAGGTATCTCCATAAGTATCATTTTTTTAGATTCAAAGGATTTCAATCAATCAATCATTTTCTGGTCTATTTTTTTCTACACAGAGAACATACATTAGTTTGATTGCATTTAAATAGTTTGAAAAGATTCAGAATATGTATGATCTCATTAGTCTACATTTCAATTAAAACATTTTTCAATGGTTTTGCATTTGTATGCATTTTGAAATTCAATTTGCAAACTTAATGTAATATAAGGCTAAAGTCTCTTGAAGTTTTGTGAAAAAGGTGTCCTCAATTAACAAATTGATGGTCCAATTTCCTTATCATAATTTGTCAGACAAAAAATGATTTTAAATGATTTTTCAGTTATCATCTTATATGGAATTGTTAACAATAATGTGAAAGAAATCTAATGAAACCCTTATTAGGGGCCGTGGTATATGCTTTGGAATTGTCTACCGATATATCTGGCATTGGCAGTAAGGGCCATGGTATGTGTAAAAGCTTTTTATCAATTAAAGCAAATGTCTATATATTTGTTTATACTTGTTAAGAAAAATACTACATGCACTTGAAGTTTAGATTTTAATAAGTATCAAAGTAGTTTTATAAATGTGTACCTGAGGTCCTAAATACAATACACATTATTATTGGTAAAGCACATTTATAAGATAAATGTTAAGGCTTTGTATCCTTACATACAATTTATTGATGTTTATAGAAGGAAAAGATATATTGATGGTCTGCAAATTCTAAAAACAGCATTAACTGCAAAGGCTGAGACTAAATTTGATACCAGGCTAAAAATGGCAAACTGATCTAAATTAAATGTGTTTTATGTCACTGATAATTTGAAATTCAAATAAATTTCTTCACTATTTTGTGATTCCTTTTCAATTTATTTAAAACAAATATCAAATCAGACAAAACCAGAATTTCTAAATTGCAATTTTATCAGCTTTAATTTGGCGTTTGTTGCTTAAAAGCAACACAAAATTGTCAAATTCCCTAAAAATCCTGTTTGATTCATTTGAAGCTGGCATGAGTCACTGCTCGCAATTTCCCCAAACTATAGAAATTAAAGACAAGGGCATTAAATGGTTTTGAAAAGCCATAACCATATTAAGGTCTTAACTCCCGTCTTGACATGCCGAGTTTTACGTGGTGTAATTACACGGAGTTAATTCTTCATTGCTCGGAACAATCCAAAACAATAGAACTCTGACCTGGAGAGGATCAATGATGTTTTTTACCACTTTTTAATTTATTTTGTGATGGCATCACTTTGGTTGATTGTTCAATGTTTTGTCCCTGGGATGTTTTATTCCATAGATGGTCTGTCATTACTTGGCAATAACTGTCACCCCATGGTCCTTCCCTGATGTGATGATTATGGCACTTTTTGGTAAAATGTTAGTGAAATAGAAATTTATGTAATAGTTGTTTCTGTCCTAAATTGGCAATGCTATCATTGAAGCATTGGTTTATTAAGGTCTTGATTGAACATCTTGTAATATCAAAGCTTAGTGTTTAATATTGCTTTTGTGTAATGTCTTACAAGTCGGTTTAGAAAATGAAATTGAAATATTCTTTTAAGTTATTCATTGTGGTCTTCTATAAAAAAGTAATATTTGTCAGTCATGACCTTATATAAGTAATGTTCTAATGTCTTTTAGTGGAAATACAGAAGCTAGTTGATACCTTTGAAAATACTGTGGATTGAAAGGAAAGTCCCACTTACTGTGGATTCCACAGTATATGGGACTTTCTTTTCAATAAATATTACACAAATTTCTCTTCTATCATTATCATTCATATGTGTAAATAATAGTGCAAGTTAAAACAATCTTAGTACTCACAAAGAAGCACCATGAACTAAACATTTATAATTTCTTGAATATTTCAAATAATTTTAACCTTTAATCTTTCATATATTTTAGCTAAACCTGACCCTCCTTATGATGTTGAGATAGTGACATGTAGTCATCGTGCCGATATAGATTGGAAAGATGGGAGTGATGGTGGTGATCCTATTATCGGCTATTTAGTGCAATATAACACATCAGACAATCCTAATTTCTGGAACAGTAACTATGAAGAAATTCCACGATCGGCACCAGTGCCACGGACTATAGACTTATCCCCATGGGGGACATACTCATTTCGTGTATTGGCGAGAAATTCTATAGGATATAGTGCACCTAGTGCACCAACTAAGAATGTTTGTCCCATACCTCCTGGTCACCCAGACCGTAACCCAGAAAAAGTGGGAACCAGAACTGATAAAAAATATAAACTCATCATAACATGGGAGGTAAGAGTAATATTGTGGAAAGAAATATCATGATTTCAAACATATGAATCCCCCTTCAGGTTTTATTGTGGGGGTATGGCCTTTGAAGCAGTCCTCATTTAGCCTACTTCGAAGTTTACAAAGGGGTCTTGAATGTGTTAAATAAGGAAATTATTTAGATCTTTGTCTCATGTCAGAGACCATTGATTTGCTATCCCACCCTCACTTGCCAATTAATATTACCTAGGGCATTGAGTGTTGGGGTTTGTTTGTCTGTCTGTCTGTCCATTTTTCCATTCATTCCAAATAGGGTTTACTTTCAGGTTGAAATTACTTTCATTACTTTTCATGTTGCAAGGTGTGGCATCATGTCTCTCGTTTAAAAATATTCTAGTTTTTGTCTCGCCTGCAACGAATGTCGCAAAAGGCGAGACTTAGGTATGGTGATTCCGGCGATGGCTGCCGCGGCGGCGGCGTCCACAATTGGTTAAAGTTTTTGCTTAAGTCTGTTTTGTGTGAACTAGTTATGTTACACCATTGATATTTGGTATGCAGTTGCATCAGCATCAGTACAGATCAGTTTTTAAAGGATTTCACCTGTATGCTCCTGCAGTCACGGTCTACCGACTTTGAAATTTTACACTGATTTGGGCGAGGTTAACCTTTTTTCTTACATCTGTTTAACATGAAGCAGTTATGGTACACCATTGATATTGGGTATGCACGTGCATTAGGATTAGTACAGATCAATTTCAAAAGCATTTTATCTGTATGCTCCTGCAGTCATGGTCTACTGACTTTGAAATTTTACACTGATTTGGCCGAGGTTAACCTTTTTTCTTACGTCTGTTTAACATGAAGCAGTTATGATACATATTTAAGCAGTTATTGTACATCATTGATATTAGGTATGCATCAGTACAGATCAATTTCAAAAGTATTTTATCTGTATGCTCCTGCAGTCACGGTCTACTGACTTTGAGATTTTACAATTTTTAACTTTTTACTTATGTCATGAGTGTTTTTATGAAGCAGTTATGGTTCACCATTTATATTTGGTATGCAGCTGCTTAAGCATCAGTTAAGATCAGTTTAAGGAGGATTTTTACTTCATTTTATACTGTGTCCAGTTGCGACAGGCCAGACATGTCTCTGTGTTAACAGTTTATTTAAGTACAGCATCCATGTCTATTTAAACCTGACCAAAGCCATAACCTATGAGTTGACATGAAACCTATATGATATAACACATTCAATTTGTCCAGAGGCTTAAAATCATTCCTAAATACGGACAGGTTATTTCTGATAATGGTCGGAAATTGAGAAAGGCTGTTATTTCCCATCAGACAGAAGTAATCGCTTGTGATCTGATCGTGATCAAATTGATTTTCACATGGTCATCTTCAGTGTCATGTTTTTTACATGTTCACGTTTAATTTACTTGTTGAGATAAATAGGTTCCGACATGAATACAAAATTAGCTTTCAGTGTTTTCATTCGATTCTTTGGCTTTAATTTCTTGTGTTCATGATATTTCTATACAGATTTTCTATTAAATCAATTGGGAAGATAATGCCTTGCTGATATTGACAATACAGCTAGACTTCTCTCACTTTTTGAACAGAATAGTTTAAATTACAAAATTTCTACTCAATTTTGTCAATATTTACTGCTTTGCAAGAAGCTGCATTTTCACAGCAAGGTTGAAGCATGGTTTGCATTAAACAAAGAATTATTTGAGCATTCAATGTATATAACTTTCTGGGTAGATCAGAAAAGAACCTCAACTTGTCTTGTACAATTTTGTCAAACCATTAAAGATCATTTGACAGTTAATGCTGCCAAAATGGACAGTTGTAAGCCAAAAGAATTCAGTCACAACACATGATCATAACCCTTTCTCAAGTAGTAAGAATTGCAATGATGAAAACATTAAAAAATACTAAAAAGATCAGGTTATATAACCAAACATTTCTAAGATAAGCTCTGAAGTGTTAATTAACATAATTTCAGAAATCTTTTCTTATAACTAGCTACAAACTGTTTTAAAAACCCAAGATATTGACATAAACTTTGACCTTTTTCAGCCAATGCCAAGGTTAGAACACAATGGTCCAAGTTTACACTACATAGTTTACCACAGACCTAAAGGTAGCACGTACTGGAACAAGACAATAGTATACGACGAGAATGCTAACCAGCTAGAGATAGATGTCAATGATGTTTATGGACTCTACGAAATCAAGGTCAAGGCCATCAATGATATTGGAGAGTCATATCAACCAGCATTTATCATACTAGGTCATTCTGGAGAGGCTGGTAGGTCTTATATAAATATGAATCATGTGACCATTTTAGAAGCTCCAGCAGGTTACAAAAAGATCTGCAACATGAAGATCAACTTTGTACTTGCAACTTTCAACCTCCATTTATAGTTAAAAACAACCTTTTTTGAGAATTTGCCTTACAGTTTTAAAAGCAAGCTTGGGACTTAAAGGGGTATCCTGTGGTAGCCACCTGATTTTACAACCCCCAAAACCACCTGTTTTCCAAAACAACTCCTTCTTTATATATTTGTATCCATCACAAACTATATGTATAAAAATTCCTTTGCTTTGTAACTCTTCAAATGATTTATGGTTAATAATGTCTATACCAACAACTTTGTTCCGTAAACAATATGAAATATTCAGTTCTATTAAAACCTAACGAGAAAATATTGCCTTTAATGCAATATAGACTGAATATCAAAATCAGAGCAATCTTTTGAAGATGGAACATAAAATCCTCCTATTGAACTCATGATCAAATTTCATTAGGATCCGTTTTCTTAGAAGGTCAGTTTCTTCAGTGTATTGCTATTAGAAGCACAATTTTTTAAGACTTTGACAATTTCTGTCTGAGTTCAAAACCATACCGAAAGGAATAAGTCTTTGTTTTGAGATCAAAGGCCATAAATTAACCACAGAGCCTGTTGGTATGGAAGAAAATAATTAGAATTAACTAAGCCATAAATGATGTTGTTATTTCTTCTCCACTGGTTCCAAGTTCACTTGTGATCATCTTCCATTTGTACTCCATTGATCTGGTCCCCCAGTTATCCATAGGCAGATATATTGCAAATATGAACAAATTACAAGACATTTGAATTATTTAGTAGACATATTTCATGATATGACAGAAATTTTACAACCATCTATTAAGAATACATATTGTGTAGTAGATGTTTGTAAAAACTATTGATTCTGTCATAGTAAAAGTTAAGCTGGCCTTTGATGCTTTGGTGTATTATGTAGGCTACACAATAGAATGAAAGATAGGACATATGTTTATGATCTTGTTAGTATGAAGGAAAAGCAAAATGAAAAGAAGTTATGACAAAACGCAGAGGAAATTATTCATTGATTTGTAAAAATAGATTAATCTACCAATTCATAAAAATGTATTAAGATTATTTATAAGCCTACAATTGTTGAATGAAATATTTTTAAACAAAGTGGTGAAATGTTGTAGAGTGTGTAAGCTAGCTTCTGTACAACCAAAACAAAACCCACATTGCAGGATATTTGTAGCTCAAGCATTGATACCCAAACATCATGTTATTGTCCTCCGCTGCAATGCAATTCGCAGCGTCCGTCAATTGCACATTTTTTCCTAACAGATTTCTCAGGCTTTTCATATTTGGTTTGCAGCTTCAGTGAGAAATCTTATATGGTGGAATGTGTTTCCAGGTCTGTCGCTTATCTACTTCCTGTTTAAAGAGCTGACTTGGAATTTTTGTTGCTTTGCAGGGGACCTTGGAACTTCTGTTCTTGTTATAAAATGGTCACGACAAATCTAGTGAACATTGAACAATCATCCATAACCTCTTTAAAAATGTCTGAGACAAAAATAGGTTCTGAAGAACAAAAAAACACAATGGCCTTGATTATTTGAACAAGAACACAATTTTTTCCAACTTTCAATATATTTACAATAGTGCAATTACTAAAGCCTCAAACATAAATTGCTTGCTAATTTGTTTCTACACTAGAATTAACAAAGGTATTCTTATTGTTTCAGAACCCTTGTTATCACCCAAAGATTTCAGATTAGATACAACACATCCTATAGAGCCACACCAAGCCCACTTTATCTGGGAGTCTGTGGATACATCTGAGGATAAAATCAGAGGAAAATTTAGAGGGTATAAGGTATGCATTTTAAAGTGTAAAGGTGTAATCCTCTGTAAATTAATAGAGGATTGTTTACTATTTAATTAAGTGGAGATCCGAGGTATTATGTGAAATTTTCTATTCATCAAATTTCATCTAAATTTTCTTTGGTGGTTTCTTGATAAAAATTTGAAAATTTCTTAACAGTTGCACAAAATTCTTTAGTTATTGAAGTATTTTTCATAATCAAAGAAAGATAACTCAAATTGAATTATTCTTATGAAGAATTGGTGGGATTCAGTCATTCTGTAGAGTGCAAAGTACCAAAGATTTTCTCATTGAAAACAATGCTTTCTTGTCAAAATTCATAATTTTCTGTATGTCTCAAAATTAAAATTTTGGGTTTTAATTTCTATTTAGAAGAAAGTAAAATATATTGACATTTTTACCGGGTACGAAACTATATGGTCCCGTGGCTTTTACGGGACAAAAATTTTTGTTTTAGTATGTACCTGAAAATTCACGTTTTTTTCTTTAGAAATTTCGGAAAAATAAAATGCGTTTTAACAATATTATTAACATGATTAAATCACGTTTCATATGTGGGATAAAGAAGTAACTCACTGTGCAATATTTCTACCAAAAATCATTTTTCATTTATAACCACATGTAAAAAGCCATGTATTTACTCCTGTATTGTATCTTCCCTTCACAGGCTATGACTTCACACACGTACCTATTTGGTACCTTGCTACCTGTATTATGCCTCTACTTGTTGTCATTTTATTTTCATGTACAATATTTAGATCTACACTTATGTTTTGAAACTGTGTGCTTAAACATTATGGCATGAAATATAACCAAATAAATAAGAGCAAAGTGTCTGAAACTTTAAATGTGTAAATAATGGTACTAACAAAACTACTGAACTTGAATGATCAATCTCATAGTCCAGAGAAAATCACAAAAACAAGTCAGTCATACCGGATAAAATGATGTTGTTTTACTGTGGGGGATCCAGAAATATTCCAACAGGAGGGCGCACGATTATAAAAAATCTTCTTGGCCTGTTGTTTCATACAGTTTCTAACAAAATTTACCTGTCAAACAGGAAGGCCTGCATCCGTCAAACCGGTCCTAAACTGACCGTTGTTTTATATTACAGTTGCGTTATTGGAAATCTAGTGAAGGTCGACACAGATGGGAGGAAGTAGATGTCATTGTTGAAGCTGGGGACAACTCTTACCATCCTGATGTTAGGGCCGCTATCACAGGACTTCCTGCGTATACAGCTCTCAGGGCCCAGGTGGCTGTGATGAATGACCATTATACGGGGCCTCCTAGTGCTACCATAGACTTCTCTACTCCAGAAGGAGGTACTAATCCTGGTCTAAGTTGATTCCATTAGAATTCAAAATTTATTGCTAGTTTTTTTGTTTTTTTTCCTTTGGGTGGAAAACATTTTCAATAATAAAGTTTCATCATTCACAAGGGACAGCAATGAGATGTGTATTAGATATATATATATATATATGACATTGTATGAAAAAAAGTTGTCTTATAATAGTTTCTTCATTCTATGAGATATAGACAAACATAACCGTAGTTACAAGAATTCGAAAATCCTTTGACTGTTGCTTGAAGTAGGGCTCCTTAATTTTCACTTAACTATTTCACTTACTGTGGATTCATTTATTTTCGTGGGTACCAATTTTCGTGGTTTGATAAAAATTAATAAGCTCATGGATATTTAAAGTCTGCAGCATAAAGATCAATGTTAAATTTTCTTTTCTTGGGGTATCAAATTTCGTGGGTCAACGCCACCAACGAAAACCACGAAAATTTATACCCCACAAATAATAATGAAACCACAGTATTTAAGTATTACATGTACCGTCAAACCTTAGTTTTCAGCAGCTACCCTGGGAAAAACACATAACTGGTGGCTTAACGTACTGCATTATCCGAGTCAAGTTTTCATGGATGATTGTTTTTTTGTCATACATATACATGTACATATATCATTGCTTTATTTGTAGTGCCAGGACCTGTTTTACATCTTCATGTTCACAGACTTGGAGCAAAACATGTCAAGTTAAAATGGAGGCCCCCAGATGAGCCAAATGGGGTGTTGCTTGGATATGATATAGGATATCAACCTAGTAAGACTGTAACTAGACTGATTCTCAAATGAAACTCTTGAATATCATTTAAACCTCAAAAATGGTTCTCAACAGTAAAAATTTTCATTTATCTTAATGGATTATCTTAATAGAGCAGTTGTCTTAAACATGAATCCTAGAACATGAAAATACTGCCCATTAGAATATTGATACCCATGCACAAATAGAGGTACATTTAGAATGCTGCAACTTTAGATCCATTTTTCATTATTTTTACTTCATAGTTATTTGGAATTTTTTTTAGTGTTAAAAAATTAACCACATAAGGAATTTTCTATAGCTTACAATATATACTTCAATTTTCATAGTGAGATTAATAAGAAATATCATGACAAGTAAGTTTTATCTTTGTAACATTTATACCCCCCAAATTTTTTTTTTCAGTCAGAGGATCTCAAGTTGATGCTGTTATCTTACTGAACCCTGGGATATCTAATCCGTCAATACTTTTGGCTACAATCAATGGACTGGAACCTGACCACTCCTACAGATTCTTGGTATGGGCAAGGACCAAGACAGGAAGAGGGGAACCAAGCTACATTGATGTAGAGACAACAACATCTAGTAAGTCTATATATTAAAGAGGGCCTTGGTCAATTACCATTTGGTGTGAGAGTTACCCCGGTAGATACCTGCTTTGAAATTAACAAAAAGGGTTTTCACACCTTGCAGTGTATCCAATTAGGTACTTCACAAGGACAAGGTTTCCTCTAGCTCTGAATGTTCCAATTTTCTTTTTTTTTCCACCACTTAAACTGACAGCGCTTTATAGCCCAAATGTGTTAAAAAGAGCATTAAATGTACTATAAAACAAGTTAAGGTCTAGTGTATTTCTGTATGTAATTTGTTACCAACACCATACAGATTCATCAATGGGGTACATCTCAAGATTAGAAAATAAAGTGAAAACAATATTTTTATTGTACATATAGAATAATTATTCTAAAGTAATCCAAGTATTTTGAACTATGTTCTAGTGAATAACTTTCAGCATACTGTTTTTAGGACCTGGTATACCTCATCCCTATGTTTCACCTGTTGACGGAACCAGCTTCAACATTACCTGGAATTCTGATCATTTACGAAATGATGTACAATACTTTCTGGAATATAAAAGAGAAGGTAAAGCTAGTCTCAAATCTAAGGTAGCAATGCAATAATGATGTAAAATTGAAAATAAAGTTTAGATAGATGTAATGGTGTATATGAGAAAGAAAACTCATTTTATATTCATATTATTATGAATTAAAACAAGAGTAATAGCAGCCTTGCTATGACAAACTCCTCAGATTCTCGCATTTTATTTGTGTCACAGAAAACACTATTTTAATAACTCTTATTAATGTATTATTCAGGGGGAAATAATTCAACTTATTTTGTCTAAAACACTTCCTCACAGTGTTAATTTCCTCCTATTTTTTCAGGAGAAGAGGATTGGCAGAGATCTGACCCACAGATACAGAAATCTTGGCAGGTTCTGGATAGTTTATCTCCTAATACTAAATACCAAGTACGACTGGTAGCCATGAATGTACAGGGCCAGATATCCTACAGTAAAAACTATCCTGTGTTTACTGATAATTCTTATGGTAAGACTGACTTAAATTTGTGATGATGTTAAGAGTCATATGTAAGGTTAGATAGGTTCCACAAATCTATTAATTTATTTTTCAACCTTGACAAACTCTTATGTAATATTTAACATTTTTCTAAGAATCTTTAAAATTCTGTAATGTGTATTCCTTTGGTAAACATGGGGTTCATTTTCATTTTTGTGTTATTTTGGTAAAAATGTCCTTGAGTAAAAACTTTATTTTAAGAAGAAAATTTTAAAATGTTTAAACAAATTAATATTGCAAATAAACTGTTAACACAGAGACATGTCTCGCCTGTCGCAACTGGACACAGTATAAAATGAAGTAAAAATCCTCCTTAAACTGATCTTAACTAATGCTTAAACAGCTGCATACCAAATATAAATGGTGAACCATAACTGCTTTATAAAAAACACTTGTGACATAAGTAAAAAGTTAAAAAGTGTAAAATCTAAAAGTCAGTAGACCGTGACTGCAGGATCATACAGATAAAATACTTTTGAAATTGATCTGTACTGATGCCAATGCAACTGCATACCAAATATCAATGATGTACCATAACTGCTTCATGTTAAACAGACTTAAGAAAAAAGGTTAACCTCGGCCAAATCAGTGAAAAATTTCAAAGTCAGTAGACCGTGACTGCAGGAGCATACAGGTGAAATCCTTTTAAAACTGATCTGTACTGATGCTGATGCAACTGCATACCAAATATCAATGGTGTAACATAACTGCTTCATGTTAAACAGACTTAAGAAAAAAGGTTAACCTCGGCCAAATCAGTGTAAAATTTCAAAGTCAGTAGACCGTGACTGCAGGAGCATACAGGTGAAATCCTTTTAAAACTGATCTGTACTGATGCTGATGCAACTGCATACCAAATATCAATGGTGTAACATAACTAGTTCACACAAAACAGACTTAAGCAAAAACTTTAACCAATTGTGGACGCCGCCGCCGCCGCCGCCGCCGCCGTCGCCGCCGTCGCCGGAATCACCATACCTAAGTCTCGCCTTTTGCGACATTCGTCGCAGGCGAGACAAAAAATGCTTAAAGACTGAAAACCTCACTCCCAAATTTTGGTGCAAATAATTTCCTGCCCTATTATACCTATTTTAGAGTTGTTTGACATGTTTTTCTTTTCATTTCAGGTGATGGTGCACAGAAAGTTTATGATACAGAGCCACGAAGGAATAGATATTATGAAAACAGATATGAAAATATAGCGTCAAACAGTCATTTATGTACAATGTGTATGCTATTGACGATTGTTTTAACGATACTCACCGTCTTCCAACGATAGCATCTTGCCATATCATTTTTACTGTGGACACTTTATGGTTGTGATTGAATGTTACTCCAATATTCCAAATGTTAGGAGTAAAGACTACTTTTCTTGGAATGGATAGTTTAATGTTGAATCTACAGACCAACAACTGTTCATTCTGTTGTTGAAAGGTTGTGATTTTTAACAAGATAAAGAATTTTTCAAATTTTCAAAACTTAATACTGCATTCAGCTGCTAGGACAGTTTAAAGACATTTGATGTATGTTCAAGATACAGAAGTCTTGAATCCAGTTCAGTTGGAAGATAACCAGTTGTTAGTGAGACTTACTTTATTTTCCTGACGGAAATGTGACAGTGCTATATTCTAGTCAGTTACCATGGTGACAGAGATGCTCAGTATTCATGTACAGATGTCAGTGAAGATGAGAGTCATTTATTTGTGATATGCCAACAGAGATAACTTTACTCTGATAAGTTCAGCAAAGAATCAAGAAAATATGTTAATTTTACATATCTAAAAGAACAATTAAGTAAAATAGTCACAATGTGTAGTCCCATTCACTCATTAGCTTATAAAGCACTTTATGATCAATGTTTAAAAGTTCAAAACTTTTTATGACTCATATTCAATTTTACTTTAAATATATTTTGAGCATAAAGACTATGAGCTCTAAAACAACTAGTTTTGCATAATCCTATAGACTCAACCCATGACAATTTATACTTGAAGTGTGAAAAGTTAATAAAGTCCATGGCAAGTCATTTAAGAGATTACAATAGAATATAAGGGAAGAAACTCTTCCTTGTGACCAAAATATATGTAGGGCTTAGTGCCACGGGACTTCTTGTTCTATATGAAAATTGAAAAAAAAATCAAATTATTCATTCTGTTTCAAAATTTTAATGATTTAAAAATACAAATCGACATACAGTATGATATTAGATGTAAATGGCATACTAGAACCACCACCCGAATATTTTAGTCTGTTTATACCTGCTTATTTTGCTCATCTGTGCCATATTGTCTATTTTTTATTTTGTATATGACCCACACCAGGTTGTGAATGTATATAAATAGCTCTAGTCACATGATCAAGTCATATCAAATGTTCTAAAAATAGAACATAAGTGTTGTAAATTGGTGTGGAGTGAATCCGTCATTGGTTAGAAAAATGAGTTCTCCTTAGATATAGGCATTCAGTTTTGTACATTTAGTATTAGATTGATTGATGTAATATCTGTTTTATTACATAGAACTGGGAAAACAGAATATTTGTTACAGAAAATTGATGTATTTGTTAATGATTAAGGATGCTCAAACTACTTGTTAATTTTCTCAGTTGTACGTAAATTTTTTTTAAAAATTTAGTTAATAAGCAATACATGTCTCTAAAGAAAATATTTAGGATTCTTCTTTTCTTCTACAAATAACAAACCCTTTACATGTATTTTGTAACTTTTAAAAAAAATGCCCCACATGTTACTTCAGAAATTTTTTCTGACCCGACAACAAAAGTTTGATTTTCTTTGAAACCATGTGTTGGAACTTCATGCAAGTTTATACCCTGATTAATCAAACTAAGACAAGTCATATGCAATACGCCAACAAATATATGATGAGTGGGCAATCAGTGTCTTTGGACGCACATCTGCTTGTTTTTACAAATGGAATTCGATACA
Organism: Arcuatula senhousia; assembly: GCA_963971305.1. Classification (NCBI taxonomy): domain Eukaryota; kingdom Metazoa; phylum Mollusca; class Bivalvia; order Mytilida; family Mytilidae; genus Arcuatula; species Arcuatula senhousia. Next base: position 65,169,839 of record OZ020303.1, on the reverse strand, counting down.
TTTATGAAAGCGTGATAAATCTACCATATAGCGGGTAATTTTACAAATTGCAAATTCCCTGATTTGTTTCCAAAGGGGGGTGTATAAATTTGGCGGTCTTATTTTTTCATTTTTACAAAATCTAGAGTCAATTAAATACAGAGTACATAAAATTAGCATTCTTCGGACCTCGCAAATTAAGAAAAAATTAGAACCTCCTGAAAATTTACAGCTATATGGTATATTGGCTGCATGCTACCTAAACAAAGGTACAAGTTATCTCTGAGTTGTTAATGCATAATATTTTTGTTTTAAATTTTATTTAGAGTTTTATTAGATTTTTAATAATTTGTATATATGGTATTGTTGTACATTTTTGTAAAATTGATGTGTGGGTGATGATGTGCGTAAGGATTTTATTGTATGTCTGTGTGTGTGTGATATACAATGAATCGATATTAAAATACTCATAGAATATGATAATAAATTTCATGTTAATTATAATTTAAGTTTTTGGTTAAAAAACATTAATGTACATTTGTCAAGTATTTAACTTCAGTTTCAATTTGAAAAGCAGGGTTCAGAATATGATTATTATAAATAGTCATGATAATTTTTGTATAAACTATCATTTCGACTCTAATTCTTAATGCTTTTAGAAGTGTCACACACATCATTTTCTTTATCTTTTCTGAGCAAAATTTGATTGAGATATCTTGAAAGAAAAACCTTTTTATATAGAACATAAATACACTTCATTATTAAATTATATTTCATTTCTTTGAAGTTTGAGGGCCAGTTCAATTTGACTGAAAAGTTAATCAGATGTATTTTAAAGTATGCTCTATATTATCGAATGGATATACATGTAAAAGGTCAAACATGTGGTTTTAAGTTTGGTGCCCATGAGAAAAAGTGGTTTATCGAGAGCTTTCAACTTTGAACTTTGTGAATAGTATAAATGTTTATGACTTGAGTAAAAAAAATGTACTATTTATATATGTATATTTTGTGTATCTATGAAATTCCATTCCATTTTTTGTCCAACAAGGGACATAACTCATTAGGAAAAAAAATATTTTGTGCCAAATATGTTCTATGAGATTTACTTTCTTTATGAGTTATTGTTGCCCTTTTGTGTTACATGTTAATTTTGCACAGCATTTATAAGATATTCAGGTCCATAGTCATTGTAACTAATGCAATTCTATATTTTTTTCAATGCAAGAAGAACTATTACCAGGTTTTTTTATGGTGCAAATATTGGCATAATTTAAGTAGTTGACCTCAGACTGCATATCTGAATTTCACATTAATACTTACAGTAATAAGTAATAATATTGAGGGATGGTGAATATCAATTTTAATGTTACAAGTGTCTAATAATGCCGGGATTCAAAAATGTGCGCAACTTGTTCTGTGCACGAATTGAATCCCATAGCATTATTTGACACATGATATTTCATCTATATCTATATAATAATGTGAATTCATTTATTTTCATTTGTATAAATTTTTGTGGTTTCTCAAAAAAAGACATTTCATTGAATTTTTATTTTCGTGGTTTGCACACGTTACTAAATGTAATCAATGTAAAAGTAAAGCTTTGAATTTTTAGAAATAAATGTTATACTCTATTCTTTTAAATATTTACAAATTTTACACCGACCAGAAAACCTGCTAAATAGAATTGTTATTTGTATCAGATGATAAGGGTATACTGAATCAAAATTGTAATATTCTTTTGTCATTTTTTGTTTCTATGTTTGTATATTGTGAAACAAAGCATAGCAAGATGGCTTAAAATGTAGTAAAATGTCACATTTCAGAATTTCCTATTAAAATTTCTTTCAAGGGAAGAAGTTATGTATTTCATATAAATGGTTCATTTGTTTTTCTAAAAACTCTTTCTTTTTGATATGGTTAGTTCAAGTCATTGATGAAGAACAATTTAATCCCTTGCTGAATAAAGTATTCACAATTAATACAATAGACTTTCTGCAAGTCCCTCTCTAAAGAACCATTTTCTAGTTAAGATATTATATTCCACTGATAAGAAATATGCTGGAGAGACATTTCCCTTTGATACTAAATGGCCCTTTAATATATTTTTTTAATTAAAAAATAATTATGATTAGAAAGGGACTTGTAGCAAGTCTATTAAAACAAAAATGTAATGAATATCAAGTTTTTGTGCATAATACTTGAAATCTCTAGACAAATCATGACTAGTATTATAAAATGTGCAATATTTCAATCTTAAAAATAAGTGATATGTGCAATAAAATTGATATAATTTAGCTTTCTTGTATAAACTATAGATTAATTTATAAACTATAAACCTTTAGTTCTTAGATTTTATAACCCCAAAACAAAATGTTGATCAGTTAAAAAGAGTAAGCAAAGATGGGAATATTGTACATCCAAATCTCTCTTGTATGTTAAACTCAGCATTTATAAAATCTGTGATAAAATTCATACAAACCAAAATAATCAACAACAAAAAAATAGTTTAAAAAAAAGGAATTACTTTTTATGCTGTTTGTGTAATAAACAATGAAGTTTTGGATTGTAAATTATTTAATATCTTCATAATCAAGTAAACATGCATTTATATTTTACCAGAACCCAGTATGGATGTGGTTTTTACTTTGCTTGAACTTAAAATTACTTAACTTCTTTTTGATAATTCTATTTCAGAACTTTTACCAAATGCTTAACATGTTATGTTTACCAGACTTATGACCAGAATCTCATATTGATACTTTGTTTGAACCAAGTTATTGTCCATGATAAGTTGTCCCATTTTCATTTTAAATGTTACCATGTTAATGTTTCTGTTTTGTATATTTTGAGTCACCATGAATCATGTGTAGACAATTCATTTCACCAAAAAATAAAATGACACAAAATATCTTCATTGTTTATCTTTATTATTGGATCTCATCCTACAATATAGTATGCTGTAAAACAACTTATTTATAATGTACTTCCTGCTTACCAAATACTTATAAATGCATGCCGCTTCAATTTTCAATTTTCAAGGCCGATCACAATTCTAGTGTTATTGTTGATCCAGTGGGCTGAAGTTAAAGTATGCAATTTAAGCCCTATTGAGCCCTTACTTACAGAGGACTTTAACATGTTGCCTGTACCAAATCAGGGCCATTGCAATCTTCAATTTTTATACGACCGCAAATTTTTTGCGATCGTATTATGTTATGGCGATGTCGTCGTTGTCGTTGTCGTCGTCGTCGTCTGTAGACACTTTGGTTTCCGTGTGATAACTTTAGTTGTAGTTAACCTATTATTATTAAACTTTGATATGATGTTTATTACCACTAAAGGAAGGTTGGTATTGCATTTGGGGTTTCTGGCCCCTACCGTTTTAGAAAAAAGGGCCAAAAGGGGCTAAAACAGGTGTATTGACAAAACGTCTGTAGAATGTTTAATTTTCATCCGATTTTGATCATTCTTTTTTTATTGTATTCCTCAATAAATTCTGTCAACAAAATGTAACATTACCTTTGATGTATCTTGTACCATTACATTGCTATAGGGGGTCAAAAAGGGGCCACACCCAAAAAATCGACTTTTTAGCTCACCTGGACCGAAGGTCCATGTGAGCTATTGCCATCACTTGGCGTCCGTCCTCGTCGTCGTCCGTCGTCGTCGTCGTTAACTTTTCTTTGATAATCTTCTCCTCCGAAACGACTGAAGGGATTGCTTTGAAACTTTGCACACTTCATCTATGGGATGTCCTCTACCAAGATTGCACAAAAGGTGACCGCCGTCCAAACAACATGGCTGCCGTTACTAAAAATAGACCAGGGGGGTCAGACTACTGTTTTTGGCTTGTAAATCAAAAAGTATAAGAGATAGATGAAATCTGATGCCACCCTACTGCTTCAGCATCAAAAGCTCTACAAAAGTCTCCATTGAGTCAAAGTTGTCAGATGACCCCTTATAGGGGTTGCGGCCCCTTAAAGGTGAAAAAAAGCGTTTTTGCATGTTTTTGGCCTATAGAATGAAAACAATTGTAGATAGAGATAAGCTGTTGCTTGCACAAATGTTCAGCTCATTTAGCTCTGCAAAAGTCTCCGTAGGGTCGAAGTTGTCAGATGACCCCTTATAGGGGTAACAGCCCCTTAAAAGCGAAAAATAGTGTTTTTGGCCTGTAGAATGAAAATTATTGCAGATAGAGAAAAGCTGTTGCTTGCTAAAATGTTCATCCCATTTAGCTCTACAAAAGTCTCTATGGGGTCAAAGTTGTCAGATGACCCTTTATAGGGGTTTAAGCCCCTTAAAGGCGAAAAATAGTGTTTTTGGCCTATAGAATGAAAACTATTGCAGATAGAGAAAAGCTGTTGCTTGCTTAAATGTTCAGCTCATTTAGCTCTACTGAAGTCTCCAAAGGTCAAAGTTGTCAGATGATCCCTTATAGGGGTTACAGCCCCTTAAAGGTGAAAAATAGCGTTTTTGAAAGTTTTTGGCCTATAGAATGAAAACTAATGTAGATAAAGAAAAGCTGTTGCTTGCTTAAATGTTCAGCTCATTTAGCGCTACAAAAGTCTCCATAGGGTTTAAGTTGTCTGATGACCTCTTATAGGGGTAACAGCCCCTTAAAGGCGAAAAATAGTGTTTTTGGCCTATAGAATGAAAACTATTGCAGATAGAGAAAAGCTCAATTTGCTTGCTTAAACATTCAGCTCATTTAGCTCTACAAAAGTCTTCATAGGGTTGACATCAAGACCAGGTGAGCGATTCAGGCTCCTGGGAGCCTCTTGTTTATTTGTGGTCTGATTTTCAAAATCTTTTTTTCATTGGAATCCTTGTAAAAATCCCTGCCTGCGTTTTTAAATCAGATTTGCAATATCTCATACTGTTTTCGAGAAATTAGGGGTCAAAGGGGCCAAAATCGCCTTTTATAAAAGTTTGTCCAGGCAAATAGTTTTTTACCAATATTAAGTTGTAGTGGGCCAGCCAATTGTTATGAAGTTTAAATATGATGATTATATCTACTTTAGGAATGTTTGTTTTGTATTTGGGGTTTGTGGTCCCTACTGTTTTAGAAAAAAGGGCCAAGGGGCTAAAATGGGTGTATTGACAAAACTGTTGTAGAATGTTCATTATTCATTCAATTTTGAAAATTCTTTTTTTGTTGAAGTGCTCATAAAATTCTGTCTACTAAATGTGTCAATGATTTTGATATGTATTTCTCCATTACATTGCTACAGGGGGCTAAAGACAGGCCACGCCCATAAAATCAACTTTTTTATTTTTGGTCCAATTTTATCACCTACTATGTAATAATAGGCCAAAATTGAAACTGTTTTACATGTACTTGTTCAAACTTCACCAAAAAATTCCAGTTATCAAACTTCATCAATCCACAATAGGCTTTTAAAATGTTAGTGGAAAGTCCACCAAAAGCTGCATGTGTCAAAAACGTTTGTCAGTCCACCATGGGCTGCATGTGTCCAGAACAATCCACTATCCATATTGGGCCTAAAACGTATAGGGTTCAACATGTTGCGGTCGTATCATGCTGCGCTCGGCGAAGCTTTTTATTCCAGTATGCCTTTCATGTTTTGTCTTTTCTTTTGGAAATTGAGATTGATCCTCCAAGTTTGGTAATTATGTTTTTACCTTTATGTAATGGGCATGATAAGTTTCCTTTGAAGCAGTTAGAATCCTTCTTTGAGACTATTTTTGCAAATTGCAAAATTACAAGGAAGGTTCAGGAGAATGTTTTTAAACTGCCTCAATTCATGCAACAGTCACGTTATTGCTGATATATGCAAAATTGTGTCAGGTACAGGTTTTCTACATCTCATCATGCTCAATAAATTCTATCATCAGAGACACTCAGGCCAAAATTTTAAGCCTAAAATAAAAAAAGAAAATGAAGAGTACAGTATAAAGGTTGAGTGGCATCAAGACCCATAATTGGCCCAGAAAATGAAGTTGGTTCAAATGTTATGATATTTATAAGAAATATAAGCTTATATGTTGTTACAAAGAAAACACATCAATTAAATAAGGCAAATTTGGTTCATTGTGACGTAATTATGACATCATATTTAGTGGTCTTATTGAACAAAATGAAGAAAATCTGCAATTTTGAAAGGTTTCAGTGCATATTTTCCTTAAGAAAACATTGGGCGCATGAAAACAACAACTCCAAACTTTCAGAAATGATGGATTTCATCATTTTACACATTTTTGCCAAGTATGAAGTTGTTGTTTTGATGCGCCCACCTTCTTTCGCACCAAAAAGTGTGTGAAAATCAGCAAAAATCAATGAAATTAGGACAATTTCTTTTATATACAGCCTTTTGAGTTAACTGATTGGCATGAAAGCTTAACTGATATGGCATAAGCTTATAATTTTCTTTTAGCCTAATAACTTATCACTGTTTCAGCATCTCAAGGCACCTGTATGCTCAGTTTTAATTTCTTGCTAAATCTTGGGCCAAAAATTGGTCTTATTGCCACTCATCCTTTGTAAAGTATTTAATGTGGTGTCAGTGCAAACTTAAAGCTAACCTATGCTTAGTAGAATACATAAGGATTTTTTAACTTTGTATATTTTAGCTGGAAATTTATTACCAAAGTCAAAGTGTTAGTGTCAATGCAGGTTAACTTCTAGTAGAGAGAGTCTGGAAATTGGTTGGTCAGTTATCAAATGCATTACATAAAGTTACATTGGCAAAATGTACATTGAGTGTTGAAGATATAGAAAACAAAAAGTTGAAGTGTGCCATTATGCTGTTTGCTGCCTATTTCATATTTTTTTCACTTGTCAAGATATATCAATCCAATTGTCAGATGAGTGCAGATGTTGGTTTGTCGGTTTGTCATAGGGTTTTGTTTTTCTTCCTTTACCAGAAAGGTTGGCAATGTGACTGCTGTGCTATATATAAAGCAAGCAGGAACTGCCTACTCTTCAGGAGCACCTGATTTCACTCTCATTACCACTAGAAGATAATGGGACGTGAAAAAAGTGTATGTGACATAACCTACAATATAAACAACAATCTAAAAAATCCACAATTGAAAACAGCCAGCAGCATTCAATGTGACCAGTAGTTACTGCTTGCTGTTTTGCAATTGGCCCTGGATTGAAAATAAACTACATATGATTCAAGCCCAATCCGAAAGTGTAATGAATGATAGTTACCTCTGCCTCTATAAATCATTTTAACTTAGGTAAGATGTAAAAGTAATCTACAGTCCAAAAAATAATTACCAAAACCAATATCCATATGGAATTGTCAATGTACTGGTACAATGTAATATCATCTGAACTCACAACAACATTTACATCCCAGCTCCTTTGTTCCAACAGGGGTGATCTGAGCCGGATCATCCCTCGGAATACCCTGTTCTACTTTTTCAACTCTATTGTTCCTTTTCTTTTGTTTTTCAAACACGTTTTTTGAGAAATGTTCACTAAGTTCAACATAGGAAATTATAAAATCAACAACAAAGTTTTTTTGAAGATTGAAAAATAACATAATTTCCACCTGCATATCCACTAGACCACGAAACCGATGGAAAATATACGCTAAAAAATTGTACATAAAGAATATTGAAGGGGCCCAATAAGGATACTCTATAATATATGTCATAAAAATGTTTTCTATTTGATTCTAAATGCACAAAATGCATTCTAATGTTTGTATTTAAATTTTACATGATATATTTTGAAGGCTGGGATGGAAAATAGTTATTACATTATTACGGAAAATGCAGAAAATAATCATCTGAACTTATATCAACATGGAAAAGTCCAAGTAATAATCATCTTTACTCATATTAATTTGGACCAGTCCAAAAATAATTATCTGATCTCATATCAATATGGACTAGTCAAGGTAAAACTCATAACAACATGGAAAAGTCCAAGAAATAGTCATCTGAACTCAAGTCTAAGAACTCATTAAAACATAGAAGAGTCCAAGTAAAAATTATCTGAACTCATATCAATATGGAATAGTTCAAGTAATAATCACCTGAACTCATATCAACATGGAATAGTCCAAGTAATAATCATCTGAACTCATATCGACATGGAATAGTCCAAGTAATGATCATCTGAACTCATATCGACATGGAATAGTCCAAGTAATAATCATCTGAACTCATATCAACATGGAATAGTCCAAGTAATAATCATCTGAACTCATATCAACATGGAATAGTCCAAGTAATAATCTTCTGAACTCTTATCATCATGGAACAGTCCAGGTAATAATCATCTGAACCCATATCAATATGGAATAGTCCAAGAAACTAGAATACTGACAAAGCCAGAAAGGGCCCGGCGCAAAAAATCTAAGTGTTTTCAAAATCATACGAACTTTGATTATAACCACTAAGGCATGTTCCATGGAATGTGCATGAAACTTCAGAGCTGTATTCTTAATAGCCTTTGAGTTTTATTGTTAAAAAATTCCAATTATCAAAATCTGTGATTTTCGATAAAAAGTAAAGTTTTTTTCAAAAATATTTTACAGATTTGCACGAAATTTTAATATGCAAATCATGACATGCTACTTAGCAGCTGTGCAAAGTTTCAGAACTGTATTGTTAAAACAGTTTTTGAGTTTTAGTGTTCACAAAGTCCAATTCTCAAAATCTGTGATTTTCGATAAAAAATGAAGTTTTTTTCCAAAAATATTTCACATTTTTACATGAAATTTTAATATGCAAATGATGATTTGCTACTAAGTAGCTGTACAAAATTTCAGAACTGTGGTATTAATGGTTTTTGAGTTTTAGTGATTACAAGAATTGTTGACGGACGGACAAAGTGAAAACTATAGGGCGTCCGCATCTTTGATGGGGGGCCCTAATTATCAGGCATGGGGTAATGCAAATGTGTAATGGTAATGCATTGCAATGCATTACATTTTTTCAAGTAATTCAATGTAATGTGTAATGCACCATTTTTTTTGCACTACATGTAATGGTAATTCAATGCATTTCTTTCTCAAAAATGCATGTAATTCATGAATTGCAAATGAATTACATTGCATTACTTTTATTAAATGTGAAAATGAAGAAGGGTCAGTAAAATGTTCAACAATTTATAGCAAATTCTGAAATCACAAAGCATATTGTTCTGAAAGATTTGAGAGTGAAGCCATACAAACACAAAATAATTAAATATTTTCTTTTTACACTATTGTAAAAACAATTTAATCAGCTGATTGTCAAAACAACTTTTGTGTCAAAATTAAATGGCTTCAATGTAAAATTATGAATTAATTTATTTATTTCTTTTTATCATGTTAATATTATATATCTTTAACAGAAGAAAGTTGACCAAGAACCAAGAGACAATTAAATTTCAAATTACCCAACATAATATGCAAAATTATATATTTTATAATTGTTAATCCTCATTCAGTAATATTGTTGTTACAATGTACCTTCCCTGCCAAAAGATAATACCTTTTTAATTGTTAAAAAATGTTTTCAATTCAACTTTACAACTGCAATGATTTACAATTATATTTTTGTACAGATCACAAGGTGGCTTTTTACAAACTATGCCTTTGAATAATCTTCTAATTTTCTTCCATATATGTGTTATGAAAATATATTTTTTTGGAATAATATTCTTCAATATACGAGTTTTTAACATATGTTTTTTTTTAAACTCATGTTTTTTACACATTTTTTGTTGTTGATGACATGATGTATAAAAAATATACATTGAAAAAGACGTTTTAGTTCTTGCTTAGCCACATACTTGTATATCTTTTCCGTTTTGTTTTTATTTGTTTTTTTTTTATGAGCCAAGACATTGAATGTATCAGCATTCAAAATTTTGTGAAGTTCTGACTAAGTTTTTATTAGAAATAATTTTAAACAAAGTTAACCTAGGTATGATGGTTGTTGCAAACAAATTTAACGGAACATAAAAATGTAATGGTAATTCAATGCATTACTTAGCTAAAGTAATGGTAATTCAATGCATTTCTTTTCAAAATCCTTGTAATGGTAATGGTAATTCAATGCAACTTTTCTCAAAGTAATGGTAATTCAATGCATTACATTGCAATGTAATTCGCCCCATGCCTGCTAAGTTATCATCTGAACTCACAACAATATGGAATAGTCCAATTAATAAACATATGAACTCATATGGACATGGCATAGTCCAAGAAATAATCATCTGAACTCATATCAACACGGAATAATCCAAATAATAATCACCAGAACTCATATCAACATCTGAACTCATATCAACATGGAATAATCCAAGTAATAATCAACAGAACTGACATATCAACATGGAATAGTCCAAGAAATAATCATGTGAACTCATATCAATATGGAATAGTCCAAGAAATAATCATCTGAACTCATGTCAATATGGAACAGTCCAAGTAATAATCACCAGAACTCATATTGACATGGAATAGTCCATGTAATAATCACCAGAACTCATATCAACATGGAATAAACAAAGTAATAATCAGCTGAACTCATATCATTATTGATCAGTCCAGGCAATAATCATCTGAACTATCAAAATGGAACAATCCTATTAATACAAATGTATTCTTCCGTAAATGACTCTTTTCAGTGTGAGATGACCAGGTTGAGATGCGAGCACGTGCAGCGATCTCACACTGGTCAATTGACCAATAATAACTGCCGGTACTCATATTGATCGATGATGTCGACCAATGAAATGCAATGTTATTTCAAACTTTCCGTTTTTAGAATGATTTCAGAATTTAAAAATTAATTTCTTACAGAAGAAATAGGTACTTACACGCGTTCTTGGAAAACCGGCAATGATCTTTCACTCGTGATAGAATATTTTGGGTCTTTTGACTCGTTCCGCTGCGCTCAACTCGCAAAAAAACTGAAAAATTCTATCACTCGTGAAAGATCAGCCGGTCTTATCAAACTTATATCAGTTAACCATATCTAAACTTGGAATGATCCAACATTAAAGTTCATTGTTGTACAGTTCCGCTTTTGGATTATCAATATTATCCTTGAGGAATAAGGAATAGGAGATAAAAAACTTTTTGATATGTGCAACTCCATGTACATATGGTGTAGTAGTTTCAAAGATGTTGCACCCACAAGCTGATATATCAGGATTTTCAGTGAATTACTAAGTCCAAAGGGCTGTAATTATCACAAAAATTTGTGAATAAAAATTTTCTGGTAACCTGCATACATGTAACTACATTTGGTGTACTTTTTGCATACCAAGTTCCATTAAATTCTGTTTATTGATTTCAGAGAAGCTGTGTCCAAGCATTTTTGTCAGATATGGCCTAAACTCCAACATAAATTCGGAGTCAGTATGGTGTGTTTCTTCCATACCAAGTTTGGTTAAATTCTGTTCAGGGCTTTCAGAAGAGTTTTGTCCACAAACTGATCACAGACAGACAGATGGACCAGTGTGAATTACTTCCTAAAATGCAGTGATATAAGCAATACCTTTGCTATAGATTTTAAAATATATGGACTTAAAATAATTTACAAGCAATTTTTCTCCACAAAAACTGACTGAGAGGATACCCCATGCTTTATATTGGATATGTCACATGAATGATATGTAATCCACAACAACAAAAAAATCGCCAAATACATCTCCATATCATATGGTATTTCTTATCAAAATTTAGGATAAGTTGTTGTGCTTATATAAGATATGTGGACAGCAAGACTGACAGGACAATTGTTAGGGGGTAAATATTGCTATGTTCATATTGTCCACATTTAAATTTATAAACCATGAGTTTAAAAGTAAGCTCCTCTAAATTGAGTTGTTATTCAATGTTGCTTTTCACATCTATATTTGATTGTTAACCCCTTTGCTTTGTTGTTGTTGTTGGATTGTTTAACAAAAGGAAATAGTGTGGAAGTATTATTTTTAAAAAGGTACTGTTTAGCTCACCTGGACCTTCGGTCCAGGTGAGCTATTGCCATCACTTGGCGACCGTCGTCGTCGTCGTCTGTTAACAATTTTTCAAAATCTTCTCCTCTGAAACTACTGAACAGAATTCAATGAAACTTGCTATGATTGATCCTTAGGGTGTCCTGCACCAAACTTGTGTTTCGATATTTGATCTGTCAAAAAACATGGCCACCGTTACTAAAAATAGACCAGGGGGGTCAGACTACTGTTTTTGGCTTGTCAATCAAAAAGTATAAGAGATAGATGAAATCTGATGCCACGCTCCTGCTTCAGCATCAAAAGCTCTACAAAAGTCTTAATTGAGTTGAAGTTCTCAGATGACCCCTTATAGGAGTTATGGCCCCTTAAAGGTGAAAAATAGCATTTTTTCATGTTTTTGGCTTCTTAAATGAAAACTATAACAGATAGAGAAAAGCTGTTGCTTACTTAAATGTTCAGCTCAATTAGCTCTACAAAAGTGTCCATAGAGTCAAAGTTGTCAGGTGACCCCTTATAGGGGTTACAGCCCCTTAAAGGCGAAAAATAGTGTTTTTGGCCTGTAGAATGAAAACTTTTGCAGATAGAGAAAAGCTGTTGCTTTCTTAAATGTTCAGCTCAATCAGCTCTATAAAAGTGTCCATAGAGTGGAAGTTGTCAGATGACCCCCTTATAGGGGTTACAGCCCCTTAAAGGCCAAAAATAGTGTTTTTGGCGTGTAGAATGAAAACTTTTGCAGATAGAGAAAAGCTGTTGCTTGCTTAAATATTCAACTCATTTAGCTCTACAAATGTGTCCATAGAGTCGAAGTTGTCAGATGACCCCTTATAGGGGTTACAGCCCTTTAAATGCGAAAAATAGTGTTTTTGGCCTATAGAATGAAAACTTTAGCAGATAGAAAAAAGCTGTTGCTTGCTTTAATGTTCAGCTCAATTGGCTCTACAAAAGTGTCCTTAGAGTCGAAGTTATCAGATGACCCCTTATAGGGGTTACAGCCCCTTAAAGGCGTAAAATAGTGTTTTTGGTCTGTAGAATGAAAACTACTGCAGATAGATAAAAGCTGTTGCTTGCTTAAATGTTCAGCTCATTAAGCTCTACAAAAGTCTTCATTTGGTCAAAGTTGTCAGATGACCCCTTATAGGGGTTACAGCCCCTTAAAGGCGAAAAATAGTGTTTTTGGCCTATAGAATGAAAACTATTGCGGATAGAGAAAAGCTGTTGCTTGCTTCAATGTTCAGCTCATTTAGCTCAACAAAAGCATTTATAGGGTTGAAGTTTTCAGATGACCCCTTATAGGGATTGCAGCCCCTAATTTAACATGGTTTCATGTTTTTGGCTTACATAATGATAACTATAGCAGAAAAAGAAAATTGGTTGCTTGCTTTAATGTTCAGTTCATTAAGCTCTCAACAAAGGTCTCTATAGAGTCAGAGTTGTCAGACGGCCCTTTAAATAACATGTTTCACATTTTTGGCCTACAGAATGAAAACTATTGCTGAAAGAGAAAAAGCTGTTGCTTGCTTAAATGTTCAGTTTATTTAGCTTTATTAAGTTCTTCATAGGGTTGACATCAAGACAAGGTGAGCGATTCAGGCTCCTGGGAGCCTCTTGTTTCATGGTATTATTAGATGAAGACAGCCAAAGTAAAAGGCAAAATATCTGACTATAGAATCATAATGCTGCTGAGAAAAATGATATAAACTTTCATTACAGACAAATAAACTAAAAGACAAGGGACAACAATATACCAACTTGCTGGTGGTGTAGTGGTTAACACGTCAGGCTACTAACACCAAGGTTCATGGTTCGATCCTCATCCGGGGTGAAAATTTCATGAACCAATTTTCTGACTCTCTCTTGACACCATTTGCGAGGATGGTCTCAAGGAATGATGCTAGTCCTTCGGAAGGGACGAAAAAAGGTTGTCCCGTGTATGTGGAGAGCAATATCCCATGCACATTAAAGACCCCCTTGGCAGAGTTTGATAAGAGTAGGCTCAATGGGGGCCGCTGCAAAGGCCACAAGGTTCTAGCAAACTGCTAGCTGGAGAGGGATTTACATAAGCATTAACTTTGTTTCCCAATCCAGGATAAATAAATATGTTTAAATTAATATACCAACTCTTCAAAGCCAGGATATAATAAAATGTAAACAAGTGTGCTGTAAGTATTCACATATGCTGCCCTATAAAGGATAAAGTAAAAATGTCAATGACATGTAAAACTTTTATTTCTACAGATAAAACCAACAAATTTAACAGTTTTTGTACACCAAGCAACTTTTAACCTTAATAAAATATTATCCTTTGATTTTTCAAGATAATGCATTAAAGTCTTAAAGTCAAACAACAGAAGTACTTAGTATACAACATACAGTAGATAATTTGATTAAAAATTATTAATAGATATGTAAGTAGAATAAAATTTATCACATATAAGAAAACGACTTTGAGGTATTAAAAAAAAATAACAAGAATAGCAAGCACATTTGTTTTATATTCTTTGAAACTTTCATTGTTCACCATATGATATGAAGAAATAATTACATTTTGAATCAATAAACAAACATCTGAAAGTGAGGTTTACACAGTTTTCCATGTCTCATAAATTAATTATTATCCAACCAGGGACGCGTAAAGAATCAAAAAATACTTTCATAAATAGAAATTGAAAACATCTATTTTTAAAAGATTAAAAATTTGAGAAGACAAGACTCATGCATAACAATGGAACTGTATCTTGAACAAAATTCATTGATGATAAAAACAAAGAATAAATAATATCATCCAATTTTCAATAAAAAATTGTGTGATAATAAATAAATACCCATGGATAATGAAAACAAACAATGAATTATGAATCAACAAATAATGAAGCAGTGTGGATTTGTAAGGTCCCATTAAGTAGTACATGTACATCCAAATACTTTAAGGGTCAATATCAATACTGTAAAAGTAATTTGATTTTTGTTTATTTGAAATATAATTCATCTTTGTGAGTTTGTAAATTTTGTTTTTTAACAAATTTACTATAAAAATCTGTGATTTTTTTCCATTAGGAGTTAATCCAACTGTTTGTCTGGCCAAAGAAAAGCATGAAAATATGTATCCATGAAACTTGAAAATACTACTAAATATAAATTTTCTTTACTTTATTTATTGATATTATATCATGTAAAATAAAATAAAAAGTTTGATAACTTAACACATTTAAGATCATTGAACAAAATATTATGCTTGGCACATAGCTTTATGTATTTTTCGAGTTATAAGATAAGAGTCTTTTTGGGTTATTGTCTTTAACAAATTAATAGAACACATTATGAATAAACATTTAACACAACTGGAGAGTTTGACCAATGTATCTAAAAAAATTCAGTTTTTTTAAATTTATTTTTAAAATTTTGTTTCATTTTATCGTAATTGTTTTTTTTTTCAAAGCAAAGGTCTCCAAATGTTTCATCAAATAACAATTTTGTGTTGTCATGCTATAAAAATAACTTGTTGGAGGAATTCTGAAACTGACCAAAAACATCAAAATGAATTTTAAATTCAGACTTTCAGATGTTCAATAAATAAACCTTTATATTGTGATATTACATTTATAATTTTTCACAATGTACACTATTGCATCTACATCAAATTCACAAAAATATTGCACCTTCAGTATGACAAGAATATTCGACCACATTGTTTTCACTTCATTGTCTCATCCCACATTTGATATTCCATTCCACCAATCCATTCCAGGACTCCAGACCTGTATTCAGCAGCTGCCTTAAGGATATCACAGTCAATAATGAGGAGGTACCGTAGATAAAGCTTCATCAGTACTCCTCTTCTTACATGTACTCTAAACAGAAAGTAAACATACAAAATTTTATAAACAAGAATATGTCCAAAAGTCATGTCCCATCTCACAAAGTTTGTGACAGACAAACAGACAGACAGACGAACAGACTCAAGCATAAAAATTTTCCCCTACATTTGTAGATGGGGCATAAAAATAAGTTAAGATTGAGAGATGTGAAAGCAGTTATCAAGTGTGGTTATTATTATGTGGAAGTAGCTAAATGTGTTGTAACATTTTGTTCTCATTTCAGTAAAGGAGCGAATAAATGTCTGTTTGGTCCTATAAAAGTTTGAACTATTTCAGTTACAAAAGAGGAAAAGTTGGAGGTTTGGAACTAATTTCATATGCACTGTCATTGATTTAAATAACAAAATGTTGACCATGCAAGGAGTACTCCCCAGTAGTGACCACTGGTCCCATCAAGGCTACTGGCTGTTTTTCATTGTGGATTTTTGAATTGCAGTTTACATTGTCACAAACACTTATTCCACATCACATTATCTTTCACATGTTCAAATTTCTATGAAAAACAAAAATCTTTTCAAAACACTCACCATTGGTTTATCACGATGAGTATTCACAGCCTCTATATTAAGATTGATGAACTCCACCCTACAACCATAAGCTACCGGGGTCAATTTGATCACTGTGTGTAAGGGAACCTTCAGGTACGGTAGGTCTCCTGAAAAATATAATAGGAAGGATATTATCACACTGGGCATGGGGGTGGTCTTAAATATTATTGAGTAATAATGAACAATATTATACATATCATAAACTTCTAATCCAAAAAGGAAATAAGTACGTACATGTTTCATAGGACTTTATTGGCCAATCACCATTTGTATTGCAGGAAATTCTGGAGTAATCTTATAGTAGGAATTGGAATATTAAAAAAGTATGTATGGGACTAAGAAAGTTAACCCTCTTCCCGTCACAAGGTCACTCTAAATATGTTCAAAGCACAGGGACGTGTTCCTCTCTATTGATATTGTGTTAGACTCAATGTGCCATACACAAAGGAGATACTATTTTAACTACCCCCTCTGCTTCTCATTAAATCATTCATCTAATATCCATGCAATTATAATTTGTTTCACAGATAATTTACTTTTCCAAATCACCTAGATCTATCTTCATTCACTATATCTCGACCTCGAAATATGGCTCTGTGCAGACCATATTGTAAAATTGGACAATCCCATGAATATGAAAAACAGAGCAAATTCATAGAAATTCTCGGGATTTTACCAATTTATGTTTTGTAAAAGGAAAGAAAAACAACTTATGAGAATTCCATCAGGTCTCCCACATACTTTTCCTTGACAGTGCTTTTCATATTCATGATTTTGTCCAATTTTATCATTGCAAGTTTTTGAAACCAAGTTTAATTCACCTCTGAAATATTGAGGTTAAAAAAAATTAGCATAAATGTTATATGGTGGTCCACCCACTAAAAAATAAGCAAACCTAATGTTTTGTCCAATATTTGCAAGCAAGACAAAACTTATTTAAATTTTTCATGAATATTCCTTGGCAAATAAAAATGAAATACAAAGTCTTAAGACCCTCTACTGAATGACAAAATGACTGTTTATCTTAATTAAAGCATAAAATTTGTACTTTTAATAATCAGTTCATATTCCATATACAAGTTTATTTAAGGCTCAAATATATATTCATATTTTATGGTATGACTGTTATTATTTTCCTAATGTATGGCAAAAACCACAAGGTAGCAGGAACAAAATAAGGGGTTTTTGTCATCAACATTTTTCACCACATGTAATTAATTGTTGCTTTAAAGAATTTCATTCCATAAATCAAAGATTTCAGTAAAGCGTATATAAGAAACAAATCAAACTATGATACTAGTAGTGGATATAAGGTCTGACAGTGTTCTCCCCAGAAATTTTAAATAGCACTGTGGTAACCAGTAAAAACATGGTTTTCGGAAAATAATAGCACTGTGGTCCTAACACATTCTATTATAAACAAAGTATTATTTGAATCTGGAATTATTCTGGACATAAGAAAATAAATTTAAAAAATTTGAGATTGACTAACCCTGTCATGCCGGCATGGCTAAGGGGGTTAGTTAGTTTTTCATGTAAATTGTTACATCACTAACCCAAACCATTAGCCATGCCAGCATGACTAACCCACTTAGTAAGGGTAAGTCAAACTCAAAATTTTTAAATTTATTTTCTTATGTCCAAAATAATTCCAGATTCAAATAATACCTTGTTTATAAATCTTTACAAGATAGCACAGTGGTACCACAGGGCTATATGGACCTAGGGAAAACACTATAAGGATATATACATTTAGGTTTTTTTCCCCTTATCATTGTAATCAGACATAATACTAAAGCAAATACATAAATCTTGGAAAAAGACAAACAAAACACAAGTTTATCACATTGCCAATATTGTAAAACATTATTTCATGCAATATGGGAAAGGCTTTAAATAAAAGATTTTGTGAGCAAGTGAGCAAATTAGGAAAATCCCATATATGGCAGATTTAGTTGGGCATACAGGAAAAAGATATTTTCTTTATTGACATTCAAGGAAAAAGGCAAGAAACACTGGAAATGTTATAACTGTTAGCAGGATGATTAACAGCAAAATTTTGTATTAACGTGTTAATTCACGTCACTCTTATTTGAATCATACAAGGTTGCCTCTATCTTTACTCATTTTTTTTTTACAAGAAGAGGTAACCTTTCTTTCAATCTGACATACAACATACTATATATATGATCTTTTTACACATTATTTGGAATCATTCTTATTTCAAAAAATTCTTAATTGTTAGTGTGAATATTTAGATATGTTTTCAAAATAGTAAGCTTTTCCTGTATGCAAATCTGAAAAAAGTGCAGATTACTACAAATAAGCGTCTATTTTTAGAACTAATGGGTCATGTGATACCTTGTTAACAGCGGTATGTGTTGACACTGGCAGCCATGTCCCGTCAGATGCATTTTTATCACCGTGTGAAGTGGCACCTTGACGTGAGGAATTTCATCTAGAAATATGACCGAAAAAGAAACATCCTACTATTGGCACAGAGTTATTTATCAAACTTTTAGTTGTCGGTAAATCAGTAGAAAGATAAAAATGGTAAATGGTAAATTTCAAGAAAGCACATCATCTAACACAATTCTCAAGTTGTGGTGAAGAAATATGATCAAAAAAGAAATGTCCTACTAGTGACACAGTGTAATCTATCGATATTTTGATTGTTGGTACATTATAACTAAAAAGCATTTAATCTATCACAATTCTCGAATTGATGCCTATTCACAACTACTGAATTGACAACAACTCAAACACAAGGAAAAAAAGATTGATAGGCAAAAAAACATGTACAAATGCAAGAAAAATTAACAAAATTTATCCTCCTATAAAAATATTGGAAAAAAAATGTTTGATTAATAAATAATCAATTCTAAATGAAAATGAAAACGCCTTAGACACATGCATCAATGGTACAAAGACAATTCCGTGATAAAGTCTTTTAAATGACGTTCTTTTAAAAAAAATGTTGTTTAGGAAGTTTGTGTGAAACATAACAGACATGCAACAACCAAAGCATCATAGAATTCTGATTTCAAATAAAATGTATCTGTTCAATACAACTTTTTCTTATATCTTAAGGCATTAATTTATCCAAATGAAAAACTTTAAGTTAGAATTGAAGCAAAACTAAAAAACTTTTTTATTCATTCTTGTAACTTTAAACCCCTTGCAACAGAAAAAGTCTTCACCAATAATCTTAGAACTCAACTTTAGCCAGCAGCATCAGTTAGTGTTGGAGAATCGGAAATATTTCATAATTGATCATCGGAAATGATCGGAAGATCATAATCGATTATTAATCGATTATAAAATCAGACACTATTTTTCATGAAAATTGTTAATTTACCCCCAAAATCAATGTAATTCTTTGCCGTTTTTGTGAAAAATCACTAAAATTGAATATTTTCTGATTTAAATCAATTATTGATTTTTTTATAATGGATTAGTAGCATCGGAAGCCCATTTCGATTAATCGAATAATTGGAACATCACAAGCATCAGTATAAGTTTTATCTTAGACAGAACCAATGCATGTTACAGTATGAACTACTAGGGAGAACAAACAACAATTCTTTAGCTCAACAAACACAAAGATGAGTTCTGCATTCAAAAAATTACTACTCGTAGTTAATTTTTTGGATTTTTTTTATCCATAAAACTAATATAGTCAGAATTTTCTCCATCCAAACACAGTAAGCTTTTACAACATCCCACATACATGTACATGTTTATATCTTACTTTTATAACTATCTGTATCCTCAACATCACCTAACATGAGAAATCATAATTCCTCATAAATGTCAGAAAAAAATCTTATTGATCCTTATTAGACCCCAATAAAATTATAAATGAATATCATAACACTTAAAATATACTTATGGGCGCGTTCGACATTCCATACCTAGGTAGCCTGGGTAGATTATTTGTTCCCGGGTTGAAATATAAAACAGAACGCGGGTGACCTCTGTTCTGTATGGGTCAATAATCTTTAATACAAATAAGAGTGTACATTCGGAACAACCTAGGTTACATACTATATTACTACGTCATTACCCAGGTTGTTCTCGTTCTGCCCCATGTGAGCGACATTTTTCCGACCTGAGACTCCCTGGGTTTGAATGTCGAACGCAAGCTATATGTTTCACCCAAGGCCCTGGAAACAGCCCTATTTGCCAGTAATGACCTAAATAATGATCCAAAATGACTGATTGGAAAAAGTCACAATCAGTCATTTACGTCTTGTTTTCTTTTATTCTGGTCGCAATATTCATACAGTACACTGCTTATTTCTCTCTTTTCTTAAAATTTTTTGCAAAATGACTGAAATGACTTGACTGTTTTTCCAGAACCTTGGTTTCACCCCAAAGAAATCCTAACAAAATTGAAGTCAGGTTAAATAAAATCAAATTTCAATTTGTCCTCATTACAATTATATTGTCAGGATTTCTAATTACATCATTACATGTCCACATGTTATACAGTTGAAGACATCATTGTTATCTCTTAGTAGAGACAAGGTTCTTTACAGTAGAGATTATGTATTTCCCTAAAAACAAGTATCAAACCAGTATTTGGACACATGGAACAAAGTGGAAGCACAAAGACGGGCACTAAGTACGGCAAAAATACTTTTTTTAATGATATCAACTTAGTGCTTTTATGAATAATGGAGGTATGTGCCCATTGACAATGAATGCCCCTACACCCCAAACAGGGAGTTGATCCAACAGAACTGAAAATTTATAAGGACATACAGTTTGTCACACTGAACCACCCTGCCAAATTTCAAATCATTTACTTGTACAGTTTTTGATAAAAGCTTGACAGAAACGTTCATCTTGGCCTAGTTCAAACAGAAAGTATTGAAGGCCTGAAAAAGAGGTCTGAAAGTTGCTTAGGACGTCATACTGAACAACACTGCCAAATTTTAAATAATTCTAATGTATGGTTTCTTTGAAAAGCATGATGAAAATGGATGGATATTAGTAAAACTTAATGCCTCAAACATGTAGTTGCAGGTGCCATAAAAATAATTCTGCTTCCTTGATTTCAAATACAGATGTTACAGCACAAGCAATCATTAACCTTCATTGGATTTTAAATTTGTGATTCATTTTACCCACTTAAATCTAAAAATATCCATTCCCTAACTGTATGACAGGAACAAATATTTAGAAGGAAGTAAACTCAATAAAAATGAATATTAATAGAAGAAACATCCAAAGCGTAGTTAATGAACATGGCTGCTGGGTGATGACACATACATCTGTCTTGTCTAAATCTACTAATGCCATTCCTGTAAACACTCCATGATAAAAACAGGTTTGTTATCGAAAAATGATACTTTCATGCATGGAATTGTGTTATTTCTAATTCTAAATACTTTAAAATGTATCTTATTTTAGGTTGATATACTGTTATGCATGTAATTCCTTTGAAGATTTTTTGTTATTTGGCTATATACATGTAATAGACATTAGACTTTTAAAAGGTATCCTAAGCATAACTTAAGACTATCTTAAGAATATCCCTACCACAACTAAAGGCTACCACTAGTCACAGCCTAGGAAGTTAGAATTTGAGATTCGCTTGCCAGAAAAATTGGTTTTTAGTTTTGTTCTATTTAACCAATACAAATTTCCTCAAAATTTCACTTGCCCAAAAGGATTTTGACTGGCAAGGGGCTAGCGGCCCAGGGCTAATTTCGCAGACTGTGGTCAAACTTAATTTTCACCTTCAGCTGAATATGAGTTTTTGCTTATTTGGGTCCTCATTTATCAAATGTAAACAAGAAGTAGGGGTCTACAATTCTTATACTTGTTTAGAAATTGTGAAACAGACAATTGCAAATCATCAAACCAAACTATGATATTTGTGCCCGAAATCCACAAAAAGAAAAATTTCTTACACACCAATCAGTTTAAATTTCTCAATAACAATAAAAGCAGAGAAATGCTTGACAGGAATTTCAAAACAGGAACTTTTTACAAATATATTTCCTATCACTATCACAAAATCACTTAATCAATTTATTCTAAATAATCTCAAAGTGGTGAACCAACGCCTTGGTATGTTTATGTTAGTTTGGAGTCACCTGAAGTGGATACCGTGGTATGCAGGGTTGTCATAAAAATAAAATTAAAATCTCAAACACAATGACAACAACACTATCAGGTAACTGCAATGTTTATTTATTATATGGTCTACCTGTTTCGCCTTAACGATTACCACCCAACAATAAAATTCACGGTGCACTACAATGATAAAAGTGTCGATTTTCTAGATACCACAGTGATCAAGGAAGATGATGGCAGAATTTACACCACCTTATTCACAAAACCAACAGACAGGAATACATATCTACATTATGATTCGAACCACCCAAAGAGTCAAAAAGACAGCATCCCATACAGCCAGGCATTACGGATTAGAAGAATATGTTCAAGAATTGAAGATTACAAACTTCACACAGCTAGAATGATGACCCCTTTCTTAGAAAAGGGATACCCTGAAACAATTATAACGGCAGCTATTAACAAAGCAAGAGATACGGACAGGAAAGAATTATTAGCAGAAAGCTCCAAAACGAATGAAATAA
The DNA here is from genome assembly GCA_963971305.1 of Arcuatula senhousia. Taxonomy (NCBI): domain Eukaryota; kingdom Metazoa; phylum Mollusca; class Bivalvia; order Mytilida; family Mytilidae; genus Arcuatula; species Arcuatula senhousia. The sequence continues at coordinate 65,146,888 of OZ020303.1, read as the reverse complement.
AAATACCACTAATTACACAATACAACGGTAGAACGATTGGAATATCACGGATCCTAACAGATAGAAAACATATCTTAAACAGGTCACCGGAAACTAAGGATTTAGGAAATAAAAACCTTTGCGTAACATATCAGAAGGACATTAATTTAAGGAGCCTATTAATCAGAAGCGATTTAAAACAAACAACGGTCAATGAGAAAGGTAGCCGACCATGTGGGCAAAAATGTTACCTTTGCCAACATGTAGTACCAACGGAAACAGTCAAAAGTAACTCAAACAACTACAAATACAAAATCCGGCAAGAAATAACCTGCTTAACCAAAAATGTAATTTACATGATACAATGTAAAAAGTGCAAATTGCAATACGTGGGACAAACTAAAAACACACTAAAACAAAGGTTTAGGGGACATTTCCAGGACATTAATACAGGAAATAAATATAAACCCGTATCTGAACATTTCACATCACAAAGTCATAGTAAAAACGACGTAACAATTATCGGCATTGTCAGGACAACTAGGGACGTCAACATTCGCCTCAGAACTGAAGAAGCTTGCATCCACAAATTTGGTACCCTGCAACCGTGGGGTTTAAACAGAAGGAATGGCTAAAACAACTAGAGGCTCCCAGGAGCCTGAATCGCTCACCTTGTATTCGATGATACTTATATGCTGGATATTTTATTAAAGGACTGCTACTCTGTGGAATTATCAATTTTAATGTTCTAAGGGAAACAACTCCTATCAAGAAAGGTCTTACAACTTTGACCCCATTACAAAATTTTTAGATCTTTATGTGCTTAACCATATGCAATTTAAATTTTTCAAATATCTTGTATTGTTTTCAAGATATAAGCCTTAAAAGAGCAAAATTTGAAAAAAAACAAGAAAAAGGGCAATAACTCCTACAACCATTGTAAGATCTTCTTCAAAACTTCAGGGCAGGTAGATCTTTATGTGCTGATCATTATTATCCAAATAGAATTTTAATATCTATTACCATTTTTGAGTTATTTGCAAAAAACTGCAATTTACCTTATGTTCTATTTTTAGCCATGGCGGCCATGTTTTTTGTCGAATCAAAATTTCGAACGAAAATTTTGTAGACCACATACTATTGAACAACCCTACCAAGTTTCATTTCATTTGACTAAGCAGTTTCAGAGAAGAAGATTTTTGAAAAGTTGAACAAAAAACTGTGAAAATGGTCAATTTTTACAATCCAAGGGGTATAACTCCTAAAGGAATGATCCTACAACTTTGACTCTGTTACAACTTTTGTAGATCTTGATGTGCTTAGTCATATGCAATTTAAATTTTTGAAATATCTTGTATAGTTTTCAAGATATAGGGCTAAATAAGTAAAATTTTTGAAAAAAATTCAGAAAAAGGGCAATAACTCCTACATCGGTTGTTGGATCTACATGAAAATTTCTGGGCAGGTAGATCTTGAGGTGCTGATCACTTTAACCCTATGCCAGAATTTTGATATCTGTTACCGTTTTTGAGTAATTTGCAAAAAACTGCAATTTACCCCTATCTTCTATTTTTAGCCATGGCGGCCATGTTTTTTGTCGAATCAAAATTTCGAACGATAATTTTGTAGAGGACATACTACAGAACAACCCTACCAAGTTTCATTACATTTGGCCAAGCGGTTTCAGAGAAGAAGATTTTTGAAAAGTTGAACGACGGACGACGGACGACGGACGACGGACGCCAAGTGATTGCAAAAGCTCACATTGCCTTCGGCAAGGTGAGCTAAAAACCACCCCGAGAAAACCACCAGATCAGAAGATCAAGATTAACTGCACTAAATGTAACAAGAAGTTCGCGAGCGTAACGACTTTGAAAAGGCATCACCGCTCATACCATGAAGATACCATAAGAATTTTCTGCTGTAATGTATGTTCGGCGGAATTTACTCGCACCTTCAACATTAGAAAACACATAAGGAACAGACACCCGGAAGCAGGAGAGAACGATTTCTATGAAATAAAGGGAACACCACGTTATATGGCCAAAAAAGTTAAAAAATGGATACCACCGTTTGAAGCAACCATAGCATAAAAAACTAGAGGCTCCCAGGAGCCTGAATCGCTCACCTTGTATTCGATGATACTTATATGCTGGATATTTTAACAAAGGACTGCTACTCTGTGGAATTATCAATTTTAATGGTCTAAGGGAAACAACTCCTATCAAGAAAGGTCTTACAACTTTGACCCCATTACATAATTTTTAGATCTTTATGTGCTTAACCATTTGCAATTTAAATTTTTCAAATATCTTGTATTGTTTTCAAGATATAAGTCTTAAAAGAGCAAAATTTGAAAAAAAAACAAGAAAAAGGGCAATAACTCCTACAACCATTGTAAGATCTTCTTCAAAACTTCAGGGCAGGTAGATCTTTATGTGCTGATCATTATAATCCAAATAGAATTTTAAAATCTGTTACCATTTTCGAGTAATTTGCAAAACACTGCAACTTACCCTTATGTTCTATTTTTAGCCATGGCGGCCATGTTTTTTGTCGAATCAAAATTTCGAACGATAATTTTGTAGACCACATACTACTGAACAACCCTACCAAGTTTCATTTCATTTGACTGAGCAGTTTCAGAGGAGAAGATTTTTGAAAAGTTGTACAAACAAGAGGCTCCCAGGAGCCTGAATCGCTCACCTGACATATGTGCCTGAAGTAAAGGTTATAAGGCAAAATCTATTTAACGTTGAAAGGGTCATAAGATTAATAAGGGGGTCATCTGACAATATGGTGGATCTAAAGGTGCTGATCACTTTTGTTCTCAATCAAAATCTAAAAATCTGTCACCCTTTTTGAGTTATTTGCAAAAAAATGCAGTTTAACCTAATGTTCTATTTTTAGCCACAGCGGCCATGTTTTACAACCAATCAAAAATCCCCACTTCAGTTCTATACACCTAATAATAATAAACAATAATACCAAGTTTGGTTCCATTTGGACTTAAGTGTCAGAGGAGTTAACATTTTCAAAATAAGGAAATGCAGTTAAAATAATCAATTTTGACGTTCCAAAGGCAATAACTCCTCAAAGGAAAGGTCCTACAACGTTGACCCTGTTACAAATTTTGTAAATCTTGATGCGCTTAACAATATGCAATTTAAATTTCTCAAATATCTAGTATACTTTTCAAGATATTGAGCTAAACAGGTGCAAAATTTGCAAAAAATCCACAAAAAGGGCAATAACTCCTTAATGGGTTGTTGGATTTTCTTCAAAATTTCAGAGCTGGTAGATCTTGAGGTGCTGATCACTTTTGTTCCCAATCAAAATTTTGAAATATGTCACTGTTTTAGAGTTATTTGCAAAAAACTGCCATTTACCTCTATGTTCTATTTTTAGCCACAGCGGCCATGATTTACGACCAATCAAAAATCCACACATCAGTTCTATACACCTAATGCTAATAAACAACTATACCAAGTTTGGTTCCATTTGAACTTAAAGTGTCAGAGGAGTAAACGTTTTCAATGTAATGAGGAAATGCTGTTAAAATGCTAAATTTTGACGTTCTAAGGATAATAACTCCTAAAAGGAAAGGTCCTACAACGTTGACCCTATTACATATTTTGTAGATCTTGATGTGCTTAACAATATGCAATTTAAATTTCTCAAATATCTAGTACAGTTTTCAAGATATTGAGCTAAACAGGTTCAAAATTTGCAAAAATAACACAAAAAGGGCAATAACTCCTACATGGGTTGTTGGATTTTCTTCAAAATTTCAGAGCTGGTAGATCTTGAGGTGCTGATCACTTTTGTTCCCAATCAAAATTTTGAAATCTGTCACCGTTTTAGAGTTATTTGCAAAAAAACTGCCATTTACCCCTATGTTCTATTTTTAGCCACAGCGGCCATGTTTTACGACCAATCAAAAATCCCCACATCAGTTCTATACACCTAATGCTAATAAACAACTATACCAAGTTTGGTTCCATTTTGACTTAAAGTGTCAGAGGAGTTAACGTTTTCAATGTAATGAGGAAATGCTGTTAAAATGCTAAATTTTGACGTTCTAAGGGCAATAACTCCTAAAAGGAAAGGTCCTACAACGTTGACCCTGTTACATATTTTGTAGATCTTGATGTGCCTAACAATATGCAATTTAAATTTCTCAAATATCTAGTATAGTTTTCAAGATATTGAGCTAAACAGGTGCAAAATTTGCAAAAAATCCACAAAAAGGGCAACAACTCCTACATGGGTTGTTGGATTTTCTTCAAAATTTCAGGGTAGGTAGATCTTGAGGTGCTGATCACTTTTACCCTCTGCCAAAATTTTGATATCTGTAGCCGTTTTTGAGTTATTTGCGAAAAACTGCATTTTACCCCTATGTTCTATTTTTAGCCATGGCGGCCATGTTTTACGACGAATCAAAAATCCCCACATCAGTTCTAAGCACCGAATGCCAATGAACAACCATACCAAGTTTGGTTGCAATTGGACTTATGGTGTCAGAGGAGTTAACGTTTTAAAAAGTTTACGGACGACGGACGGACGACGGACGACGGACGACGGACGGACGACGGACGCCAAGTGATGACAATAGCTCACATGACCCTTCGGGTCAGGTGAGCTAAAAACTGTGAAAATGGTCAATTTTTACAATCCAAGGGGTATAACTCCTAAAGGAATGATCCTACAACTTTGACTCTGTTATGACTTTTGTAGATCTTGATGTGCTTAGTCATATGCAATTTAAATTTTTGAAATATCTTGTATAGTTTTCAAGATATAGGGCTAAATAGGCAATTTTTTTGAAAAAAATCCAGAAAAAGGGCAATAACTCCTACATCGGTTGTTGGATCTTCTTGAAAATTTCTGGGCAGGTAGATCTTGAGGTGCTGATCACTTTTACCCTTGCCAGAATTTTGATATCTGTTACGGTTTTTGAGTAATTTGCAAAAAACTGCAATTTACCCCTATGTTCTATTTTTAGCCATGGCGGCCATGTTTTTTGTCGAATCAAAATTTCGAACGATAGTTTTGTAGAGGACATACCACAGAACAACCCTACCAAGTTTCATTACATTTGGCCAAGCGGTTTCAGAGAAGAAGATTTTTGAAAAGTTGAACGACGGACGACGGACGCCAAGTGATGACAAAAGCTCACATTGCCTTCGGCAAGGTGAGCTAAAAACCATATTTCGAGTTGTACCAGGTACACCGAAAGTGGTGTATCCAGAAGTAACACATAAAAGGACGCTTTTAGAAGAGGACCTCTACCTATCGGATTCAGGGGAGTCAACGGTAACCGCGGACACCATGCCAGATGAGGAACCAACGAAAAAGTTTGCGTCATGGGAGGAATACATTAAAGAAAAATACAACTACGTGTGTGAAACTAAAAAGGATAATAACCAGGGCCAGACTATATATAGAAACTGGGAGGAGTACATTTCAAACCATTATGGGTATGTAACAGCACCATCAACAATTGATCTGACAGAAAGTAACACTGATGTTATCACAATCAGCAGCAGCACCTCAACAGTATGCCAGGATGAGAGAAATAATAACAACTGAGAGACTTTAATAAATCTTTTAAAACATCAATATTAAATCAATACATAATTTTAAATCAATACATAATTTCAAAACAATACAAATTGACTATTCAAATGATATAATGTACAATGAATAACGCTAAAAGTTTTTACTTAGAACGTCACAGACTATAACTATTATATTATGACGTTAATCCTTGATACCACCTTTGGTACTTCAGGGGAAAAATACTGTATCACTCTGTCCTGAAGACGCCTGCCTTGCAGGCGAAACATGCAGACCATATAATAAATAAACATTACAGTTACCTGATAGTGTTGTTGTCATTGTGTTTGAGAATTTATTCTAAAATTTAAAATAGAAATACTTGCTACACATTTTTCATCAAAGAAGTTTGAAGGGCCGTTCTACTTACAACAGTCAGAGAGAAAAGAATCTCATTATATATGGGAACAATGTGACAGTTTGTTTACACATAATAGACTGGGGATGTTGTTAAAAATATACATTTCAATATTTGATATGCTTTGTATTTTTAATCAAAACGCCTATTGTATATTATACAGCTTAATAAATTAAAGTTAAACAAAATATATAACACAGAAAACTTTCAGTTTTATTTAAGTTCTAATGAAAGATAGAAGTAAAAGAAAACAACAAACTTAAAGCAAAGTAATAAACAAATACAAACCAGATGCTTTATCTTGGAAATATGCTAGTAGACATCTCATTACAGCCTGATGACATATAACCATCACATTCTCCTGTCTCTCCAGCTCCTGTAATGTAAAATCAGAAAGAAAAAAAATAATATTTTATTAATTTTATTTTTTACTACTATTTAATTAAAGGCATTATATTTTTCGCTTTCTTTGAAAGGTTTTATGTTGATAACAATACACATGTGTTTTTAAAGTTCTCAAGAGCATCAAATAACCAATAAATCATAAACAAATCTGGCAAAGAAATCTAATAAATGCTAGAATACATTGCCCGACAATTACATACTTAATTGCAACAATACAATCAAGGAAATATACAGGGTTTATCCAGTCATTTACCAGATGTCTTGACAAGGGATATAAGTATGATTGGGACAAAAACAAATGCTTTTTATGGCAGTTGTTGTATTGACCAAACAAGAATTTTCATATAACTATTAATTATGATTAAAGAACCACTTTTTTGTTCAGGATCTTTTGTTGACAGAACTGTAAAGAGTAGCTTTCAATAAAATGGACCTCAGGATCATTGAAAAGAATATGTCAAAAAGACATGATGCACTACCTTGTAACTTCTTATTATGGCAATCAATAACCAGGAAGTTAATGGTGAAGGAGGACTCTGGGTATAATTTTAAGATGATTTTTATTTGTTCATACTATGGTATAAATGGATATAATTTTAATGTGATATCATAGTTCCTTCATGCAAAAGAACTTAAAACCTGAACATGGTTCAGGATGGACAGACAGACAAAGGAAGAAACAGATCCAAACACTATATGCCCCTCTACCTTTGAAGGTGGGATTTAAAGTTCTCTCTTCTTATTCTGTGTTAATTTTTTTTCTCAGCAAACTTACCATTATAACTGGTTCTAATCTTGCAACTAAATCTTGATATGACTGGAAAAAATAATGAAACAAATCTTCAATATTATTCCCCCTTTACATTTTATTATCCAAATAATTTATATTGAAATCTTCAGACTCTTGACATGTAAAAACCATATTGTTTTATTTTTGTAAATTATCAGAGGATTTTTGTCAACAGATGTGTTGCAACAAGTAGTAACTGCTAACTCTGCCTGAGATAAATGTTGTTATACATGAATCATAAGTTAATGTTGCTGTTGTTATTTTTGTGGTGTTACTTGTTTCCTTAAAGTGTTGTCAACCTAATTGATTTCTTGATTTGTTTTAAGGGGGAACTGATTGAATTTCTCTTTGGTGCTTCATTTGTAGAATTTCGTGTGATCTTCTTTTAATGAGGATGTAAAGTTATATTGGAAGAAAAACAATTTTGGTCCGCTGTCAATTTTTGAAAGCTGGGAGCTACACACCTCTCCACTTGGATATCTATAGTGGAATTTATCTGAGTCTCTTAGGGAAAACTCTTGTGGATATTTTTCTTGGATTTCTTCATAGGTCATTCCTTCACATATACCCTGAAAAAGACATGAACAAAAATATGTAAGATTAAGTTGGCATTGGACATATGAGACATGATTTTTTACACATCAAGACATCTTGTAACTAAAACAGTGTTATAAATGTGTCTTCACTTGCATAAAAATTACTTCTTTCTATTAGATATTATATATTATCCATAGCTTTTGTTGATTTTCCTTTTTTTAAATAACCAACAAGAATATGTTCAAAAAGACAAGATGCATCGCCTTAAAGCATGGAAAAGTGAATTCAACCTGTAGGTAAACTTGATTTGGAACAGACAGACAGACAGACAGACAGGTGAAGTCATTCAAATACTATATGCCCCTTTACATTGGTTGGAGGGGCATAAAATTGAGTTATTCTAAACTTTTATAAAAGGATGAATGGGATTGATTTTGGAGGTCCCATCTTTATAAGATATTTTAAGATTTTAAGATATTTTAGCACTAAAGAAAACATCAATAATAAACTTACGGCATCTATTTCATTAAGTGCCTTCCAGTTTTCTTTTGGTGCCTCAATAAATTGGGATGTTTGTTTGGTACGGACTAACTCACTGGTCCACACCTTTAAATCAGGAATGTTCTCCTCCTCAACATATTTGCCTAGCTTTTTGGCATACTGGAAAATATACAAGCATAATATGGATTCAGATATAGTCATTGTAAAAGTGGTAAAACTGTGAAAAAATTATGGTTTAAACTTTTTGCAGATAGAAACCGCTGAATTTACAAGTTGTATTAGCTACATTTTTTGTTTAATCAAACCTGTAGAAAAATTAAAATTTTATTATAGTTTAGAAAAACATTTTGAAACATTATTCTAACTAAATGATAATATAAAGGATGCAGTAAAATGAAAATCATAGTGAAAAGGTTGAAGTTGTTTAGAAAATGAGAGTATGGCTCAATGTCCACCAGCCTGGCATTTCAGGCTGACCTGTAATGACGTTTAATAAATATGACCTTGAACCTTTTACATGGTTAGGGCTAACCCAATGTCTAGAGTTATCTTTCTAACCCTATATGCTTCAATGTGCAGAAGTTATATGAAATTCAAGTTAAGCTCTGGAAACCATCTTTCCACCTAAATTTTCAAGGCCTTTCAGAGTTTGTGACCTTGACATTTTTCTTACTTAATCTGAAAGTAAGCTACAACTAGAATACTGACAAAGTCAGAAAGGGCCCCGCGGCAAAATATCTAAGTGTTTTCAAAATCATACGAACTTTAATTATAACCACTAAGGCATGTTCCATGGAATGCATATGAAACTTCAGAGCTGTATTGTTAATAGCCTTTGAGTTTTATTGTTAAAAAATTCCTATTCTCAAAAACTGTGATTTTCGATCATAAAAAATGAAGTTTTTTCCAAAAACATTTAACAGATTTGCACGAAATTTTAATATGCACATCATGACATGCTACTTAGCAGCTGTGCAAAGTTTCAGAACTGTATTGTTAACAGTTTTTGAGTTTTAGTGTTCACAAAGTCCAATTCTCAAAATCTGTGATTTTCACTAAAAAATGAAGTTTTTTCCAAAAATATTAATCAGATTTGCACAAAATTTTAATATGCAAATCAGGACATGCTACTTAGCAGCTGAACAAAGTTTCAGAACTGTTTTGTTAACAGTTTTTGAGTTTTAGTGTTCACAAAGTCCAATTCTCAAAATCTGTGATTTTCCATGTGATTTTCAATAAAAAATGAAGTTTTTTCCAAAAATATTGAACAGATTTGCACGAAATTTTAATATGCACATCATGACATGCTACTTAGCAGCTGTGCAAAGTTTCAGAACTGTATTGTTAACAGTTTTTGAGTTTTAGTGTTCACAAAGTCCAATTCTCAAAATCTGTGATTTTCGCTAAAAAATGAAGTTTTTTCCAAAAATATTAATCAGATTTGCACAAAATTTTAATATGCACATCATGACATGCTACTTAGCAGCTGTACAAAGTTTCAGAACTGTGGTGTTAATAGTTTTTGAGTTTTAGTGTTCACAAGAATTGTTGACGGACGGACAGACGGACAGACGGACAAAGTGAAAACTATAGGGCGTCCGCATCTTCGATGCGGGGCCCTAATTAATGAAATTTTATAAAGTTGTTAAAAAGCAATGGCTTGAATCCAATTCAAGCAAAAAGGTGAATTCTATAGTCCACTGAGTTCCTTGTCATAACAAATAATATCTACCTGCCATCCTCTCTCAGATAGCTGACTGTCGCCACCAATCCTTCCTAAAAGATTCATCTCACTCTCTCCATGCTAAAAAAACAAATTCAGAGATGAATAGAACATTTTTTGTCTACATGATATGATTTAACTGTCATACATTTTTCTAAAAAAAAACAAATGTGAACTAATGCTGGTCTAATGGTCTTGGAATTATTTGTAGAATAAAAATAATCATCCCTGAGCAATATTTGAGAGCAATTAAATTTCTTGCTATACAATTTATAGGCAGTACGCCTATAAATAAAGTTTCATCAAAATCGATCGAGTGGACTAGAAGTTGTGCCTACATTGTCCTACAAGATATATGGAAAGATGGAAAGACTAGTCCATTTATCTTCCTTGAATGATTTTAATCGGTGTTACAATCCTACTTACTCTTGTTAAATATATAGTTCTAGGTAATACATGAATGTTCATGAGGTAATATACAACCCTGCTCTGTAAATGTCCTGCAAAAAGTAAAATATCATTAATATCTAAACAAATTTTTACCCATAGTCAAAATGGCCTGATTTTTTTATTATGAAGTAGGTGAGCAACAGACCTGAAATCAAATCCAACCTTACAGGAGGGAACCAATGCTGATGTATACCAAATATCAAGAGGCTGTGATTAGTAGTTGCCAAAAAAAAACTGTCATGCAAATTAAATCCACCGGCCAAACGCTGTTGTATGACACAAAATTTTCACTCTGTGAAATCTGGCCAAAAATTACAGGATACAAAGATATCATATGATACCCTGGCAAATTTATCAAAACACAATATTTGAAATGGCCTAACTTTTAAAGTTTGGGGTTTTGTTTGTTTGTTTGGTTTTTTTTCGGAAATTCCATAACTTGCCTAAGTCTATTGTATATAAATGTACTAAAATCTTCTTGAAATATTATTTCACTTTTATGGTCAAGTTATGGTCCAGAAACAATCAGGCAATAAATGGTTATCGAACAAAACAGTAGTAACCAACTATTTATATGTGGGGGTAAAAAAACAAACAGAACATTTGAGAATTATGGGATGTTCTGGAAGATCTAATTTTGTCTTAAATGTATATTCTTATAGGAGACTGCTTTTAGAATTCTAGTTTCTATGGATTTTCAACTCTTGGCTTTAATAGTTGAAATGCACCTAAGACAGTTTTGAAATTATTTGCCTTGAACTTTGTTTGCATATATATTTTAAATGGCTTTTCATCTGTTTACCAAGATCTGATACATCACCTGCCAACTTGTGCACCATGAATCTCTCTCCTTGATTAAATATCTGAATGTACGATAAATCTTTGTCTTTTTCATGTTCTAATGTTTCATAATGTTCATTATAATGATCGATACGTTGTAGGAAATCTTTTACAGCAGAGTTTTTATCCATCCCTTCATAGTCAGGACTACAGACTTTTACTTCCTGTAAGAAAAAAAAATAAGATAACAACTTTGACAAAGAGGCTAGATTTACTAGAAAATGCAGTATTGATATAGCGATTTATAATTAAAAATTTGCCAAAATGTTTAAATATTTATAAAATATCTGTCAAAGTAAAAAATCGCCGCATTTTGTTAAACAGGAAGTAGGTAATCAACAGACCCTGATGCTGTATACCAAATATCAGATGGCTGTGATTAGTAGTTGCTGAGAAAACTATTATGAAAATTTCTGTCCCACCCGCCACCGGACATTCACCATTTTATAATCTGGATTTTTCACTCTGTAAAATCAGAACAAAAATTTGGCCTTTGTTTTTACATAACTTTTAAAATTGATCAAAAATAATTATGTTAACAATGATTCAAAGATACTTAAATACCCTTAGCATAACATATGACAATATAAACAATTTATTGTCTTAGTTTGTGTGTGACACGCAAATTCCCTCCCTGAGAATGGAATGTCATCTGAAGGCTTTTCCTTACTTTTCAAGGTGAGAGACTTCAATGAAGAAAATTACGATAAAGTTATTTTCTCTATAGGTTTAACTCACAACAATATTAGCTTCTATTATAGTAGGATCGTCACATATAGATTCTACAAAGAATATTTTAAATTTGTGTTTTCCTTTAATGAGATCAACCAGCAGTTTTCTTCTCTCCCTTGTTGTATTGGTAGCATCCAAAACCTATAATTATAAAAATAACTTTAACTTAGAAATGACATTATTGAATCCACTTTGAAGCAAAAGCATAATAATATTTAATTTTTTTAATATTTTTTTCATGTAAATTACTGCTCAGGAATCATATGCAAGCAACAACCAATTGTCACAATGGAGGCTGCTAGCTTTTTCCATTGTGGGTTTTTCAAATTATGCAGGTTGTGTCCCATATACTTATGCTAGATCTCATTGCCTTCTGTCAAAATGAAAGAGACAAGAGCTGTAATCATTTTTGCATGTTATTTCTTCTTTTCTGACTGTCTGACAAACTCTTAATAATATTGAAAATCTTAAAGTTTTTTGTTAAACTTACAGCGACTTCTCCTCCACTCTGTAAATAATTACAAGCATCTTCTACAGCCATGATAGCACATTTTCTGAAATAGAAGACGCACAATGTTGAAACAATTGTCCTTCTTTTTTTATTTTTAATAGCAGTACTTAAGGTATTTATACTATGGCTGTACAAAATTATGCTTAATATATTTTTAAAAATTCTAGTTCTATCTTACTTTCTATTTAATTATTCATGTCAATATACTAAATTAAATTCAAAATAATTTTTATGTTTATAAATAAATTGTTTGTTCTGAAAAGTTAAAGTTAAAGATAAATGCAAAAGTACAGAAATATTTCTTACATCCAACCATATTATGTTTAAACAAAAAATTGATTAAAAACAAAATCAGCCTACATGTACTACAGTGGATTCATTTATTTTCAAGGATACCAATTTTTGTGCATTGCTGAAAAAAAATTGTGGATTTGCCCCAACCATGAAAACCACAAAACTTGATACCCCATTGCAAGAAAATAATGAAGCCACAGTATGTTCGTTTGTTCTATTCTTCTACACTGTGTACCAACCATTGATTAAGCCATTGGCGGGAATTTGGGATAGGGGGATTATAAATTGGTACATGAGGTCCTTTGCATTGTGAAAATTAAATATTCTAAATACTAATATATATGCTTATAGCTATCTAATACATTACTTCTAAGCTACCAAAATTATTCTTAATCTAACTAAAAAACAAATTCACCATTTGCAATAAGCATTAAAATCAATTTAAACAGTATCCATTATCTTACATACATATTCAACATTCACATACAAATGATATCCACACAAGAACATAAGCCAGCTGAAAATGGCTGATGAGCAAGCATAATAACTTGGATCATACACTGACAAGCTAATAAATAGGCTGGAAAGCAAGTTAAATAGGAAAGCCAGCATGATAGCTTTTATCATTTTCAAACATGCTCACTCTCACAATGGCTTTCAGAACACCAACAATTGGCATCATATACATGTAGTTTTAAAAAGAGATGTGCAAGATGGACATTGTTCCTAGATTATAGGTTGCCTGTGACAGAAAATGTATTGAATTTCATATTCCTCTATTGATTGACAGTATCTCATGTAGTGTTTAAATCTTAAATTTTATTTTTCAATTCCTACGCCTTGTAAAAAACTTTCGCAAAATAACTTGGTAATGTCTCAGCTTACTTGGCTGAGGCTTGAGCATTTCCCAAATCCTCCTGCTAGAAGCTATAGAAGAGCGTTCCAAAGACGCATTTCATTATGCTAAGATAAACTTTTTTAAGGAATGGATAAAGTGCTAAAGAACGGAACAACCTCTAGTAAGTCCCAGTAACTGTGCATCAAAAATACAATGTACACAACTACAACCCATATTGCTATTACAGAAACAATGTTTAAAATAAGCCAGAAAAGACCAGAAATCACAGATTTAAAACTGAATACATTTTCTAAATAGTCATTTGGTGTACATATTTACATACTGTCGAATTTCTTGTGCTTCGGCATTGTCTGCTCTGAAGAAATTGTGATTTTTGTATTTGTCCGTGGCTGCTCTTCTGTACACACCCACATTGAAAGCTAAAAATGTATAATGATTGGTCAAAATAATAAAAAGATGGATGAAAATGGTTTTACATACTGTCGAATTTCTTGTGCTTCTTTGTTATCCGCTCGGAAGAAATCATGACTTTTTAAGGTGGTCACTGAGCGTCTGTACTCTCCGACGTTAAAGGCTACAATGATATGTCAACTTAGTAAAAATTAAGTAAAAGTCTACCTAAGAATCATACATCTAATCATTTATGGTTAAAAATAAATCAAGAATTTGAACATTGTTTCCTGTTAAAAATGATCACCTTTTTCTTAAAACAACCACCCTTTTGTCTCTTTCATATTATACTATCTAAACTGATGTATTAAATTAAAAAAGAGTGCATTAAATAAATAATAAACAAGGGAGATAACTCATGAAAAAGACAAAAATGAAGAATGAAAGTGAAAATTTGTACAAGACAGTCATGGAAAACAAGTTTGATTTTCAATAATGGCATTATGTCTGAGTTCCCAAAATGCAGTCGGACCTGTGGATTAATTTCAACTATGAATCATTATATTAAGCCTGTATGATTTTTAAGGAAGACTGGTACTGAAATCTTTGTCCATACAATTTACATGCACAACAATCTATGCCAATTCAAAGATTAGATTCAAACTTTTTTTTGGAATTCCGTAAGAAGCACATGAATTAAGGATTTTTCAATCTGGTAAAAATCTCATTAGGACTTTTATGTAAATAACATAAAGTTAAAATTTCTAAAAATGATATGATACAACAGACCTACTAATACTACCTGAAACCAAGTTTGGACTAGAAAATGTATCTGTGAGCTACTGATGACACCCCTGTTCTTGAAATATCATTAACCTGAACATGAAGTATCCGAGATAAGGACCTTAATTAAAGTGCTGTAAACATGTGGACTAGAGTAGGGATGGACATGACTAAAACTACATGTCTGACCCACATTTGAGGGCTGGTGATAAAAATTGATAATAATCACATTCATGAATCAACCCAACTTGATATTTGAAAACACTACTACATGCTACATGTACTTTCCCATCTATCTGCCCATGGAATATCATAGGGTTATATATTAATACAGATGCTCAGTTCTCACTAACATGTATATATACACAGCTTACCTTTTAACTTTTACAGAAAACCTTCTTTAACTCATTGAACTCAGTGATTTTACATTAACTTACACCTACTCATCATGTTATAACTATACATATCTAATCATGAAAATACATGTCTGTAGTAATACATGGCCAAACAAAATTCTTCAGTAAACTTCAAAGCCTTAATATCATTGGTGTAACTTTTAACAAAGCCTTTAAGGCCAGGCCTCGGTTTCATAAAACATCTCAAATTGAGTATTTCCTCAAATCTCTCCTCAACTCAAATTTCAACATTTTTGATCGGTTAGATTTTGAGTTGAGGAAGGATTTGAGAAAATTTACTCAATTTGAGATGTTTTATGAAACCAGGGCCAGTACAATGTACATGTACTACTGACCATGTTGTAATTCCACATTCACATTTCATCCTAACACAGTTTTTATTATATCAAACCTTTGGTTTTGATTCCTATCCAGTTAAGGTATCTGCTCAGCTTCTTTGACATGTATGTTTTCCCCCTGGCCGGTAACCCCACCATGGAAATAACTGTCGGACATTTTACAACATTGGGACATGTTGCTGAAAGAGAAAGCAAAAATGTAATAATTTATTTAAAATAAAATATTAAGTATCATGAATTTTCTGTTTATAAATTGGGTCATAAATGTGTTAGGCTACAGGTCCTATTTGTAGATTCTCTTCTCTGCCTGCCTCATTTCAAAATGATTTGTTTTATTTTCAATTTTTTCCAAGTAGTTCAACTATAACTATCATAATAATACATGTACATGTACTAAGAACTTCCGATAAAAACAAAATAAACATGATGTTCTAAATGTTACTAATCCTACCTAAAATCAACTATCATTTATTTTGATTTGCATTTGAAGAAATTAAGAATTTTCAAGATTTAAGATTCTTAACTTCAAGGCCATTTTGTCAGTTCATTACCAAGACATACCCAGGGGCTGCTCTGGCCTCAAAATTTTTGTCGCAAGAAAAATCACCAGATTTAAAATTAAGTTGCAAGTTTTTATAAAGTGTAGCCAGTACCATTTTCATTGAGGGGTCATGCTTGTGTAATGTATGCTTAGATGTATATGTTAAAAATATTGTTTTCAGTCTTTTTTCAGGTGCATGTTGAAGGATGGTTTATTCTCATTGGAAAGACTTTTTAGATAATAAATGATGAAGGTGGAGCCTTTCTTGTTTGATATCTTTTTGAAATAAAACATACCATGATTTATTTAATTATTTATCATGCTTATTGCCATATACAAATTAAATAATAACAATACAATAAACATAACAATACACACACAAAAAAAACAGCACCATATGAATGAATACTCAACCTAGAGAATAAAGATCACTGAAAGCACTAAATGAGCACTATGAAAAAAGTATTATTTAGGAAAGCAAAGATAAAATTTTGTAGAATCCATCACATTTTCATGACCAACAGAGATTGCAAAAGATCAATGTTTGACAGACTGTGGACACATTATAAAGATTCATCAATGATGACTCATGTGGTTTCTATTGAATCCTGTACATTATTAGAATGTCTTAATAAAAATTATCATGATTTTCTCAAATAAAAACTTCTTATTCCAGTATTGTTATGTGTTTGTTTATTTATTTCATTTTGAAAAAAAAACAGCTGATAGTAATAGTTTGGTAAAAATATTTCTGTGCCTAAAAACAAGTTCTTTTCAGTTTCTTTTTTTTTTTAAATAAGAATAATAAAATTAGTTTTATTTTGATTTATTTATCTTCCCTTTCTTTTTTTGCTTTCTGAAATCATTATTGTATATATCCCTCAGTAACCTCCTTTTAATTGTTCTAAAAATAGAATGGTTTGTTTACATGTGTACTTTCTTTCTTGTGATTATTTGAGGAACTTAATAAGGTACAGATTACTATTCTCTTATTGTTTTGTAAATAAAAACTCATCCCAAGCTGGAGATAATTTTGATTTACCGGCAATTATTTGTTTTGAAACCTTGGCTGACATGAGGCCATGTGTGCAATCAACACACGATACTTTGTCAAATTGGCTTGGACAATTAAAGTCATTCAGGTGTACATTAGAAATTTGTTCCTGATCACTGTTTTGACACCTTTATTGCATTTTCAAAAGATGTGAGCCTAATTTCTAATTAGTCGTTAATCCTTTTCTTCAACCTGCTGTGATCTAATGTTTACATAGATTCAATTATCTACCTACTCATCCGTGGCGACAGGTGGTCACACACGATAACTTACCTGTTGAGATATTGATCAATACTGGCGATGTGTATTCAATTTCCGGTCGAAAATTTTAAAACTTACATAGGCGCCAGAAAAATCGCCAGCAGCCGTTTTTTGTCGCCAGCAAGAAAAAAATATCGCAATTTGCGACATTGGCGAAGCCCAGCGCGATCCCTGCATACCATGCAGGAAACATTCTGCCAATTACTGGTAGTTTTGACATTGTAATGTAGCATTGCAAATAGCAATTAACAATACAACTCATATCAAATAATCATCCTAGCATTAATGAGACAAAAATTGTCTTTCAATAGGCATTTTATCCATACATCATACATGTACATGTTATTTAAAGGCATAACAATCTGTTCAGATGTATTCAGATATTATATATAATATTGATCACCTTCATGACCTACAAATAAATGAACTTTATACATGCATGGATTAACCTGAAATTACCTTTCTGAACTATAATATGTATCTATTCTGTTGTTGCTAACCAATCATGATGATTATACTTTAAGTTCTATTGCAATGCCATCCAAGACATAAAGTAACTAACAGTAAAAGTAAATTATCCCTTTATTCAATCAAAATCGATAGAATCTTATGACTATGTAGATGAAATCACTGTCCTGTGCATCTATATTCTACATATACTATGTAAATCTTGTCCATTGATTTTGAAGCAAAAATTGGCAGCTGTTTGATGAAACGTTTAGTAAAGATTGAGCTTAAAACAGAAAATAAGAACCTCAGGGTGTTTAACTGCCAATTAAATTGTTCAAGCTTGAAAAATTGAAGGAATTCAATCTTATACAAATTTATCAAGCTTAAATTCTTATACAAGTGCACCTTTTTGATAAGATTCTCTAAATTTAAAGTTAAAAACTTCACTTATTATCACAGTGCTTATTATCTTCAATTTTTACCTCTTTACATTATAATATGTATCTTGGTTAAAATTTATTGCTATCAATAAATATATTTGCTCTAAATTAAACCATTTATTCTCAATTGATCCATTTATTTATCTACATACTTATACATGAACATGTATGTTTTACAGTTTAAAAATTTCTAAAAAGTCAGTCAAGAGCTTACTTCTTGGTTAAAACAATTAACTAAGAAAAGATAGGAAATCATCAAATCTCTAGGACTCTTCAAGGCTAAATGAAGTGATATAAACAAATATCAAGAAAATCGAATTCATCTAATCTTCAATCAATAAACCCTACCTGTTCCCCACCAAGAGTTCCTTCTTCCATTGCTAACTACTGTTTCCATATTAATCTATTTGTGATCGAACAATTTATAAATATACATCAAAACATATACTTCCCAATGCAATGCAAACAATAACTACTTTAATCCCCAAGGAGGAACTAACTAATGACCTAAATTTTGACCTTCAACTTCACAATGAGTTATTGTTTGTCAACATTAAATCCCTATTCATACAGTAAACTGACTTGAGTAATTATCACTTCATTGCATGAAATGCCAGCAATACACATTAATGAGTGCACAGAGATGAAAACACATTCACTTCCTAGCCAATTTTGATCTATTTCTGCTTCCGCACAAACTTTCAAGTGCTTTCTTAGTTTATTTATACAAAATAGAACACACACAAAATTTTCCTACATGTATACTTTTAACCTGAGGTAACTTTTTTGCATTTTAGATGAAAAGTGGAAGTACAAAAATGTAATACTTATTTTATTCAAAATCATCCAACTAAATCATCCTCCACATGAGGTTTCAATGAAAAGTTGATGAGCTGAGACTGTTTGATTGAACATTAATATTCTCATTAATGCAATAGGAACTTATACTCTATATCACACAAATCAATTAAAGGAATGACTGATATTTTTGTGTAAAATATCAAAACTGTGTGCCCAAGTTATAGACAAGGAAATGGTGAGCCACAGCTCACTTAGTAGATAGTATACCCCTGCTTATCCTTTTATAAACAGGAGGTACATGTATCCAACAGACCTAATTTCATTAGCCGCGGCAAAGGACTTCATACTGTTGTCATATATCAAAGGTCTGTGATTTGTAGTTGCTTACAAAGTTACAAAAATACAAAAATTTTCAACAATTGATCATGACCAACAATGAAAAAATTTGATCAAGTCGGCTAACAGGAAGTAGATATCCTTCAGACCTAAATTCGGTACTTGCAATAAAGGACCTCATACAGAAGTAATATACATGTCACTGTAATTTATAGTTGCTGAGAAAACCGTTATGAAAGTTTTCAACAATAGACCAGTATTAATGTTGAAATTTGACCAAGTCAGTAAACTGGAAGTAGATATCTGGCAGACCTAATTTCAGTACTGGCCATAAAGGACCCCATACTGAAGTCATATATATACCAAAATTAAAGTCACTGTGATTTGTAGTTGCTGATAAAACTGTACAAAAACCGAACATTCACATGTACTTTTACACCGATTTTCATTTTGTGAAATGTTCTGCTTCAATATTTTTCAAAAAAGTCATGTAAGTAACTGGGACAGATTCGCAAACTGATAAGGAGATCTGAACAATTATTCTCCTTTACTTGAATAAAAATTATGCTTAAAATATTGATTGTGTGTGTTGGTGTTTGACGCCCTTTTCGACACATCTGGCCAAACAGGAAGGTCAGTTTTGATAATGGAGGAAACTGGAGTACCCAGAGGCAATCACAACTTTGGGAAGGTAATTGACAAACCTAATTAAGTGATGTACATAATGATACATACAATGTAAGTACCACTACATATAAATTTGATCAGATGTTAAAGGATTTAAATAAAATTTACATTTGAAGGATAAATTGTCATGAATAACAAAAGGACACAAAATAGAAATTTTTGAATTTCAAGAAGATATTTTATATAATTGAAAGGTTAAATATATTTGTGAAGAACCCACCACCACCCCTGTATAAATTTCATGCCAAGAGTGTTTTTTATTATGAACGCTCATTTAAACTGATTTCACTTACCTGTGATTTTGTGATTTTGCTCTGAATTTTCAAAAAGGATTCAAAGATTAAAAAATAAACATAAAATTAATATCAAACGGAAGGAAACTTTGGTTTGATATTCATTTGATATTCACAAAATGTGACCAGAAAATTACTACAGAATATTGGTATGTTTTGGAGAAAAAAAATATATTGTACAGTATTAATGCGACTATCCTGAATTACGACTAATTTTAAAACCATTAGTCTACAATATTTGTAAAAATGTTATATACCGGTATACATTTACTTACACATTTTGCTTTTAGTGGTTGGCATTAGCTTCTCAGGCTAAAACATTCCATAACAACATGATGCAATGAACTTATAAGCCTGTTAAAACTGGTGTCCTTACCAAAAGGTCATCAAAAACTAGGGGTTTAAACTCAGGTGTACTGTTTTATTCATTATTAAAAAAGGGTAATTTATTAACATCATCCATGTCAAATCCGTGAAGGCCTCTTTTCCAATGGTAAACTGACAAATTGAACTACAGTTAATCTCACATAAATTGTACAATACAATTTATTAATAGTTTGTTTTACAAATAATTTTGTTTACATTTAAATATGCATGTGCACATTTGCAATACATGTATTATAACATCCTGTTTTAAAGTTGCAAAGCTGTCATGCATGACTGACAGAGGATTTTACTAGAAATGGACACCAAATTGAAGTTGTAAAAGTTACTTATCCTGTAAAAGCTGAAAAAATCCATCTAAAACAATCACAAAGAATAAAAAGTTTCGCCAATTGCAGCATGATACGACCGCAACATGTCAAACCCTGTACATTTTAGGCCCAATATGGATAGTCAATTGCTCTGGACACATGCAGCCCATTGTGGACTAACAAAGTTTTTTTTGTACCATCATATGTCATGTATGTCCACAATTTTTTTTTTTCCCTTGTATAAAAAGAGATGCACATCATCAATATATACATACAAAATATACAAGACTATGCTGCAGTAGTTTGAAATGAAAGCGACCTAATAAGGAAGTATTGAATTACTAAGGGTACTAACCAGGCCTGGGGTAATGCAAATGCGTAATGCAAATGCATTGTAATCATTACATTTTTTTCAGTAATGCAAAGTAATGTGTAATGCACAAATTCTGCATTACATGTAATGTAATGTAATGCATTACTTGGGTCAAAACTTGTGTAATGCACCCATTACATTGCATTACAAATCATTATATTTTTTTTCTATTTTGTTCATCTGAAAAAATAGGATTTTTTTTTTAATGAGAAAATAAAATTAAAAATAGTCATTGAAAAACAATTATTATAGGATTTAAAACAGAAGTTGTCAATCAACCCTAAATCCAATAATATTATATAATTATTTATTTATATGTTCTTTTATTTGAAAATAAAAAAGAAGTTTAAATTATGCAAAGGGTGCACTTTAAGCATTGAACATGACACTATGTATGTCTATAGTAAAGTAAGAAAAGAGAGTCTAAAATAACAATATATATATATGTTACAGTCATTTTCTTAATTTAGGCATTTTGTTAAATGACTGAAAATATTAGGCATTTTATAAAATGCCGACCGATTTTAGACATTCTATAAAATGACTAAAATCTTCAGTCATTTAACAAAATGCCTGGAAATATATTGAAAATTTTAATAAAATGCCTGAAATAGGCAAACAACTTCTTAATACCAAGAAAATGTTTTAAATAGGAATTAAGGCGGAATTTTAGATAAAAAGACATTATGCAAATAATACAAATTCTGGCTATAAAATTAATTGCTAATATGAAGTTTAAAAAATGGCCATAGCAACCCACATTCCGTAAATATCAAATGGTTGTTTCCTAAATAAACAAGAGTCTCCAAAGACCCTGAATCGCTCATCTGGTCCTTAAGCGATAAGAGTCTCTTGTATGAGATATTACCCCTGTAAAGGGTCATTTGACAACTTTGACCTTATGAAGACTTTTTTAGAGCATAATGAGATGAAGGCTTAAGCAAACAACAGCTTTTCTCTGTCCTTCATTCCATAGGACAAACAAACTAGAATAAAGCTATTTTTACCTTAAAAGACTCATAACTCCTATAAAGGGTCTTCTGACAACTTTTATCCAATGCAGATTTCATAGAACTGTGTGAGCAAAAGCTTTCCTAACTGCCATACTTATCATCCATATTTAGCAAGGTGGTCATGTTTTTTGACGGATCAAAAATTGAAACAAACATTTTGTGCAGGACACTCTGAGGATCAACCAAGGTTCACTAAATTCTGTACAGTAGTTTCAGAGGATAAGATTTTTGAAAAAAACAGACAACTGACAACGACAATAGACACCAAGTGATGGCAATAGCTCACATGAACCTGCGGTCTAGGTGGCCGAACTAATATAAAGAAAAATACCTTTGCAAATATAGTAATAATTCATTGAATTCTCTGTGGTTGCTTTCTTTACTTTTTGTAGGATCTTATATTAGCCCTTTTCAATACATTTTTTGCTGTTACTGGTATTTAAATCTTTTGTTTTGAGCTCAATGAAAATTGTGCATCTTCCATGGTCAAGCAAAGATTTTACAGATAACTATAACATAACTCCAGTTATGAACATGTTCTCAATGATGAAAACAAGTTTCAAAGTAAGTTATGTGTATAGGACTACCAATACCCATAGGACAATTTCTTTTTAACGAGTTTAAGCATTTTCTTTAATTTTGTTAAAAAATTCCAGGCATTTTGTAAAATGCCTAAATATTTTCAGGCATTTTATATAATGCCGATAGGACTTAGTCATTTTATAAAATGCCTAAAATATTAGGCATTTTACAAAATGCCTGATTTAAGAAAATGACTGTAACATATATATATCCTCTAATAGCTTCATTTGAAATCACCTATTTGATGTTTGCAATCAAGATGTCTTCAGGCATAACAATGGCATTTTTATTGTACTTATTTGTTTTTATAACAATTAGATATATTCACTAATTTGGGTCAAATTTTATGAAAGGACAAAAGACCAAAGGATTTAATCTTTAGATAGTAAAAACAGAAATGACATGTCTGTCTATAGTGGACTTGCAGTAAACACTATTTTCTGATTTGTTCAAGAAGATTTCAAAATGAAATAATAAAAAAAAGAAACAGTAATGATAACTAAAGTTTTTTTCATTCAATATATGGTTATTTGTGACAATTCTACAGTAACTTGAATAAGTTAACCTCATTTCTGTTGGTTTACAGATTTTGACGATATGTACCAGTGGTAGTACATTTTAACTGGATTGCAAATAAATATTCTTTGTATTTTTTTTTCAAATCCATAGATCTCCGCAATGGATTGTGATATGAACTTTTTCCAGTTTTTCACTGATTTGTTATTATGTAAATACATGAACCACTAAACGTTAGACATTAAAAAATTCAAACATTATTGTATACAGAACAAAAAATAGTGTTTTCCGCAGATAACTTATTAGAAGTACAAAAATATATACCTATAAATATTTAATCAAAATGTAATGTGTAATGCAATGCATTACACAAGCAAAGTAATGGTAATGTAATGCATTACAGAAGAGAAAAAAAGTAATGGTAATGTAATGTAATGACAAAATTTGTAAAGTAATGGTAATGTAATGCATTACATTGCATTGTTATTGACCCCAGGCCTGACTACTAACACACCAACAATATTCACCATGATAAGGCCTGATTAAATAATTCCTAAATACTAATCAAAATTTCTTGAAAATATGGGTCAGTCAGTCAATTTCTTTTTTTTTAAAAGCCATTTTGATCAAATATGCTGCCATTTAAAAAAAAAAGTATAAAAAAACAGACATAATTTGCAAAAAAAAATCTAAATTAAATTCTTTGAGGCGGTTAAGAAAATCAGGGTGGGAGGGGATGAGAATCAATTATTTTTTTTTATATTGGACTAACCAAAATTTCACTTCAAATACATTAGCCTGCCAAAAGGTAAACTTTTTTATGAATATCAAACTTTTCAACAATTATTATTTAAGTTTATTTTAGCAAACATATAGAAAGCCTTTTAACATGTTTAAAGTCTCTTTTTACACCTTTTTTGTAAATATGAAATGTATCATATAAATGTAAATTAAAAATTAATGATCTGCAATATTCACAAACTCTACATTAAGAAATGTCAATCAGCATATGATACATTTGAACAGTTTTTAATTTTTGCAAATCAAGCAAAGAGTACACAAATATAAGTGTATACCTTAAAAATTTCAACAAGAAAATTGTTACATTTCAACGACTGTCACAAATAGCAACTGGAGAGATGCCAAATACTAAGCATCACATACTATTTTATAACTAATCATCATAATTTTTTATATCAAAAATATGACATGGAATTTATGACAAAAATAAAATGTCACTTACCATAAATAAAGCAAGGCATTTTCTATATTCATTACATAACTGACAATTTGGTCATGTTGGTATTATCAAAATCCTCTGATAATTTTATATGCATTACTCAATAAATAATTCATTTAAAATTGTGCCAATTTTTATCTAGTAGTACAACTGCCTTTACAAATAAAACGTTTTAAATGTATATATTGTACATGTTCCAATGACCAAGTTATGATTTTGTTATAATACTAACGTATGTCATTTATCTTTAACATGACCAAATTAAATACACCTTGAAGGTGATTGGAAGGTTATGATGTATTTTACCAAATAGGGAAGTGTTATTGTTTGAATGAATTTGTCCTTAGAAAAAATGTAAACAAAATGTGTAAATATGTTTTTAAAAACTTTTTTACTACTCATGTAACTAAAAAATCTCAAGATTATTTTTTTAAAATGTTTGAATGCTTTATTGATTTGTTCCAAATTCATGACACAAAGATCTGCATAATTCATGCTTAAAATTTTCCACAATACATTAGTACCATGCATGATAAATTAAACTATACATATAAAAATGTATCACTACAATATAAAAAATAATGGCTTTAATGCATTTCTTTATAAATGAGTGCAATTTTTATGGAAACCAAGTATTATAACAACTTTGGTTTTTTTCTTATATACACGTATATGCATCTTTACTTTCCATATACTAATATATATCATAGGCAATTGTTTCTATTAATAATGGGGGTCCAGTATATATAAAATCAAAGATGACTCTTTCGTTTGCATACATTTTATCATGTTGGAAAGTTTATTTAAAAGATGAAACTAAAAAAATAAGTTGTTTTGAAAGGTTTATTTCTACAATAATAATTTTTCATAAGTACATTTCTTGTCTTATATATGCAATGCAACCAGTGATGGGGAATAAAATCTTTGAAAATAAGTCCACCTTGACAAATTAAAAAGAAGACCCCATGCTTCATTCTGAGATCCTTGAATTGTTTGTCAAGTACATCATGTACATGTACTCTTCTATTTACTGTTTACCATGCATTTCAATGACCATGAATTGGAGAAAACGCTCAATCGTAATTCTTAATACCATTTCACCTTGGCAGAAGAGAATCAGTATTAAATTAACATTGTAAGAATCCATTGAAACATTTTAATAGATATATACATCCAAATTTGTTTAAGAAGAAAAATGAACATGTGCATAATGTATGATGTTTCAAGTCAGTTACTGTATAATCATTTGTTTTCGTGGGGATATAATTTCGTGTTTAAGAGCAGAAAACTGAATTGGTGTTGACAAATTTTTGTGGAATTTAAAATTTTTACACACTTAAATAGAATTTAAGGTTTAACTTAAATTCAATTATCGATGTGCAGGAAATTTCTCCGTATTTTAGTCCGGATGTATAATTCTTTTGAGTGACGTCATCAGCGTTAAACTGGCCTTTCTAAGTGCAACACGATAGATGGAAGTCGAAATTTTATGGAAAAAAAACCCTCCCACCCTCACCATTCTTTTAGATAGGTTGAACTGAAATGCTCGTATTCTGCTGGTTATTTGTTTGTTTTATCTTTTCAGTTCCTCATTTTACATGGTTATTATTTGACGTATCTACCTACTCAATAAACCAGCAATGACACCAGTTACGTTGGATCTAATGTACTCGAAGAATTGCACCGTTTTTGATTGCAACTAGCTCGTTGTCTACAAAGAATTAAAGGGTTAGCACCATTATCTAGTGGAACAATTTATTAACTATTTACCTACAATGGATACATCACAAATGGAAGGATTGGCACTGTCGACTCATGACATCTATTGAACAATTCCTTTACTTTTTATCTAAAAAGGATATCTCTAATCTGAAAGGATTGGCAGCGGCACCAATTTGAACAGTTGCAGTACTCTTCGTCCATAAATGATATAACTGGAAGAATGGGAACCGATTTCGATTTGAACTATATCTTTTATATTCTGTCAATATAACGGAAGAATTTGCATTGCTGAATATTTGAACAGTTGTTTTACTTTTATCTAATGCATAACGAACAACGGCAACAGTTTAATAAAGCTAGAAGGATATCGTTTTTACTCGAACACTTTGCAGTTGACCAGAAGTTACATATATACCCGAGGGTCGTAAGGCATATTTGCTGCATGTTATAGACTTCGTCCTGTGCTAACAGCTTGTTTAAGGGATTTGGGATCTCACCTTTGTCACAGTCTGCTGTGTTTCCCATGGTGATCAAAATTATTTTCCAATATTATATATTTTTGTTCAATTCATTGGGTTGCCACATACGCAATGTGCGCTAACCATATTTACATTTATATTTTTTATTTGATAATTGATTTGTATTTATTGTAAAATTAAACTATGGTCCTTACCGCCAATGACCGCCATACCAATGTTTGTTTTCTTCAAGGCATCTTAGATAATGAAATATTTTGAATTCCTGGGGATTTATTTTCCATGGATTTTTCTTTACCTCGAAATAATCCGGCTGTAATAATCGAAATTAAATCCCCCACAAAAACTTCTGCTTCTACAGTATCTTTTTTTCTGTAACTGTATTAATATGCATCAGTTCCTTGGTATCTGTTGATGGCTGGTTATATGCAGCTCTGTTGCAAATATGAATGCTAAAGAAAGTTTGCTAAAAATAAATATCCAACTTGTTTTGTAACTCATACTCTTACTCAATGTATAACTCGAACTGAAGTCATAACTCCACTATTGCCATGAAAATCTTTGTTTTGAGTTAGCTGTAAATTTCAACTCCAACTCAAACTCAAGACGTGACTCAAAATTGAACTGTGACTCGAAATCCAACTCAATTAATACTTACAAAGTACACCATAGCTAGCAAGTATAAATACTAAATTCTCTACACTTACTTTTCATACATTTATTACCGCGTTAATTGTAAAATTATTTTGACAATCTGATCTTGAAAGAGAAAAGAATTGCAATGAAAATGGGCCATTACATGAAAATAAAAGGAACACTGCTTTTGAAAAAAAGTGTCAAGAACTATATTTGTATTCTCAGAACAGTATCCCTGGTGGTCCAGATAATCATGACATCTTTCTGGCGTTTTTGTCATTTGGACTTTTTTAGATCCATGCACAACCAAACGTCAAAAGTTATAAAAGGCTTCCAAGACGGCATAATTATTTGGATTTATCCCTGGCATGGAGAACCATATTGTAACCAAGCCACCATAAGATGGGTAGGATGTATTCAAGCATTCCGTAGCGCTGACCCCAGCGCATGGGTACAGATTTCTGCGTGTCTAACCTAGCTCCCTTACCTGACGCGTCCATGTGGAAAAATGGACTACTGGCATTTTCTCCACATGGTTTGACGCGTGATGAATCAGTTTTTAAGATCTACTGTACAGTATATGAATTGTACAATGTACAGAAGCATTATGTATGTTTTGAAAAATAATCTCCCTTGATCAAGTATTCTACAAATATATCATCAGATCATGTTTATTCTTAATTAAAACAGAATTTTCAGAGGAACACAATTTATTCTCATATGTTATGTCCAAAAGTTTTGTTTTATAAGGACAAAATGTCATGTGAATTAAGCAATTTACCTTTATTTGGCAGTGGAGTCCCCGATATTCGAGACATTTTGTGACCCTCATGTGCTCTAATTTTGATGACGTACTTCACACTTCCGTTACAAAGAAAAAAGTGTTTTTGTCCTTTCTCCTGACAAAATTACAAACTTATCACTCATAATTAACAATTTACATATTTGATGAGGTAATATTCACTTAAAATGAAAATATAGACTTACCGTTTGAAGGTGTATACATCTTTCATATATATATTTATTGATTACTTGAATCACAAAATTCCAATCTCTGATAAGTTGGTTTTCAAATTGTCTGATTGGTTTTAACCGGTTTTAACAGTCTGATTATAATGAGATGTTTTTGTAAATACTGGACTTGACTGGTCTTATTTCAGATATGTGTTGTTGAAATTGATTATTTTTGAAGAATGTCAAGTGTCACTGACACAAATTATTCCAACTGTTACAGCAAGCAGGCTGCTCATCAAAACTTGACAACATTGGAAATATGCCCACATCAGTTTACCGTGGGAAGGACATATCTGAGGTTGTTTCGAACTTAAACCTGTCCGTTCTAGGTCGTTTCATACTGATAGTATGATAAAGTGAGTTGTTTGGTATAGTTGGTACCGGGTCTATGTCGCTGGTCCGACAGTTTGTTAGTCCGACAGTTCGCTGGTCCGACAGTTCGTTAGTCCGACAGGCCGTTAGTCCGACGGTTCGATAGTCCGACAGTTCGATAGTCCGACAACTAGAATTAATTGGACACCAGTGGACCTATAAACTTATGTACTATATTGTTCATGTTTATTGATCTTTATTATACATGTACTTCCTGTCTTCGACATTTGTAGTTGTTCGTCATGAATCTAACGGAGTGAAAATGTATATGGCAATGAAAGTTGATTGATTGTAATAACCAAAGCTGTGCTCTTCTCAAAGTTATAAACACCCTCAATGGCTTTGGAGTAAAAAAATATCGGATGGATATACGAAAGGATCAAACAAAATCTTGTCTTTTTATTTCAATTTTCACCATACCCCCCTTTTCATAACAATGGTTGTTCCCTAACGGTGTATGGTTTTTACGGGAAAATATAAGAGAAGGGTAGACAACAGACTAGGGCGACAATTTCCATCAAATGCTTTTCTTTGTGCATCTAAATTTGTTTGGACTGTCTTTAAATTGCCATTGTTAACGTCGATAACCAGTAATACCCGTGTAGTATTTTTACCTGCGTCGCCGAAGGCGAAAGCAGGTCTAGAAGTCGGGTCACTCAGTCCGTCTGTCCGTCCGTCGCGCTATGGGGTGCCTGTCTTGTGTAATCTGAATCTCAAAAACCAAACGCTAGATCTTTCTGAAATTTTACACAGTGATTACAGATTATTTAGGATGTGCATCTCCCCTTTTGGAGTCATTTTATAATTTCGTTTAGAAATTAGAGGCCAAAAAAGCGACTTTTTATTTGTTTCCACAATAACGTTTGTTCTGGTTGACCAAATTCTTTGAACTTTACAGTAATGTAACTTACCATAAAAGGAAGATAGGGCTTATATTGGGTGTCTCCTCTTTGTTTGGTTAAGAAATTAAGGGCCCTAAAGGGGCCAAAAATGCGACTTTTCAAATTTTTTTCCACAATAACTTTTGTTCGGGTTGACCAAATGCTATGAAACTTTACAGTAATGTTACTTACCATAAAAGGAAGGGCATGGCTGATTTTGGGTGTCCCCTCTTTTTGTTTAGGAATGAGGGGCCCAAAAAGAGCAAAAATGTTACTTTTTATGCCCCCGCGACGACATGTCGGGGGGCATTAAGTTTTACTCATGTCCGTCCGTACGTCCCGTACGTCCGTCCGTACGAATTTCCGTCAAGCTTTTCTCAGCAACCGTACATGAGAATGACATGAAACTTGGTAGGATGGTTCAGTATGACAAACAGTACGTCCTAAGCGATTTTGAGACCTGTCGGACATCTCCTTCCTGTTTGGGACTTAGGCCATGTGAAAATATGTGAACATGACTATGAAAATTTCCGTCAAGCTTTTCTCAGCAACCGTACATGAGAATGACTTGAAACTTGGTAGGATGGTTCAGTATGACAAACAGTACGTCCTTAGCAATTTTGAGACCTGTCGGACATCTACTTCCTGTTTGGGACTTAGGCCATGTGAAAATATGTGAACATGACTTGAAAATTTTCGTCAAGATTTTCTCAGGAACCATACATGAGAATGATTTGAAACTTGGTAGGATGGTTCAGTATGACAAACTGTATGTCCTAAGCGACTTTCATGTCTGTCAGACATCTACTTCCTGTTTGGGGCCTAGCGGGGGCATCCGTGTCCCATGGACACATTCCTTCTTTATTTTTATTTACGGTGCAATTTAATTTTTTTTTTTTTTACAAGTTAAGGGGAAAATAGAAACTTTATTTTTCTAAATATATTTTTAATATTGGGTTGCCTTTGACAAATATGCTTTGTAAGTCCACCATAGGATGCAAGTGTCAAAAATTATTGACTGTCCATATTGGGCCTAGAACTTACATGGTTCAACGTTTTGCCATGCGACGCAGGGCCAGACATCGATTGGTCTTGTTTATAAAAGTTATAGGCACATATACACATGTATGCCAAAATGTTATGTCATGTTTAAAAGAATCCAAAATGAAATATTTAAAAACGTAAATGAATTTAAATACGTGTCCGAAATCGACGTTAATATCCCCCATATCCCCGTCCCCCCTGTCAGCCCCTCAACTAAAGGCTGGTACCACCAATGTCAGCTTATCGCAACTGGTTCCCGCCCCTCAATTTTGAGTCCGGTCTCCTCTACATTTCCAGATGTTTTCAACAAAGATAACGACACAGTTACTAAACAATGATTGGTTATCAAATATAAAAAAACGTAGACAAATATATATGACAACTCGAAAATAATTGGACTGTCGGACTATCGAACTGTCGGATTATCGAACCGTCGGACTAACGGCCTGTCGGTCTAACGAACTGTCGGACTAACGGACTGTCGGACTATTGATACGTCGGACTACCGATCGGACCCCGTTGGTACCGATATTTGAGTCAATGAATTGTAGGCACATTTCTAAAGCACAGAATAATATGTGTACCTACATTGTATTCTTTAAGTATTTTGCATGGTTTACTGATCATTTGTGAAAGTAAAAACCCATGTTGAAGATTGTCTTAAATAGATGTACAATGTATGTATCGAAGGTTTCGGCACTTCAATAAATATTTCAAACAAAATCTATGCATTGACCATGTTGACATGATTGAGAAATTCTTTGAACTTACTACATGAACATGTACATGTAGTTGAACTAACTACATGTACATGTAGTTATGTTCTTTACAACTTTATGATATAATGTAGTCATCATGGTCATGAGGAATTGCTGTGTTGGAGTTAAAGTGTTACATACAATGTATACAATTAGAAAGAACAAACGTCAAAGTTGGATACTTGGATGTTGAGAACTTTACATGCAAGAAATAGAAAGTTCTTCTTCTTAGAACTTAGAAATACAAATGTAGAAAAAAAAACCAAAGGATTAATGTACCATTACTGGCATCAGATTATACCTGTACCTTAAACAAATGGGAGCTATACATTGTAATAATAGTCATCTCTTATGTTTAGTAATCTTTTTCATAAGAAAAAAAAGAGACCAGGAGCCTGGTCCCTAAGCCATAAGGATCATTTCTATGAACAGTTAGCCATTTTAGTGGTCATCTGACATTAACCCAACCTAGCCTTTTGTAAAGCAACAGCTATTCTCTATTTGCAATAGTTTTCATTCTATAGGGCAAAAACATGAAAAAACTCTATTTTTTCCTTTAAACCCTTTCTGACAATTCTTTGACCCAATAGAAACTTTTTGTATCTTTGAGCTTAATGAGCTGAAGGGTTAAGCAAGCAACAGCATTTCTCTACCTGAAATCGGTTCAGAAGTTTAGAGAAGAAGAATTTTGTAATTGTTAACAGACAATGACAGACACATAGTGATGGTTAAAGCTCACATGACCTATGGCCAGTTGAGCTAAAAATCGAAATAGAGTAGTTGCACCAATAAATTGCTTCATAGTACATTGTACGGTAAATTGGGATATTTTGGTGTAGGGATATTTTGGCGGTTAAAATCAAAATGGGCATGTTAAATTTTTGTGTGTTTTATTTTGGCGTTTTCAGAAAAAAAGTTTCTTCTTCAATACTTTACATCATCAGTACAATAAAAAATTATTTGAATTCATATTAACATTTCTACTCTTTAAAATTAATTAACATGTCTGTTTTCAAATCCAAGCTTATTAGCATATAATTAAACTTTTAAAAACAACTCTTTTCCCTTTTGTTGATCAAAGGTAACAGATAATTATACCCAAGCTAAAACCTAAATTGAGTAAACATAAACATGATAAATGTTAACAAAAAATCAAAAATGAAATTTAAGGACTTTTTACATTGTTACTCATTATCCAACCATTTTTCTTCCAGTCGTGCCACATCTCGTGGCAGCTGTCTGTAACACATTTTATTCTGTGCATTTTATATATGTTTTAGTGTGTTTAATTTTGGCACATTCAGGGGAGGCACCAAATAAACCAAAATTAAACTACATCCAAAATTTTTAGTGTGTTTAATTTTGGCACATTCAGGGGAGGCACCAAATAAACCAAAATTAAACTACATCCAAAATATTCCAATTTATGGTATTTAAATCTGCATAAATGATTTACAATATACAATTTCGAATCTACATACATGTACCGGGGCATACTAGGAGACACTCCTCCCTTTAAGTGAATATTAGTGTACTTAAAATTCCTAGTATACAACATGTATTTCTGTGATTTTATACCCCCACTCGTAAGAGAGGGGGCTATATTGCAATCACCTTGTCCGTCCGTCTGTCCGTCCGTCTGTCCGTCCGGTTCAATTTCTCTGCTACTACTGGATGGATTGGTTTCAAATTTGGTACACAGCTTCAGCATGATGAGTTATACCATTCCTCCTCTTTCCAGGTCAGTCCTTTTATCTACTTCCTGTTTTCCGAGCCGACTTAGACTTTTTTAGGGTGAAAAATTTGAAATGTGAAATTTTTCGTAACAGATTTCTCGGCTTCTACTGTATAGATTGGTTTCAAATTTGGTACACAGCTTCAGCATGATAAGTTACACTGGGCCTCCCCTTTCCAGATCAGTCCATCATCTACTTCCTGTTTTCCGAGCCGACTTAGATTTTTTAGGGTAAACAATTTGAAATGTGAAATTTTTCGTAACATATTTCTCCGCTTCTACTGGATGGATTGGTTTCAAATTTGGTACACATCTTCAGCATGATAAGTTATACCGTGCCTCCCCTTTCCAGGTCAGTCCATCATCTACTTCCTGTTTTCCAAGCCGACTTAGACTTTATATGGGTCAAAAATAGAAAATTTTTCGTAACAGATTTCCGTGCTTCTACAGAAGGGATTGATTTCAAATTTGGTATACAGCTTTAGCATGATGAGTTGTACCGTGCCTCCCCTTTCCAGGTCAGTCTGTCATCTACTTCCTGTTTTCTGAATGGTCGAGTGGGGGTATGCTTAGCACGACTAAGTGCAACCCCTTGTTTTTTATGTGACCCCTGTTGCACAACCCTTAAATTCTACATGTTTGTACTGCACTTAAAATTCCTAGGGTGTTTTGGTGATTTTCGTCTTGCCTGCAAAGCCAAGCGAGGCATAGGTGTTATTTTACTGGTGGGGCAGTATAAGTCATAGGTTGATGAAACTTGGTATGCATATGCATCAGTAGAAGCTTAGCACAGTTGCATTCCCATCTTTTGACCTTGATCTTGATTTTCTGGTTGAATGACTTTGACAATTTTCAATACATATAACAGCAATGTTAAGGTTTTACGAGCACCTCTATATCTCAAGAACTATAAGTCCTTGGTTGATGAAAATTTTTATGCATATGCCCTTGTAGTAGCTAAGCATAGCTGTATCCCCATCATTTGACCTCAACCTTGACCTTGATTTTCCAGTTGAATGACTTTGACAATTTTCAATGTATATATTAGCAATTTTTCAAGTTTTATGAGCATCTACATATCTTAAGAACTATAAGTCTTAGGTTGATGAATCTTACATGTAGTATGCATATGTCCCAGAAGTAGATTAGGAAAGTTCAACTGTGACAGTTGCATCCCCATCTTTTGACCTTGACCTTGATTTTTTGGTTGGGTGACTTTGACAATTATTCATATGGTGGGCTATTAATATTATCATTGAGATTTAAAGAAACAGTCTAAGGCTAACTGTCATGACTGTGACCAAAATAAAAGAAAATTCTATGGATAACTTTTAGGCACCCAATCTACCTGAATTATTAATTATACTGTGGTTTCATTATTATTCGTGGGGTATTAATTTTCGTGTTTTTCGTGGGTGGCTTTGACCAACGAAAATTGATATCTTACGAATAGGAAATTTAACATTGAAATGTATGCTGCAGACTTCAAAACCACGAAATTAAGTATCCACGAACTGACTCTATTTCATCTAACCAGGAAAATTGGTACCCATGAAAATAAATGAATCCACAGTAAGCTATATTTTTAGCTCACCTGGACCGAAGGTCCATGTGAGCTATTGCCATCACTTGGCGTCCGTCGTCGTCGTCTGTCGTCGTCTGTCGTCCGTTAACAATTATTCAAAAATCTTCTCCTCTGAAACTACTGAACAGAATTTAATGAAACTTGGTATGAATGATCCTTAGAGTGCCCTGCACCAAACTTGTGTTTTGATTTTCGATCCGTCAAAAAACATGGCCACCGTTACTAAAAATAGACCAGGGGGGTCAAACTACTGTTTTTGGCTTGTAAATCAATAAGTATAAGAGATAGATGAAATCTGATGCCACGCTACTGCTTCAGCATCAAAAGTTCTACCAAAGTCTCCATTTGGTCGAAGTTGTCAGATGATCCCTTATAGGGGTTACAGCCCCTGAAAGGTGAAAAATAGCATTTTTTCATGTTTTTGGCTTATAGAATGAAAACTATTGCAGATAGAGAAAAGCTGTTGCTTGCCTAAATGTTCAGTTCATTTAGCTCTACAAAAAGCTTCATAGGGTCCAAGTTGTCAGATGACCCCTTTTAGGGGTTACAGCCCCTAAAAGGCAAAAAATTGTGTTTTTTGCCTATAGAATGAAAACTATTGCAGATAGGGAAAAGCTGTTGCTTGCTTAAATGTTCAGCGTATTCAGCTCTACAAAAGTCTTCATAGGGTCGAAGTTGTCAGATGACCCCTTATAGGGGTTACAGCCCCTTATAGGCAAAAAATAGTGTTTTTGGTCTATGGAATGAAAACTATTGCAGATAGAGAAAAGCTGTTGCTTGTTTAAATGTTCAGCTCATTTAGCTCTACAAAAGTCTTCATAGGGTCGAAGTTGTCAGATAACCCCTTATAGGGGTTGCAGCCCCTAAAAGGCGAAAAATAGTGTTTTTTGCCTATAGAATTGAAACTATTGCAGATAGGGAAAAGCTAGTGCTTGCTTAAATGTTCAGCGCATTCAGCTCTACAAAAGTCTTCATAGGGTCGAAGTTGTCAGATGACCCCTTACAGGCAAAAAATAGTGTTTTTGGTCTATGGAATGAAAACTTTTGCAGATAGAGAAAAGCTGTTGCTTGTTTAAATGTTCAGTTCATTTAGCTCTACAAAAGTCTCATTAGGGTCGAAGTTGTCAGATGACTCCTCATAGGGGTTACAGACCCTTAAAGGCGAAAAAAGGTGTTTTTAGCCTATAGAATGAAAACTATAGCAGATATAGAAAAGTTGTTGCTTGCTAAATTGTTCAGCTCATTTAGCTCTACAAAAATCTTCATAGGGTCGGAGTTGTCAGATGACCCCTTATAGGGGTTACAGCCCCTTAAAGACGAAAAATAGTGTTTTTGGTCTATAGAATGAAAACTATTGCAGATAGAGAAAAGCTTTTGCTTGCTTAAATGTTCAGCTTAGTTAGCTCTACAAAGTTTTTCATAGGGCTGACATCAAGACCAGGTGAGCGATTTAGGCTCCTGGGAGCCTCTTGTTTTTATTTGTACAATATAACATTGAATTAATGCATGACATACATGTATATGAGAATTGACAGAATCTGTTTTTAATCCCTTTTCTTTTCTTTTTTCAGAAGATTCAAGATGAGTAATTCATCACTAAAACTGAGATGTAAAACCAAGAATGGTCAACATTATCTAACTGAACTTAAACTAGGAGAGAATGTTGGCTTATTAAAGGCAAAAATATCAGAACTTACTAAAATTCCAAAGGAATACATCAGAGTACGACTGGGGTTTCCCCCTAAACCTATTGATCTGACTAAAGAAGATGCTGTGATATCCTCTTTACCGCTCCGTTCTGGAGATACACTGCTTGTCGAAGAAGAACGAGTTGTGAGAAACAATTTACAGAAAAGTATTGGAGATGTAATGCAAGATCAAAACTTAATGGGTAGAGGAGTTTTGATGAGGAAAGTTGTCCCAGCAAATAATTCATGTTTATTTACCAGTATTAATGCAGTGATGAATGACGGCATAGTAGATATAGCATCTGCTACCTCATTACGTGAGCTTATCGCTGGGGTTGTAATGAGTGACCCAGTAACATACTCAGAAGTCTTCCTAGGCAGATCTAACTCTAAGTATTGTAAATGGATTATGGAGGATACATCATGGGGTGGAGCTATAGAAATATCTATTCTATCAAAGTACTTTGGAGTAGAGATAGATGTCGTCGATACTCAAAGCTGCCGAATTGACAGATTTGGAGAAGATCTTCATTATGACAGACGGGTGCTTATTATTTACGATGGAATTCATTATGATCCTCTTATTCTAGAACCTTTTGACACATCCTTGCCAATTCAAACTATCTTTTCCACAGATGAATCATCAATCCTTGCCCAAGCTCAAGAATTGGCTACTGAAGCTAGACAATCAAGACAGTACACAGATGTGTCTAATTTTACAATCAAATGTCTTGTGTGCCAAAGAATGTTTACTGGTCAGAGTGAAGCTCAGCAACATGCCAAGGCAACTCAGCATATAAACTTTGGTGAAGTGTAATACAAATGTAGTTACCTTTCACATACATTGTACATGTACTTGGTGACAGTCACATTTTCTAACGTTGTTACATGTGTTCAGCATATATTTGTGTTTTACATGTACATGTACAAGGTGGTTTTGTTTTTCAAGCAGTGATCAAAATATATTAAAACATTGTAACTAGTCTTGGTGCATATTTGTGATATTAGATCTATATGTTTATATTTGTATTTAGTTTTTGTATTTATGAAATTTAGTATCATTTCCTTTTCCCCTTTTTTTTCACCATCAACCATCTAAAATTTGAGTATGTACAGTGTACTACATTTAATTTTGAAAAATTAATTTAAAATTACCTCTATATTACTTATTACTTATTTAACCATTAAAAGTGTACATCTTTTATTATTTTCTTGCCATCATTTTTTGTCAGATTTGTCATATATCTGTTCAGTAGCTGTAAATTCTACTTTCATACTTGTTTTTTGTTAGTATTTACAAATATACAAATAATAGTAGTTATTTAGTGTTCCAATTTTAAACAAAGTATTGAAAATTAAATACATGTCTATGTCTCATTCATTTGATTTAATATGTGTTTATACATGATTGTAAAGTTTTATTTATATTTTTGTCAGCAAATATAATTTATTAAACTAAATATGATTTCTTGTTGATATTTTTATATAAAATTTATAAATTTTCCAAGAGCATTCAAGCAAGTGTGCATGATGAATATAGCTGTATGCCAACATGAGCAGGTTAAATAAAACAGCTATTACAAGAGCACATTAATAAAGCCAAAATATCATAGTGCAATGTTTAGTATGGTATGTAGGAAGGACACCATTTGTGGTGCATGTTACCAGGAAATTTTATTTCTCAAATTTTTGTGGGAGTTCCGGCCCTTCGAACTAAGACTCTTTTTGAAGATCTGTTTATCATCTTGCAGTGCAACTCCTCTGAAACTGCTAAACAAAAAATCAACAAACTTGGAATGTAGGAAAGACTCCTATATTTAGTTGTGCATTCT
Organism: Arcuatula senhousia; assembly: GCA_963971305.1. Taxonomy (NCBI): domain Eukaryota; kingdom Metazoa; phylum Mollusca; class Bivalvia; order Mytilida; family Mytilidae; genus Arcuatula; species Arcuatula senhousia. The sequence continues at coordinate 65,108,338 of OZ020303.1, read as the reverse complement.
ATATGTACTAGGAGATTTTGATCCTCAAATTTCTATTGGTGTTAAAGATGTTTGAACAAAAGATTTTGGAGAAAACAGGTGGAGACATAAATTGTTGTGGATTAGCAGTACAATGTATACTTGTTAGTCTCATCAGAGGTTCCCTAAACCTAAAATTTAACAGGCATTCTTAGAGTATTGCAAAACAATACTTAGTCCCCTACCGGCCTCATATTTCAGTCACTGGTAACAATTTGTCAAACAAATGAATACCTGAACTTGATCAGTTTATTATCTACAAGGAACAATAAAAAGTTTAGAAAAGAAAATAGCAATAGATTTTCAAACTTTAAAAGGCCATATCTCCCATAAAAATTTGTGGACCAGCAGGAAACTCAAACTTGATCTGTAACTCATCAAGGTAAACTCACAGACAAAAAATCAGTTCATTATCTATAAGCGTTTAGAAAAAAAATGTGGAAAACTGGTATTTTAGTGAATTTTCAAAGTTCAAAGGGCCATAACTCCCATGAAAATTTGTGGATCGGCACTAAACTCAAACTTGATCTGTAACTCATCAAGGTAACTCACATACCAAAGATTCATTATCTATAAGCGTTTAGAAAAAAAGTGCAGAAAACTGGTATTTTAGTGAATTTTCAAAGTTCAAAGGGCCATAATTCCCATAAAAAATTGTGGACCTGCAGGAAACTTCTGTAACTCATCAAGGAAAACTCACACACCAAAAATTAGTTCATTATCTATAAGCGTTTAGAAAAAAAGTGCGGAAAACTGAGGCGTGACAGACAGACGGACAGAGCGCAAACCTATAGTCCCCTTCGGCTTTCGCCGGTAGGGGACTAAAAAGACCCTAGAAAATAAATACCTTTAAAATTCAGTTATTGTTGTGTTGTGTAATTGCTTGTGGTGTCATTGTATTTAATGCCTTCTGGTTTTGTCCTTGTTAATGTGTTCTCAGAGTCCTGCTTTGAATTTCTTTGCTTCTTGCTTGATGTTTCAATCAATTTTTTCCAAACAAATGACTATTTTGACTTGAAGAGGCAAACACCAAGGAGCCTGCAATATGACCAGTGGTCATTGCTCACGGTCTTTCTGATTGGCAACAGACTAAATATTCAAACAATGCATGCAATACAAATCCAATCCTAAATTTAGCAACAACAAAAATTGAACAACTATCATAATACAAGCAAAATGACAAGACATATCAGATAATATTTCAAATTAATACTGCACTAAAAGAATTGTTTAGAAAGTAAAACCGCATTTAAAAGGAATCCAAATAAATAAATCACAATAAAAGATAAAAAATAAAACAATACAATAAAGAATAGGTGCCCAAATTTTTGGTTCTTGTCAATTGATGTGTCAACTGTTCTTCTCTTTTATTGCCCCTGAAGAAGGACATAAGGTCCAATATTTGGGCACAAAAGTTAACACCGTCCCCGGTAAAGTAAAACCTACGTCTTCCCTGCTTCTCAGGCGAGACAAAAACTAATTATTTAAAACATCCTAAAAATATTGGGTGTAAAGCTGTATTGTCCTGCTTTGTGCACATTGCATAAATATAAAAGGTTGCACTGTCCTGCTAAGTATAACACAACTCTGCCAATCAGATACAAAGCTCACCTTAATAAGCTGGAATGGACTTTTATTACAGTATAATCTTTTCAAAAGTTGACATCCATGCATAGAAAAAAATGTTAGAACCAGCCTACCATGCATCATGCTAATCCCTAGCTACACCTATCATACCAACATGGTGATTTGGCAATTATATGTAAGTCAGCATGGACTTTAACAATTGTTCTGTTAGTTGTCATCCATGCAGGTAAAGTAAGTCACAGTCAACATCCAAAGAATGCATTGTGCTTGGTATCACTAAGTGCACCTACCATACTATTATGAACATTGTAAAACTTGTCCACTTGAACTATTATTTAAGTGCATGACCTTAATGCAGATAATCACATGCACAAGAGGCTTACAGGACCTGAATCACTCGCCTGGTGCTTAAGCTAAAAGGGTCTTTCCATGAGCTATTAAACCAACAAGTGGTCATCTGACAATTTCAACCCAATGGAGACATTTGTAGAGCTCAATGAGCAGAAGGATTAGGAAAGCAACAGCTCCTCTCTATCTGCAACACCTTTCATCCTATAAGGTAAAACATGAAAGGAACACTATTTTTTATCTGAAATAGCTTTTATTCTACAGGCCAAAAACATGATAATAAAACATGTAACTTGAAAGGACCATAACCTCTTTAAGGAGTCATCTGACAACTTTGACACAATGAAGACTTTTAAAGAGTGCTTTTGGATGCTGAAGAAGGTTAGTTGCATTAGATTTTCTCTATCTCTTACACTTTTTGATTTACAAGCCAAAAATAGTAGTCTGACCCCCCTGGTCTAATTGTAGCCACAATGTCCATGTTTTCAATGGATCATTAATCAAAACACAACTTTGTGCAGAACACCCTTAGGTTTTATCATACCAAATATTATAAGCTTTGCCTGTGTACCACATTCAGTTGAAGCTAAGAAATCTGTAATGAATTTGTACAAAGCGATTGCAAACAAGATTGCTACAGGTAGCCTATGTCCCCCGCGCCGTATTAAAGTTGAACATTTCCTAAATTTCTTCAATTTGTCAAATCAAAATGGTTTGCATCATATGACAAACAGAGGAGTAGTGGCCACCAAGTATTCTTATAACATTAAATGAACAAAGTTGATAAAGTCCAATAACTCTTATAAAATTTGATGAATCAAAATGGCATTGTGATATGATTAACTACATTATGTAACATATCAAGACAACAATCCTATAAAATTTCATCAAAATCCTTTGAGCAATCTCAGAGGAATTATGTCCACACCTAAATTGAACAAAGTTAACAAAGTCCCATAACTCCTATAAAATTTGTCGAACCAAAATGGTGTTGCAATATGATCAACTACATATTATGACAAAAAATCCTACAAGATTTCATCAAAATGCGTTGTGCAGTCTCAGAGGAGTTGCGCACACAAAGGGTTCTTTAATGACCTAAAATGAACAAAGTTTATTAAATCCCATTACTCCTATAATATTTGTAGAATCATGATGGTGTTGTGTTATTATAAACTACATGTAATCACAAACAATCCTACAAAATTTCATCAAAATCTGTTGGAGTGGGGGACAAGAAGCCCACTCCTGACCAGCATATTTGTACCCCATTTAAAATCCAATTGGTAGAATTTCCAATGTATGTGAAAGAAAACAGCCATTTAAATGTCATGAAACAATAAATATGTGCATACCATTTTCTGAATATTTCGACAATTATTAGCACAATGTACAAATAGTGATAAATCCAAGCAACAAAGTAGCCGGATTTGCAGATAAGAGAACTGAAAACCAGCATCAAACAATGACAAATTATATGTTTGGTTGGATCCATTTAATAAACCCATATCATAATTTTAAACAAAACTAGCTAGTGCACATTGGATTTTCATGAAAAGTATTTTGTGTAAGTTTCATCAAAGTTTAAACAAATGTGAATAAGCCGTTGCAGATTTATGTTTCATATTATGGAACGCCAAATTAACATATATTCAATTAATTGTACCTATCTTCAAATAATTGAAGATATCTTCAATCATTTGAAGATATCTTCAAATAAATTGAAGATATCTTCAATTCAATTGTACCTATCTTCAAATAATTAAAGATATCTTCATATCAATTGAACCTATCTTCAAATGAATTATACCTAGGTGCAATTTAATTGCACCTAGGTATAATTCAATTGTACCTATCTTCAATTGAATTGAAGATATCTTTAATTCACTTGAAGATAGGTCTAATTCCAACATCTCCATAATTCATTTTGAGATATCTCCAATTCATTTGAAGATATCTTCAATTCATTTGAAGATATCTTCAATTCATTTGAAGATATCTTCAATTGAATTACACCTATCTTCAATTGAATTATACCTATCTTCAATTCAATTATAGATATAGAGACAATTGAATTGAAGATAGGTTTAATTCAATTGAAGATAGGTTCAATTCGATTGAAGATAGGTTCAATTCAATTGAAGATAGGTTTAATTGAATTGAAGATAGGTACAATTGAATTGAAGATAGGTACAATTGAATTGAAGATATCTTTAATTGTGCTGAATTGTACCTAGGTACAATTGAATTGAAGATAGGTATAATTGAATTGAAGATAGGTATAATTCAATTGAAGATAGGTATAATTCAATTGAACATATCTTCAATTATTTGAAGATAGGTACAATTAATTGAATATATGTTAATTTGGCGTTCCATATCATATTACCTCCAAATTGTAAAAATGGTAAAGTCTATGTTCAGTTCTTCAGAGGTTCAACTAAAAATTAGCCAAAAGGCAATAATAAAATAATTTTCAAGATTCTTTCAAAATTTCTTGAAAACAGGGCACTGAGGGTAGCGAATTTTGTTTGTTATTTTTTATCCATTTTGAACAATATCCTGCCATTTTAAATGAAATAGACCAAAAATTTATATTTTACCGACAAAAAAAAAAAAAGAAATTTGATGCTATATAGATGATTTATTTCTAAAGTTTTTAGTCTGTTCCATTGCTACTGCATATGAATAAACCATGGAATTCACTATTAATCCTTCTTTGGTATAGTCTGAAAATGATAGGATTGCAATTAAAATATACATGTATTTAGAGCGTTGTATCAGTAACCCAGAAATGATTTTTTTTTTAAATTGCCAAACTACAACACACACAAATTTGACAATTTATTACAATTCATAGTTTGTGTCAAATTTTGCTATTTTATTAGGATTGCTCTTGTTTTTTGTTGGGAGTCTACAAGTCTTCTCCTGGTTTCTATTTAACTTTTCTTACATTTGGACTGATCTTCTCAGTTCAATAGTTTTGTTATTACCTTAACTACTGTTCATTGTACAACCACTTTCATTCAAAATTTACAATGTCACAATAGGTCTCTATTTTTTTGCACTTGAAGATCACAATGGAAGAGGGAGTTTTGGCATCATAAAACATGGTTAAACCACCATTTCCTATAGAAATGCCAGTACCAAGTCAGGACCATTGCACTCTCCAATTTCTCCAGTATCATGAGTATGTCTTCCTTGTTTTGTTTTTCTAATGGATATTTGAGATTTTTTATTGATCTTCCAAGTTCTGTAAATTTGTTATTATATGTACATGTACCTACTGTGAATTCCTTTTTATTCGTGGGGTACCAATTTTCGTGGTTTTCGTGGGTAGGCTGATCCACGAATTTAAGAATCCAACGAAAAAATAACTTGTTGGAATTGCTATTTTGTGGTAAAGACCTTGGATGTGATCTTCTTTGTAGACCGATACTATATGGCCATTAAAGTTTATTTAAATTGTTTTTCAAGCTATTGGGGAACAGACATACCTTGAATATTAGCTTATCAATCATTAAATATATCTTGGAAAAGATATTGTAATGTTTATTTGGCAAAACTCAAACGATTTTATTGTTTTTTTTTAAGAATAAATACACTTCCGGTTTATTGAAATGTTTTGTTGTAAAGTGTTCATTTTCAATATTCTTGCGTACTGAATATGTGCATTGGAAAAAAATACTGAGTACATAAAATATCAATTTAAATATTTTTTAAATTGTCAAAATCATAAATATGTCCTGTCACTTGAAGCCATAAACAGTTCCAAACCGTTATAAAAACACCCTTAGGATAATTTAAACAATGTTAATCCCTTTGACCATCATAAATCAATTAAGTCTTACCAGGTGTTTTTCACACCTTCACAGCTTAATTAAAAAGATAATCAAACTCTTTTACACATTAATCATTGGCAATTACATAATGAGGAAGACAATTAACTGGCATATGTTTATTTAAAAATAAAAAGTCAAATTTAATATACAAATAAAATGATCACTTTCATGTGCTCAAATCATAAACAGATCAACAAATACCACCAATTTTTTTTCTTCAAAATAAAAAATCCACGAATTTATGAATCCACGAACTTGCAAAATGTGGTCAAACCACGAAAATTGATTCCCACGAATTTAAGTACTTTCACAGTATATTTTCAGGGTCCAAAACTTGTTTTGAAAAGTGATGTTCCACGTTATTATCATTTTTATAATGATTTTCATATATTACATTGGAACATTTTTTTAACTGAATTCTAGACACTTTCTTGTATTTTTATCTTGAACAATACTGTGGTTTAATTATTTTTCGTGGGGTATTAATTTTCGTGGTTTTCGTGGATGGCCTTGATCCACGAAATTTGATATCCAACAGAAAGGAAATTTAACATTGATGTTGCCGCCTTCAGAACCACGAATTCAAGAATCCACGAACTATAAACCCTTTTTCATCAAACCACGAAAATTGGTACCAACGAAAATAAATGAATCCACAGTATGTATAACTACTCACTATTAAGTCTTTCTAAGAGTTCATCCATAGGAACACAAATAACATCTATTGATTCTGAAATTCAGAAATATTTAGGTTAACTTTATATCTACTTTTGCTTTTTCAAACATAACTACTATCCTTTCAACAAATTATTCCTTTGTCTATCACCAGGGGCACAAGGTGTTTTAAGTAAACAGAAGCTGCTCAGTCATTATCAAGCACCTAATGCAAACTTGTTTAATGGAGAACTTAAATGTACCTGGCTTTTTTGTTGTTTTCTCTGACTGTATTATTCAAGTTTAGCAATTTATTTGCTTATTATACACATAAATATATATATATATATATATAAATGTATTTCAACTTATTTCTATTGATCCTATCCCGGCACTGAGCATACTGGTATTCTAAGTAAGATTGTTCACGATTTGATAATACACTGAATATGCCTGATGATTTTCAGTGACAAATACATTGAGAGATTTACAAATCCAAACAATTGACTAGATCTAGTTAAAATACAGAAGATAATTCAACGAAACACAGGTATAGGTAGATGGCCATGAAAGCAAATATCTAAAAAAAAAATTCAAATTGTCTTTCTGGGTGCTATTTCTTTTTTTTTATTGATGTATGTAATAATTCACTTTTTAAACTAACCAGGGTTTAAATCTTAAGTAATAATACTGTGGCATGATGCACTAAAAATACATGTATAGGTATATAGGTAATACATAATATATGATTTAAATTGTCTTACCATATTCCTCTGTAAAAAAAGAAAAAAATAATTATTTTTATTATAAATGAGTAAATATGTAAAATGTAATCTCTAATAAATAGTGATAATGAATGAAAATAATCGCAGAAGCCACATGTACAGTACATTTTTTGTACTAAAATCGTAATACATGTATTGTCTTGCATTTTGATCACATAATTAGGAGCATATATAAATGAGTGTTAAACTCAAGTATGGGTAAGATGTGTGTGCTGCAACAAACAGGAACTGCTTACCCTTCCAGAGCACCTGTGTTTACTTTTGTTTTCTGAGTTTGTGATGCTTATTGAAGTAGAGTTATGGTGCATTTCTTTCGGACTTTGAGATTTGAATTCTTTACTATTTTATACTCAGATACATGTATAAGTAATAGTTAGATTCTCAGATGCATAAAATAAAATATGGTGTATAAAATTTGAACCTAAAAAGAATTTAGGAGTTGAACTATGCGTAGATTATAACAGCTGAATAGACAACACCATTCAATATAACATTTATGCTGTCTTTTTCATAACCTATTTATATTTTTGATACTTAACATTATGTTCTATGATACTTTTCTCTATCTCTAGTAACTAGTTGAAACCATGTTAGCTAATGTTTCATGACTTTATGAACTTATGAATTATTTTGCTTCTTTGGTAAAATGCATTTATCGTCAAATAAATATTTACCTAAAATGGGCTTGGGATGAATATTACAATCTAAATCTCCATCTATCTGTAATATTGAATATTAAGGATTTACAAAAAACAAGTGCCAGTACCAAATATGATGGATCTGAGTAATACAGTTACTAAGAAACAAAATTTAACTAGAACTGCTCGAGCAAGCTCACTGATGATAAAATCTGCTTCATGAGCAACATTTTTTTTAAATATTAAAGTCCAATTATCTCCCCTGAATGATAACCAAGAGCAACAAAATTGCATTGCGCATAGCTCCATATGATGTACTTCTTTCATGTGAAATTTCATAACTTTTCGATAAATTAAAAGCAGTTTTTGAGGAGTAGGACTAAAGTTGCCTGAGTATATTATAATTCAAGGCATTGGCATGTGTATATACTGAATACTGTGGTTTCATTATTATTCATGGAGTATTAATTTTCGTGATTTTTGTGGGTGGCTTTTACCCACAAAAATTGATGCCCCACGAAAAGGAAATTTAACATTAATTTGTATGCTGCAGTCTACAAAACCATGAATTTATAAGAATCCACGATCTGATCCGTTTTCATCAAACCATGAAAATTGGTACTCACAAAAATAAATGAATCCATGAGTTTTTGTCTTTTTTGTGTGTGTTTAACAACAGAAGAATGCCCCCTAAGAAATCATTTCAAACAAATTTTGAAAATGAAAGCATATAAAGCATTTCTAAATAAATGGTCTGCAACAACTTACTTCAGCTGTCACTAAATGACAAGTTGCACTTGCAAAACCTGGGTCTAGGCATGTTGCTGAAATTAAATAAGAATATATACTCATGCTAAAAATAATTCATAATATTGAAAAGTTAAAACTTTAAAGTATCCTAGTCCTAGATGTTACCTGCATGAATGTTCTTAAACAAAATTATCTTATCTATTCATGCTCATGGATAAAATTCATTTTGCTTATGCGTGTTCCAATAGAAAATTGTCCTAAGATTATTTTACTTTTAATATATTTTTTATATATCATGTTTCATTTTCTTACACTGTTACGTACCGGGTGAATGGTGTTTAGCTACTCCTGTGTAACCTGTTTCTTCTTTAAGCTCTCGTATACCACAGACAGATGGTGTTTCATCTGGGTCTATCAAACCTAAAATTAATACAAATCTTTTTGAAGCAGCATAACAATCAACAAGGTTCTTTCTGATTCCTAAAACTTTCACAGTCTTCAATGATGCTAATAATATTTACATGCAAAGGAACGACCCTATAGCATTAGCGATACTATACTCAAAAGTATATCTATAATGTAAGTATAGCTAAAATATAAATGCTCATATTTTGTTTTTTGGTATAACTTTGAAATTTTATTTGATAGTGTTTCATAAGCCTCTACAGGCTGGCTGTAACTTATACATACATATATTTCAGAAATATACTATGTATTGATATCAAACTGTATTGTATAACAGGTTAAACTTTAAATAAACATATCTTTCTATCTATATAATTTTTGCTTAAGTCAAAAGATAATACATGTGATAGCTTTTCCCTATATAGTAGTCTTTAATCTATGTTGCAAAAACATCAAATTGCTATTTCTATCTTTAGAGGACAATAACTCCTATGAGGAATCAATCTTACTAGTCTTTACAATATTTCTAAATCTAAACAGAATGTTTATGTAACAATAGTTTTTGAAAATTGCAATTTGGTTATTATTCTATTATGCAAAACATTTTTTATTGATATATCTTACATTCAAAGGCCAATTATGTAATCCCTTTCAGTTCATAAAAATTGAGGAAACTTTTGATAATTGTTTCTGAAAAAGTTTCAATGATTGTTGTCTAGCTGTACTCACAAACTGACCAAGTTTTTAAAACTTTTTTCCATATATACTGTATATACAATGTAAGTGGTAACACATACCTGCTACAAATTCTAATGTAAAACTTTTCAGAGGAGGCCTGTACTGTTTGACTAGGATAAGACAATCATACTTTAACATTCTCTTGAGAATAGCTATCACACATACTCCTGAAACAGATGAAAATGACACAGTGATTTTTAGAAATAAGCACTCTAGTTTGTTAGCCCCTGGTCGATAAAAATCGTTTCAGGCAAGGGAAATTGTGACAAAACTTATATTGAAAATAAAGAAGAAAAGAAGGGACAAGGGTAAAACAGTATACCCCCCTCTTCTTCGAAGCGGGGGTATAAAAATCCTGAATGAAATTCCAAAGCAATGATTTTTTTTAATTTACAGCCATGATGTAATACTTTATATACAAGAGGCTCCTAGGAGCCTGAATTGCTCACCTGAACTACACAAATACACATATTCTGTAGATATTATTGTGCTTAACCATGTGTGATTTAAATTTCTGAATAATAAAGTTTTATTAGCAAATAACTTCAATTTACCCACTATGTTCTATTTTTAGCCATGACTGCCATATTGTTTGACGAATCAAAAATCCAAACGATAGAATTGTAGCAGATATGCTATTGAATATGTGTGCCAAGTTAAGATGCAGTTGGTCTTATGGTGTCAGAGTTAATCTTTGAAATTCAGGAGAAAAGTACTGAAATATGGTTAATTTTGACGCTTTAAGGGCCACAACTCCTAAAAGACATGGTTCTACAGGTTTGATCTAATTACATGAAATGTAGATCTTGATGTGCTTAATCATATGCAATTTAAATTTTTGAAATATCTTGTATCGTTTTCAAGATATAGGGCTAAATAGATGTTCGAAACACCTAGTGATCTAATAAGTTGGGGTGCAGAAATTGGATATAGCCTCCTATTACTTATTACGTGAAAAAAATTGAAAAATCCAGAAAAAGGGCAATAACTCCTACATCAATTGTTGGATCTTCTTAAAAATTTCAGAGTAGATTGATCTTGAGGTGCTGATCACTTATAATACTAGCACAATTTTGATATTTGTAACCATTTTTGAGTTATTAGCAAAAAACTGCAATTTATCCCTATGTTCTATTTTTAGCCATGGAAGCCATATTTTTTGACGAATTAAAAATCCAAACGATAAGATTGTAGCAGATATGCTATTGAATATGTGTGCCAAGTTTAGATGCAGTTGGTCTTATGGTGTCAGACAAGTTAATCTTTGAAATTCAGGGGAAAAGTAATGAAAAATGGTAAATTTTGACCCTTTAAGGGCCATAACTCCTAGAAGACATGATCTTACAGCTTTGACCTTATTATATGAAATGTAGATCTTGATGTGCTCAATCATATGCAATTTAAATCTTTGAAATATCTTGTATCGTTTTCAAGATATAGGGCTAAATAGGTGAAAAATTTTGAAAAAAAATCCAGAAAAAGGGCAATAACTCCTACATCAGTCGTTGGATCTTCTTTAAAATTTCAGGGCAGGTAGATCTTGAGGTGCTGATCACTTTTACTTTATGTCAGAATTTTGATATCTGTCACCGTTTTTGAGTTATTTGCAAAAAACTGCAGTTTACCCCTATGTTCTATTTTTAGCTGCAGCGGCCATGTTTTTTTATGAATCAAAAATCCAAACGATAGTTTTGAAGCACCCATGCCAAAAAACAACTGTACCAAGTTTGGTTGCAATTGGACTTATTGTGTCAGAGGAGTTAACGATTACAAAAGTTAACGGACGACGGACGACGGACGCCAAGTGATGGCAATAGCTCACATGACCCTTCGGGTCAGGTGAGCTAATAAGTTTCATTAAAATCCACCAAACCATTTGGAGGAGATGCACTTATATGTGGACAGAAGGACACAGGATGCACCTGCCAAACTTAATTTGTGGGAGGCAAACAAATGTGTTTACAATTAAACAAAGAAGCTAGCTGGCATGATCTAACACAAATTGCTAATTGTTTTTTTTTTTTTTCAGAAATGACTTTGATTTGCATAAAACAAGAAGTATAAGTTGTTTGGTGTCTTTGTGAATGTTGAAGACTGGAAATGAAAACTAATAAACACCTAGCCTATATTCCTTTGATTTTACTTGGTCTATATTTATGTAGGGCTATATCAATACCAGTACCTCAGCTTCGCAGGTTACATGTATATTATTATTTACCATCAGATCCTTTCTGTGTTGTTGTTCTACCAGCAGCTTCCCATGTTCTGTAATGGCCAAATAAAAAGTAGTATTATCACATAATGATTACCAATGCAAATGGGAATATATTAATTCATAAAATGTATAGGACAACAAAAGAAAATAAAGAATATACTAGACAAAAAAATTAAAACTGCAATTAATCTTTGACAAAGCTTTTGTTTTTATTTGTCTTTTAGATGTTTTCTGTTCCTTGTTTAAGAAGGGGTGTTACATACTAGTTTTCCCCCATACTAGAATTTCCCCCCGGAAAAATGAGTATATACTGAGCTTTCCCCCCGGAAGATCTAGTATATACTAGATTTTCCCCCAGGGAAAAATGAGTATATACTATGTTTTCCCCAGGGAAAAATCTGGTATGTGTAAACACATACTCATTTTTCCGCCATACTGGTCTTTCCCCCCAGTATTCAAGACCGTTGCACTATTACTAACTGTGAAATAGGTGAGACTTTCAATATCTTTAAGATAATTACTTACAACGAATTTTAGTTTAATAATATCCTTTTTTATTGTTATATATAGTGCGAATGTGATATCATAGATGTTTGCAAAGATTTGAGAAGGGAAATCTTTAGTGTTTGTGCTTAGATTTAAGAATGTGAAGACCATGTGGATTTCCGTTTTCATAACAAAATTTTCAGTCTATTAGGAATATCCTTTATACATGTTATGGTTGATATCGTAGTCAACGTGACACAGAGAAATAACTATCTATCAACCTATTCATGATCATCTTAAAAAGGCAGCCTTCAATGCTATAATATTACTGTTGAACCACTTCTACAAATTAAAGCAATTGCACAAATAGAATTGTTTTGAGTGTCCCATTAACTTAGACCGTGACCATAGAAATGCACCGGCGTCCTTTCGTTTGTGCGTCAGTCACGGTTTATGTATTCAGTAACTGTTATTGTCAGGCTTTTGATATTTGGTATTCAGCTTAAGGTAGGAGTCTCAAATGGTGGGATGCGTTTTCAGGACAGTCGCTTATCTGTTTCCTGTCTAACAAACCGAAGTAGAATGTTTTGCTCTTGGGGGAGACAAAAAATATGTTCTTGTATTTGATGGATTCCTGAAAGCTTCGTTTACAATGCATGTTTTGATATTTTTTAACTCAAATTGATGTTTTTGCTTTTTCTAATATGTCACATTATGAAACAAAAAGCCAAATAAGACTTGCTTAATAAAAAAATCTAGACAATTTTGAAGTTTTGAATGAATTAAAAACAATTCTTGCAAAAAGATCAAGTTTTTTTCTCAAAGTGTATTATTAGAAGTGTTACATTGACAAAGTGATAAAAATTATAGCATTAAATCAAGGAAGACTCAACGGAGCCTTAATATGAAGGGGGAAAGATCAGTATGGATTTGCGAAAAGGGGAAAATCTAGTATATACTCATTTTTCCTACCCGATTTTTAGGGGGGAAGAATCAGTATATACTGATATTTCCGGGGGGAAATTTCAGTGTATACTGATTTTTCCCGGGGGAAAGATGAGTAGGGGGAAAAACTAGTATGTTACAGGGGGTCTATCTGTGACTATTTCAGGACTGGATTTGAATTATATGCATTTTATTTAGACCATCATGGGCCAATTGCAGAACCGTGAGCAGCGCCTACTGGCCTCGTTGAAGGCTGCTGGTGGTTGTCCATTGTGGTTTTTCTGAATTGCCCCTTGATTGTGGGCTGTGTGACGTACAATTATTCCACATCTCATTATTTTCTATTTCTGATAAATTTTATATTTTGTGCAACATACTCAAGGCTAAAGTAATACACTATTTCCTGGTCAATTCCAGGTATTCATTTACATTTTACCTGTTTTAAACAGTATACCTTTCTTTCCCATGATGATCTTTATATGTTATTTCTTTTAGCGATATCCATTTTCCTTTTCCTATTTCCTAAAACAAAGCAAAAACAAAAACTATTACAAATGATTTAAATGAAAGCAATTCAAAATAAATTTTCAAAATCGAAATTATTATAAAGCTACAGTAAACAACATTGCTATAAAAATTTACTTTTTTTCAACCAGATATCATTTGTTACAGATGATACTCAAAGCTTAAAACCACTTAATGTAATCTGTGACAGGGGTATTAGTTGCAAAAGAATAGGACATAGTTTGTGATAACAAACCACAGGCTTTTAAAACATTTCCTATGAAAATTAGCTGCTTAAATTTTATAAATAACATAAATAATGACTAGCTGGTGTATAAAAAGCGAGAGAGGAACATGATTGGTACTTACAATTCTTAATACTGTGGTAGTTTACTTGGGTCTTACAACTTTTGGCTAAAGCATCTCTGAAGATCAGGCCTGCTAATTCATGACTACCATATGTTGTGCCATATTATTCAGTTCTCATGAAATGAGACTTTTTTGCCAAAATGTGCTTACTTTGTTTGAACACCTGTTGATTTTGTTTGATTAATAAGACAAACAGATTATACCCCAAAATGCACAAAACCTCTATTTATGACATAAAGTCTACATTTGATTAACATTTATTAATAAAAAGGTGGTACATTTCTATTTCAGTGTTCTAGCTAGGATCTGAAAATAGAGGGGTACAGAAAGAGGGCACTTGAGCTCGCCTTTCAGAGTGAAGGGCAACTATAAAGGTCTTTTTCAAGAATACAGAACAACTCTAAATTCCTGTTTTTAATTTTTTAATGATGTAAATATTTCACAAGAGTCTGTCTAGAGATATTGTGTAACTAGGCGTTCTGTAAAAAGCTCTTTTTATTAATCATAAATGCCCAAATTATTTTTAAATTGACATTGTTACATATCATCGCAAGGGTAACAATATTTCTAATTTATTATAATATGTCTTTCTTGTTGACAAATGCCCATCAACTTTGACAGGATAAGGTAGCAAATGTTACCAAATATGGTGCATCTATAAAAGCAATATGACAAATAATTTTCTTTTTATTATTTACATCCAATTATATTACTTACAACTTTATGTATGTACTGATGACCTATCTTTTAGCTAAATTACTGGTCAGATTGCAATAAAATATTGCAAACTGACCATTAATTATAAAGGAAAGAAAAAGGGACACAAGGGAGCCCATAGAGGGCCAAGGGGTACACTGTGAAGGGGGCAGAGCGCACTTCCCCTCTAAATTGGTCTAGCTAGGATACTGTATTTGACTATTTTTTCACATGTTTGCTGAACAAAATGCATTTACCATAATTCAATTAGTAATTTTTGGGCTTACATTCATGTGTGAAATTTAAAATTCGTAATAGATATTTGTCTGAAGCTTAGTGAATGCTTGTTTCCTAATTTGACAAATATCTATCTGACGATGTAATAATAATCTGTATCGTATCACTTATTGTTGTGAAACCTGTTTTTATCTCCCCCCCCCCCCCCCCCCCTTCAGCATGATCAGGAATTAACATATACGTACCTGACATGTCATGACATATATAAGCGGGCATATAAGACACATGCATTCTTATTTCTCAGTATGCCAGTTGCAGATCCAGAAAAATGTTCCAAGGTTGAAAGTTCCCAACCTTTCCTTATAATTCTTTTTATATTTTTGTGTATATTTGGTATATATATAATAGTCAAAAACACCACCATGCATGCCAACTTATGAAAATCTGCGTTTTTAAATTTTTTTATTTATTACTCTGTGATGTTTCATGTTATAATTAACATAAATCAAGTATTTAAAGACTCAAAAATAGGGAAAACCTGTGAAAATCGGGAAGGGATTGGCAGCTCTGTACCTATTTCATCCCTATAGTGTTTTATAAGGAGGAACCACCCTCCCCTGCCCCATTCTCCATTCAAAAATACTGGATCCACTCGTGGTATTCAGTACTAGCACTGCCATAAGACTTACTGTATTTTATGTTTTTGGTAAATATACAGTAGTTTTAATTGTATAGTGCTATGACTGCGGCATTACATGTACTTAAAGAATTGCAGTGGTTTTTTTTTGTGTCCGTCACTCAAACTTACTCTTTCTTTGACAAATCGGTCTTCCTTTTGACTGTCACTCATTTTTCTGTGATTGACAGTAGAAAGGGCACTACTGGCTTCAGATTTGCAATGAAATTTCTCCTGAGAAATAATTTTTAAGTCAGCTTTAAACGCTTTGAAAAATTTTGTACATTGTTGACATATAACTTGCCTCATCATTTACCCAAATGTAAAGTCAAGAGATGTTCCGAAATTCCAAAGTAAAAACGCGGGAATATTTGAAAAGATATTTCAACCTACATTAAATTCTGATTATTTTATTAGTTCTCTAAACTAGATAATTCAAATAATAAAAGCAAGCTACAGGAACCAATGGATGATCCATAACTAGGGGGGGGGCTGTGGTGGATCCAGAAATTTTCAAACAAATTATAAAAAAATTATTGTTTCATACAGTTACTAACCAAATTTTTTTGTCAAACATTGGGGGGGCGCACCCGGCATGCCGACCCTTTCCAAAGTCCCAGTCATGCATGTGACAATACATCATGCCAAAGATGAAGATTTAGATTATTTTCACTCCAGATAGGACTAAAAAGCAGGAGATTTTTAATGATCTTTTTATTCTCATGTCAATGTTAATTGAGGACACCAGCGTTTGTCAATAATGCACGGCTGATTAATCTCTGTTTATGCAATCATCAGCTAGGTCAATTAAGACAATAAACCTTCAATTAACATTTTTTCCTGTGAAATCAATGTCTAAATAATTGAATCCCTAGAAAAACTGGAAATGTTCATAGGCGGATCCAGGAGGGACCCGGGCCCCCCTTTTTGGCAGAAATTTGGTTGAATGTATAGAAAATAATTGAAGCGTGACCAAAGCGGGTCCCCTCTTTTCAGAATTTCTGGATCCGCCACTGATTTTCTATGTCTAAACAATTAAGATGTCGATAAAATCAAAATTTTGTGTATTCTTAAAAAAGCAGGACAAGATTACTCAAAAAGTCCCAAGAACAGGAGATGGGTCAAAAAGTAGGGAGATTTTGACTACTGATGGAAGTATCACATGTATGCAAAGGGGCTTAAATTGTTACAACTCTTTTTAATATCTCTATATACAAACATGGTTAATTAAATGAGATCTTTAAAAATATATATATATAACAAGTCTCTGTGCGCTGTTGAGTAATCTTATACATCTGAGAGAATGCCAGCTATTTTTCAAATGTATCAATAAAACTCTATGAGGTGTGACTGTTTTTTACTAAAAATGTCATGGGATAATTAAAATATTTTCTGGAAAAATGGGGGATTCGATAAAATCTATTGTATTCTAAGATTATAACAATTTTATTATTTTATTATATAAATCCATTTTGTCTAGAAGTGTCTTCTTTAGTTTTTCTGCAACAGGTTTGTCTCTAGTTGTTCTTGCTGGTTTTTTTTATTTTATCATTTGTATCATATTATAAAAGCCAATTAAAGACAACAAACAGCAAGCTAGCACAAAACTGCTAATTAAGGGTTGAGTTGCTCCTTAGTACACAAAGTTTTAATGAAAACAAAATGTGCTTATTGACAAATATAGTTAAGGTTTCATTACCCCATTCATTTATACTAAGTTGATCAGTTGCAATGCAACAAGCAGGACTGATTACTCTTATGGAGATCTGAATTTACTACAATTCTGACTGGAGATTGCATTGCTCATAGGATATTTTGTTGTGTTGTATGTTTAATAGTATTCTTGTTGTCTCTATTTTCAAGTGATACTGTCTTTGTCTTATAAACATTGTAAGTCCACTTTGCATCTTTCATTGTAGTGATAAATCATTCAAACTATCTGTTTTTCTTTATATGTAGTACTAGTCAGGAACATTGTGGATGTTACTACAATTGTTTGAAATCATATAAGTCTTTTGAGCACCTCTCACACTGTCAGTTATGAAAGTGAATTTGAAATAAAGAATACATGTAGTTAAGCAAGCTTGCAAAAGGATACCCTCTACTTCATTTTGAACTCTATTTATACCCAAATCTGAAGTTTATTGTGTCTCGTGAATAATATCTGAGAGTCATAAAATTTCCTCTTGCACATCTCCATATGGTGTACATCCTTCATGAAGAATTTCATTAAAATCCACATAAGTTAAGGACTTTTGCTTACGAGGTATCTTTTCTAAAAATTATATATCCAATTATCTCCCCTGAATGTTATCTTACAGCAATGAAAATTCTTCATGCACATATCCATATGCAGTACTTTTCTCAGGAAAAGTTTCATCAAAATCTATTAAGTGGTTAAGAAGAAGTTGTATTTACAAGATATTGGGACAGACAGAATGATTTCTATAAAACCCCTCAAATTTTGCTTGCATGGAATATCAACACACAATGAATTTTGTAATAATAATAGGCTTAACAAAATCGAAAGATACATATACAAGTATAAATTGTTTCATTTTATTATTTTCTCAAATCGTAATAGACTATATCTTATTTATAATCAATATTCTACAATTTTATATACAAATAATCTGTAACAAGTCAAAATCAACAAGCAATAATTTAATTATACATAATGATTTATACAGTAAAAGTCTGGATTGTTTAAACAAATCCTAAAATAAACAGGGCAAGTGAACTGATCATTGTTATATATTTGAATTTAAGTATAAAAATTATAGCCTTTTTTTTTAAATATGCTTGAATATTATAGGTGTAAGCCCGATAGGTCCCTATACACATAAGTTTGCTTGAAAAGCTATCAGTTGAAAATAATTCTTAATGTAAAAGGATTACTGTCCATGTGGCTTATATACTCATATTTTGGTAAATCTTTTTATGGGCAAATATTCCTTGTGTTTTGAAATAAGCTATAACATGATGGATTCCTTAATTATGATCATAAAATATATTTTGGGTTTTCTTACAACTGTGTATATAAGGAATTATACAGTAAATAAACTTTAGTTGAAAATTAAAAAGCAAACAAAAACATGAACTGCCCATGAATAATAAGTTGATGTCTTAGGAGAATAAAAACTCATATGGTACTATAGGATAAAGCAATATGTTAAATGTCAGATTTCTGCATCATGTAGTTAGAATGTGATAGAAATTTGTGTTACTGACAGAGGGAAAAGCAGGGTAAAACAGTGTATCTTCTTTGGAGCTAAGGCGAAAAAGATATTGTTCACATATTTTCATATCATAATTGTTGTTTAATCATCTTCCATGGGATGAGAATCTTCTTCACAATCCTCTGGCATTTCAGGATCATCTTGGTTAAAATCCCACAACTCAATTACTGCATTCACTGGAAAAAGACAAATATTCTTAGTACTAGCTGGATTTTTTTTTCAATAGGGTTATTTATTTTCAACATCACACATTTCTGATATTTTGTTTATATATATACAGTGGATTCCTCTTATTAGCATAACCAATTTGTCAGAGAAATTTATGCAATTAACCGAATGACCCCACAAAGTGAAATGTCAATTTTGAACAGAAAATACAAAGAATTTATATAATTTTGTCTATAATTATCAAATGTGTTCAGTAATTAGAACAGTCAGATGACACTTTTATTGTATCCTAATGCTTGTAAAAACAATTAAGACAGAAATGAAGGTTGTGAAAACATGTTTTGATAACTTTTATTAATCACACTTCAAAGACCTCGTTAAGAAAACAAATGATTTTGACAGGTATCAAGGTTATTTCTGAAAATTTTAAGTCAATTAACAGGAATTTTGCACCTTTTCTCAGATTTTCAATGCCATTAAATGAAATTTTTAGCATTGAAAGTATAGGAAAGGGTTTGGTGTTAAAAAATCTTAGTAAATTAAGAGGATTATTCTAATAAGAGTTAGTCGATAAAGTGGAATCCACTGTATATTGTTAGGAAATACAAACTTTCAAAATTCACTGTATTTTATTGTACATGTACCTAGTATTAACCATGTCTGACATGAAAATTGCTTACACAGGGTTTGTTTCTCCCTGGTTGTTGTCACTGCTCAAGAAATTTTACAGAGGACTACAGATGTTGGTTGACTCCCTAAACCAAATAACCAATCATTGCCCATGTGACCAGTGTGCTATAGCAAGCAGAACTGCTTACTCCTCTGGAGCATCTTAGTTCATTCTTGTTTGGATTTGAGTTTATGTGGCCAATTGCGGTTTGGTTGTAATATGTGGTTAGGGCTATTCCAGAAATAAATGGGGGGGGGGGGGGGGTCGGAAGGCACTTTTTTTATACCCACCACGAATAAAACTTTTTTTTTCCCTTTATGTTGCATTTGAGAATTATCTAAAAATACCACCACCCATACAATTTTAATTATAGTGCCTTCTGACCCCCCCCCCCCCCCCAACACAATTAATTCTGGAATAGCCCTTATTTGTATGTTGTGTAACTAGTTTTTGTGATGATTTTATGTCCATACCTTATCGAATTAACAACATTTGATAGCCCCATTGGTACATCTTTGCTTCCTTGACTTAGTAAATTTGAGAAAATATTTTAGAGAGGAATCATCTCATATACTTAGAACAATGAAAAAATCAGGAAGGATTCCTGTCAACAAAAAATCTAAGTTTTCCAAATACTAACTTGATGTGATAAAATCGATATCACATCACTATTTGTTGTAAAACATGTACTGTATTTGTTTTACTTACGTTCTTGTTCATAGTCCGGCAATTCTCTAAATAACTTTGTCAGTCCACAAACCACTTTGACATACTGTTGTTCAGCAAGGTAATGTTTCTCTGCAAACTCATAGTGTCTTTGGGACATTGCATGTAAGAGCTGTACCCCTTTTACCAGTATCTCTAAAATCTCTGGTTTTGGGGAACTCTCATATATCTTAAGGATCTTGTGGATTAAAATTACTACTGTTGGAACAATCTACAAAACAAATCTTTATGTAAATACATGTATACATTTTTACATCAAAATAGAAAAGGATAATAAATATATGATGGCTAGCTGTATGAGGAATGTTTCTGAGTAATTTGAAACAAATTATTAATGATAGTAAAATATACTTTACTTAGCTAATATGGACCAATGGGATGATTACAGATTCCTGCAATTTTTCAGAGCAAGACTTAAAGTCTAGAACTAATCAAAATTGGTATTTTCATTAGTCCCTATGGTTTTAGAGTCAGGCCATGTAAAATTAATTCTCTGGTTCTCAGACAGTTGGTTTAAAAACAAGTGTGGCCACTAAAAGTATGTCTCGCCTGCCGGCACCATCAATGAAATCAACTACCTAAGCTTTCATCTCTTGATATAAACACAAAAAGTGTCTGTATACCAATATCAGATGCCTAGCTATTATAATTTTCCAGCAATTCATCGTCCACTGAAGTCTTACAAAAAAGTTTTTTGGCCTGAAAAAGACCTAAGTTCACAGAGTCACTAGAGCGTGAAAACTGGGTCAGGGTCATGCGTCATGTTGACAATGGTGTAGACCATAACCTAAACTGTCTGTATACCTAATATCAGATGCCTAGCTAATATACTTTTCCAGCAATTCATCGTCCACAAAAGTCTTATAAAAAAGTTTACGGCCTGAAAAAAGGCCTAAGTTTACAGAGTCACTGGAGCGTGAAAATGGGGTCAGGGTCACATGGCATGGTGACAGTTGCATTAACCATAACCTGAACTGTCTGTATACCAAATACCAGATGCCTAGCCAGCAATTCATCGTCCACAAAAGTCTTACAACAAAGATTTATGGCATGAAAAAAGACCTAAGTTCACAGAGTCACTGGAGCATGAAAATGGGGTCAGGGTCACTTGGCATGGTGACAGTTGCGTAGACCATGACCTGAACTGTCGGTTTACCAAATATCAGATGCCTAGCTAATATACTTTTCCAGCAGTTCATCGTCCACAAAAGTCTTACAACAAAGTTTACGGCCTGAAAAAAACCTAAGTTCACTGAATCACTGAGCTTGAAAATGTGGTCAGCGTCACATGGCATGGTGACAGTTGTGTAGACTATAACCTGAACTGTCTGTATACCAAATATCAGATGCCTAGCTAATTTACTTTTCCAGCAATTCATCGTCCACAAAAGTCTTACAAAAAATTTTACGCCGCCACTGCCGGAAAGTAATACCTATGTCTCGCCTTCCGCGACTCTATTCGTCGCAGGCGAGACAAAAATGGGTAGGTAGGTAGGGGTTTCATTTTGTTTTTGTTTTTATCATTTGTCAGATGTGGGTAGGGATTATTGGTTTAAATCTTATTTTTCAATGTGTCTGAAAATAAGCATTGGTGGTATGTTTTCATGTCTATATGTGTAGTATCAGTTCCATCTGTGTATTGCTGTATGCTGTATGTGAATTCATGCTTGTTTTTTTTTCTATTTGAAAATCTGTTTTGAAATTAACATATATATGATAACACATGCTTTATCACATTATTATCTAAATAATTTATATTGGATTTTTCTGCACAAACAGCTACCGGTAGCTAGTATGGTATGAATGGATTCCCATCTTGGAGTTTCCATGAAGGCATTTCAATTGTGCCAATTTGTAGAGTCAATATTTGAGGCATGTAGTGATGTACTAAGTGTAAGATGTGAGATTCTACAGGCAGACTTCTCTTTTGTCATAAATTCATTTGATTGCAGGAATACATCATATCAGGGACAAAAATCAATATGCACATGGGTGCAAAAGCCGAGTTGCCGTATAACGAAATTACCCTAAAATCATTTGGGTTTCTCCTCTTATAATTGGTAACAAAACAACATTACAAAGTTTCATTAAAATCTGTTGACAACTTTTTGAGTATTTGACCAGAAACTGCTTTTTAAAGTAAATTTCAAATGTTTTTCTGATGCTGTGACCTTGACCTTAAACAGATTTACCCCAAAATCAATAGTGTTCCTCCTCTTATGGTATGTAACAATATCCTAAAGTTTCATTAAAATCAGTTCAAAACTTTTGGAGTTATGGTCTGGAACCACTAATTCAAGAAATTGTCTAACCTTTTTCTGTCACTGTGACCTTGACCTTGAATGGATTTACCCCAAAATCAATAGGGTTCCTCCTCTTTTGATATGTAACAATATCCCAAAGTTTCATTAAAATCGGTTCACAACTTTTTTGAGTTATGGTCCGGAAACCACTAATTCAAGAAATTTTCTAAGGTTTTTCTGTCGCTGTGACCTTGACCTAGAACGGATTTACCCCAAAATCAATAGGGTTCCTCCTCTTATGGTATGTAACAATATCCCAAACTTTCAATAAAATCAGTTGAAAACTTTTTGAGTTATGGTCCGGAAACCATTAATTCAAGAATTTTTCTAAGGTTTTTCTGTCGCTGTGACCTTGACCTTCAACGGATTTACCCCAAAATCAATAGGGTTCCTCCTCTTATAGTATGTAACAATATCCCAAAGTTTCATTAAAATCGGTTCACAACTTTTTGAGTTATGGTCCGGAAACCAATTGTTGACGCCCGCCCGCACGCCGGCCCGCCCGCCCAGCCGCCCGCCATCATCATCACAATAGCTGAGTTCAACTTCGTTGCAACTCGGCTAAAAATTTTTATGGGGAAGCAGTGTGTGAGAACCAGAGAATCTAAGTGCCTAAACATTTTTTGCCAATCATATTTTGAGTCTCATGCAAATTGGCTGACTTTCTTCACTCATTCATTACCTTGACACTGCAGTTACATTGTGACTCTAACAGCAGAACTATTCCTCCTTTATGAGAATTCTGTACTGACATAAATATATCTAAGGCCTGAAAATATAACATTCAAATCATTATTTCATTACAGCTTTATGCAACAACTATAAAATTGAAAGAACTACTACTAAATAAAAAAAATATTCTAGACATATAACAGGGTGGTGTTTCTTATGTTGCACTTGGTATATGTTTTTTGTTTTTTTTATTTTAAAAGAATAAGAAATTGCATACATTGTCACATTAAGCATTGTCACATTTCTCAGATTGGAAAAAAAGTATATGACCTATAGACTGGCAACTTGAGGCACAATAAAACTTTGCTTTTAAGCTATATCAAATTTGAAACCAATCTCTTTAGTGAAAACTGAGAAATCCATTTCAAAAGTGTGAAATCATTGATGGACTAAGAGACAGACAGTAAAATAAGGTGACTGCATCATAACCCCTTTCTTACAAACGTGGTGTTGAAATAGACAGACAGACAGACAGGCAAGGTGACTGCATTGTAGCCCCTCTACTTAATGTGTACTAGTACTCATACCAGGTTTCCTTTAACATGCATTCAAATGTGGTGTTATAATTGACATAAATACAGGCAGACAGACAAGGTGACTGCACTGCAGCCCCTCTAATAAATGTGTTTGTAGTAATCATACCAGGTTTCCTATAACTAACATTCTCTCATCACTTTCTGTGTCTACCAAGTCTGTACAAGCCTGATACATGGTCAATAATATACATCCATCTGTAAAAATAAAGCCCAAAATAATTATTGGTCAAAACAAGATAAAATGAGTCTTGATAGGTTTACAAGAACAGATTCTAGGTCCCCCACCTGTTGAGTGGGAAAAATCTAAGTTGGCTTGTTAAATAGGAAGTAGATGAGCGACAGATCTGAAGATGCATCCCGCCATATGGAACCCCTACCTGAATCTGCATACCAAATATCGAAAGCCTATGATTAATAGTTGCTGTAAAAACTGTTGCGAAAAAAGTGTGACAGACAGACAGACGGACATTGGCATTTCTATGTCCCCGCTCTGCTTTGCAGGGGGACAAAAATGTCTTTTCAAAAACTACCAATTCAATTCACAGATATCACAATAGTTAAACAAAACCAAATGCATATCTGGGTCTGTGTCAGTCTTTGCATCTAAAGTTAAGAATGGCTTAATGCAAGATAAAATCTTTATAGAAAAAATACTTCTCAAATTCTTTTCAAACATCTTCATTATGTATGTAAACATTGTGCAATGTTTGAAAACTGTTAGTTCACTTTTGTACTGTATTTAATAATTCTGGTTGCTTATGAAAATTTTCAAAGGAAAGGATTGAATTTATTCTCCTGGGGTAGAAAAACAACACATGACCTTCTATGAATCTCTTGGAATTTTGTTTAATTTATCCTTGAATAGGGGTGTAACGATTCACCGGTGCATCACAATATTTTATCCAACAATCCAGAAATCGATACCATGTTTGACTTCCCGATTCCAATCCGATCCAAAAAATGTCATATCCATCTTTGGTAGGAAGATAAAGAAACGGGCTTCCAGTGTCAACAATGGCACAAATTACAGTCTGTTGGACTGAAATAATTTCTTTTGCTTGAAAAGACTTAGGTTTACAGTCTATTAAACACATGAAAATTATACTACTTTAACATTACCATCGATTTACAATGATATGACAAACATGTCTTTTGTAAGTTATGAAAGTAAAAGGTATCATGATACAGATCGGATCATGAGCCAGGTATCGTGATCTGTATCGGATCATTGGGAAGTGGTATCGTAACACCCCTATCATTGAAAATGTTAAAGGGTTTATTTTACCTGTACAGACACATAATCCTGAAACAGTTTGATTATACTGTGCAAGTGTAGAAAGGAAATTGAGAGCTGACACCACTACTTGTTTATCTGTCCTACAATCCAAAGCATTCACCAATAATCTTCCAGTGATTTCTGGTCTTAGGCTGGAAAAGAAATCAAAACAAATAGTTTTTTTTTCTCAACTCTTTATTACTTCTTTCAATGCTTTGTTCTATTAAAGCATACAAATTTTCACAAATGATGTCTAGATTGGACTAAGTAAGGGTTGGTATGTATCATATTCCTTATTTCTTTACCTACTTTATGAATGTTGAAAATGATTTTTAAAAACGTGAACTATAGCCTGGCAAATGTGTGCCAAAAATTACACCTTTAATCAGTTAAGTTGTATATCTCCGTCATGTCCATAGTAAACTGCAATAATGAATTATAAACAAGAGTACTTTGAAGTTTTCTAAAGATCCAAACTTAAGAATGTTTGCTACTATTACTGAAAATAAATAGATTTCAAATCTAATGTCTTAAGTGAAAAGATAATAGTTAAATGTACGAACACTAAAATTACCACAACAGACAAGGCAGGACAAACGACAGCATCATACAATTATATGGCCAGAAATTATTCACGATCATATAATCATTGGAAAATAAAAGGTTTACATACAATATCATTTATAATAGAATCATTTTGGTGAGGTGTTGCAAGATTAAATATTAATGATGAGTAGACTTTCTCACTATACTTTTCTGTCCTATAAAAGGTGATGGTAGTTGATTATTTACATCAGAAAATCATCCTTATTCTGCTACCTCTTAAATTTTGTATAGCAATGAATTCATTGCCTTCACAAATACAAGATAAGTATTTATATAAGTAAACAGTCAAAAAAATCTTAATTATAAAGGCACATAACTCTATTCAATACTTCAATGTTTAATTTCTCAGAGGATTGTGAATTCTATATCATATTCAATTGAAAACAACATTTATTGCTAGGGCAGATTCTTCTTTCTTTAAATTCATTCATGCAGCCAGAATATACATATAGAATTCTTACTCTCTAATCATAGATGAAAATGTTTCATTAATTAGTAAAAATCAAAGTAAATGTGAAACTCCTCCACAAATATAAGTGATTTTACTCTCATAAACATAAGAAAAGGAAGTCATTGCAGCTTGTTAATTAGCCCGGGGGAGGGGGGTATGCAGATAAAATGACCAAATAAACATGAAGCTTGGTAGCTTTCCTTTATCTTTATATTTAAGACTTTGGTCGTTTTCCAGGCCACTTGAAATTCTATCTAGGGCAGAATGCAGAAAAAGTTTTACCTTTCAAGGAAACCTTTTCCCCAACTTCATCTGGATTTGTTTTCCTTGAAATGCACTACAATCTATTTTATCAATTTTCTTAATACACTTACCACAAAATCTGCTCTTCTGTAGCAGTTTTACTCAAAACAACAAGTATATCAAAGCATTTCTGTATAACATTAGTATTAAACCACTTTCCCTGAAAATTGTAATTTCAAGTAAATTATTTGACATGAAATGAAATAAATGATTATTATTTAGTCTCAGAGATATGTGCACGTTCGAAATAATAAAAAAAAAAATGAAAATTATAAATAAAGACGACATGAAACAGAATAATATTGCCTAATGGTAAATTTTGACATTTTCCTACAGACTCCCCACATTCAAAATATAATGTTTTTTTATAGAAGTATTACATTTTGCAAATTTTATGGACCCAACTTAAGTAGATTTGGCTAAATGAATGTGTAAAATTCTGTCCAAGACAAAAATTGCAGGATTTTATTGAACAGGAAATTGGTGAGAGACAGACCTGCTACTATACACCACATGGCTGGCAGGCAGATGCTGCATACCAAATTTCAAGAGGTTGTAATAAGTAGAAACTGAAAAACTGTTATGAAAATTGTTTCCCTGCCTGATTGCAGTACACATTTAACAGTCACCATATAATAACACAAACTGGCATGTACATTCCTGAACCATTAACATTAACATTATAGTCTAAACCTATTGAACCTACTTTATGACCACAATCCCCTACTTTCAAAATCTTCCTTAGAATGTTAAGATCAGCAAATTTCTGAGAAGTAATTGACCAATCAGAATCTAGGGATGAAGATGATTCAGGGGAACTTCTATCTGTTTCCATTTCCTTTTCTCCCTAAAATGAAAAATGCTCTACACTATTGAATTCAGATGATATCAAAATTTAGCCTTTTTTTCATTGTGACAAAATCTTAAAGAATTTGGTTGAATCATTGTCTCATTTTTTTGCTGTTGTATTTTCTTACACCTAGCTTATATAAAAGTGGATACAGTAAACATGAAGATATTTGTTTTGATTTGGTAAACAATCCTTACATGCAGGGAATGAATTTGTGTTTTTATTATAACATTGTATTAAAATTCTATTCCAAAAGAATTTACCAATCACATGGGAGTGTGGGGTATTTGCAGGAATATTTTGTCATTACAAATTGAGCAAAAATAAGCCTGAACACGAAATTTTCCACATTTACATGGTGATATGCAGTACTTTAATGACCATGCATGCCTTTAAATGGAAAAGAGATCTGAAAAAATAATATGCATATATGTGTAGATTCAAGATAACAAAATTGGTTATAGAAATCAATGTAAATTTTTAAGTCAATGTGAATCAAAGCATGAAAGCTGGTGCAGCATGCCAGGATATATAGTACTTTTACAGTCTTAGTTTGGTTGTTTGTTACCATGGTTAATACAATTTTAAGATTTAAATACCCCTAAAGTATTTCTATGCTTAAAAAAACACCTCTATAAATATTTTACACATACCTCATCTGTTGATTCCCTCTCTTCTAATAGACTTGTACATCCATCCATACTTAACAAAATGTTCCTAATCACAGATGAATGGGAAACCAATTTATGTAGCACTTGTAGAGTTACTAGTGTCAACGATTCTAGGTTATTGGCAAAATTAGCACTATCTTTTAATAACATGTCTAAAGATGCAGTTAAAGATTCTATGGAACTGTCACAACTAGATTTAGATGAACTTGACAAAGATGACGAATTTCTTGGACTTTGACCTACTCGACCTTCAATATTGGTTGTCAACATGTCTAAATACTGAGTCAAATAGTCATCTATTAAAGGTAAAAGTAAAATAGCACCATTTAATGTTGTTTCAGATAAAGGGACATTTGTTTCAGTTCTACTCTGATAAGTCTTCTGGTTACGTAGTAGACATTTCATTCCGTGGATGGCAGAAAAGTAGCTATCAGGGGAGACAATTGTTTTTTTCATAGATTTCTCTGGAGAAAGCACCAAGGAATGTTGTCGTTTTAATTCTTGAACTCTGAAAATAAATTATTCATATAACTGGTTAATTAAAACTTATTGGTCAAATTATTTCCTAGCACAATTTACCAGTACCCATCCAAAGCACTTGAGTTAACTTCGACTTGCGCTACTATTGAGTTTGTGTTACTGATTGCAGTTAAATTACATAAGGCTATTCCATAAATGAATAGAAGGGGGGTTAGGCACTTTTTTCCAGACCCCACCACCCACACCAGTTGAGTTTATATAAAATCTATAGTAAGGAATAATGGAAGTAGACTTAATTAACCCCAGGACCCATATAAAAAATATAAAGTGCCTTCCAACCCCCTACCCCTTACCAAATTTTATCTATTTGTATAACATTCTATTTATGTAACACTAATTATGATATCTTTGAGATATTTACTTTAATGGAAAATTAATAACTGAAAACTTTTTACAAATCAATACAGTGTTCCACAAATAAGAGTATGTCTTCAGTACTTTTTAGAATCCTTTGACACTCATGAGATAAAAAAAAAAGAATGATCCCTGGTCAATTTTGTTAGATTTTCATAAATCCTCTGGATTCAACCATTGAAATTATGATATTTTTTTTGCCAAGTAACCAACTATTTTCTTTTCATAACAGGTGTTTTGGGGGTCATTAAGAACTAGTTTACAAAGTTTTCTACATTTCTTGTTTTTTTAATAGGTTTTAACACTAAAACATGTCTAAAGCGAGTCAGCCTTTTCCTTTCAAATTATGAATGCTTAATGTCTCCAAAAAGAGTCCAGCAACTTATGAATTCTTCAAGCTTATTTTAAACCTTTGCTTTGCTATTTTCAAACTGACCTTAATGAAGTGAATATTTATTACAATATCAAACCTTTTATTATGTACAGGGGACAATAAATTACTACTGTCTCTATCAAACTGTAAACTATGTAGATCTATGACCGAAGTCTGTTTCTGTAACAATCCCACAATGCCTCGCTCATCACATGACTTTTCTGTACTCAAATCAGCATCCAGTAAATCAGCAAGGAGGTCGACTCCAGTTATATTGCCTTAAACATTAAAACATAACCATAACCAATTAAGATGTCTGCGTTTAAAACATGCTTTTTAACAGTTCAGGTAAATAATAATGCTTAGTTTGAAATTTGTGATAGGGTCCACACAAGCTTAGCTACTTGTAAAATAAATTTAATTAAGAATTGAATGTTTATACTATAAATGTGGAAATTTTCGGTGGGGATGTATTTTCGGGCTTTTATCAAGCCAACCATTCACATGGGAGATAATTTGGCGATTTTCGGACCATTCATTTTGTACACAAAGAATAAATTATTCATGTAGGGGATATTTTCACAAAAATTCTGTGACTGCGAATTAAGCCAAAATAACCCCCATGGAAAATTTCCACCTTTGCAGTATTTTGATGCTTTATTGCCGTGTAAGTAGGTCTGCTAGCACTTCATGTTAAAAATGTGCGACCCCTGATGTTCCTCTACCTTTAGCACATCTGGATCTCAAACCAAACTTTCTTGGCATGCCCTCCTGTTGAATAGGTTTTTCTTGAGTTTCAGCCATGGTACCTTTAAAAAAAAATCTTATGATAAATGTAATGTTATAGCTATAAACTGATACTAATTGTGAATTTGAAAAGCGAAAAAAACATGAATTGATTGAATCCTATTAAAATTTAAAGAAAATCCTATCCAAATATAAAGAACAATATGCAATTCTAAACAAGAGGCTCCCAGGAGCCTAAATCGCTCACCTGGTCTTGATGTCAACCCTATGAAGAACATTGTAGAGCTGAATAAGCTAAACATTAAAGCAAGCAACAGCTTTTCTCTTTCAGCCATAGTTTTCATTCTGTAGGCCGAAAACGTGCAAAATGTATTTTAAGGGCCGTCTGAACACTTTGACTCTATAGAGACTTTTGTTAAGAGCTTAATGAACATTTGAGCATGCAACCACTTTTCTTTAACTGCTATAGTTTTCATTATATAAGCCAAAAACATGAAAACATGTTTATTAAAGGGCTGTAATCCCTATAAGGCGTCATCTGACAACTTCGACCCTATCAAGACTTTTCTAGAGCTAAATGAGCTGAACATTTAAGCAAGCAACAGCTTTTCTGTATCTACAATAGTTTTCATTCTAAAGGCCAAAAACACTTTTTTTCACCTTTAAGGGGCTGCAACCCCTATAAGGGCTCATCTGACAACTTCCACCCTATGGAGACTTTTGTAGAGCTAAATGAGTTAACATTACAGAGATTATCCTGGACATTAATGCCATACATACATACGTACGTACATACGTACATCGAACAGCAAAACATTATCCCCGCGCTTTCGCTAGCGCGGGGATAAAAAAGCAGAATAAAACAATTATATACAATATAGATACCTATACTTTTAGTTTCCACTCTTTTCTTTGCCACTCCTCTTGAGGTTGAAAAACCATCCTCTGCCATAAAACTCTGTGATGTAGGGAAAGCTGATTGTCCTGTATGTGACTTGTCTTCTAGCCTGGGTCGCTTAATTACTGGGCTAAGTCTCTGGCTATTGCGAACTGGACTGATGCTCGATGTGCTAGCTGCTTGATTCTCCAATGTACGACATCTATCCCTAAAGTTATCCAGTTCACGATCTTTGAACTGTAACTGAGTCATCAACTTTTCCACCTCTGACTGTAAATTTCTCTCTTTTTCAGTCTGTTCTCTTTTGTGTTGGTCAATCTGTTTTGCTCTTTCCTGTCTCAGTTCATTTAGCTCTGCCTCTTTCTTGTTAAAATTATCTTGTAGGATTTTTAATCGTCCTTCATTAGAATAGGTGTCCTCTTTAGCTGATTTTAACTTTAAAATAATAAAAAAAATATTGAGAACAAAAAAAGGTAACTACCAATAGGGCTGATCAATAGCAAATGTCTGTTCAAGAAAAATCAAATAAGAAAACTAGAATGGCAGTCTTCCGGACGTATATTGTCTGCGTCTTAAATATTCGGTAATCAGGAAGGAGATGAGTAATAGGCAATAAGATGGCTTTACACCATATAGTACTATAGGAGGAAGCTACATGCCAAATATCAAGAGGCTGTGTCATGCAGTTGCCCAGAAACTGCACAGGACGAGGAGGCAGGATGACAGATAGTGTCAAAGTGACTCTTATATGTCGCTTTGCAACAAGTTGCAGGCAACATAATAACATATTGGAGAATTGTAGAAGGCAATAGCCTTGACTTGAGTTTGGGTTGTTGATTTCTATTTAATTGATTTGTTGTGTTTCTTTGTGCTGTTCTTGTTTGTGTTACTGGTTTTGCACTTACAGACTTTTGACATTTGAATGTCCCATTGGTACCTCTCTGCTTTTTTGGTACATGACCATAATAGTTTTTATTAATATTGACAGAGTGTTCCGAGTATTTAATGTTTTAACTGACGTTCTTTTAACTTATCTTATTAATAAAACCAGGGGTTTTTTTAATAAGCAAATGAAAAACTGTACCATGTTTGGTGGAAACTGGACTTATTTGTGATGGAGGATTTTTAAGAGCTTGAAAATTTTACAAAGGGATAACAAGTGATTGCTTAGTTCTTAATGAAAAAAAAATATTTTTTCATACCTATCATTAGGCTATAACACACCTGATTTTCCAGATGTTGACACTGTTTTTTGAACTTCTCAATCTCAGCCTCTACAATTGGATTCCTGAGATACATAGCTGTCAATGATTGGTCATTGGGGTCAGCTGACATGGATGATGAATTCCTTCTACTTAAACTCTGAGGAGCTAAAGGTATTTCTTCTGAGCTGGCTGTGAAGTTGTTATAAACAATATGAATAATAGATAAGATATTTTATTTTCATGCTAATTTATGTACATTTTATGTTAAGCAATTAAATTCTTAGGGTTACAATATTACCTTTTAGGAGATTAATTATGAGAAAGATCGTGAAGTTTGTCCTGTTAACATAAAGAACAACAATATTTCAACAATGTTTAAAATATGTGTATGAGGTAAAGCTACAATGCCACGAAAACTATAGTCTAATTAAGTTCAAAGCAGCTTTACAAAGTACATCATCTTTTACTTTTTTAGTCTTTATTGTGTGTCACTTCAGATTGTTTACAAAAGTAAATTCAACTCACTTGAACTTGTTGACCTTCTACTTCCTGAAGTTGAATTGGAGTAAGGATGTGGTGAGTCTGAGGAAGAAACAGATGAGTTATTTCCAGTTAAACTCACTGGTTTAGGTCTTACAAAGGAATATTTTGTCTGTCCTGACTGTCTTCCAGAATCAGATCTTTGCATAGAACCACCTGCTGATGGCAAGGCAGCCCCAGACGGCCCAGGATTTGACCTATAGGGTGCAGTAGTGGCATTACTGACAGACTGTGAAGCCATTACGTCTATGCTTTCAAGTTCTTTCTGAGTCAATTGGAAATCATCATCATCCCAATCTTCATCATCTTCATCCATCTTTCTTTTCTTAGCTGGCTGATTATCCATGCTATTATTACATGTATACCTTACTAAATCTACTGTTTTTTTAGCAGGTAGAGATCTTCCAGTAGGAGTGTAGGAGAATTTGTTTCCTCTGAAGCATGAAAACAGTGAGTTTGCTGCCATCTCTTGGTACCTTATCAAATAGCTGAATGATCATCATGACAACTGTTCATGTTGGTGTAACAACTTATCTGTAATATACAAAACTAATATTGAGCATGTTTATTTCTAATGCATATTTTTAAAAATATTTAAAGTTTTTAACAACAATCTGAGATTACAAATACCAAAATGCGGGTATAAATGGTTAATTTGGATATGCTATATATCGATATTTCATGGAGTAACCTTTCATCAGTAGCATTTCAATCAAAACATTGGAAGGTCAAATTCCAAAACTGTTGAAAACGAAAAGTACTCAAAACCAAAACGTTCGAACAAGGAAGCCAAATCCAGCACCGAGGATATCGACCATGTGCATAACATGGAAAGAAACGTGATGTTTTAAACAATTTTGAATTTAAAAATCAGAAATTTCAGCGACAAATTATTAGAAATTTAATGGTAATCGTGTCAGACAAGTCTGACAACCAGGCTTGTGATTACCCTCAGGACCTCTGGTCCACCAGCAGCGGTTATTGCCCAGTGGTTTCAAAATTACAAATACCAAAATGCGGGTATAAACGGTTAATTTAATTTGGATATGCTATATATTGATACAATGGAAATATTTGTTTAAGGGGATACGTTACTTTGGTCGATCATCTTACTTTTCAAAACAAATTTGCATAATGAATGAGAATGCCATGACACATCGAAATATTTATTTGAAATAGGGGGTCATGGGTCGATTTTTAAAGTTATTTCACTTTGAAATTATCGTTTTGGCGGGAAATTTGTATAGAAGTAATGGGAAAAGATCAAATATTTTCAAAATTTTGTTATTTTCCATTGATTAAAAAAAAAAATTTTCATTACATTTCAACCAAAAACTAACACAAGAAAGTCCAAATCTTTCTCTAAACAACGATATATATTTTACCATAGGTCATGGACCATCTTTTTTCAAGAATTTACATCAAAGATAAACAATAGAGTTAAAGTTAAACGCTGTTCAAGTAAAATTGACGTTGCGTTTCAAATAGAAAATGAACGTTTTTCTGTTTCACAGGTAAATTTTATCGATAACGTCGTTTTTAACGTAACGTATCCCCTTAATGAGACAATGGAAATATTTGTTTAATATCTTTTTTCCCAGCTTGGTGTCAGCACCAAGCCATTTAAAAACACATTTTAATTTCTACTGATATTTTACCAGTAAGCTTTCTTATTTCTTACTTCTTTTGTTGTACCAACAGTCTGAAGACAATTTGAATCAATATCAATTATGGACTTTTGACATTTGATGAGATGAATACATTTTGCATATACATTTGTGTATATGCCTAACACTAACATGTCCGTGTACAATGTATTGGCAAAGTCAAAAGTCCATCATAGTTATATCATGCATGTAACAGTGATTTAGCTAGCGCTCGTCATTTTCGTCATTGGCGAAAAGATTTTTCAAATAGCGAAAATTTATTTAACTATTTTCGTCACCTAAATTTTCTAAAAGTGAGTAAAATTTATTTTACGAAAATCAGTGGTAAAAGTCAATTCCAATGTCACTTTCGTCAATTATTGTGAATGAATCAAGGCTAATTAATTTACGAAGCCAAGCTATATGATTGGAGACATCAATTGACACTTTTACAACTCATGCCAATTAAATTTATCGATCGATATGAGACCAGCAAACATAAAAGAAATCCGCCGACAAGGTAAAACAGGAGGTGTTAAGAATAATTAAAATTATGCAAATTTCTATTTAGCCAATCAAAACATGAGAAATGTAAATAAAAATAAAATGACCGACTCAACCACGTGGTTTATTTTTCAAAGCCATGGTCTTATTGAAAAGAAAATGAATGCATGGGGATATTTACCTTTCTAGGAAAAAGTTAAATCCATAAAATAGCACAAAACATACAATAATTTGAATATATGCCATACATATGCAGAAGGCACTTCTACAAAGGTCATGAATGACCAGAGTGTGTTTGTTTACATTTGAGCTGTGATCATGTGATAAATAAAATATGTCTATGTCTATGTCTATGTCTATGTCTATGTGACGTTTTTGGCGGGAAAATTAACATATTGGATTATTAGTAGAAAAAGAAAGATAACTCTAGTCCAAAGCAAATCAGGAACTTTAAATTTATTTAATAAGGTTATATATTTATTCTGCATCTTTATATACTGTATAAACTCTCTTTGATTATGGGTAGTAAAACACTGCAGAGTTCTTTCTTTTCCTACTCATGTTTTTTTTTTCTTTTGAGGGGAAAAAGGGGGGTGTTGAAATTATAAAATATAAAA
Source organism: Arcuatula senhousia (assembly GCA_963971305.1). Classification (NCBI taxonomy): domain Eukaryota; kingdom Metazoa; phylum Mollusca; class Bivalvia; order Mytilida; family Mytilidae; genus Arcuatula; species Arcuatula senhousia. The sequence continues at coordinate 65,072,490 of OZ020303.1, read as the reverse complement.
CATACATATATAATTCTGGCTAAAATAACAAAGCTGTAAATGTTGGATAATACTTTATTTAGAAGATAAATTTTATTAGAAATCAATGAATTACAAACAGACCATTTGCAAAAAAAAGTTTATAAATTAAGATTAACCATAGACATGAAGAATATTACTAGCTCTGAACAGTGACTGAAAATGTGGTCCAAAATATGCCCGCCGCTAAAGTGACTAAAGCCTGAAAAATCCTAGCTAAATCCCTGCATGTAACATATATGTATATAGTCCATCAATTGCTTTTTTTGTTTTGTTTCTGTTTTGAGGGTTAATGCGAGTGTTGAGTTCAGTTTCATGATTTTGCTGTGTTATCAATTCTTTTTTTTTATTACCTTTACCTTTTACTCTACAAATGCAGTATACATTTGTAGTATAAGGAATGGACAATTAAGTTCCACTATTTATAAGAATCATGCAAAGAGCAATTCATGGGTGGAAAGCCTAAACCAATTTAGTTTTGATGTGTTACTCCTACTAGCACCCTGCTTTGATCTTTTGTGCTCTTTTTCCAACCTAGCTCAGGTCCTTAGAGAGAGAAAAATTAAAACATGAATGCATTGAAAAAATTTAAGAAAGGGATCGAGATGACTCTTAAAATTGTCAATAATTTCAATAGAAACCATTGTAACAAAATCCCAAGATTTCTCCCAGGACCAGGCAGTTATGAGCAAATTGTTATTTTTTTCTATTTTATATACTGTAGCCTTTCTATCCATGAATCACTTTTCTTCAATTTTGCATGTGATGTGGTAAATTTTTACCACTAGACATGTAGTTTTGATGTAACACTCGTCACTGACAGGTACAAAATATTGCTAAAATGTCACTTTTCTTCTTTGGGCATGTTAAACATGTTAAAATATAAAAATAATATCAAAATTATAAGGTTATATTATAGCAGTTGTATAATTTAGACAATGGTATCATTGGGCTCCTCACAGTTGAGTTTACTGTAGTTCCCTCATCATTTCATTGGATTCATAATTTAATTAGTTAATAACTATAACCTGCAAGTAGTTTGATTTAATGATTACATTAGACCTGAAACAGAGTGTGATGAAGTTTTCAAGACTTTTCTAGTACACGACTACCAATGTCCTAAATCATAACTTTTAGTTATGCGAGGAAATTCGTTAGGAGAACTTCGGGATAATGATGAGTGTGCTTGTTTTGTTTTTTTTATCTCTATTGTCATTCCAAGCCTTATTTAGAAAATAGGAGAATGTAGACAGCTGTAGGAATGACTGCAGTTTTTAAAAATATGTATACATTTCATCGTAATATGTTGCTGAAAATAATCACATTTCAATATTTGGCCGAGGGACCAAGGACATAAAATGTAAGACACGTACACAAAAAATTAAATTGTAATGATCTGCAACAAACATTGTCATGAAATAAGTTGTTTCATAAACTCTAGCCATAGCTACAGCTGACTACATTCTTCAATTTTCACAAGAAGATGAGGAACAACAATAAACATGAAAAATAAAAGCAAACTTACCAGAAAACTACTCTCCAAAATCATGACTGGAAACTTCTCCAAATGAATTTCCTTGCATAACCTGGGGTTGTGAATTATGACATTGGTAGCCTTGTAGTACATTGTAGTAGTGGCATTAGATTTTTGGTTTTCTCACTGTAATCTGCTTTAAAATATTGATATCTATTTTGACCTTGGGCCAATCACAAAACAGCCAACAGCACCTATCTGCCTTGTTGAAGGCTGCTGTGGTTTTTCATTAAATGGTCTTTTTAAATTGCCACTTGTTTAAATGGGATGTGTAGTATACATTTACTGTATTATACATATCTCATTATATTCTATCAATGGAAACTCTCAAATGAATTCTAAATTATGACATTTCACTTTCATTTAAGAGGCTGTCCAAGCAAAACCCAGGCAGTAGCTGGCACATGACAAATTTTGTTTTTCAAAAAATTTTCATTGATTTCACATTAGGTTAACATCCATTCCCCAAAACAAATGCTGATTTTGGGTTTGTTGAAGTGATAACTTAGATAAAATTTATATAGAATGCATTGAAAATATGCAGAAAAAGGGAGGTAACTCTTGCATATTTGCAAAATTTGGTTGCTTTGTTCATGAACTTTAAGGCTGAATCACAAGTCATCCATTTTGCTTTCAAACGAATCCTGGTGATTTTTGTTTTACATAAATTTGCTGGGATAAAATTCTTCATGTGCCAGCTTCTGTAGGCTTTTGCCTGATTTCTACATGGACAGCCTCTTAACACATTAATCTTTACCAAGTATTAGTACAAATCTACTTTCTTACTATTATTTTTACACATGTAAACCTAAAAATTTTCTTAGGTTTACACAGCCCTATAAAAGAAAAGGTGCTACACCACTCAAGTTCAACATTTGAACTCTTTTTCATTATACGTGTAGTTGACAAATGGAACAATCTATACGGGAAAGCTGTATCAGTAACATTCATCAATTAATATAAAAGCAATCTAAACTCAGAAAATTGGAACCCAAATAAATTCAGTCCATCCTAGCGTGCAACCCACAAAAGTAATAAATAAAACCTTAATAAGAGGTAGCTACAAAAGTCTTCTAACTTAAATTTTTTGTTGCACAGATGATATCCAGTAAGATTGTAAATTAAACATACCCAGTGCCTTGCGATAAACTGATAGACAATATCATTATGAGCAAATATTTTGAACTTTTTCCTTTTGACCAAAAGAGGGAACCTAGAACTTCCTATCATTTTCTAAAGTGATGGTACCCAAATTGCAGCAACTTTCGTCTCTTATCTTTATTTAGACACTACTGGCATTGCTTAAAATTTTGGTCGGTTGTGTTTTAAGAGTAAGGTTTACTCTATTTGTCAAATTTACAGACAATTTACAGATATACAGATTATATCCTAGATGTTATAAGAAAAATAACAGTCTGTTCAACTATTGTTAAACTTACCGCCGTATCGTCTGATTTGTTTTAGACCGGGAACCAGCATATCTCAAGGGTGGTCTACAAAGTTAAGGAAAAGTTAAACGAAAGAAAACGAAAAACGAACCATTAATAATGTCGTCAACATAGAACATAGGAGTAACTTACAGTTTTTGCAGATAACTTTAAAAAAGGGTCTCAGATAATGAAATTCTAATGCATCTCATGATCGACCTGAAATTTTGAAGAAGATCGAACGACCCATGTCTTTTCATGCTGGATTTTGTTTTCTAAGGACGTGGGTCACAGTTTCGTTTAAAATCCAACTGGTTAAATATGGCTGAAAATAGGTTCAGAAGGGTCACACTTGTAATTTATGGTAATTCTGACCAAAAGGTGAATATTTTTTGCATTTCTTTTTTAAGATAAAGTAAGCATTTATGTTTGATAATTTAAAAAAATAAGATAAGTGAATGTATACAGAAAGGGAATAATACGTGAATCTCCTGTTTAAATGATTTCTGTCCCAGCTGTTATTTTTGATTAAAAAAGCAAATAGATTTGGCTTTCTATTGATTATAATGTTTTTATGGCAAGCCAAAGTGGACAAAAAGCCGTATTTATAGATATCTATAATTCATTTATTGATATCTGAATATCATTTATAGATATCTGTAATTCATTTATTGATATCTTTAATTCATTTATCGATATCTCTAATTCATTAACAGATATCTATTATTCGAATTATAAATATCTATAAATCAATTTGAATTATAGATATCTATTAATCATTTATTGATATGTATAATTCATTTAAAGATATCTATAAATTATTTATAGATATCTATAAATCATTTATAGATATCTATAAATCATTTATAGATATCTATAAATCATTTATAGATATCTATAATTCATTTATGATTCATTTATAGATATCTATATATCATCTATAAATATTTCACGGTAATTCATTTATAGATATCTATAAATGATTTACAGATATCTATAATTTAAACTTGAATTATAAATATCAATAAATACAGTTTATTTTTATATATTAATAAATAAATGAATTACAGATATCTATAAATCATTTATAGATATCTGTAAATGAATTATAGATATCTATAAATGAATTATAGATATCTATAAATGAATTACAGGTATCAATAAATGAATAACATATATCTATAAATGAATTACAGATATCAATAAATGAATTATAGATATCTATAAATACGGCTTTTTGTCCAATTTGGCTTGCCATATGTTTTGAATGTTTGGCTGTATTGTGTTTTGTATAACAGTTGATATTAAACATGTCAGATTTTGTCTTTGTTATGTTATGTTTTTATTTTGTGTTTGGTGTCTATAATGTAAATAGTTTGTCTCTGCACCAATCTATATGGATATAAGAAATGAAGTTATATACTTCAGCTTTTATGCTTTATATGCTATGTTCAAACTTTGCTTTTTAAAGATGATCCATCAACACCTGATCAAATTTCAATTGTTTATTCTTTTATTATGAAGATACGTTACTTTGGTCGACCATCTTACTTTTCAAAACAAATTTGCATAATGAATTGCAAGACCATGACACATTGAACTATTCATTTGAAATAGGGGGTCATGGGTCGATTTTTCAAGTGATTTCACGTTGAAATTATCGTTTTTGGCGGGAAATTTATGTAAAGGTAATGGGAAAAGATCCAATATTTTCAAAATTTTGTTATTCTCAATTGCTTAAAACAATTTTTTTTTCATTACATTTCAACCAAAAACTAAAAGTCCAAATCTTTCTCCAAACAACGATTTATATTTTGTCATAGGTCATGGGCCATCTTTTTCAAGAATTTACATCAAAGATAAACAATACAGCTAGCTTTAAAGTTCAACGCTAAATTCAAGTAAAATTGACGTTGCGTTTCAAATCGAAAATGGACGTTTTTCTGTTTCACAGGTAAATTTTATCGATAACGTCGTTTTTAACGTAACGTATCCACTTATGTATTCATAAGAACCGAGGACAAATGATAATCTATTATGTACTACATCTTCTATTAATACTTTATATTCTATTTTTTTATGTACAGGTCTGTACCTTTTTCAGCTGTGCCTCTCTGACCCATGCAACTTAATTATGTTGGTACCCGCTTCTGGTCCATATGATAATGTCTGGATCAAACTTGATGCTTAGAGTCATCCAAAATTTGTTAAGTTGGCTTTTAATGCTATTTACAGTTTTGGCTTTCACAGCACTGCCTGGTAAGATCTGGTAAGCTATTTCAATGATTTACAGTCGGCATCTGGAAAAATATTTGCTTCTTTTTTGCCCTGGAATGCTTTGTGACCTCTTGTGCATGTATTGTTGTTATTGACATTCTAAGGTAACATCATGTATATTGCTTAGCTCTTCTTAGTCAATTTAGATATAAATTTAGATTCAATGTTTCTTAGGGCTCTGAATGCTTCTTCCATATCTACTATAAGTCGTATTGAATTGATGGAAGGCCCAGCCTTCCTATCACTATAGCTAAAATGCTATATGCTTCTAGGTTGTAGCTCTGTGAACAGGCTCTGTTAGTATATGACCTTTTTATATAAATGATGCATACTCTTAACGTGGTCTAACCAGGCTAAAGGCTAGAGAGGACACCTGGCCAAAGTTTCATAAAACATCTCAGGGTTTTCTCAAATTGAGTATTTCCTCAAATCCTTCCTTAACCGTCAGCATCAAACCAATCAAAAATGTTGAAATTTGAGTTGAGGACAGATTTTAGGAAATACTTAATTTGACTGTTTTATGGCCCCAAAAATAAAGGCGAATTCAATTTAAATTGGCCATTCTTAAAATACACTTCTTGTGTATGAATATTGGACCACAGGTGCTTGGGTCCAGGATTTTATTGTATTATAAATAACGTGTATATAAAAATTTTCATCTCGTCTATATACTATTTCCACAAGGCAAGAATGTTTGAAAGTTCTAATAAAAAGCTTCGCCGAGCGCAGCATGATACGACCGCAACATGTTGAACCCTGTACGTTTTAGGCCTAATATGGATAGTCTATTGTTCTGGACACATGCAGCCCATGGTGGACTGACAAAGGTTTTTGACACATGCTTCTCTGATGGACTTTCAACCCAGGGGCTAAAAATATAAATTTTGAATGTTGTATTCTACTCTTTAAAAGAATAATGTTTGGGGAAAAAATTAAAAATCGAACCAGAATTTTTTTTAAAATTATGATTACAGCCCCAAAAATGTATTCTTAAATTTAGAATCGCTACCTCACAAGAATAAATTTGCAAAAAAAATCTTCAAAATCGGACCACAAATAAAAAAGCCCCATTTGGCCCCTAATTACGTAATAAGGGGAAAAAGGGGGGGTCGCAAAAATTAATTCTTAATTTTGTATTCGCTATTTGACAAGAACAAACATGCAAAAAAAAATTTCAAAATCGGACCAGAAATAAAAAAGTTTAAATTTCGGCCCCATTTGGCCCCTATTTACGTAATAAGGGGAAAAAGAGGGGGGGGTCGCAAAAATTAATTCTTAATTTTGTATCCGCTATTTGACAAGAACAAACATGCAAAAAATTTTTTCAAAATCGGACCAGAAATAAAAAAAGTTTCAATTTCGGCCCCTTTTGGCCCCTTATTACGTAACAGGTGAAAAAGAGGTGGGGGTCGCAAAAATAAATTCTCAAATTTGGATTCGCTACTTGACAAAAATAAACTTGCAAAAAAAAATTTCAAAATCGGACCACAAATAAAAAAGTTTCGATTTTGGCCCCATTTGGCCCCTAATTACGTAATAGGGGGAAAAAGGGGGGGTCGCAAAAATTAATTCTTAATTTTGTATCCGCTATTTGACAAGAACAAACATGTAGAAAAAAATTTCGAAATCGGACCACAAATAAAAAAGTTTTTATTTTTGCCCCTTTTGGCCCCTAATTACACAACGGAGAAAAAGGGGGGCACAAAAATTCATCAGGTTCATTATTTTATTGTAAGACACATTCTTGACAAATTTCACAGCAATAGGCCAACTAGGACCAAAGTTATGGTGGAAACAAGTAAAATATTTGAATTTTTCCCCCTTTTGGGCCCCTAATTTCGAAACAAAAAAGGGGGGACCCCCAAAATCAATCCCATTCATCCTTGTATGGCATAGATCTGTATATTAAATAGATTTGCAAATTGGTGAAATCTCACAATATCTCATGCAAATAAACGAGATTTCATACAAAATAAACAATTTGAAAAGTACAACTTGATACTGTAATATCTCAAAAACCATTTAAGATTTTGAAATGATTCTTTTTTACAGCCATTCTTAAATGTTTTAAAATTTTACATGTGTTAAAATAACTTCTATAACATTTGGCACTTTAGAGGAGTTTCAAAAGAGCTCATACTACCCTACTTTTTATGAAAATTCAATATTTTACAACATTTTCGTAAAGTTTTCACTTTAAATTGTCACAAAATGTTTATTTCTCAACCAAATCAAATAAAATTTTCACACAGATATTCCTTATTATTTTCTCTGTTTAATACAATTTATTCTGATTAATTCCATAGAAAGGCATTAAAGTAGTTCGAAAAATAAACCAACTCTCGTTTATCAACCAGTGATATTTTCACACATATACTGGACAATTAACAAGTTGCAAATCTATTTAATATACAGGTCTATGTGTATGGTAAGGAACATCACTGTCAAATTTCATAGCAATTGGATAACTGGAACTAAAGTTATTGTGGAAACACTAAAAAGTTAACAGACACCGACAACGACGACAACGACGACGACGACGACGACAACGACAGCATCATACCATAATACGTCCGCAAATTTTGTGCGGTCGTATAAAAATAGAACAAAATTTACTCGCGGAAAACCCCCATATTTTCTCATAGAATCAAATGGTTTACATGATTTATTGGTGATTCTCTTAATCCTTTCATTTTAATCTCACAATTGGGAACACAGTTATCGTGAAACAATTCGCAATGACTTTGAATCTAATCTTTTTTCCTCTGAAGCGAGCCAAACAAACCACCACGGACGGAAGTAGTTTAAAATTTTAAAGGGAGACAATATTCTTCTACTTTTTCCAATTTTATCATTGAAATGAAATAACCACGTATTTATTTATCCTTGGACTTCTTTTTGAAAATTTATGGAACACCCATCGAGTCCTAGTTTGTATGTACGTTTTATTATACTACCAACTCGTCAGTAAAAATATTTCAAATAAAATTGAGTCCACATTTTCCGCCAAATGATTTGTTCGAACTCTCCCAGATTATACCTTACTGTAGTTTCACTCGGAAGTCCTTTTATTTGGCGGAATATTGTTTCCCTTGAAAATCTTTGGCCACTTCCGTCCGTGGTGATCTTTTGTTTCGCTTCGTAGGAAAAAAGACCCGATGTGAGATTTATACATTCTGACATGCTTTACTTTTGCTTCCTAAAGAGAGTTAAAGCTGAAAGTAGTTATAGAATGTTCTAGTTGTTTATGGTAAAAAATATTTCTACAAGAAAAAAAAGGAGTTTCCGTCAGTTCTATTTTTAGAACTTTCAAACATTCTTGCCTTGTGGAAATAGTATATAGACGAGATGAAAATTTTTATATACACGTTATTTATAATACAATAAAATCCTTGACCCAAACGCCTGTGTATTGGACCACCTTTCTATGCTAGTTTCCGAAATATTTAATAATATGTTTAAATTTTCCAAAATTACAATGGATTATATAGAAATGTTATATTTTATCTTTTGATACTGGTTGGTAAATTGATGCAGTTGTATCAGCATAGACCTGTATATTAAATATTCTATATACAGGTCTATGGTATCAGGCATGTGATTGACCATTCATTTAGTGGTTAGTGACACGCCTCCTTTGCCATGTTTACTGTTACTTATGAATATTCATGACTGATAAGATCTGCACGTGTAGCTCTGGCTTATAAGGACTTTAGAGGAGAGTTTGACATGTAATTTGTTCGACCGCTTGTCTCAATGTTGTAAATGGAATATATTTAGTTTTAGTTAATAGAAATTTAGAAAACGGAATATTTTGTTTTATTTATTATTAAGATATGTGAACGTCGAATCCGTATCTTAAAGAAAAAGCAACAACAATTGGCAAAAAATCTTGTTTCAGAAAAAAATCTACGAATCTAATTTTTTTTTATTTCATAAAAACTGATTTTTGATTTTAAAAAATAAAAACAGTGGCCGGCATGGGTCAACAGGTCAAATCTTTGTCTACATTACAATTTTTGTTATCTTTGGAACTTTCAAATGGATTATCTTTCTTGCTTTTTCAAAATTGTAAAATATGGCCCATGCATTTGTTTGATAATTTCTTCATGTTGATTAAGTTTTTTAAATAAATGAAACTATTCAACACATGTTTCTTTTGTATTTTGTATTAGCTGTTTTTGGTCACATGTGGCACCTGTCCTCACTCACCTTAATTATTCATGTTATATGTTTCATCTTTGAATTTGTACTTAGTAATGTAGTGTAATCTGTTATCCCTGTGGCATGTTTTGGCACCATCATAAGATATAAATTTCAAATCCTCGATTTCGATTTCGTTTTACTTCGGTTTGCTTTTGTTTAGCTTTTTGTGCCTACTGAGGTGTCGCTACTGTTCCAGGAGGTATAATATAATAGTACTTTTGTATTTCGTCACCAGGAAAATCACCAGGCAATGCGCATGCGCAAATATGACGTCAAACCGCTACTTTCACTTTTCGATCTTCGATGCCATTGATATGGATCTATTTATAAATATAATTTAATGAATTGTATTTATAAAATTTAATATTTTGTAATCCGTCAGCATTTCATTTTTGGATTAAAAAAATCTAACTGTTCTTTCTTGGGGTTGATTAACTATGGGACCGATCATTTACCTTTAAAAGGGGGGAGAGGGTGAGGTATTAAAAGAGAGAAAAAAATATTTGATTATGATACGTGATAATAAAACATTGCTTATACTCCGTGTCAATAAAAATGTCAGGATGCAAAAATCAAGAAATAAACAAACAGGTCAGTGCTTTTGAAAAAAAATAAGGCAATGTAGTGTTTTAGCTGAAAAAAAAAATATTTTCCGATTTTCCGAAAATAAAACTAGTTGCTCAGACCATAATAAACCAACGCTGTCAGCCGTAAACATGATGACTCGATTTAAGAAGAGGAACATAACAACAGGAGGATAACATACGGCACTTTACTTCTATCACCAGGGTCCATACAGTATCACCAGGGTCTATAGTTACATCTATCACCAGGGTCCATTCATCTATCACCAGGGTCTAAACATCAATCACCAGGGTCTCTACACTCATCACCAGGGTCCATACATCTATCACCAGGGGCTATACATCTATCACCAGGGTCTCTACATCTATCACCAGGGTCCGTACATCTATCACCAGGGTCTATAATTCTATCACCAGGGTCCAAACATCTATCACCAGGGTCCGTACATCTATCACCAGGGTCTATACATCTATCTCCAGGGTCCATACATCCATCACCAGGGTCCATACATTTATCACCAGGGTCCGTACATCAATCACCAGGGTCTGTACATATATCACCAGGGTCTCGATCTACATCTATCACCAGGGTCTATACATCTATCACCAGGGTCAATACATCTATCACCAGGGTCCGTACATATATCACCAGGGTCTATACATCTATCACCAGGGTTCATACATCAATCACCAGGGTCCGTACATATATCACCAGGGTCTCTACATCTAGCACCAGGGTCTAAACACCAATCACCAGGGTCCATACCTATATCACCAGGGTCTAAACATCAATCACCAGGGTCTCTACACTCATCACCAGGGTCCATACATCTATCACCAGGGGCTATACATCTATCACTAGGGTCTCTACATCTATCACCAGGGTCTCTACATCTATCACCAGGGTCTATACATCTATCACCAGGGTCCTTACATCAATCACCAGGGTCCATACATCTATCAGCAGGGTCCATACATCTAACACCAGGGTCTATACATCTATCATCAGTGTCCATACATCCATCACCAGGGTCCGTATATTTATCACCAGGGTCCGTACATCTATCACCAGGGTCTATACATCTATCACCAGGGTCCATACATCAATCACCAGGGTCCATACATCTATCAGCAGGGTCTATACATCTATCACCAGGGTCCATACATCTATCATCAGGGTCTATACATCTATCACCAGGGTCCATACATCAATCACCAGGGTCCATACATCTATCAGCAGGGTCTATACATCTATCTCCAGGGTCCATACATCCATCACCAGGGTCCGTACATTTATCACCAGGGTCCGTACATCTATCACCAGGGTCTATACATCTATCACCAGGGTCTGTACATCTATCACCAGGGTCCATACATCTATCACCAGGGTCCGTACATCTATCACCAGGGTCCATACATCTATCATCAGTGTCTATACATCTATGACCAGGGTCCATACATCTATCACCAGGGTCTATACATCTATCACCAGGGTCTCTACATCTATCACCAGGGTCTATACATCTATCACCAGGGTCCTTACATCAATCACCAGGGTCCATACATCTATCAGCAGGGTCTATACATCTATCACCAGGGTCTATACATCTATCTCCAGGGTCCATACATCCATCACCAGGGTCCGTACATTTATCACCAGGGTCCGTACATCTATCACCAGGGTCTAAACATCTATCACCAGGGTCCATACATCAATCACCAGGGTCCATACATCTATCAGCAGGGTCTATACATCTATCACCTGGGTCCATACATCTATCATCAGTGTCTATACATCTATCACCAGGGTCCATACGTCTATCACCAGGGTCCATACATCTATCACCAGGGTCTATACATCTATCACCAGGGTCCATACATCTATCACCAGGGTCTATACATCTATTAACAGGGTCCATTCATCTATCACCAGGGTCTATACATCTATCACCAGGGTCCATATATCTATCATCAGTGTCTATACGTCTATCACCAGGGTCCATACATCTATCACCAGGGTCTATACATCTATCACCAGGGTCTCTACATCTACCACCAGGGTCTATACATCTATCACCAGAGTCCTTACATCAATCACCAGGGTCCATACATCTATCAGCAGGGTCTATACATCTATCACCAGGGTCTATACATCTATCTCCAGGGTCCATACATCCATCACCAGGGTCTGTACATTTATCACCAGGGTCCGAACATCTATCACCAGGGTCTATACATCTATCACCAGGGTCCATACATCAATCACCAGGGTCCATACATCTATCAGCAGGGTCTATACATCTATCACCTGGGTCCATACATACATCATCAGTGTCTATACATCTATCACCAGGGTCCATACGTCTATCACCAGGGTCCATACATCTATCACCAGGGTCTATACATCTATCACCAGGGTCCATACATCTATCACCAGGGTCTATACATCTATCACCAGGGTCCATTCATCTATCACAAGGGTCTATACATCTATCACTAGGGTGTCTACATCTATCACCAGGGTCTTTACTTCTATCACCAGGGTCCATACATCTATCACCAGGGTCTATACATATATCACCAGGGTCTCTACATCTATAACTAGGGTCAATACATCTATCACCAGGGTCTATACATCAATCACCAGGGTCTCTACACTCATCACCAGGGTCTAAACATCAATCATCAGGGTCCATACCTATATCACCAGGGTCTAAACATCAATCACCAGGGTCTCTACACTCATCACCAGGGTCCATACATCTATCACCAGGGACTATACATCTATCACCAGGGTCTCTACATCTATCGCCAGGGTCCGTACATCTATCACCAGGGTCTATACATCTATCACCAGGGTCCAAACATCTATCACCAGGGTCCGTACATCTATCACCAGGGTCTATACATCTATCTCCAGGGTCCATACATCCATCACCAGGGTCCGTACATTTATCACCAGGGTCTCTACATCTATCACCAGGGTCCGTACATCTATCACCAGGGTCTATAATTCTATCACCAGGGTCCAAACATCTATCACCAGGGTCCGTACATCTATCACCAGGGTCTATACATCTATCTCCAGGGTCCATACATCCATCACCAGGGTCCATACATTTATCACCAGGGTCCGTACATCAATCACCAGGGTCTGTACATATATCACCAGGGTCTCGATCTACATCTATCACCAGGGTCTATACATCTATCACCAGGGTCAATACATCTATCACCAGGGTCCGTACATATATCACCAGGGTCTATACATCTATCACCAGGGTTCATACATCAATCACCAGGGTCCGTACATATATCACCAGGGTCTCTACATCTAGCACCAGGGTCTAAACACCAATCACCAGGGTCCATACCTATATCACCAGGGTCTAAACATCAATCACCAGGGTCTCTACACTCATCACCAGGGTCCATACATCTATCACCAGGGGCTATACATCTATCACTAGGGTCTCTACATCTATCACCAGGGTCTCTACATCTATCACCAGGGTCTATACATCTATCACCAGGGTCCTTACATCAATCACCAGGGTCCATACATCTATCAGCAGGGTCCATACATCTAACACCAGGGTCTATACATCTATCATCAGTGTCCATACATCCATCACCAGGGTCCGTATATTTATCACCAGGGTCCGTACATCTATCACCAGGGTCTATACATCTATCACCAGGGTCCATACATCAATCACCAGGGTCCATACATCTATCAGCAGGGTCTATACATCTATCACCAGGGTCCATACATCTATCATCAGGGTCTATACATCTATCACCAGGGTCCATACATCAATCACCAGGGTCCATACATCTATCAGCAGGGTCTATACATCTATCTCCAGGGTCCATACATCCATCACCAGGGTCCGTACATTTATCACCAGGGTCCGTACATCTATCACCAGGGTCTATACATCTATCACCAGGGTCTGTACATCTATCACCAGGGTCCATACATCTATCACCAGGGTCCGTACATCTATCACCAGGGTCCATACATCTATCATCAGTGTCTATACATCTATGACCAGGGTCCATACATCTATCACCAGGGTCTATACATCTATCACCAGGGTCTCTACATCTATCACCAGGGTCTATACATCTATCACCAGGGTCCTTACATCAATCACCAGGGTCCATACATCTATCAGCAGGGTCTATACATCTATCACCAGGGTCTATACATCTATCTCCAGGGTCCATACATCCATCACCAGGGTCCGTACATTTATCACCAGGGTCCGTACATCTATCACCAGGGTCTAAACATCTATCACCAGGGTCCATACATCAATCACCAGGGTCCATACATCTATCAGCAGGGTCTATACATCTATCACCTGGGTCCATACATCTATCATCAGTGTCTATACATCTATCACCAGGGTCCATACGTCTATCACCAGGGTCCATACATCTATCACCAGGGTCTATACATCTATCACCAGGGTCCATACATCTATCACCAGGGTCTATACATCTATTAACAGGGTCCATTCATCTATCACCAGGGTCTATACATCTATCACCAGGGTCCATATATCTATCATCAGTGTCTATACGTCTATCACCAGGGTCCATACATCTATCACCAGGGTCTATACATCTATCACCAGGGTCTCTACATCTACCACCAGGGTCTATACATCTATCACCAGAGTCCTTACATCAATCACCAGGGTCCATACATCTATCAGCAGGGTCTATACATCTATCACCAGGGTCTATACATCTATCTCCAGGGTCCATACATCCATCACCAGGGTCTGTACATTTATCACCAGGGTCCGAACATCTATCACCAGGGTCTATACATCTATCACCAGGGTCCATACATCAATCACCAGGGTCCATACATCTATCAGCAGGGTCTATACATCTATCACCTGGGTCCATACATACATCATCAGTGTCTATACATCTATCACCAGGGTCCATACGTCTATCACCAGGGTCCATACATCTATCACCAGGGTCTATACATCTATCACCAGGGTCCATACATCTATCACCAGGGTCTATACATCTATCACCAGGGTCCATTCATCTATCACAAGGGTCTATACATCTATCACTAGGGTGTCTACATCTATCACCAGGGTCTTTACTTCTATCACCAGGGTCCATACATCTATCACCAGGGTCTATACATATATCACCAGGGTCTCTACATCTATAACTAGGGTCAATACATCTATCACCAGGGTCTATACATCAATCACCAGGGTCTCTACACTCATCACCAGGGTCTAAACATCAATCATCAGGGTCCATACCTATATCACCAGGGTCTAAACATCAATCACCAGGGTCTCTACACTCATCACCAGGGTCCATACATCTATCACCAGGGACTATACATCTATCACCAGGGTCTCTACATCTATCGCCAGGGTCCGTACATCTATCACCAGGGTCTATACATCTATCACCAGGGTCCAAACATCTATCACCAGGGTCCGTACATCTATCACCAGGGTCTATACATCTATCTCCAGGGTCCATACATCCATCACCAGGGTCCGTACATTTATCACCAGGGTCCGTACATCTATCACCAGGGTCTACACATCTATCACCAGGGTCCATGCATCAATCACCAGGGTCTGTATACATATATCACCAGGGTCTCTACATCTATCACCAGGGTCTGTACATATATCACCAGGGTCTATACATCTATCACCAGGGTTCATACATCCATCACCAGGGTCCGTACATTTATCACCAGGGTCCGTACATCTATCACCAGGGTCTGTACATCTATCACCAGGGTCCATACATCTATCACCAGGGTCCGTACATATATCACCAGGGTCCGTACATCTATCACCAGGGTCAATACATCTATCACCAGGGTCTATACATCTATCACCAGGGTTCATACATCCATCACCAGGGTCCATACATCTATCACCAGGGTCCGTATATCTATCATCAGGGTCTATACATCTATCGTCAGGGCCTTTACACCTATCACCAGGGTCTCTACATCTGTCACAAGGGTCTCTTCATCTATCACCAGGGTCTCTACATCTATCACCAGGGTCTCTTCATCAATCACCAGGGTCTCTTCATCTATCACTAGGGTCTATACATCTATCACCAAAGTTTTCCTATGACATATGAACAAAGTCCCATAGCTCCTATAACACCGGTAGCAGAGAAGTTGCGCTCACAAAGTGTTCATATGACATAAAATGAACAAAGTCGATAGAGTTCCATAACTCCTATAAAGTTTGTCATATCGAAATGGCGGTGTGATATGACCAAATACATAGCATGATAAACAATTCTTCCAAATGTCATCAAAATACGTTGAGCGGTCTCAGAGTAGTTGCGATCAAAAAATTGTGACGGACTGTCGCACGGACGGACGGACGGACGGACGAAGACCATTACTAGGTCCCGCCATGGCGGGGGACAAAAATGGGTGTATGAACAAAGCTATTTCATGAGGCTGCCATGATGGCATGTCGTTCTTGAAATATCATTGACTGCTATTATGTAGTTCTCGATCTATTGATCTGAACCACAGTGTAACGGGCATGACGGGTGGACAAGAACAACTTAGTGTCTATCTCACATACGTGGGAGGGCTATAATAATCAAAGAAAGGTTTCCTTCTTGACACAGAATATAAACGTAAGATAAGCTTTGACAAAATTTTCTGCTTAAAACAGGCATATATTTAATGTGACAGGATTTTACTAGCTTTTCTGGTCCAACATTTCCAGTTTAATAAAACAAAGCACAAAACACAGTAAAAGTTAGCAACTGTTCATATTCAAACTTTGTGCAGGTTTGTGTAAGTGGTAGTAGGTGGTTGTAAAAATAGATCACTGCAGCATACAATTATTGTTTATACTCACATCACAGCAGTAATACATGTAAACGGTTTATTCCTGAAACTTGACGTATGAATGTATTTTCGTTATAGTTCAATACTTAAATCAAATTGCAATATAGAGGCCCTGGTTATAGATGTATGGGCCCATGTCATAGAAGCATGGACCCTGGTGATAGATGTGGTGATTGATGTAGAGACCCTGGTGATGAGTGTAGAGACCCTAGTGATTGATGTACAGACCCTGGTGATAGATGTTGAGACCCCGGTTATAGATGTAGAGACCCTCGTGATAGATGTATGGACCCTGTTGATAGATGTTAAGACCCTGCTGATTGATGTTTAGACCCTGGTGATAGATGTACAGATCCTGGTGATAGATGTATAGCCCCTGGTGATAGATGAAGAGACCCTTGTGACAGATGTAGAGACCCTGGTGATAGATGTAAAGGCCCTGACGATAGATGTATAGACCCTGGTGATAGATATACGGACCCTGGTGATAGATATACTGATCCTGGTGACAAATGTACGGACCCTGGTGATGGATGTATGAACCCTGGTGATAGATGTATAGACCCTGGTGATATATGTACGGACCCTGGTGATAGATGTATGGACCCTGGTGATAGATGTATAGACCCTGGTGATAGATGTACGGACCCTGGTGATAAATGTACGGACCCTGGGGATGGATGTATGGACCCTGGTGATAGATGTGTAGACCCTGGTGATAGATGTACGGACCCTGGTGATAGATGTAGAGACCCTGGTTATAGATGTAGAGACCCTAGTGATAGATGTAGAAACCCTGGTGATATATGTACAGACCCTGGTGATTGATGTATGGACCCTGGTGATAGATGTATAGACCCTGGTGATAAATGTACGGACCCTGGTGATGGATGTATGGACCCTGGTGATAAATGTATAGACCCTGGTGATAGATGTACGGACCCTGGTGATAGATGTTTGGACCCTGGTGATAAATGTATAGACCCTGGTGATAGATGTACGGACCCTGGTGATAGATGTAGAGACCCTGGTGATAGATGTATAGCCCCTGGTGATTGATGTATGGACCCTGGTGATGAGTGTAGAGACCCTGGTGATTGATGTATAGACCCTGGTGATAGATGTAGAGACCCTGGTTATAGATGTGGAGACCTTGGTGGTATAGGTATGGACCCTGGTGATTGATGTTTAGACCCTGGTGATTGATGTTTAGACCCTGGTAATGACTGTAGAGACCCTGGTGATTGATGTATAGACCCTGATGATAGATGTAGAGACCCTAGTTATAGATGTAGAGACCCTGGTGATATATGTATAGACCCTGGTGATAGATGTATTGACCCTGGTGATAGATGTATGGACCCTGGTGATAGATGTAAAGACCCTGGTGATAGATGAATGGACCCTGGTGATAGATGTATAGACCCTAGTGATAGATGTATGGACCCTGGTGATAGATGTATAGACCCTGGTGATAGATGTATCGACCCTGGTGATAAATGTATGGACCCTGGTGATAGATGTAAAGACCCTGGTGATAGATGAATGGACCCTGGTGATAGATGTATAGACCCTAGTGATATATGTACGGACCCTGGTGATAGATGTATAGACCCTGGTGATAGATGTATCGACCCTGGTGATAAATGTATGGACCATGGCGATAGATGTATAGACACTGGTGATAGATATATGGACCCTGGTGATTGATGTATAGACCCTGGTGATAGATTTATGGACCCTGGTGATACATGTACATGTATAGACACTGGCGATAGATGTATGGACCCTGGTGATAGATGTATAGACCCTGGTGATTGATTTATAGAACCTTGTGATAGATATAGAGACCCTGGTGATAGATGAAGAGACCCTTGTAAAAGATGTAGAAACCCAGGTGATAGATGTAGAGACCCTGGTGATAGATGTATAGCCCCTGGTGATTGATGTATGGACCCTGGTGATGAGTGCAGAGACCCTGGTTATAGATGAAGAGACCCTGGTGATATAGGTATGGACCCTGGTGATTGATGTTTAGACCCTGGTGATGACTGTAGAGACCCTGGTGATTAGTGTATAGACCTCGGTGATAGATGTAGAGACCCTGGTTATAGATGTAGAGACCCTGGTGATATATGTATAGACCCTGGTGATAGATGTGTGGACCCTGGTGATAGATGTATATACCCTGGTGATAGATGTATGGACCCTGGTGATAGATGTAAAGACCCTGGTGATAGATGTATGGACCCTGGTGATAGATGTATAGACCCTGGTGATAGATGTACGGACCCTGGTGATAAATGTACGGACCCTGGGGATGGATGTATGGACCCTGGTGATAGATGTGTAGACCCTGGTGATAGATGTACGGACCCTGGTGATAGATGTAGAGACCCTGGTTATAGATGTAGAGACCCTAGTGATAGATGTAGAAACCCTGGTGATATATGTACAGACCCTGGTGATTGATGTATGGACCCTGGTGATAGATGTATAGACCCTGGTGATAAATGTACGGACCCTGGTGATGGATGTATGGACCCTGGTGATAAATGTATAGACCCTGGTGATAGATGTACGGACCCTGGTGATAGATGTTTGGACCCTGGTGATAAATGTATAGACCCTGGTGATAGATGTACGGACCCTGGTGATAGATGTAGAGACCCTGGTGATAGATGTATAGCCCCTGGTGATTGATGTATGGACCCTGGTGATGAGTGTAGAGACCCTGGTGATTGATGTATAGACCCTGGTGATAGATGTAGAGACCCTGGTTATAGATGTGGAGACCTTGGTGGTATAGGTATGGACCCTGGTGATTGATGTTTAGACCCTGGTGATTGATGTTTAGACCCTGGTAATGACTGTAGAGACCCTGGTGATTGATGTATAGACCCTGATGATAGATGTAGAGACCCTAGTTATAGATGTAGAGACCCTGGTGATATATGTATAGACCCTGGTGATAGATGTATTGACCCTGGTGATAGATGTATGGACCCTGGTGATAGATGTAAAGACCCTGGTGATAGATGAATGGACCCTGGTGATAGATGTATAGACCCTAGTGATAGATGTATGGACCCTGGTGATAGATGTATAGACCCTGGTGATAGATGTATCGACCCTGGTGATAAATGTATGGACCCTGGTGATAGATGTAAAGACCCTGGTGATAGATGAATGGACCCTGGTGATAGATGTATAGACCCTAGTGATATATGTACGGACCCTGGTGATAGATGTATAGACCCTGGTGATAGATGTATCGACCCTGGTGATAAATGTATGGACCCTGGCGATAGATGTATAGACACTGGTGATAGATATATGGACCCTGGTGATTGATGTATAGACCCTGGTGATAGATTTATGGACCCTGGTGATACATGTACATGTATAGACACTGGCGATAGATGTATGGACCCTGGTGATAGATGTATAGACCCTGGTGATTGATTTATAGAACCTTGTGATAGATATAGAGACCCTGGTGATAGATGAAGAGACCCTTGTAAAAGATGTAGAAACCCAGGTGATAGATGTAGAGACCCTGGTGATAGATGTATAGCCCCTGGTGATTGATGTATGGACCCTGGTGATGAGTGCAGAGACCCTGGTTATAGATGAAGAGACCCTGGTGATATAGGTATGGACCCTGGTGATTGATGTTTAGACCCTGGTGATGACTGTAGAGACCCTGGTGATTAGTGTATAGACCTCGGTGATAGATGTAGAGACCCTGGTTATAGATGTAGAGACCCTGGTGATATATGTATAGACCCTGGTGATAGATGTGTGGACCCTGGTGATAGATGTATATACCCTGGTGATAGATGTATGGACCCTGGTGATAGATGTAAAGACCCTGGTGATAGATGAATGGACCCTGGTGATAGATGTATAGACCCTGGTGATAGATGTATGGACCCTGGTGATAGATGTATAGACCATGGAGATAGATGTATCGACCCTGGTGATAAATGTATGGACCCTGGTGATAGATGTATAGACCCTGGTGATAGATGTATGGACCCTGGTGATAGATGTATAGACACAGGTGATAGTTATATGGACCCTGGTGATTGATGTATAGACCCTGGTGATAGATGTATGGACCCTGGTGATAGATGTATGGACCCTGGTGATAGATGTATAGACACTGGTGATAGATGTATGGACCCTGGTGATAGATGTATAGACCCTGGTGATAGATGCATAGAACTTTGTGAAAGATATAGAGACCCTGGTGATAGATGTTGAGAACCTTGTTATAGATATGGAAACCCTGGTGATAGATGTAGAGACCCTGGTGATAGAGATTGATGATTAGACCCTGGTGATTGATGTTTAGACCCTGGTTATAGATGTATGGACCTTGGTGATAGATGTATGGACCCTGGTGATTGATGTAGAGACCCTGGTCATTGATGTAGAGACCCTCGTGATAAATGTATAGACCATGGTGATAGATGTGTAACCCCTGGTTATTGTTGTATAGACCCTGGTGATAGATGTATGGACCCTGGTGATAGATGTATAGACCCTGGTGATAGATGTATGGACCCTGGTGATAGATGTAAAGACCCTGGTGATAGATGAATGGACCCTGGTGATAGATGTATAGACACTGGCGATAGATGTATCGACACTGGTGATAAATGTATGGACCCTGGCGATAGATGTATAGACACTGGTGATAGATGTATCGACACTGGTGATAAATGTATGGACCCTGGCGATAGATGTATAGACACTGGTGATAGATATATGGACCCTGGTGATTGATGTATAGACCCTGGTGATAGATGTATGGACCCTGGTGATACATGTATAGACACTGGCGATAGATGTATGGACCCTGGTGATAGATGTATAGACCCTGGTGATTGATTTATAGAACCTTGTGATAGATATAGAGACCCTGGTGATAGATGTATGGATTTATAGACCCTGGTGATAGATGTATAGACCCTGGTGATAGATGTATGGACCCTGGTGATAGATGTATAGACCCTGGTGATAGATGTATGGACCCTGGTGATAGATGCATAGACCTTGGTGATAGATTTATGGACCCTGGTGATAGAAATAAAGTGCCGTATGTTATCCTCCTGTTGTTATGTTCCTCTTCTTAAATCGAGCCATCATGTTTACGGCTGACAGCGTTAATTTCTATCTCTCCAATGAGTTCAGATATTGGTTTATTATGGTCAGGGCAACTATTTTTATTTTTGGAAAATCGGAAAATATTTTTTTCAGCTTAAACACTACACATTGCCTTATTTTTTCAAAGCACTGACCTCTCTGTTTTCTTGATTTTTGCATCCTGACATTTTATTTAGACGGAGTTAAGCAATATTTTTTTTTATCACGTGGATCACTGTCTCCTATCTACTCATGATCATCTGGCAACTCATGAAAGGATTCATTTATAGCTGAAATGCTGATATCCATTCTGCAAAAAAGAGGAAAGGTTATAAATGAAAAAGACCTTAAGTAAGATATTACTTTTAGTTAAAATTCCAAGGTTTGCACTTCCATGCCTGTCCATGACTAATACAAAACTACAAATTTCCGAACGTGGGGGAATCTGATTGTGGCAGCAGTAAAAAATAAGTGGAAACTGATACATATCATAACGTGTTGTTTGAGGTCAATCCATAAAACAATCAGTTTGTCGGATCATTTGAAGCGCACGAATAATTTACAATGCAATATGATTTTTATTCTTCACAAGACTGACTTGAAGACATCGGTATTTTACATTTAACTGACGGTCATTGAAAAGTGCATGAACTGAAAAAAAAACGTGTGGCAAAAAAGATCAAAATGTATTCATTTCTAATTTAATTTCCTTAGATTTTGCCACTAAGAAGACTGGGGAAACCGGACACTTTTTAAAATTGATTTAGTCCAAACCGTACACTTTTTAAAATTGACAATAATCCAAACCCGTACACTATAAAATGCTACGGTGTTTGTTTGTTTCATTAAAATGCCCATTTAGCTCAATGTGAGCTAATGTAAAGGTTAAGATCAAATAAACTATTTATTTTTCTACGCATAGCACATGAATTTGCAACAAAATAATTATAGTATTTAAGTAAAATCTGATCATTTTTACCATTTTTTTAACAGAAACAGATTAAGCCGTTATCAAAATTGCCTTTACATGCTTTCTTGAACAGTTTTTTGAATTGCAAATGAGTTGAAATCAAAGAAGAAAATCACAACAACATGCACACAGTGTCTGACGTTCTTGTAAGTCGTGTAATAAAAGAAATAAGATAGATTTCCTACCTGATCCTTACGCTTGTCACTTCGTTTTTCTAACCGGAAGTTAATTCCAAACATTCGGAGTCGGAGTAGATAGGAGACAGTGGTATCCTATTTTAAATATTTTTTCAGCATTTTAAAACCTCACCCCCTCCCCCTTTTCAAGGTAAATGATCGGTCCCATAGTTAATCTACCCCAAAAAGAACAGTTAGATTTTTTTAAATCCAAAATTGAAATGCTTATTTCAAAATATACAATTAAATTGATTGATATCATTAAATATATTTATAAATAGATCCCATAGCAATGGCACAGAAGATCGAAAAGTGAAAATAGCGATGTGACGTCACATTCGCGCATGCGCATTGCCTGGTGATTTTCCTGGTGACGAAATGCTAAAGTATTATAATATTATACCTCGTTCCAGTCGTACACACATAATGGCGACCTTGCTGAGGACAATCAGCAAGAAATCTTTACACATTTATGCAAACAATATAGCAAAAAACTCATTATTTAGACAACCATGTTGTTCAATATCGACCTCTAAGAAAAAGAAAGATAGCTTAACAGTCAGACCAGATTCCACCACCCCTTTGGAAGAAACTGAAGAGTTCAAAAAATTAAAAGAACACTTTCAAGACTGGAATCCAGATAAACCTAAGGTTGCATGACTTCTGACTTAAAATAATTTGTTTACTTACACAGTTTACCATATACAATTAGCATGATTGGGGCACTAAATCACTGTGGCTCAACTATCCCGTCGAAAATGTTTTGTCTCAGTCATGGCGATTAGTGATGTTCTGATTAATCGATTTATCGGAAAATCTAATCGAAATGGGCTGCTGATGCTACTTATCGATTATAAAATCAACAATCGATGAATCGAAACATAATAGAATTTAGTGAATTTATTCAAATATTGCAGAGAATAATATTAATTTGGAGAGTAAATTCTATCATTTTCATGATAAATTAAATCCGATTTTATAATCGATGAATAATCGATTGTGATCTTTCGATTATTTCCGATAATCGATTGTGATCTTTCGATTATTTCTGATAATCGATTATGAAATAAAACCGATTGCCCATCACTAGTGGCGATCTTAAAACAGCATATTGACGGGCATAAGGAATGTGACTTTTCCATCTCAATGTACATTGCGTATTTATACGCATCGTGTATTTATACACACATTGAAATTTGTAAACACAAACATGAAATCGTTTTCATTTATTTTTTTTAGAATGAAGAAAAGTAATAAAAAATGAGATTTCATTTTTGTTTTGAAGCAATATTTCTTAATTTTGAATAATATTGGCACTTGTGGTCGCAGGTGGTTCCGTCCCCAGGTTGATCAGTCCTCGGTTGATCCGTCCACAGTAGATCTGTCCCCTAGTTGATCCGGCCTCTAGTTCTTAGTCGGTCCGTCCCCATTTAAAATATAATGAAACAAATAGTCTTTTTTAAGAACGATTACAAATTACTTTTAAGTTTTAAAATTTTAAGAAATGGTTATTATCTTAAAAAGAAGGTAATTTGGAAAAGTATTCATTAATTTCACTTTTCGCTTATTGGTTTTATTAAATTGGATCAGTGTTTTGACAGGTGTTGATTGTGTCCTGTCACCAACATGCTAACATGTTTATTCAACAAACCGTTGTAAAACCTATTATAATAAATTCCCTAGACATGAGATCTGTATGGTTTCTTTAACACTACAGTTCGGACCATTATTTTTTTTAGCTCACCTGGACCGAAGGTCCATGTGAGCTATTACCATCACTTGGCGTCGGTCGTCGTCGTCGTCGTCGTCGTCGTCGTCGTCCTCGTCCGTTAACAATTTTTAAAAAATCTTCTTCTCTGAAACTGCTGAACAGAATTTCTTCAAACTTGATATGATTGATCCTTAGGGTGTCCTGCACAAAAATTGTGTTCGGTATTTTGATCCGTCAAAAAACATGGCCGCCGTTGCTAAAAATAGACCAGGGGGGTCAGACTACTGTTTTTGGCTTGTAAATAAAAAAGTATAAGAGATAGATGAAATCTGATGCCACGCTACTGCTTCAGCATCAAAAGCTCTACAAAAGTCTCCATTGAGTTGAAGTTGTCAGATGACCCCTTAAAGGTGAAAAATAGCATTTTTATGTCGCCTGCAACGTGTTGCAGAAGCGACATATAGGGGTTACTTTGGCACCATCCGTCGTCTTGCGTCGTCGTCCTGCGTCCAGCGTCCTGTGTCTGCGGCGTCACAAAAATTTCCGTCGCAGTTTTCCAGGCAACTACATGCCACATCTTCTTGATATTTGGTATGTAGCTTCATCACATAGTACTATAAGGTGTAAAGCAATTTTATGCCGGAAAAATAACTACTTCCTGTTTGACGAATACTTAACGTTTTATATATAATGGACATAGATGCCAAATTTCCCTCGCAGTTTTCTAGGCAACTACATGCCACAGCCTCTTGATATTTGGTATGTAGCTTCATCTCATAGTACTATAAGGTGTAAGGCGATTTTATGCCCGAAAAATAACTGCTTCCTGATTGACGAATACTTAACATTTTATATAAAATGGACATAGATGCCAAATTTTCGTCACAGTTTTCCAGGCAACTACATGCCACAGCCTCTTGATATTTGGTATGTAGCTTCATCGCATAGTACTGTAAGGTGTAAGGGGATTTTATGCCAGAAAATTAACTACTTCCTGTTTGGGAAACAAACATAGATACGCAGGCGACATATGCCTTCCGGGGAAGGCTCCATCTAGTTTCATGTTTTTGGCCTATAGAATGAAAACTATTGCAGATAGAGAGAAGCTGTTGCTTGCTTAAATGTTCAGCTCATTTAGCTCTACAAAAGTCTCCATAAGGTCAAAGTTGTCAGATGACTCCTTATAGGGGTTATGGCACCTTAAAGGCAAAAAGTAGAGTTTTTGGCCTATAGAATGAAAACTTTTGCAGATAGAGAAAAGCTGTTGCTTGCTTAAATGTTCAGCTGGTTTAGCTCTACACTAGCCTCCATAGGGTCGAAGTGGTCAGATGACCCCTTATAGGGGTTACGGCCCCTTAAAGGCAAAAAATAGTGTTTTTGGCCTATAGAATGAAAACTATTGCAGATAGAGAAAAGCTGTTGCTTGCTTAAATGTTCAGCTCATTTAGCTCTACAAAAGTCTCCATAGGGTCGAAGTTGTCAGATGACCCCTTATAGGGGTTACAACCCCTTAAAGGCAAAAAATAGTGTTTTTTGGCCTATGGAATGAAAACTATTGCAGATAGAGAAAAGTTGTTGCTTGCTTAAATGTTCAGCTCATTTAGCTCTACAAAAGTTTCCATAGGGACAAATTTGCCAGATAACCCCTTATAGTGATTACGGCCCCTTAAAGGCAAAAAATAGTGTTTTTGGCCTAAAGAAAGAAAACTTTTGCAGATAGAGAAAAGATGTTGCTTGCTTAAATGTTCAGCTTAATTAGCTCTACAAAAGTCTTTTTAGGGTCGAAGTTGTCAGATGACTCCTTTAAGGGGTTATGGCCCTTTAAAGGTGAAAAATAGTGTTTTTTGCTTTGGAATGAAAACTATTGCAGATAGAGAAAAGCTTTTTACTGCTTAAACATTCAGCTCATTTAGCTATACAAAAGTCTTCAAAGGGTTGACATTAAGACCAGGTGAGCGATTCAGGCTCCTGGGAGCCTCTTGTTTCCTTGTGAAGTTGAAATAGGATACAACATGTATGAATAGTCATTTCATAATTTTTTTTAGTTACAATCGGAAGGGACAATATAGATAAAAACCGGTGCATTGTTTTTTGTCAATTACTATTTCTTTTGCGCCAAAAATATATTTCACTTGCGCCTCAAATCATACTTCATTTGCGCCTTTTCGTAAATGTTTCATTTTCGCCAATAATAAAGGTAAAATGTTGACATTTATAAAATAAAAGTATGTTTTCCAGTAAAAGCAATATAAAGCTAATAATGTGTAAAACACAATATCTGCATAAAAAAATCAAAATAAAAGATTTAAAGCTCTATCGTGCAAATATCACACAGAAACCCTCAAAGAAACGTAGTAGAACTCTCTAGATCTCGCAAAAAACTTGTAATAATTAACTGATAAAATTACGACCATCTTGATTGACATGCAATTCAACATTTGAACAAAGCGACTTTATTTTATTTGAGAAGTGGGTTTAAACTCACAGAAAAAGGCTGATCTATAACTTTGAATTCAAATTTCAATATTAGTTAGCGCAAATGAAAGATTTTTCAGTGTCGCAAATGAAATATAAGCTTGTTGCGCAAATGAAATATCGCATATCTGAAAAAAAATGGCGCAAATGCAATACGCCCCAAAAAACAACAGAACAAACACAAATGTAGAAACATATTTAGAAACTTCTTGACTCTATATCCTGGCTTTGAATTGAAAAAAACTTCCTCCGAAAGTTTCAAAATGCGCTGTCGCAGATCAGAGTGAGTGTTCTATAGGTTTCTGGTCAACGAAAACCCCACCAGCAGTGATGATATTTTCATCGACAATTAAACTAAATCGAAAATATGATTTTAATTTACCTTTCAAAATATTGCACCCTAACAAAAACAATTTTTCTTTTGGGGGACAAGTTATTTATTTAACATAATTGAGAAAGTAACCAATGTATTTATAATAAAACCATTTTCGTCAAAATACTACGTGTAGTCTTTGATGTTTTGCATATAACATGTTAGAATGTATGTTAGGTCAATGGGAGGGGTGATAGTTTTCATTGAAAATGCATAGTTTCTGCATTATCCAGTGCCTCTTTGCATTCACAATTGAAGAAAAAAACAGGACGCCTCTCGAAAAAACAGGACAAGTTGTTTGGCCTCTCTAAAAAACAAATGAATTTTTAAAAATCATCAACGTATGCTAGTTTATGGATTTTTTTTTGTAAAATTGTAATTCATCGAACTTCATTAGTACTTTAAAACCTCTTTTCTATTTGTTTCACCTTCAGCTAATAATCTACATGATTTTTTGTAAACGAACAGGTGAAAAAACCTGGACCTCTCTTGAAAAAACTTGACAATGCCTCTCGAAACAATCCTGTCGCCGGACACGGGACCTACCTTGATACTCGTCAACTATTTACATGTATAACTAATACTTTATATATGTTTTATTGGGGATGGATCTACTGGAGGATGGATAAACTAAGGGACAGATCAACCAAGGACGGATCTACTTGGGGCCAGATCAACTAGGGGACGGACCAGTTTGGGGACATATCCACTAGAATTCGCACTTGTATATAGTTATCATTACTTCTGCTATGACAAAGTACCACCTAGTCGGTAAAACTAAAATTTTTCCAAGCACACTTTTTGAAAACAGCCTATATTTTGACATGTTTTCCAGAAATGACCAAAGGTCAATACAAAGTGTGCCATGACTTCATTTGCATAAAGGGGAATAAACTGTGATGACCTAATTTTTGACTGTGTACAAGAAGCCAACATTTTTATGTTGACAAAAAAGTTGGGTGCTCCTGTTCAGTACCAATTATTAAAGCTTTATGTTATGTAAATCAAAAAATTAAAAATATGCCAAATAGAGCAAACATTCAGCTATTTGGTAGTGATTTTTCATTGAAAATTATTGTCGTTAAAGAAAGTTTTTGGCAATTATAACCCTTAGGTGTGTTTAAAAGGCTGACAGCATTGTACAGTACTATAATTTGATAAAATTATTTGTTTAGATAATATTGTGAATCTGTATCAAAATTTGCACACTAATTCTCAATATAAGCTTGAATATAAGAAATAGAAAATTTAGGAAAGACCCAGTTTCGTGAGGTAAAAAATGTAAACAAATGAAACGCGTAATCGCTAAAATTAATTCCTTGTGTTTTGGTGAGAGGTTCAATAATGTCATAATATTCTAGCTGTTCTAAGCTCGAAATAAAATTGGGACTCTATGCCCCTTTACGCAAAAAAAAGGCCAACAGACAACTTGTTTTGTCTAATTTTAAACATGTGAACAAGAAAATTACGGCTTTGGTACCAAATTAATCTAAAAATATAAAAAAACAATAATACTAAATAGTATTTGTTAGGCTTTACAAAAATTCATATTCATGAGCTTAATCCCGCCTTAAGCAAGCACACTGTTTTTAATTTTGTTTATAAACTTTGTATAAAATAATGTATCTCAAGGTTTTAGCCCCTAGAAATATTCACGGCACCGAAAACGCCAAAGTCGCCAAACAAAGAAAATGACATTTTATGCTCGTATAAAACAAATGAAGATGATTTAGATAGTTCACATTGAATTTGATTAATTTGTAACCATGTTAAAGTCTTCAGGAACAAAACATCTGAGATCAAGATCGATGGTAGTATTAAATACACTAAAAATATATCTGTCGTCACGAATATAAACAAATATGAAATAATCAATCAACATGGTCGAATAATTTTGAGCGAAATAAACCAAGTTTAAGGCAAATTTGGTAACAAATTGATATTCACATTTATCTTTTATTACATATTGGTCTAAACGACATTAAAAAATTGGGGACGAAAAAAATGAACTTTTGGTAGACAATATGCCTTTAAACAGTTTGTTTATACATTTTTTCATACATGTACATCTTTAATGTATACTTACATGTATACATAAATAGTTGCACAAGCCCTGATGAAGCTGTCCATCCAGCAAATTATCCACTAATTTGATTAATAATTATAGTCTTTAGACTTTAATTATTATTATTTTATTTAAATGTCATTTTTGATGTTGTTGTGCACCATCTTAGAAGTTTATTTCTCATTTATAGCTCACCTGGCCAAAGGCCATGTGAGCTTATGCCATCACTTGGTGTCCACTGTCATCGTTGTCGTCGTCTGTAAACAATTTTTCAAATGTTAACTTGTCCAACACCATAATTCCAATTGCAACCAAATTGGGTACAGTTGTTTAGTGGCATTATGTGTACAAAACTTTTGTTCGGATTTTTGATTCTTAAAAAGACGTGGCCACCATGGCTAAAAATAGAACATAGGGGTCAAATTACAGTTTTTTGAAAATAACTCAAAAACGGTAACAGATATCAAAATTCTGGCATAGGGTCAGTCTGCACCAAAAACTTTTTCAACAACTAGTCCGACAACAAGTTTTAAAGGTTTTTCCTTAGATGTCTATATAAAATCTTGGCTATTTTTCACTAGTCCAAACAAATTTTTACTAGTCTGGGGCATCGGACAAGTGGCTAATGGTGAAGACTGTAGGGTAAAATGATCAGCACCTCAAGATCTACCTGCCCAGAAATTTTCAAAAAGATCCAACAACCGATGTAGGAGTTATTGCCCTTTTTCTGGATTTTTGAAAATTTTGCACTTATTTAGCCGTATATCTTCAAAACTATACAAGATATTTTAAAAATTCAAATTGCATATGATTAAGCACATCAAGATCTACATTTCATGTAATTAGGTCAAAGCTGTAGAACCATTTCTTTTGGGAGTTATGGCCCTTAAAGCGTCAAAATTTACCATTGTTCATTACTTTTCCCCTGAATTTCAAAGATTAACTTGTCTGACACCATACATCCAACTTCAACAAAACTTGGCACAGTTGTTTAATAGCATAAATGCTACAATTCTATTGTTCGGATTTTTGATTCGTAAAAGAATATGGCCGCCATGGCTAAAAATAGAACATAGGGGTAAATTGCAGTTTTTTGCTAATTACTCAAAAATAGTTACAGATATCAAAATTCTGATTGGAGACGTAAGTGATCAGGATCTCAAGATCTACCTGCTCTGAAATTTTCAAGAAGATCCAACAATCGACATAGGAGTTATTGCCCTTTTTCTTGTTTTTTTTCAAAAATTTTCACTTATTTAGCCCTATATCTTGAAAACTATACAAGATATTTCAAAAATTTAAGTTGCATATGATTAATCACATCAAAATCTACATTTCATATATTTAGGTCAAAGCTGTAGGACCATTTCTTTTAGGAGTTATTATCTTTAAAACAACAAAATTTACCATTTTTCATTACTTTTCCACTGAATTTCAAAGATTAACTTGTCTATCTGACATGGTAAGACCAACTGCATCTTAACATGGCACACTTGTTTAATAGCTTATATGCTACAACTCTATCGTTCAGAATTTTGATTCGTAAAAAAACATGGCCACCATGGCTAAAAATAGAACATAGGGATAAATTGTATTTTTTTGCTAAAAACTGATATCAAAATTGTGCAAGAATCAAAAGTGATCAGCATATTAAGATCAACTTGTCCTGAAATTTCGGAAATGATCTGACTGCTGATGTGGGAGTTCTTGTTTTTTTTTCCTAATTTTGCCAAATTTGCACTTATTAAGCCCAATATCTTGAAAAATAACCAAGATATTTCAGAAATTTAAATTGCATATGGTTAAGCACAATAATATCTACAAATATATGTATCTGTGTAGTTCAGGTGAGCGATTCAGGCTCTTGGGAGCCTCTTGTTGTTTGCACAGTATCATTAACATTTTTTATTTTTCAATAAGACATCCCATAAGTTGATACATTTGCTACTTCTGTCAGATGATTATAGAATATTTGCTAAATATATAAATGTAGAACTCCTAAAAAAAAATTCTAAATCTGTGATGTATATATGAAGTTTTATGTATTTGATTCTTTCAAGCTGAAGAATTTTAGGCATTTCTGGTTTAGTTTCAATAGATTTTTTGGGTATTTTTCAGAATTGGATTTCATATGGATTTGATTTTTATGACCGAGACACAGATACTTGGTTGAAAAACATGTTTTATTTCTTAATGGTGTCCTGTACATTTGTTGGAGTAACAGTGTTTGCCATGTACAGCCCTGATACAAGGTGGGAATTCAATTTATACATTTGGATATTTTTTTTTTAAATGAAGACTGTCCATGATGAATTCTTTCATAAGTTGTAGTCGTAGTTGTAGAAAGAAATTTTACAGCACTATTTATAAAGCTCTTACATTTTGCAGTTTTCAATACTACCACTGGCCTGCCTACCCCCCATTGCCAGTAAAAATCCTTTCAGGCATGTGAAATTTTGACAAAATTTATATTGCATAAACATATGTAAACTTCAGGATTTGGGAAGTGAATGAAAAATCTTAATTTCAAAAACTGTTTTGTGACTAATAAAAATCATCACTTTGATGATGTATCACTTTGGCACTTTTCATAATGCTTCCTTAAAATCAGTTCAATGGTAGTAAAGATGATATGTACA
Source organism: Arcuatula senhousia (assembly GCA_963971305.1). Classification (NCBI taxonomy): domain Eukaryota; kingdom Metazoa; phylum Mollusca; class Bivalvia; order Mytilida; family Mytilidae; genus Arcuatula; species Arcuatula senhousia. Next base: position 65,039,989 of record OZ020303.1, on the reverse strand, counting down.
ATTTTTATAATAAAATCGGTGTAAAAAAAAACAGATGGCTTGCTTCATCAAATTATTGAATTGTAAATGAATTTTTAAAAATACAGAAATGCATTTATCATTTTTATGTTTCTCATTATTATTATTAATATTTTTTTATTTTTTTCATGTATTTTTGGAGAAAACAAAATCCAATGCAACCATTTTGTTATTTTCAGATTCACACATTGGGCATGGCGAGAAGCATTCTTAGAATTGGAACGAAGAGAAACTCAAGGATTGCCACTCATAGACCCAAATTTACTCCCGCCAGAATCTATTGAACTCCCCACAGAGGAGGAAATTGGAGATCAAGATATTATTATCTAAGTTATTAGTGTACAGATTGAGAAAAGGACTCATTGTGATTTTTTATTAAAATAAGCATTTTGCTTCTTCTTATAAAGTTATCTTTATCAATTCTGCCAGATAAACATTCTCAAAATAGGTCAAAGTAAGCTTATTTGGATCATTTTGATACATAAGGTCATGAAAATTGATAACATGGGCAATTTTTTAGACCAGGCATGCAGGTAGGGAAATATTTATTTTAAATTATTTTTCTATTAACATGATTAAACTAATTATTATTAATTTTGTAAACTAAGTGTCATTAACACGGCTGGGAAACCCAAATATTGTTACCAGGAAGTTTATTGATACAAAGTGAAAGAACAGTTTTCGCAAGACTCCATGAAAAACTTGTCACAGATCTTAAATAAGTTTTATTTATGAACCTTTTGTTGTGTTGTTTTTGTTTGTTTTTTTGTCCTCTGTCACACCTTTAACTTGAAAGTGGTCCATGTGATTCGTGAATCATTTAACTTAAATGTTTACAGGAATTGGTTTCTTAAAATTGTTATCGACTTTTATAAAATCTATAAAAACTGAAGATTATTTGCAATTTAAGTAAATATACTTTTCACAGCAATAATTAATTTGCATTGTTTTAGATAGCTTAATGGAAAGTAAAGTCCATATTTATTTTCTAGAGAGCTAAAATTTCTATGTTAAAAATTTACTTGTATCTGCTTAACATTGATTGTATTAATTTTAAGTTTTTTATTTGCTATAGAGGAAAAAATATTTGTCATAACTCATAAGTACTGTACTGCATATATAATTTATATAACTTTATTTATTTTGAACAAGAATCTAATTGCTAAGGTGAAGAAAAGGTATTCTATATTCATAATCAGTCTATTTTCATCATAGAAATTGAAACTTGACTTCTACATGTTCTATAACAATTCTGTTAAAAAATTCAAATTTTGAGAATTAAGTTGCATGTACAATACAATATTTACTAGACATTCACATGGCAAAAGGGCTGTTCCAAAGGGCTGTTAGAAATACACATGTCCAAAGGGCTGTTAAAATACACATGTCCAAAGGGCTGTTAAAAATACACATGTTCAAAGGGTTGTTTGGTCTTTTTAGCTCACCTGGACCAAAGGTCCATGTGAGCTATTGCCATCACTCGGTGTCCGCCGTCATTGTCCGTCCATTGTCTTCTTTAACTTTTCTTCAAACTTCTCCTCTGAAATGGCTGCACAGATTCAAACCATATTTGGCCTAGTGGTACTTTAGGGTATCCCCCACAGAACTGATGTGGGGATTTTGAATTGGTCATTCATGGCAGCTGTGGATAAAAATAGAACTTGGGGGTAAATTGCAGTGTTTTGCAAATAACTCAAAAATGGCTACAGATGTCAAAATTCTGGCAGGATTTAAGTGATCAGCACCCCAAGATCTACCTACCCTGAAATTTTTGAGAAAATCCAAAACCCATGTAGGAGTTATTGCCCTTTTTAGCTCACCTTGCCGAAGGCAATTTGAGCTTTTGCCATCACTTGGCCTCTGTCGTCGGTTGTCCGTCGTCTGTCATCTGTCGTTCAACTTTTCAAAAATCTTCTTTTCTGAAACCGCTTAGTCAAATATAATGAAACTTGGTAGGGTTGTTCTGTCGTATGTCCTCTACAAAATTGTCGTTTGAAATTTTGATTGGACAAAAAACATGGCCGCCATGGCGAAAAAATAGAACATAGGGGTAAATTGCAGTTTTTTGCAAATAACTCAAAAACCGTAACAGATATCAAAATTCTGGCAGGGTAAAAGTGATCAGCACCCCAAGATCTACCTACCCTGAAATTTGGAGAAAATCCAATAACCCATGTAGGAGTAATTGCCCTTTTTAGCTCACCTTGCCGAAGGCAATGTGAGCTTTTGCCATCACTTGGCCTCTGTCGTCGGTTGTCCGTCGTCTGTCGTCTGTTGTTCAACTTTTCAAAAATCTTCTTTTCTGAAACCGCTTAGTCAAATATAATGAAACTTGGTAGGGTTGTTCTGTCGTATGTCCTCTACAAATTTGTCGTTTGAAATTTTGATTGGATAAAAAACATGGCCGCCATGGCTAAAAATAGAACATAGGGGTAAATTGCAGTTTTTTGCAAATAACTCAAAAACCGTAACAGATATCAAAATTCTGGCAGGGTAAAAGTGATCAGCACCTCAAGATCTACCTGCCCAGAAATTTTCAAGAAGGTCCAACAACCGATGTAGGAGTAATTGCCCTTTTTCTGGATTTTTTCAAAAATTTTACTTATTTAGCCCTATATCTTTAAAACCATACAAGATATTTCAAAAATTTAAATTGCATATGACTAAGCACGTTAAGATCTACAAAAGTTGTATCAAAGTCAAAGTTGTAGGATCGTTCCTTTAGGAGTTATACCCCTTGGAATGTAAAAATTGACCATTTTCACAGCTTTTTGTTCAACTTTTCAAAAATCTTCTTCTCTGAAACCGCTTGACCAAATGAAATGAAACTTGGTAGGGTTGTTCTGTAGTATGTTGTCTACAAAAAAATTTGATTCAACAAAAAACATGGCCGCCATGGCTAAAAATAGAACATAAGGGTAAATTGCAGTTTTTTGCAAAGTGCTCAAAATGGTAACAGATATTAAAATTCTGTTTGGGTAATAATGATCAGCACATCAAGATCTACCAGCCCTGAAGAAGTTCTGACAATGGTTGTAGGAGTTATTGCCATTTTTCTTGTTTTTCTTCTTCAAATTTTGCTCTTTTTAGACTAATATCTTGAAACTATACAAGATATTTGAAAATTTTAAATTGCATATGGTTAAGCACATAAAGATCTAAAACAAATAATGGGGTCAAAGTTGTAAGACCTTTCTTAATAGGAGTTGTCTCCCTTAGAATATGAACATTGATAATTCCACAGAGTAGCAGTCCTTTGTTAAAATATCGTGCTTATAAGTATCATCGAATACAAGGTGAGCAATTCAGGCTCCTGGGAGCCTGTAGTTGTGGATTTTTTTTGCAAATTTTTCACCTGTTCAGCTCTATATCTTAAAAAATAAAAAAGATATTTGAGAAATTTGAATTGCATATTGTTAAGCACTATCTTCAAAATATGTGATAGGGTCAACATTGTAGGACCTTTCCTTTTAGGAGTTATTCCCTTTACTTTAGAACATCAAACTTGAGCATTTTCACAGCATTTCCTCATTACATTAAAAACGTTAACTCCTCTGACACTTTAAGTCCAATTGAAACCAAACTTGGTATGGTTATTCATTAGCATTAGGTGTATAGAACTGATGTTGGGATTTATTATTCATCTTAAAACATGGCAGCTGTGGCTGAAAATAGAACATAGGGGAAAATTTGGTATGTAGCTTCAAGTAGGGGTCTCGTATGGTGGGATTTATTTTCAAGCCTGTTGATCATCTACTTCCTGTTTAACTAGCTGACTTGGGAATACAATACAGATTTTTTTTATTCCTAACTCTGAATACTAGTAGATAATCTCTGTCCATAAAGTGGACGCATGGGGTATTTGAGCGTGCTCACTAAGGTTCTTTCATTGATAGATACCGGTAACCTTGCTGTTTGGTAAATATAAAGACGGAACACCCTGTCTGTTTGACACATTTTCTTGTAACCTTATATCCTAAAACATCAGGTATTTAATTCTGGATTGATTCAGGCTCCTGGAAGCCTCTTGTTGTCTCGCCTGGAAAGGGGAGCGAGACATACGTGTTACTTTAACCGGTGGCGGCGGTGCCATAAACTATCGTGAAAAGGGTTTATGAGTGCCTCCGTATCTCAAGAACTATAAGTCCTGTGTTTATGAAAATTGGTATGCATAATCCTCAGTAATAGCTAAGCACAGTTGCATCCTTATCCTTTGACCTTGATCTTCATTTTCTGGTTGGGTAACTGACAATTTTTAATACATATAGTAGCAATGTTAAGGTTTTGCGAGCACCTTCATATCTCAAGAACATGTGTTAGTCCCAATAGTAGTTTAGCACATCTGCATCCCCATCTTTTGACCTTGACCTTGATTTTCCAGCTTAGTAATTTTCAATGCTATAGCAATGTTCAAGATTTATGAGCACCTCCATATCTCAAGAACTTTTAAGTCCTAGGTTGATTAAACTTGGTGACCATGTGTCCCAGTAGTAGCTTAGCACAGTTGCATCCCCATCTTTTGACATTGGCCTTGATTATCCGGTTGATTGACTTTGATCGTTTTTAAGAAATAACCAGATATTTTGATGGTACCGGCAGGTGAGACATACTTTAATGTTAACTTTTGGTTTTTTTTAGAATTCAGGTGTCAAAAAGAGGCAAAAATCCATTTTGCATTTGATCCCACAATATAAACTTTAATTTTGGTAATGCTAATGCAATAAAATCAAACAATACTGTTCATCCCTTATGTTACTTCAGAATTATATAGATTTTGTCAGGTAGTGGTATTCCATGTCTTATCTTCTAGAGATTCATACATAAAGTGCTTAGGTCTGTTCGCCCTTCTGTCCATCCCAAATTAAATAAACATTTAGGTATTAGTAACTTTACCACGCAGAAAGTATGGTATCATCATGAAACTTTACATATACATATACATCGGGTCATGAACAAAATGAACCGCAATATCATGGTTGATTGGCCACAGACAAAGGAGGTTGGAAGAATTCGCGTATGGAACGCCGTAACTGCCTCCTTATGACAAGATTTCATTATATGCTTATCATTACATATTATACGCTTATCATTCGACATTATACGATTATCATTTGACATTATACGCTTATCATTCGACATTATACGATTATCATTCAACATTATACGCTTATCATTTAACATTATACGTTTGTAATTCGACATTATACGCTTATCATTCAACATTATACGCTTATCATTCGACATTATACGATTATCATTTGACATTATACGATTATCATTCAACATTATATGATTATCATTCGACATTATACGCTTATCATTCAACATTATACGATTATCATTCAACATTATACGATTATAATTCGACATTATACGCTTATCATTCAACATTATACGCTTATCATTCGACATTATACGATTATCATTTGACATTATATGCTTATCATTCAACATTATATGCTTATCATTTAATATTTGACAATATTTATGAACCACGCTCATTTTCGCATTTCCGGTTCCGTTTGAGCAACATTTGATTACAAATGGCCGAATCACAGAAACAGTTGTCACATGTTCTTCAAAAGATTGGCTTAAGTCATGCAACAACTGCATTTGAAGCACAGAAAATAACACCAGATATAGTTAGATTGTTATCTAGACATGACCTCGAATCAGTAGGAGTGAAAAATTCTTCAGATATGATGGCTTTACGGGTTGAATGTATCAAATATGGAAACAAACCACCCATCATGTCCTCCGACTCTAACGCGCATCGAAGTTATATATAACATTGACAAATTTACATTAGAAACATTGTTGGAAAGTGGTTTTAAAATATGTGACATTGCTAAACTTTTAAGTGCCTCCGAAAGAACCATATATAGAAGAATGGCACAATTCAATTTACAGAAGAGGGTTTTCTCCGAGATAACCGATGACGATCTTGATACGGCTGTTTCGTTATTAATAAAAGATTTCCCTAATTGTGGAGATGAATGAAATGCTTAAAGAAAAGGGTATCAAAGTAGAGCGATTGCGGGTACGAGACTCAGTGCATCGGATAGATGACAGTGGGGTAAAAGAAAGAAAGATTGGTAGACTTCATAGGCGCGTGTATAATGTCAATGCTCCAAATCACTTATGGCATATTGACAGTAATCACAAACTAGCTCGTTGGCGTTTCGTTGTTATTGGTGGTATAGACGGATTCAGTAGAATGATTACATTCTTACAGTGCCATGATAATAATACATCAGGGACAGTTTTGAAGTGTTTTTATCGGGAGTTGCTTCCTACGGTATACCATTAAGAGTCCGCTCGGATAAAGGTGTTGAAAACGTCGCTGTCGCTGATTTTATGCTGGAAAAGAATGGCCGGGGAAGCATGATAACAGGACCGAGCACTCATAATCAACGCATCGAACGCTTGTGGAGAGATGTGTTTGAAGGGGTGTTAATTTTTTAAGACTTTTTTTTGTTATATGGAAGATCTGGGTGTACTCGATCCTTTAAATGAGATTCATCTGGCTTGTCTCCATTAAATTTTCCTAGATGAAATCAACAGGAGATTAACATTCTCAATTGCAAGCATGGGGGAACAATCGAATCCGTACGACAAGAGCTTCTTCAATCAGTATGTGGATTTCTAGTCTATATCAGAACCTTGTTGGAACCATCCTCTCTGAAGCTGAAATCCAGGAACTAGGAATCGAAGGATATAAATGAACCCGAAAACTATGGAAGACCAATATTTGGACCAATGAACTTTCTTACTGAACGATGCAGACAGACACTAAGACGTGAATTTAACAAGACAGGAAACAACTTTGGAATAGATGACTTTATTAACTGTAATAATATAGTAGCAGCATATAATCAGTAGTAAACACATATTTAATGAGAAATACTGACGTTTGTTTTCTTGAAATGAAAAAAAACCACAGACACTACAATTTGTATTGTGCTTATAACTTTTAGATAAAGCGTCTCAGACAAGTCTTAACTGTACGAACATGTTTGTATGTCCCATCTACGAAGGTAGGGGGGCATAAAGTAATCAGGTCTGTTCGTCCGTCCCACCAGATTAATCTACAGGTTGAAGTTTGTTTACCATATCATCATAAAACTATATAGACATATAAATGAGGGTATGAAAAAAATCTTCATTAAATTGCACCATGGTTGATTGTATTACAGAAAAAGTGGGTGTTATAGTTATGTTAACCTAGAGGTTGGAGTCTGTTTTTATGCCCCGCCAACTCTGTTGCGGGGTATATAGTTTCTCGGTCTGTTCGTTCGTTCGTTCGTTCGTCCGTCACACTTAACATTTTCGTCCATTTCGAATTTAAGCTACTATTCACATCTTCAAATTTTGTACACTGCTTCATTATGAACAGTACTACACATTGCAAATTGGTAATTTCCTTTGAAAACTTAGATTTACCTTTCAGGTTCACCATCATACTGATTTTGAAAAAAAAAATTATTTTACTTAATTCCAAGAAAATTTACAGTGTCACACTATTTTACGTAACCATTTATAATGGGTTAAGCAAATTTTACAAGTCACACTAATCTATGTAACTATATATACTATGGACTTGAAGATCGCAATGGAAGAGGGAGGTTAAGCGCCATAAAACCTGGTTTAACCCACCATTTCGTTTAAAATGCCTGTACCAAGTGAGGACCATTGCGATCCACCAATTCTCCGGTATGACTGATTCGTTTTTGTCATTTTCTCTGGACTATGAGATTGATCATTCAAGTTCGGTAGTTTTGTTATTACCTTTATTATGCATATTAACCAAAGCTGCCAGCGGGGCATCAGTGTCGTTCTGACGCATCAGTAAGTATGGTGTCACCATAAACTTTATACACATAAGCAACAGGATATGAACAAAAAAAAATATTGAAATAAAATTATACCTGTCTCATTAACTTCATGGTTGATTGATCATAGAAAAGGGGTGTGTTAAACTTAGGTTTACTTACAGGTTATAGTTTTTCATGAGGAAAGTATGATATCATCATGAAACTCCTGGGCCGATGGCCTAGGTGAGCTATCACTTGTTACAATTTTTCAAAAAATCTGAAACTACTGAACAGAATTTAATGAACTTGGTATGGTTAATCCTTAAGGTGCCCTGCACTAAACTTGTGTTTCGATTTTTGATCCGTCAAAACACATGGTCGTCGTTGCTAAAAATAGACCAGACCACTTTTTTTGGCTCGTAAATCAAAACAGTATAAGAGATAGATGAAATCTGACCCCACGCTGCTACTATAGTACCAAAAGCTCTACAAAAGTCCCCATTGAGTCGAAGTTGTCAGATGACCCTTTACGGGGATACGACCACTTAAAGGCGAAAAACAGTGTTTTTCATGTTTTGGCCTATAAAATAAAAACTATTAAAGATAGATAAAAGCTGTTGCTTGCTTAAATATTCAGCTCATTTAGCTCTTCAAAAGTCTCCATAGGGTCGAAGTTGTCAGATGACCCGTTATAGGGGTTACGGCCCCTTAAAAGTGAAAAACAGTGTTTTTGGCCTATAGAATGAAAACTATTGCAGATAGAGAAAAGCTGTTGCTTGCTTAAATGTTCAGCTTATTTAGCTCTACAAAAGTCTCCATAGGGTTGAAGTTGTCAGATGACCACTTATAGGGGTAACGGCCCCTTAAAAGTGAAAAATAGTGTTTTGGCTATAGAATGTAAAATGTTGCAGATAGAGAAAAGCTGTTGTTTGCTTGAATGTTCAGCTCATTTAGCTCTACAAAAGTATATGGAACTCGTTACCTAAACCTTCCTGACATAAATTGCAAATGCGGTAAGCTATTGGAATATTAGCCCAGCGTCCCGTTTTGACCGGTAGATGCAAGTTATAGCTACGTAATTTAGAGATCCAAATACTAGTCTTTTCTTGAAGACGTAATAGGTAGATTTCTATGCCAAAAAGAAGTCTTGTACAAAAATGTATAATGAATAGAATTCTCCTCGAGAGGCTGAGGCAATATCTTCAAACAATTTGGAAGGTATTAGTAGGGTGAGAACCAGAGACTCTAAATACACGTATTTATATTCTCTGACAGAACACAAGTTCTTTTATGTCAGAATAAATTTCATTAAAATATACCGTCTCGTAAAAAATGGAATGTCCCCTTCATTCGAAAATAAAATATAGCCCCCCCCCCTTTTTTGTCAAAAAGTCTACTGGAGTCTACAAAAGTCAGATAATAAATGATAAGCATATAATGTCGAATGATAAGCGTATAATGTCGAATGATAATCGTATAATGTCGAATGATAATCGTATAATGTTGAACTATAATCGTATAATGTCGAATGATAATCATATAATGTTGAATGATAAGCGTATAATGTCAAATGATAATCGTATAATGTCGAATGATAAGCGTATAATGTTGAATGATAAGCGTATAATGTCGAATGACAAAAGTATAATGTTAAATGATAAGCGTATAATGTTGAATGATAATCGTATAATGTCGAATGATAAGCGTATAATGTCAAATGATAATCGTATAATGTCGAATGATAAGCGTATAATGTTGAATGATAAGCGTATAATATGTAATGATAAGCATATAATGAAATCTTGTCATAAGAAGGCAGTTACGGCGTTCCATACGGCTTATTTTCAGGTTGAAGTTACTTTGCTATGAAGGAAGTATACATGATATCATGACACTTTATATAAAGATTTTCATCAGAATATGGGCATACAGAAATCTTCAATAAATTATACACCTGGCATCAATTTGTTCTGTGACTGTAGAAAAAGAACATGACTTTGTTGCAGGAAGGGATATCACGTCCTTTCGACATAATTCTTGGTTGTTTTTGTTTGTTCGGTTTTTTCTTTGCCTATTCTGACTTATGATTGAAGCATCTTCTTGATATTTACCATCACTTCACAATAAGCAGTTGGTAATTATATAAATGATACTAGGTAAAACCACATTTAAAAGGTAAAACCAAACTTTAATCACACTTTGGTAGTTCAGGAACATTTTAAAACAATGTTTGCAAAGCCAGGCTGAGTACTTGGTTTACAAGTAGTTCAAGGACATACGAAATGCTTTAAAAACATTTTTTGTTTTCAATGCGTTCATAAATGCCACACCAACCTGAACGTCGAATGTTTTATCGCTCATCCAGTCTTTTGTGTTCAATCCGGTTTATCACAGGCGTTTTGGGCCAGGATTTTATTTTAATATAAATAACGTGCATATAAAAATTTTCATCTCGTCTCTATACTACGTGGAAATAGTAATATAGCGAGGGTCATATTGTTTTATATACACACAATAAATATAATTAAAATCCTGGACCCAAACGCTTATGGGTTCTAAGTCTCCGAATACCCGGCGTAGATTATCGTTCCGTTGTTTTTATGGGTTTTGATTTTGTCTGATTCTTCGTGTTGTTTTCGTTTGTATTGAATGGTCGATTTGTCTTTGCCTTATAAGACTTGAGATGATGATTTACAAAATAACCAAAGTAACATGCATCTTATTCTTCTATTTTGTAAAGAACACTAGATTGTTCTTTCTTTCTAGTACATATATTTTTAATAATTAGCTTTGCCTTTTAACGCTTAGCGCTTTGTCTTGGTTTAACCTTTTTTGGCTTCTTATAAACCACAGAGCGATATCGATTTTTACCTGCGTCGCCGAAAGGAGTCGGGTCACTCCGTTCGTCCGTCTGTCCGTCCGTCGCACTATAGGGGTGCCTGTCTTGTGTAATCTGAATCTCAAAAACCAAACACTAGATCCTTCTGAAATTTTACACAGTGATTACATTTATATTGAAGATGTGCACCTCTCCTTTTGTGGTCATTTTATGATTCCGTTTAGAAATTAGGGGCCGCCTAAAGCGGCCAAAAAGCGACTTGTTTAATTGTTTCCACAATAACTATTGTTTTGGTTGACTAAATGCTATGAAACTTTACAGTAATGTGACTTTTAATAAAAGGAAGGATGGGGATGATATTGGATGTCCCTTCTTTTTTCGTTTTGAAATTAAGGGCCAAAAAGAGGCTAAAAAATGAGCTTATATTAGTTTTCTACAATAACTTAAGTTCTGGTTGACTGATTGCTCTTAAATTTTCAATAATGTTTAGTACCATTAAATAATTGATTGACGTTTTTTTTTAATTAGGGGCCCAAAAGGGGGGGAATCCAACTTTTTAGCTCACCTGGCCAAAGGCCAGGTGAGCTATTGCCATCACTTGGCGTCCGTCGTCGTCGTCGTCGTCCGTCGTCGTCGTCCGTCGTCGTCGTCGTTAACTTTTCTTCAAACTTCTTCTCCTCTGAAACGGCTGCACAGATTCAAACCAAATTTGGTCTGGTGGTACTTTAGGGTATCCCCCACAGAACTGATGTGGGGATTTTTGATTTGTCGAAAAACATGGCCGCCGTTGCTAAAAATAGACCAGGGGGGTCAGACTACTGTTTTTGGCTTGTAAATCAAAAAGTATAAGAGATAGATGAAATCTGATGCCACGCTACTGCTTCAGCATCAAAAGCTCTACAAAAGTCTCCATTGAGTCGAAGTTGTCAGATGATGCCTTATGGGAGTTACGGCCCCTTAAAGGTAAAAAATAGCATTTTTTCATGTTTTTGGCCTATGGAATGAAAACTATTGCAGATAGAGAGAAGCTGTTGCTTGCTTAAATGTTCAGCTCATTAAGCTCTACAAAAGTCTCCATAAGGTCAAAGTTGTCAGATGACCCCTTATAGGGGTTACGGCCCCTTAAAGGCAAAAAATAGAGTTTTTGGCCTATAGAATGAAAACTATTGCAGATAGAGAAAAGCTGTTGCTTGCTTAAATGTTCAGCTCATTTAGCTCTACACAAGCCTCCATAGGGTCGAAGTTGTCAGATGACCCCTTATAGGGGTTACGGCCCCTTAAAGGCAAAAAATAGTGTTTTTGGCCTATAGAATGAAAACTATTGCAGATAGAGAGAAGCTGTTGCTTGCTTAAATGTTCAGCTCATTAAGCTCTACAAAAGTCTCCATAAGGTCAAAGTTGTCAGATGACCCCTTATAGGGGTTATGGCCCCTTAAAGGCAAAAAATAGAGTTTTTGGCCTATAGAATGAAAACTATTGCAGATAGAGAAAAGCTGTTGCTTGCTTAAATGTTCAGCTCGTTTAGCTCTACACAAGCCTCCATAGGGTCGAAGTTGTCAGATGACCCCTTATAGGGGTTACGGCCCCTTAAAGGCAAAAAATAGTGTTTTTGGCCTATAGAATGAAAACTATTGCAGATAGAGAAAAGCTGTTTCTTGCTTAAATGTTCAGCTCATTTAGCTCTACAAAAGTCTCCATAAGGTCAAAGTTGTCAGATGACCCCTTATAGGGGTTATGGCCCCTTTTAGGCAAAAAATAGAGTTTTTGGCCTATAGAATGAATACTATTGCAGATAGAGAAAAGCTGTTTTTTGCTTAAATGTTCAGCTCATTTAGCTCTACAAAAGTCTCCATATGGTCGAAGTTGTCAGATGACCCCTTTAAAGGTGAAAAATAGTGTTTTTTGCATTGGAATGAAAACTATTGCAGATAGAGAAAAGCTTTTTATTGCTTAAACATTCAGCTCATTTAGCTATACAAAAGTCTTCAAAGGGTTGACATTAAACCAGGTGAGCGATTCAGGCTCCTGGGAGCCTCTTGTTTATTTAAGGTCTGATTTTGAAAAAAAAAATTGGCAAGTTAATTTTTGTTATGATATTGGATACAAAATGGAGGATAAATTTCTTCTTGACCCTACCTTTTCTGTTTAGCAATTAGGCGTCAAAAGGGGGGAATGAAACTTAAATTTTTTGTCTGTTTTTATATTCTTGTTAGATATAAGGATCTTAAATATATATTTTATTTCTAAATACTCATTGTCAGTCTATAAATTGGGTTGCATGTGACAAGTATGCTTTGTCAGTGCACCATAGGATGCAAGTGTCAAAAACTATTTACTGTCCATATTGGGCCTAGAACGTACAGGGATCAACGTTTTGCCGTGCGACGCAGGACCAGACATCGATTGGTCTTGATATTTTATTAAGCTTGGTAAGGAGATGAAATGGTCAGAAACGATTTCATTTGGTCACACGCGTGATATGCAGTGTTGGATTCAGCTATATTTATCTAGTGCTGTGGGTCCACCTTTTATAAGAAGATCTATTTGGACGTAAAATCAGAATTAATCATTCATATATAGTGCCTTAATATTTAATTAAGAAATCACACGTCTGTGCACGAGATTTGAAGATCAGCAAATCAAAGTCGCCCACTCAGAGATCGCGACCAGGTGTCAAAATATGCTTATTGTGGGGATTTACAATAAATTTATGCTATAATACATTACCTATATGCTATAAGATAATGAATTTTATGTAATTGTGAAAGAAAAAGCAAACGCGTCAATTAGTTTACATGAAAAAGTTTTGATTGCCACAGTGTATTGATCTGATCATGATTTTAGCATTGTAACAGCTAGCTTATGGTCAAAGTATTTTATAATAAAATCACAGTCATCCAGGTCTACATATGGTCCAACAAAGCTGTGCGACAAAGACAGTGAAGTTCAGATCACCACGGCATGAGAATGGACCGAAGTAAGTTTGTATCCTTTTGTTTGTGGTGTAAACAACTCTGCTATCACTGCAACTATAATACATATAGACCCTACCTTTAAATATGGACATCATCTAACAACCAACTGAAACAAATACAATAGAGACTTAGACAGCCAGTAAATATACAATAAAACAACTGAAAAGTCCCAGAAAGAAGGATAACCAAGAATTAATAAGTCATACGGTTGGTTAAAGATGAGTACTGAGTAATAAAACGCATATATAGTAGATGAAACAAGAAATGAAAGTTCAAGATACTAGTATATGGATCCAGCAATTCAGAACAAAAAACAGAATAATTAAAGAAGCAATTAACGATTATGGAAATCTTGCAACGAAATTTGAAACCGTGGATAGCCAAGGAAAGCATGCAGCGAATAACTTAAAAAGAACATTGTACAAGAAAAGAACAAATATATGTCATAAAAACATCACATTATTGAAGGGGGAATGCGAGTTTAAAGCAAGAAGGCATGAGCATTTGCATTTATAAGTTTATAAACAGACTATAAGCTGCTGAGATCAGTTGGAATAGTAACACTGTCTAATAATGTTGAATATCCAACTTTCAATGGAATAAGAATTGTCACAAGAAAATTCAAGTTAAGTAAATCGTCTGGAATAGAAAATCTCACTGGTGAACTATTTAGAGCTGACCAAATCATTGCCACAAACCAGAGCATGGAACGAGGAAAGTATATCCTCAGATTGGAAACAGGGTTCAATTGAGAAAAGTAAAAGTAAACATCGAGAATGACATATTTCAAAAGAGTGAACAAACGGACACAATAGGGACATACCCAGGACGTCCTGTTAAATTTCACCTGGGTATGTATCATGTTTAAGCGTATCAAGTCTTATGGAGGTTGAAGCAAGTGTTCAAGATATTTTAAATGCAAATCTCAATTGGGATAGAAATTTTCACGTCTCAAGTTCGAAATTTCAAAGATCACTTTTGTGACCCCAAAATGACAAAATAGGAGTTTTAAGCGAATTTTTGTAGCAATAAGCACAAAGCTTCTACCTTTTTGGGGCGAAAAACAATTAAATTAAACGTGTTTAGAGAATGTATTGCAATTTTGAAATACTTTACGGTTCTAGTCATCCAATTTCAACTTAGCAATAAACATCTTTGATGAAACCGATTTTAACATTTCGGAACCGATGTGAATTTGTTTTAATGCACATTCAGATAACAGTTTTTCATTGAAAAATTGGGAATCAAATACAACTAAGTCTATTAAGATAACATTGGAATTAGGTATCGTTTCTTTTTGTGCCTATAGTATATATAGGACTCGTATATATCAAATTCAGCTGAGTATATCGAATTTTTTATTAATTAGACAATTTAAGACCTGTACGACAGAGCTACATTTATAGTTAGAAGTTTTCTATTGCTCACGTTGGGTATTGCTTTTTAATTAATCTATATAAGCCAACAGAACTGACATTCAGTAACTTCTAAGTGTAAACCACACCCTTTATACCCGTCTCAAAGCGGATTCAGTTTTAATTTACTGCACAAACACAATTAATAGCCATGGGTCCAACGTGTGTAAAGTAATCCTCTTACTTCTACTTATATATCCTGAAACCTTCCTTCATACTCTGTCTTTTGTTGTTTGCATTTGAGAGGTTTGGAACTTCTACAAGCACTAAGAGAAAATGGATGACAAAAAGTTCATAGATTTAAAAATCAGAACTTGGTTCAAAATGAATAATCTAAAGCGCAACGGATCCATGAGCAAGGACGATTTTGCTGAAATCGCTGACATTTTCAAAACAGAATATTCTTTGCCTGATTCACACTATTCGTTATTGAAGAAATGGTTATGTGATGGATGGGACATTTTAGTTAAGGAGGGACAAGCGATTGCGGCCTCGGGAAAAGCTGGAGGATTGACACCGGACTTAGTGCCTCTTGTATTTGACATAAACAACACATTGAACGGTGGTGATGCTATTACAGAGGATATGTATGCTGAAGCCTATGAACAACTTGTCGAAGTAAACAAGAAATTATTTGAAAGTACATTCGAAAAGATGGTGTCGTCCTTCTTCGACGTATTTGACACGGATGCGGACGAATTGATCAGTGTCGATGATATGATCCGTGGATTTAGATGTTTAGGCCTTCAGCAGGACGATGCAACAAGATTGATATTTCAGAAGATGGATGCGAATAAGTCGGGGAATGTACCTAAATCCGTTTATGTTCGCGAATGGGTAGAATTTATGACGGGGACTGACAGAAATGCTGTTATCGCAAGTGTGCTTTGTCGTCAGTAAGAACTGGACGTGCTTATATTTAACCTAGATGAACTAACATGAGACATAATAGGTGTAATGTGTTATTTAGTTTGTATAGATAACTGTTTCACAACTTACACGTGTTTAATTTGTATAAAGTACGGCTTGTTGACATTTTTTATATCCTTAGCATACGAGTTTTAAAACACTTCAAATTCTTGATTTTAAATTCGATTTTTTAGGATCAAAATGGATCAGGAACCAAGACTTACTTGCTCCAACCAGCAATTTAAAAAAAACAGTTTTGCTTTAAAAAAAATCTAATCATATGTAGTTGTTAGTACGTGTTAAGCTAGTATTCGGTATGCTATGACGTAAGTTTCATTTTATATTAATTTCTACTTGTGTATGCGCTGTGAAATTGTGTAGATTTTGACCATTTTTGTATTCAAAGCAATAAAAGAAATTGTCAACAACAAAGTTTTGTTTTTTGTTTTTGTTTTGTTTTTTACATTCTGAAACTCTGCAATTCCAAATAAGCTAAGGGTTACGAACCGATAGTTCAAATCTACATTGAGGCGTGAAAAGTAGTGGTAACTATAGGCATGTATATTTGAGGTCGTTTATTGTCCTGCTATGAATGAAATTAAATCTGTCAAAAAATGGCCGGATTTCGTTAAAGAGGAAGTAGGTGAGCGACAGACCTGAAATCAAATCCCACGTTATGGGACCCCACCACGATGCTGTATACCAAATATCAGGTGGCTGTAATAAGAAATTGTTGAAAAAACTGTTACGCCCGACCACCGTCCGACATTCACGATTTTTTAACCCGGATTTTTCACTCCGTGAAATCCGGACAACCAGAAGGAATTAAGATGGGAATAAGTGTACACGACACAGCCTACATATATCGACGGTAATCTAAAATTCCACAATGAAGAACAGTCAGCAGCCTTCAATGGTCACTGCTCATAGTTTTACCACAGGCCCAAGGGCATGTATACGATTCAAAACCAATCACAAAAATGTCAAAGAAAACACCTTTTGGGCAGGGAACACATAGCATATAAAAACGATCATCCTCAGGAAACCAAGGGTTCTTCTCTCGCTAACTCTTTCATCACCCGGCCTAGGTCATTACACATGAAATACCTTGTTTTTGATAGCTGTATATCGAGCTTTCTGATTCGTCGCATTGCATTTTTCTAATGGGATTTTTACATGTTTCTGTATTGTATTTTATGAAGTTCAAGATCAGATCAAGAACGCACAAACGAACAAAATCATACGACATGACCTAGGGGTATTGAATGAGTAAGCGAGAGAAGAACCCCTGGGTTTTCGAGGGTGAAAGACGACAATTACAAATATAAGCTTTAGCATATCGAGATTTCATTATATATATAGTTATAACAGGCACATATACAATGTGACGGGATAACCCAACATTCTCCTATTAAGCACACTGTAAATCAAATCGATAGAAATTCGGCCCAACAAGAGAGAACAAGAGTCAGACATATAGACAACGAGAAAAAAAAACCAAGACACAGAGGAACCCCTCTTGAAAACACTCTACTGACGTTACTGACAGCTATGTATAGCTAGCTTTGAACCATCTATCGACTAATGTAAAAAAGTTTAAACTGAATGATATCGATGTTAAACCGACTCAACACGTCAAAATTTGATAATTTAGTAAAAGGCGTTCATACAAAACCTGCACACTTAATCGCTGTAATGCCAAAAAGTGACACAAGTATGAAAGACAATTAACATTTTGATTTTTTATCAATATTTCTACCAAAGAAGACTAATGTTAAACCTTAAATGTTCAGCTCATATCCTCTACTCAATAATTCAATGTTTGAGTCAGTTTTTGTTTGTTTTTTTTTGTTTGTTTGTTCTGTTTTTTTTTATATTTTTTGGTTAGTTTTTGTCATTCACAAACGATGGGTTTTAAATTGTTTGCTTTACAAACAACATAAGACATAGCCGACTGCAACGATAAAATATCTCACAGCTTTTTCTTTTCATCGAGGCAACCTGTTTGCAATATACTAGTATTTTATTTACTGATTTTCTGAAGATTTTTTTTTGTCATTCGAGATAGATAGAAGTTTTCCTCAAACATTTTTCGCTCATATTCTGACTGAAAATAGTTTCCGAGTGGGGGTTCTGACGGCGTGTGCGGATTGTTTTCTAGGACACCCACCTGAATTAATATGCTTAATACACATCAAAATCAATGCCCGAATTATTGTAAAATTATTTATCCTAACTTGAATTTTAGCGTCCAAAGGAGTCACTTGAAATAGTCATTGAAAGGTACGTAAACAATCGATCATTTTAAAGGAGAAAGTTTTTTTTCATTCCGCTCTCATCCTATCATCTATTAACCTTTCTTAATGAATCTTAATTATAAAAAAAAACCAAATTGTTGAACAATAATGAGATGTGGAATAAGTGTACGCGACACAACCTACAATATAAACTACAACTTAAAAATCCACAATGGAAAACAGCCAGCAACCTTCATTCAATGTGACCAGTGGTCGCTGCTCGCTGTTTTACAATTGGCCCTGGATAAAAGAAATAAACTACATATGATTCAAGTCCAATCCTAGCGTGCAAATGAAAGACCCTCTTCTTGACAAAAAAAACCAAAAACATTTAATTAACAAAAATTCTACGAACACAAACATCAGCTTTGATCAAGATTCCTGGCTTAGGACAGGCACATTTAAAATATGGCGGGTTTAAACTAGTTTTTTGATAATCAATAGCAAAGCACAAACCAACACATAGTAAAATCAAATCGATAGAAGTTAAATTCAACAAGAGAGAACCTGAGACAAAGGGACAACAAGAAAATAACGGGACGTAGAGATACTCTAGAGTGAACACTCGAAGTTACTGACAGCTAGCTATAAAGAAGCATCTATCGACTGATGTAAAAAATCATGTATGTCGATTTTAAATCCGACACAACACGTCAAACAATTCATTTGAATGATTTTTGTGATGTATCATCACACAAAACCGACATACTTGACCGCTGTAATGCAAAAAAATGTCATAAGTTAAAAAGGGGGCAATTAGCATTTTAAAGTAAGTATCAAATTATCAACATTTTTACCCAAAAAAAACTAAATTCATAGATTTTTATTAAAATTTCCATCTCATAACTTTTTTTCAAATTTTAAGCCAGTTTTTCATTCCCAAATAATTGTTTTTGAATTTATTTGCTGTTTAAACAGCATTGGCATAGAAATCGGGATGGCATATTCCCTAGAATACAATCAAAAATCGACGTTTCAATAAGGTATAGATATTTATGATAAAACTTATTAAACGACTTTACTAATTTGTGGCAACGATATCCTTATTTTAGTAATTTTTTGTATTAAACCGGTTTTCATCATTAAAATTAGACACATCACTGCAGACCCGAGCATATCTTACCAACTATGAAATATAAATCTCCCTCTATAGAAAAGAAAAAAAATAACAACAGGAAATGAAAAATCACCCCGTTTTATATATTTTAGTGTGTAATTTTCCATTGATAATACTTAAATCTTAACTTATATGTCTGAATAGCTGAGTCTTTCGGGCATGGACAGCTTAACTTTTTTATTTATTTTAATTGAACAAAAACTAAACAGTGGTGAAGGACGAAAAATCCAAATTCTCGCAATCTGATTAAAATTGGTCACAATAAAAAATTTTCTTATCGGCGATTATCGATAGCGGGTGTCAAATTTTAACAGGAAATTGCGTAACCTTTAACGGGTAATTACTCCTCGCAAATTCACCTAATTATCATAAAAAAATTCTCTGCTATTTAACATTACTAAATAATAAAGTAATTAATTTAAATGAGGACATAGACCTGTATATGATTATAATTTAATATACAGGTCTATGATTAGGATAAGATTTTAAAGATTTTCCAAGGGCACTTTTTAAAGAACATATTTGTAAATAATTCGTTTATTTAAAATTGACGACTTTAAACAGTATTTTTCAGAAAATGACCCATCAAAATTAAAAGAAAATTAGCCTATCACATGCAGCAGGATTTCTTCTTTCCAATGATATGAATATTTTTCATGTCCGATTTATAATAAAAGTGTTTACCCTCGAACCAATATACCATGTTTCAACAGAGAATCTGAGGACAATATTGCCATAATACAAAATCATGCGTAGACCTTGTTATTTTTCACTTATCAGGAGAGACTTATCTCTTTAGTTTAATTATCTCAGATTTAAGCAACCCCTTTGAAGCAAATACTTGATCATACTCTATTCAGTCTATGGGCGTTGAATTTTGGTATTTTTGCTTTCAATGCAAGATTTAAAAAAAAAAATCCTCAGAATATAAACATTGTGAAAACTCAATATCAAATATTTTTACTTCGCACCCCAAAACAAACCAGTAGAAACGGACCCAGGCAGAAGTTGTTTAGTCCTTTTCATTTACACGGTTTTCTGTAAAATACATGATACAGATTAAACAATCTTTTGCAATCCAGGTTTTACGTCAACTTTTCGATTGGTCAGGGGAGCCTCCACTTTTATCCGTAATATTATTTCATTTCCATACAGTTTCGTGTTTTTCTTTTACTTTGTTCGAATTGCTTCCGGTCATCAAAGTTAAGAAATTTAGAAAATGCATGTTTCCCATCTATAAACTGATGCTTAGTTGGTTTGAAAGTTACCAATTCCACAGTATGTTTAAATCTAGACATAACACAACTTTTGATATGTTAAGGGCGCTTTGAGAGATCAGATGCCCCTGATCAACGGCAATGTTTTGGTTGTCACCACCACTACCAGTACCAGCATGACAGTGCCAGTGGTACCAGGAACATAAATAATTTCAAGTCTTTGACAAATTAAAACTGCATAAAACAGTCATACATACCTGTCAAATTTTGATGACCTGTTCACATGAGATTTGCTAATAAAATTAATCTTCAATAAGCGTCGTCTTGACACTGATCTTCACAACTGTAATGTCAGTTGCGCATTTGTAATTTATTTCACAGGTGTACTTTCACTTTGTATTAGGGCGCTGTCAGAAAAAAAATAATTAAATGGCGGTGGATTCAAATCTGTGTGTGTCGTTTATATAATCACACAGAGCTGCTTGAATTTCGGTATCTACGTCGATGTTGAGTATTGTATCCAAATCTAAGTCCAATGATCCTGTTTTGAAATATACTTGATGTCTCAATTTTCCTCTTTCTAGGTCTAATATTACCACATATGAATAAATAATGTTCAATTGTTTCAGTCTCTCCACATGTACATTTGTTGCTTTCAGTATGTTTATTTATCAGATGTTGGTAACTTTTGAGCTTTGAATATCCAGATCGATAGAAGGCCGTTCAATATTGCAAAGTGTTTTTTAGATGGATAATCTAGCTTTTTCTTGGTGATGGTTGTAGTACCTCCTTCCTACATTACTCATATCCCATTGTTTTTGCTACTTGAGCATGTTGAGTATCATGGATGTTCATGCTGCATGTATGACATCTTGTTTTGTGACAGTTGTACTTAGTTCTTTGTTGTTTTCTGCCTCCTTTGCAGCTTCCTTTGCCAACCTATCTGCTTGTTCATTTCCTTCTATATCTGCATGTCCAGGTGTCCAATTTAGATTTATGATGATGCCTTTTGATTCGAGTTTCTTTTTCGGGTTTTTGATTTCATGTATAGTCTGTTTGTAATTTTCAGAGGTCCAGTTTAAAGAAATTATTCCAATGGCTGATTGACTATAGCTATCAGAGAAAATGTTTAGATGATTAACAGATTGGTAGTTATATGTATCTACCTTCTCAAATAGATAAACATTTGGTTGATTTTCTCAATTTTCCAATGCCATGCATATTACAGCATTTTTGCTTATACTATTTTTTTGTTTTTAATTGCAGATGTGGAAACTTTTAAAACTACGGAGGCTCTATGGAGGTCTTGTGGCATGTATATTGTTTCCTTCTTGTGTAATATTTCTCTATTCAGCTGTTTCTATACCCACTATGAAAGGTAATTGAATATTAGATTTAGTTAATTTCATGTTATTTGTCATCGCTAATGAAATGTTCCAACCTTCTTCTACTAGTACTGGTTTACTTTTAAAGAATGCACTATTTTTGTAAAAGTGAAGGATAGAAAAAAGCATAAATCAAATTAAAATTTATTATTTTAGTCAAAACTTTTAAGACTTCATACATGTATCAACCATTTGTCAACACCACTAGAACACTCTCTGAAACTAAGAAATTATGTTTCTACGCTTTTATTTTATTACATGTATAACCAATGTTATGTTCATTGTATGTTTATGTTCTTCTTTATTTTCAGTCAAATTAAGACTGATACCTAATGAAATCCCATTACAGAATTATAAACAGGTAAATTATTGAACTTTAACCTTTCTATTTTTATATTATTATTGACCTTTGAACTTTCTCATTACAGACCAATACCAGCCAGCATTACAGGTAATACAAAGTCTTTGAGTTTGTGTTATAATAAACTCCTATATTTCTTCAAATGTTTAGTCCTTTTAAATTTGTTGTTTGATTTATAGCAAAAATACTTAAAACAAAGGGATAGAAACTTCTTGATTTGAACAGAACTTTTACAATGTATTTGAATAGATCTGAAATTCCTGAAGGTTTGGAGGAATATAGGAATCACCATATCAGTCTGTCTGTCTGTTCCTGCCTGAATCTGTCTTCATTTCTATGAAGCACATATTCCCCTTAACTACTTGATTGATTTTGATAAAACTTGACAGGATGAGGAAGAAGGTACATTGAAATGTGGAGGAGAAATGTCACCGTTTTCAGATGCAACATATCCTTCAGGGGAGATAATTGGGCATGATTTTTAAACATAATTCTATTGACTTTAAAATAAACAATTTTAAACAGTTTTATTGGTTTAAATCCTTGTGGTTGATATTTGCTCTCATCGGGTCTGTCATCCTTCCTGCTTTTCAGGTCTTTATTTTATGATAAAAATAGTAGCATTAAACATCAAAGAAATAATGAAAAACCCAATTTCAAAATTTCAAAAGTTGGCAGCCCTGTTTATAACAAGTAAAAAGTACAAAAAAAATGTGTTTAGATATCTTTAATAACATATAAAATTAAGAATAATAAAATAACATGTTCAATAGTTTTACTATGATACTTTTATTTTGATGTTGGTAGAAATTATGAACAATAGACATTAAAGGGACATAGATGGTAAAACTAACACTTTTCAAAGTAGATTGAAATTTCTGTAGATATTGTATGAACTAAGTACTAAGTAAAGCAAACTATATGAACTTATTATTATGATAATAATAGCCATAACATGCAAGAAAATTTTCTTTGACAATAGCACACTGGCCCTGATTTCACAAAATTAGATTTACTAATCAAAATCCATGTTATAAAGCAATGATGTCCTGCATTCGGCAGGAGAAAAAAAGGTATTTGTTGTTTTAGCAAATTTTTATCATATGCTCTTTTGGAAGAGGGACAGTGAGACGGTCCTTATTTCTTATGCCCCTGTGACGACATGGATTGGGGCATTAAGTTTTACTCATGTCTATCCGTTCGAATTTCTGTTAAACTTTTCTCAGGAACCGTTTATGAGAATGATTTTAAACTTGGTAGGCTGGTTCAAAATGACAAACAGTACGTCCTTATCGATTTCCACACCTGTCAGACATCTACTTCCTGTTTGGGACTTAGGCCAATGTGAAAATATGTGAAAATGACTATGAAAATTTCTGTCAAGCTTTTCTCAGAAACCCTTCATGAGAATGATTTGAAACTTGGTAGGATGGTTCAGTATGACAAATTGTACGTCCTCAGCGGCTTCCACACCTGTTTGACATCTACCAGTACTTTCAGTTACAAGCCAGCGGGGGCATCCGGGTCCCATGGACACATTCCTTCTTTATTTTTAATGAGTACATTCTATGAAAAAAGAAATTTTGTTATATTTTTGCAACCCCCTTTGCAACCACCATTTCATCAATATTCATAATGAGAGAAAAAACAGTTATTCTTCTTTTCTTTTTATACCTTTTGTGTTAAGGTTTCTTACTAATAACTTGTGATGTTCTAGCTATCCAGTTAATTTCTCATCTTTCAAAACATGTGGTGTTGGTTTTATTTAATACATATATCCAATATGCTTTTTTATTGTTACATAAAGTAAGAGTTTTGAGAACAATGCTTTTCATTACATGGATTTATTTGTCTATCTTAAAAAAATACTGCCATGTTAGTTATAATCAAATGTATAACTTATTGTGGTTTCATTACTATATAAGGGATATCAATTTTTTGTGGTTTTCATTGATGGCCTATACCCATGAAATTTGATACTCAACAAAAAGGAACTTTAACATTGATATTTATGGTTGAGACTTCAGAACCACACATATAAGAATCCAAGAACTGATACTTTTTCTACAAACCATGAAAATTGGTACCCACGAAAATAAATGAATCCACAGTTTTCAGTTTTATGATATTTCCAAGGCATTTTCAGCAGATTATACATGTAAGCTTGTGCATTCCAAAACACTCATTAGAAATCTGATTTAGTCTGATTACCAGATTTAAAGTGTTTTCTTGGTAAAACTTAAATTGTCTAACTTTCTGTTGTTCATGTGCTAAATCAAAAATATTGGGTGAACTTCACATTGATTTTTTTGTCATTGGAAAACAATTTGTCAAAGTTTTTGGTGTACATAGAAATTACTTTGTCTGTCCACTTGTTGTGGCATTCCCCCAAATAAGGTCTCTTTAAGATGACATTCCTTTTAAACACTAAACCTTGTTTCTTATGACTATTCATGCAATTGTGTGATATGATAGAAGCAAAGGGGTACCAATGAGGCATCCGAATGTCAGAATTTACCAAGACGATAGCACGAAAAAAGGACAAACATATAACAAAAACACACATAAAAAGAACTAAACTGCAATCATCAACATGAACTTGCATGGAACCAAGAGTGAACCCAGGTACTTCAGCAAGAGTAAGCAGTTACATGTTTGTTATATCACATCCATCATGTTGCCATCAATCAATTTAGTAAAATAGGTCATATCCAATAGAGAGTGACAATACAAAAAGTTGACAAATCTACAACCATGACAACTGTACCTCATCTGAAAAATAGAAATCCTGTACTTGTCTATGAGCACTTGATGTCTTCTTTAATTTTTTTTGGAGAGAAGACAACAAAGTCAGGGCAGCATTACTCTGTGTAAAAGTATTTTTTAATCTCAGATGACAGTAAATTTGACACTCTTTAAAATCTGCTGGATTTCAAATAAAAAATCAGTTACAGATATAGACTTGAAAGATTTCAAAATTGTTTATAATACTTTCATTTGTATCTGAATGTAAATTACCACATATTGTATTTATTTTGATTCACATTTTAATATACTTAAATTTCTGCTCTTTATTTTGCAGTCCCAGCTTAATGTCTTTGATGAGCCAGCCAATCTGACAGACATTAGAAAATTTCGTCACAAGACTATAAACAACTATTGTCAGAATTTACGAAGAGATAATGTAGTAGATACAGAAATTCCCCCCAAAACTTTATCCCATATTATAGTTGATGATCGATATAAAGTACTTTTCTGCTACATTCCAAAAGTAGCATGTACCAATCTAAAACGGGTATTTTTATTACTGACAGGTAAAATGAATGCCACAAATCCTATGGAATTAAAAGCAGCAGATGTTCATAACACTTACGACAAATACCTAACATATTTAGACAGTTTTTCTAAAGAAGAGATATTCTACAAGTTAGCAAATTATAAAAAGATTATCATGGTCAGGGAACCATTTGAAAGACTACTTTCAGCATATAGAAACAAATTTGTAGAAAAGAGTCCATATTTTCAGAAAAGGTTTGGCAGGAAAATTCTCAAAAAGTATAGATTAAATGCAACTCCTGAAGAAATAGAACAAGGAAAAAATGTCACGTTTCAAGAATTTGTTCATTATATTACCGATCCCGTCACTCGGGATATAGAACGGTACAATGAACACTGGGATCATTACAATTCTCTTTGTCAGCCATGCTTAATAAACTACGACTTTATAGGCAAATATGAAACTTTAGATTATGATATAAATTACTTTATGCATAGTCTAGGAATAGATTCTTTTATTAAATTTCCAAAACGAGGTGCTGCCTACAAAAAAATGAAAACGAAAGATACTTTTGATCAGTATTATAGGAATATATCCACCAATAGTATTGTGAAACTCTGGAGAAATTTCAAGCAAGATTACAAAATGTTTTCTTATCCAGTGCCAAATATGGTGAAGAAAATAATCAAAGAACGCTCTGGTGAACAGAATGAATGATGGAAAAGAAAAAGAATGTTTTATATATGCAAAAATAAGAGCATTGTTCTTTTAATTTTTCTGTTTTGATGCATAGGAGATGAATAATTGAAAATGTAAAAAAGTGGAGGAGGTACATATATGTTTGAATGTGGATTTTCATAATTTGATAATTACCTCTATATAAAAGTGCATTCTACATTTTTTTTAATTAAAGTACAAAAATAATCTTACATAATTTACACTTATTTTTGATTTGATTAAGACAAAAAACAGATTTTCTAACTGAACGATGTTTTATATTAATGTGAAACAAACTGCATGTACTTGAGTTTTAGTATCTTTGCTGCGATATTTTTTGTATTTTGGAGATAACATAAAAAAGACCAATACACATCACCTGCATGAATCTAATGAATGTTAATTTTTTAACACCTTTAAAAATGATTTTGTAATTCCACATCTTTTTAGAAATTACGATGTATATTTTTTTATGCTCAAAGAACAAGAAAAGATCTTAAAACTTCTAGTCTTTTTTTTCTACACATTATTTTATCATTTTTTGTATTTAAGTCATGTAAATTATTTTACACAATGGACACATATTTTCCTATGATTTTGTCCAACATTGTTATATAATAGCTTAGTTTTTGTAATAAAACTTCTATGTATTTTTGCTATATAGTATAGTCCTAATTGTTTATTTGTAAATACAAGTACATTGTATTCATTATGGAATCCAATTTGTATACACACTTCTACTTGCACACTAGTGCTTTTGCTAATCCAAAGATGCCTTGCATTTGTCTGTGATTTTTGAGAATCTCTTTGTAATTTTATAGATATTTCCTGTTGATGTTAAGCATTAAAATTGTAATTTTTACTTTTTTGCTTAAAATTGTTGAACAAATGATATAAATTTATAGATTTTAAAGTTTTTTTTCTGCAATGAATGAATATAAGTCCTAATTTTTGGAACTATGAGTTTCCTCTTTCATGTTCAGTAGACTTGTATGTATATATATATACTAAAGACATTTTCGAATATTTCAACTCAAACTCAAACCTAACTGAAATCTTAATATTTACCACATTTTAGCATTTCACTGATTTCTACCAACTTTCTATAAAAGACGCAGGTAAATGTTGCTTTTTTAAATACAAAGTGTTGTCATTTTGATGTATGTTTGATATTCTAGTAAAGGTACACAGAAACACTTTTTCGTACATGAAACAAGGGAGGATCCACCCCCCCTTTTTGACTGAAAAATTTGGTAGGATATAGGAAATCATTTCAGCATTACCAAAATGGCCCCCATTTAGAAATTTTTTGATCGGCCACTGTGTAATCCCTCATATGTCTTCCATTTATAAACATAATGAGAGAGATATTTGCATTATTACATATACTATATGTAGGTAGAGGCAAAAATATATTAGTACTTAAATAATTAAATCTCTCATACACCTGTAGAAAAATACTTCGTTGTTTAAGTACATATATATGTATTAATGCTGTGTTCTGTTTGAAATATAAGGTTTGAAATATAAGGTTGAAAAGTATTATTGTTCTTCTAAACAGGAAAAATAACCATCTTCTTAATATCACACCATAACCAGATGTTAGTCTTTTAAATCATTATGTGGAGAGAACTTTAAATCAGGGTTCCCACACAATCAGGAATTTAGTTTTTCCTGTTCTCAGTAGGAAAAAGTCTGTGAAATTTTATAAAAAATGGGCAAAATCCAGGAGAAAAAAAGCAGGAAAATTTCATAAACTCAAATGGAGTAAAGCAACGAAGGTCCCAAATCGGCCCAAAAATTCAACTTTGATATATTTGCTTGTAATTGTTGCTTTGCTGTTCATTAGACTTCATATTTCATAAACTACAATATTATTTTGTTCAATAGTTTATCAACATGGAGAGCAGTGGGCTAAAAATCAATCTATTTTGAACAAAATCTCTTTATTAGACATTTTCCCTTGATTTTCATGTATAAATCGATGAAAATGAAAATCACCATACTCATAGACCAAAATTATTATGTGTTAGAAAGGTTTATTATTATGTTGGTCAATGAATGAGGTCAATACTATTTTTGACAAAATATGACAAGAAAACAGTGAAAATGTGTGGAAAATTAAGAATTTTACAATTTATGGCATTTTTGAAATGTCAATGCTAGACCTATGATGTAAATATTTTGTTAAATCTTACTGATATGAAAAGTTCAGTTATGCCTTTACTCATTTTGGTAGAATTTACGAAGAGTTGAAGTAGTTTGAAAATTAGTAAAAATTCAGGGCTAAATTAAGGCCTTCGCTGCTCTACTCCTTTAGTCTGGTTTACAGTTCTACTCTACCAAAATGTACCACAGTCATATGTCAGGACCAAGGTTATGTTTTTATACGACCGCAAATTTTTTGCGATCGTATTATGTTATGGCGATGTCGTTGTCGTTGTCGTCGTCGTCGTCGTCGTCGTTGTCGTCGTCGTCTGTAGACACTTTGGTTTCCGTGCGATAACTTTAGTTGTAGTTAACCAATTGTTATAAAATTTTGATATGATGTTTATAACTACTAAAGGAAGGTTGGTATTGCATTTGGGGTTTCTGTCCCCGACCGTTTTAGAAAAAAGGGCCAAAAGGGGCTAAAACTGGTGTATTGACAAAACATCTGTAGAATGTTTAATTTTCATCCGATTTTGATCATTCTTTTTTTACTGTATTCCTCAATAAATTATGTCAACAAAATGTAACAACACCTTTGATGTATCTTGTACCGTTACATTGCTATAAGGGGTCAAAAAGGGGCCACACCCAAAAAATTGACTTTTTTATTTGTGGTCCGATTTTCAAAATCTTTTTTTCATTGGAATCCTTGTAAAAATCCCTGCCTGCGTTTTTCAATCAGATTTGCAATATCTCATACTGTTTTCGAGAAATTAGGGGTCAAAGGGGCCAAAAACGCCATTTATAAAAGTTTGTCCAGGCAAATAGTTTTTTACCATTATTAAGTTGTAGTGGGCCAGCCAATTGTTATGAAGTTTAAATATGATGATTATATCCACTAAAGGAATGTTGGTTTTGTATTTGGGGTTTGTGGCCCCTACTGTTATAGAAAAAAGGGATAAAGGGGCTAAAACGGGTGTATTGACAAAACTGTTGTAGAATGTTCATTATTCATTCAATTTTGAAAATTCTTTTTTTGTTGAAGTGCTCATAAAATTCTGTCTACTAACTGTGTCAATGATTTTGATATGTATTTCACCATTACATTGCTACAGGGGGCTAAAGACTTGCCACTCCCATAAATTCAACTTTTTTATTTTGTGTCCGATTTTCAAAACCTTTTTTCATTGGAATGCTTGTGAAAATTCCTGGCTGCATATTTCAAACAGATTTGCAATATCTCTTACTGTTTTCTAGAAATTAGGTGTCAAAGGGGCCAGAAACACCAATTTTAAAAGTTTGTCAAGGCAAATAGTTTTATACTTAAAATTAAGTTGTAGTTATTACATGTATATAAATAAGGCTTTTTGTATTAGATGTTGATGTAAATATATATGTGTCAAAAATGCATTTTTAAGTCCACCACAGGGTGCATGTGTCAAAAAGCTTTGTAAGTCCACCATGGGCTTCATGTGACCAAAGCAATGGACTATCCATATTAGGCCTCCTACGTACAGGGTTAAACTTGTTGCGGTCGTATCATGCTGCGCTCGGCGTAGCTTTTTATTATTTCAGTAATGTTTCATAGGTGTTTAATCATTGTTTTTAAATTCACTATTGTCAACATACTAAGGTTGTTAATTTGAATGAGAAAGGATTTTTTTTAATGACCTTTTGTGTAAAAAGACCTTGAAAATTGCTAGAAATCACTCTGAATTTGGATTGAAATTTTTTATGGGAACCCTGTTAACAAGTACAGTTTGGTTTAGTCAAGTTTTCAGTTTATTCAGGGTTTGGTTTAGTAAGATTTTTCACTGTATCTTGATGATAAACTTTTCAAACCTAGGACTTAAATTTTTATTTGAATAGCTCATATTCTTATAGAATTAGATTATATTTTATAAATATAAGGTAATGGTACTTTAAAGTTAGTTCATTAAGATATTGTTTATATATTCCATAATCTACCTCTTGTAGAAAGTTTATTGTTGTCTTCCAACTTAATTGTGTTTGATTTCCTAACATTATGATTGCATTTGTGTGTCATGGTCACATTGGTCTATTTTCTTATGAATACAAGATTTACTTTTTGAAATCCAAGTTTCTACCATAGTTCATCTTTAGTCGGTTTCTTTAACTGATTTTCAAATCTATTGCGTCGAAATCAATTTTTTTGAAATCCAAGTTTCTGCCCATAACTGAAACTGTGTTATTTAATCATTGTTTTCTCAAACCTAATTTTTAAAAAAACATCAACTTGTTGACAAATGTTGTTACAAACCTACCGTTATTTAATGCTACTTGTATGTGTAAATCACTTCCAGGATACTTGTAACGGATATGAATCTCAATGTTATCATTAAAAATATTGAAAGCAAGTTTGAGAAATGATTGTTTTATTTATAATGATATTTTTAATCTGTTCAGTGCAATGTTTTAGTTTTGTCTACACTTTTCATCAAATTCCCAAGTTCTCTTTTATGGTCACTTGGGGCAAAGCCCTTAAATGTATATAAAGTCTCTTGTTTTACTCATATTCTATGTATATTTTATTCTTTTTCTTGCCAAGTCATCTAACAAATAGCTTGAAATGCCCCGTTTCCTTTTTTCCATTTTTTCATAAGCATGTATATCACATTTATTTATTAAAGCATGACTTTGTTAGGCATTGAATGACAGTATTTGTTAGATATTTTTGACAGATTTGTTGAAATAAATGTTGTTTTTAAATTAGTATGTACCTGTAAATTTCTTTAAAATATAAATGCAGTATAACCTACTTTTAGCAAAGAATTCCATTTAAACTTATGCTTAATGCAATACTTAGATTGCAGTGAGATCTGATTTATTTGCTTCAAAACGAGGAATTTTGATTCTAACTATTCCATAGTCTTTCTATTTTATACCCAACAAAACAAAGTAAAAATGTATTATGTGATACTGTTTCTTTTATTTCCTGACCATCCATCCTGCTAACTGTCCCAAAGGTTTCTAAACAGAATATGCTTCAACTGATTGGAATTTGGCACCTCTGTTGAGTACAAAATACCCAAGTAGATTTACTAATTTTCCTGCTTTGGCACCTCTGTTGAGTTCAAAGTACCCAAGTAAATTTACTAAATTTTCCTGCTCAAAGAAAGATAACTCAAATAATTTCTTTCTCCATGTTTAAATTCTAATCCATGAAGAACCATAAAATACTTGGTGACTATATTTTGTTCAAAATTAAAATATTGTTTTTTCCAATAACAGCTTTTGAGGTACATGTGTAGGCCCTTTTTAATCATGGTTTGGTAAACTTTCTTGAGTTTTAATCCTATTTGCCATTAAGTAGTACTGTTATTACTCCAGAAGAATATTCTGATAAAGCTTTTGTCAATAATGGAAAACTTAAACATGTACTTCTGAATTCCATTGTTTCATTTTGAATGTATTAATCCTAGATTGAAATCCACAAATATTTCTAGGTTTCAGGTCCTTCATTAAATTGGTCTTTATCCAGCAGGAAATAATTACTATTTGAAGCACATGAGTTTTGAACCTGATATTGTTTTGCAGTTTGTTTCACCTTTTTAATGCCCTGCCTAGAGGGGCATATAGTGTTCGGGTCCGTTCCTCAGTCCATTACTTACATTTTCCGCATATTGACCACTTACAGAAGAATGATTAAAGTTCATTCCTGCTAACAGGCAAGTACTACTTCAACCAAAGTGGTATGGCAGGTGCTATTAGCAAGAAACATGGTTCAGATGCTTGCTGTGACCTTCTTTTTCGGCATGAAAAGTTCAAGTCAATACCTGAGATACATGCATAGTGATAAAAAATGTGTTTCAAGGTGAGCTTCATAATTTATAGATAACCTAGCTGTTTGATAATTATAAAGGTAGGGCACCATGTCTGTTTGACACATTTTCTTGTTTTCTTTGATGTCTGCTTTTTTAGACTTCTGTCTTTTGAATGCCTTATTGGTACTTCTACTGGGATGTGAGATTTTTCTCATTTATGTTATTTATATATTCTATTTTTCTGATTTAAATTAATTTGTATGACTAAATATGTTTTCCTATTTCTTTAGAAATCTATTATGAAATACTCAGGATACTGCTAGTGATTATGAGAAGATGTAGTTTCAAATTAAATCCTTACACTTATATTTAT
Source organism: Arcuatula senhousia (assembly GCA_963971305.1). Classification (NCBI taxonomy): domain Eukaryota; kingdom Metazoa; phylum Mollusca; class Bivalvia; order Mytilida; family Mytilidae; genus Arcuatula; species Arcuatula senhousia. The sequence goes on along the minus strand of OZ020303.1, from coordinate 65,007,339 downwards.
TATTTTATATGTGCTGTATCTTTTATAATAATCTATGAGCATTACAATCTGTGATTAAGATCAGATCTATCTATTGTTCACTACTGTCACTGCATGGTCTGGGTGCAGAGACAGTAGTGAACAATTGATAGATCTGATTTTGATCAGATGTTGAGCATTAATTGTTACTTTTTATACGACCGCAAAAAATTTGTGGTCGTATAATGTTATGGCGATGTCGTCTGCGTCTGCGTCGTCTGGGGACATTTGGTTTCCATGCGATAACTTGAGTAGATATTGACCGATTGTTATGAAATTTTGATATGATGTTTCTATTCACTAAAGGAAAGTTGGTATTGTATTTTGGGTTTCTGGCCCCAACGGTTTTAGAAAAAAGGGCCAAAAGGGGCTAAAATGGTTGTTGTGACAAAACTTCTGTAGAATGTTTATTTTTTATCTGATTTTGATCATTCTTTTTTTATTTAATTCCTCATTGAATTCTGTCAACTAAATGTGTCATTGGTTTTGATATATATTCCACCGTGACATTGCTACAGGGGGTCAAAAAGGGGCCACACCCAAAAATTCAACTTTTTTATTTGTGGTCCGATTTTGAAAATCTTTTTTCATTGGAATCCTTGTGAAAATCCCTGCCTGTGTTTTTAAATCAGATTTGCAATATCTCTAACCATTTTTGAGAAATTAGGGGTCAAAGGGACAAAATCACCATTTTTATTTAAATTTTGTCCATGTTATTAAATTAAGCTGAAGTGGACCAGACAATTATTGTGAAGTTTTATTATGAAGGTTTTATCCACTGAAGGGAGGTTGGTACTGTATTTGGGGTTTGTGGCCCCTATTGTTTTAGAAAAAAAGGACCAAAAGGGGCTAAAATGGAAGCATTGACAAAACTTGTAGAAATTTTATTATTCATTCAATTTTGAAAATTCTTTTTTGTTGAATTGCTCATTGAATTCTGTCAACTTACTGTGTCAATGGTTTTAAAATATATTGCAGCTTTACATTGCTACAGGGTGCCAAAGACATGCCACGCCCATAAAATCAACTTTTTATTTTTGGTCTGATTTTCAAATTTTTTTTTCATATGAATCCTTGTGAAAATCCCTGCACGTATTTTCAATCAGATTTGCAATAATTCTTACTGTTTTTTTTTTAAATAGGGGTCCAAAAGGACCAAATATGTCAATTAATATAAGACCTTTTCTATAAGATGTTGATGTGAATATATATGTGTCAAATATGCATTTTAAAGTCCACCACAGGGTGCATGTGTCAAAAATCTTTATAAGTCCACCATGGGCTGCATGTGACCAAAGCAATAGACTATCCATATTGGGCCTCCAACGTACAGGGCTCAACATGTTGCGGTCGTATCATGCTGCGCTCGGCGTAGCTTTTTATTTATTTAGATGTGAATCAATTATGTAGAATAGAGTTTGATTTTTCTTAACATTGAAATTTATAATTTGTTTGAAAAGCTAAAGATTACAAATTACATGTGTAAGAAAAAAATTCTTAACATTATTATAGTTATTGATTTGTACAATTTTTGTATTTTTTCCGAAAGTTGTCAAAGGTGCCATTTATAACATAATATAATATTTTCTTTTATTAACATCATACACTGTGTGTAAATATTGAATAAATAACATCTTTTGTGTTCACTTCACATTATTTTAGTTCCATGGATGTTCACATAGTTATTCAGCTAAGGAGTTGTAAAACAGACAAGGGAAATCACTTTTTATTTCCATGTGCTTTTCTGTGCAGATTATTCCTTTTGCTCCATTATTATTTTTTTTAAAGAAAAATGCAAATATTTATTGTCCAATTTAACAAATTGAAAAATGCATGTCTGTCTTCTCATGCTAAGTATCTTTAATTTTCACACGTAGACCATAACAGACTTTTGTCCTCTTTTGGCTAATGAAACTATTTCAGATAAACATTGTGACTTTATGTTTTAGCAGATGAAGCTTTAGAAAATTGTCCTTTGATCAAAAGTGTCAAATGACCCCTTTATTGGATTTAGTCCCTTGAAAGGTAAACAAATATGCATAAAAGTTCATTTTTAGATAGAGGAAAGTCTGTTGCTTGCTTTAATGGTCAGTTTAAGAAACTCTACAAAAGTCAACTTGATCAAAGTTGTCAGACGAACCTTTTTAGGGATTAAAAAAAGGTCATATATAAGATTGTGTTTATCCCTAAAAGCTAATTTTTACAAATAAAGAAAAGTTGTTGCTTGTTGAAATGTTTAGCTTAAGAAGATATTTGGATGATTGATTGATTGATTGTTAGTTCTATGGAAGTTTTCATTTGGTAAAAGTTTTCAGATGACTCTTTTATAGACTTAACAAGCTCCTTAAAAAGTCATTTGTTAATGGCTAAAATCTGATAGAATGAAGAAGATTTGCAGAGGGTTTTTTTTGCTGTATGTTCAGCAGATGAAGCTTTACGAAATACAAATACCAGAAAGGGTATAAAAACGGGTAATTTGGTTTGCTGTATATGTATATTTCAAGGAATAAATTTATTTAAGCATTTAAATCAAAACGTTGGAAGGTCAAGAACAAAAAGGTATTGAACGAAAGGTACTCAAACCAAATCGCCATTTACGAAAATTGCCACTTGATCAAAGTTGCCAAAAAAGCTAATAGAAATACTTTTGTAGGTAGAGGAAAGTTGTTGCTTGCTAAATTGTTCAAACAATGTTTCGGTAATTTTCTAACATTCTGATCCTTAAAGAAAAAGCCGTGCACAGTTTCATTTTTGTTTTCTTATATTTGTGGACTTCAAGATCTTTCCCAATGCATTCTTATGCCCGTCTACGAAAATAGAGAGGGGCATATAGTGTTCTGTTCCGTTCATCCTCACCTCACCTATCCTCTTCTTTCCCGGTGTGACATAAGGCCATAACCAGTTCCCCCCATTTCCCTCTGTCCTGTGCTTTATGCTGGGCTTGTCCTATGCTGTATCCCTGGTAATTCAAATTGGATGGTTCTCCTCTAGGTGGTCCGAGGTCTGCCAGGTTTTCTCTTGCTAGGTGGTGTCCAGCGTAGGGCTACTTTAGGGATGCGGTCTTGTGTCATCCTAAGCACATGTCCCATTCATCCGAAGCGTCTCCTCATCGACTCTGTTGCAATGTGGCCAGAAAATGCCCATTATCTGCCTCAAGCATTTGTTCTGGAATACCTGCAACTACTGTAGGTCACTCTGGATGATACACCAGCACTCTGACCCATACATCAGCACTGGTTTAAAAATACTGTTGTATAGGCGTATTGTTGTATTCTTGCTATATGTACTCTTGACTTTCATATTGGCATAAGTCTTGCAAACGCAGTAAGGGCTTTTGATAATCTTGCCCGAATAACTTTCTTGGTGCCATTGTCTGAGCTTATTACACTTCCAAGGTAGGTAAAGTCTTCAACTGTCTCTATTGGACTGTTTTTAATAGTGATTGGTTCTGACAGTTTGGCATTAACAACCATCATCTTGGTCTTCGTGGTGTTTATTTTGAGACCAGTCTGTTCTGCATGATAGTTGAGGGATGTTGTTTTCTCCTGTAAATGATGTCTTGATGTAGAAATTTGTGCAAGGTCATCTGCAAAATCTAGATCTTTTAATTGTGAAAACATTGACCATTGAATGCCATGTTAAGTGCTGGTGGTTTTTCGTTGGATCCAATCTATCTTCATTAAAAACAAGATAGGTGACAGTATGCACCCTTCTCTTACACAAGATCTAACGTTGAATGATTCGGAGATGGTGTTTGTATAGAAGAGTTTTATAAGAGATGTGATTTTGGATGGTATACCATAAGCTCTCTGTGGACACTGCCAAAAGCTTTTCGAAAGTCAATAAAGTTGATGAACAGAGGCATGTTCCATTCTATAGTTTGCTCTATGATGTTACGGAGCGTGAATATCTGGTCTGTACAGTCATGTCATTTTCTAAAGCCGGCTTGCTCTTCTCTCAGCTTTAAGTCAATTGCATCATATATCCTAGCAAGAACACCTTGCTTGGTACAGTTAACTTTCCCCTCTCTAGTTGTCACAGTTCTGCAAGTCTTTTTGGGGGATTTTGACCAGTCAGGTGGTATAACTTCGCTTTCCCATATTCTTGTAAATAATTTGTGGAATATTTTACCAGATGTGTTGATGTCAGGCTTAAGAAGTTCAGCATTGATGGAGTCAATTCCAGCAGCCTTATTATTCTTTAGGGATTAAATGGCTTTCTGTACTTCATCTGAGGATGGGAGACTGGTATCAATGTTGACGTCTTCAGCAACTGGTGCAGGATCTGCTGGAGATGGTGGATCAGTACAGTTTAAGACCTTTTTAAAATGTTCCACCCATCGCCTAGCTTGTTCTTCCTCTGTAGTTAATGCATTTCCTTGTTTGTCTTTGACCTGTGTGTCTGTTCCGCTCGTCTGTAGCAAATCAGGTTTACCTGCAGGTTAAGTTGCTTTACCATGAATGAACTATAGTATTATGAAACATTATAACACTTCCATGTGGACAGAAAAGGGGGATTTTATGGTTCAGTTATACGGGGGCTGGGTCGAATTGGTATTACGTCTTATGATATTTACTTAAAATTTTGCTTGATATCGAAAGCAAATAGCATCTGCTGGAAATCGATCTTTTGCAATAACTTTGTGTAATGCCCAATAAAGGTAAAAACTTCATGCCTTTTCTGTTCAGAACACAAAAGAAAAAAAAACCAACTTGCTATCAGAAATGCTATGTTTTGTGAAATCTGAATTAGTGATAGCCATGCCTTTGCCTTACTGGTAAAGGACCATCGCAGATAGGCTTATATAGCTGCTTGCTTAAGCCTCCATTTCATTTCGAAGCTCAACAAAAGATAATTACATTCAAAGACTGTAAAAACATCATTGACCAGTTGAGCGATCTAGGCTCATGGGAGCTTTGAGTCTTGTATTGTTTTACAATGCTTATAATCGTAATGAAATAACAAGAATCATTATTTCTCGTTTATATAGACAAAAACTTTGTTTCCAGGTTATGTAGAAAAAATTCCACATTGCTGTTTAACTGATTAGTGTATGTTCTTTTGTCTTGTGTGCTCTTTCGTGTTATTTTCATGTTTACAGTATTTGTTTTTTTGGTGTTATTTTTGAACTGATTTCTTCTTTGTGTATTCATACGAATGCCCAAGTGGTGCTTCTTTGTGTTTTTTAACTTTCGAAATTCGTACGAATGCCCAACTGGTGCTTCTTTGTTGTTTTCATTATGATCAATTTTTTAGTTCACGTGACCCGAATGTGAGTTAATGCCATCACTTGGCGTCTGCTGTCGCCGTCTACTGTCATTTACTTTGCTTTGAAATTATTCTCTAAAACAACTGATGGGATCGCTTTGAAATTCATTCACGTGCACATAGGAAGTCTTCCACTAGAAATGCACAAATAGTGACTGCCGACCTAACAACATGGCCGTCATTGCTAATCATAGATAATAAAACATTGGGGTCAGACTATATTTTTAGTTTATAAATACAAAAGTTTAAAAGATAGAGGAAATAACCTTTACTTCTCCAGCACAAAAGTTAACGTTGGGTCGAAGTTGTCACATGACCCATTTTAGTATAATCAAACAGACGGAGAAAAGCTGTTGTTTGCTCAAACCCTAAGACCATCGAGCTATGTAAAATATACGATATTGAGATTTGGAATAAGTGTATGCGACACAACAAACATAAAAAAACAGCAATTCAAAAAATCACAACGGAAAACAGCAAGCAGTCTTCAACATGACCATAGGTCACTGCTTACCGTCTTGCATTGGCCCAAGACTTATAATACAATACAAAAGTATCAAAACCAAAAGTCTCCATTTGTCGAACTTGTAAATTTATGCCCCTTTAAAGGCATATTGTTTATGTTGTTTGTTTGTTCTGTTTTTATGTTTTTTTTTTTTTTTTGCCTTTTAGATTATGAACTGTTAGAGGTAAAAAGAAGCTTTTGCTTGCCTAAGTGTTCAGATAAATGACCCATACAAAAGCCTCCATAGCCATGATGATCTTTTATACATGTACGTTTTTTTTTGGTCCAACCCCGTCAGAACTAACAATCGTTTTCATTCTAATGGTCGACAGGTTAGCGATTCCAACTCCTGAAGCCCTTGTTTGAATTTTTATCTTGTATATAGATTTATTCAGTCCATCTACATTTACCTATATTTACTGATGTGCTGCTACTCGAAGTACTTTTTAGCTCACCTGATCCGAAGGGTCTTGTGAGCTATTGCCGTCACTTGGCGTCCGTCGTCCGTCTGTCCGTCCGTCGTTCGTCCGTTAGCTTTTTTTCAAGCATTAATTCCTTTGACACCATTAGTCCAATTGCAACCAAACTTTGTACATTTGTTTATTAGCATTATTGCTACCACAAGACTGTTTGGATTTTCGATTCGTCAAAAAACATGGCAAAAAAATAGAATATTGCGGTAAATTGAGGTTTTTTCAAATAACTCAGTGACAGATAAACAGTGACAGATTTCAAAATTGTGCAAGAATCAAAAGTGATCATCATATCAAGATCTAAATGTCCTGAAATTTTGAAAAAAAGATCTTACTGCTAAATATATGGGAGTTATTGCCAAATTTTGCACTTATTAAGCCTTATGTCTTGAAAACTAAACATGATATTTCAGAAATTTGAATTGCATATGATTAATCACAATAATATCTTTAAAAAATGTGTATCTGTGTAGTTCAGGTGAGCGTTTCAGGCTCCAGGAGCCTGTTGTTTTATTTTTTCTTATTTTTTTTGGTAATTTATTTTTTCCATCATTTACCGTTGGGTTCCTACTCAAACATTTTCACTGTTTGTATTTACTTCATCCATTTGAAAAGATAAAAAGTTGTCTACCAGAAATGTTTATTTAACATTAGGCAGTTTTTACTCTATATCTCCGCCCCATTTGTAATAAGCTTCAATTTTAAAGAAATGTTTTAAGGTCATACTGTCAAATTAAAATAAAAACTTTTATAGGATGTGTCTGTAGAATGTTGATATTGACAAGAAAAAAGGGCCGTTTAGTTCATTTTTTCCTTGAAGGTTATAATCAAGTAAAATAACATGTAATCATAAAATTGACAAAAATAGAATATTTTTTATAGAGGTTCAATATTGAAAAAGGGGTGAATGTAGTAAATAATAGGAACTAAAGTAAGTTTTTGTGTCTCTATCATATCAAGCAACTTGTGATTTTTAATGTGTCATCTTCTATCAATTATACTTTTCTAGTTAATTGTATAGAAAATTGTTGAAATGTATAATTTGTCGCAGTAATATCTTCCTTTGAGTTTCTACCCTCTCCTTCACTCCAAATCAACACATTTGATTTTTCGTTGGTGGTCCACAAATGATGTTCCTGTCCTCTTCTTATACATGAAGATCTATCAATCAGAGACACTTTACTTGTCATAAGTGTGTTTCTTTGTGCTTCTTTGTCACATTTTAGACATTTTTATATCTCAATGCTCTTGGTAAACAGATATGACTTGGCATTTTGCAAGATGTACCAAAATGAACATTCGTCCAATACTCGAGACAGACTCTAAAATGGCCGGACCTTGTTGTTTTTTTGGTTTTTTTTTACATTTCTATGTCTTGATTACGATAAATTTCCACTAGTTACTATGGTATTTCTACTTATTCTCTTGTTTAGGTTCAAATGCCGCTGACGACTTCTCAAATTATGTATGATATCTTATTCACTTTGTTTTTTTTTAATCTTTTTTACCGGATTTGACTCGTTGAATTGACCTCTAAAGCAATGCGACTGGTGTGTTTCAACAAGAAGGGATTGCTTAGCCTTCTGGAGCTCCTGAGTTCATGCACTCTTGTTACGACTTGTGTTCACGGTTTTGAATGATCTTCAGTTGTTTTATGTGTTTTTGTGATGTGTTTCTTTGTGCTGTTCACGTTTGTGTTTATTGGTTATGTCTTTACACTTTTGGACTTTTGACAGTCGAATGCCCTATTGATACATATCTGCTCCTTTGGTGTTATATACAGACATCAACTGTTTTACTTTGTATTTTTTGCTTTAAAATTATTACTGGAAAAGCTGAAAGCACTTAAGTGATTGTTCAATATGGGGAGACAGACTTATAAACTCGTATCAATTCGTGCAAAGCTAAAAGAAAAAAAAAACGTTTTTTTTTATGATATGCCTACTCAGTAAGCTTATACGAGCCTTTTGTGTCTTTCATTTTGTATTTCTTATTGTTGCATATGCTGTTTTTTCTGTTGTGTTTGATTGTCTGTTTGTTGGTCCATTTGATAACTATGAAAACCGAATGCAATGCGTATATGCTTCTTGACAGTTTTGTGTAAACTGTATTTGCTAAGAGAAGAACCAGTAGTACATCAATTCATCGTTGCGATACAAATTACTGGTAATTATTCAATAAAACATATTTTGTAACACGTTTGATGAATAAACCTCACATTATCTTCATGTTATGTACCCATAAAAAAGTAGATAGTTATCGCCCCCTAAAACACCAGGATGCACCCATACCCTAAAATCATTGGACAGATTTACATTAAATTTAATGTATTGATTTGATCTTTTAATTTCAATCTTTATGTTTGAAATCTAATAAATGTGAACACAAACGAGATTGATTTAAGTAACATGTCGTACTGATAGTTATCATGTACCCTAAAGTTATATAGAATTGGAGATGATTATGCATTTTATTGAAATCAAAGAGTTTGTTACGTAAAATGAAACAAATTTTAAATTTTAGCTCAAGGAAAATGTGTTTTACAAAATACAAATTTCATTGATGAGATTTTTATTGTTCATCATTAAATGTGTTCCGTGTGAAAGTTTTGCCAACAAATATTATGCTTTATTAAGTTACAGTAATTAACATTTATCTAGTGTAGTTCATCTTAAAAAGATCATCTTAAATGTAGATACAGTATAAAGAGTGGTTCTTAAAGAAACCTTTTATTGTACCCCCGATTTGAAGAAGAGGGTTTTAACTAGTTTACCCCTGTTCGTAAAAGTTTCGAAGCAACAACTTATCAAAGCGACTTGAAGTTTGTTTTAATACTTGAAGATTGCAAGCACTGATGTTAGCTCTGTCGCTCATCTATTTCCTGTTTCCCTACTTTTATGTTTTCCATACTATGTTTGAAATGTTTTATGTCTGAAAAAATTCAGTATGAGGTCCTACATCAAAGTCTTTCGCATATCCACTTCCTGTTTCCCGACTTTTATGTTTTCCATATTATGTTTCAAATTTTTTATGTCTGAAATAAATTCAGTATGAGGTCCTACATCAAAGTCTTTCGCATACCCACTTCCTGTTTACCGACTTGTTTGTTTTTCTACATTATGTCTGAAATCTTTTATGTCTGAAAAAAATCAGTATGAGGTCCTTCATCAAAGTCTTTTGCATATCAACTTCCTGTTTACCGACTTGTTCGTTTTTCCACATTATGTTTGAAATCTTTTATGTCTGAAAAAAATCAGTATGAGGTCCTACATCAAAGTCTTTCACATATCCACTTCCTGTTTTCCGACTTGTTCGTTTTTGCACATTATGTTTGAAATCTTATATGTCTGAAAAAAAAATCAGTATGAGGTCCTACATCAAAGTCTTTAGCATATCCACTTCCTGTTCATCAACTTTTTCTGCATAAGTGGCCGGAAATTCGAAAACTAAAATTTATATAGATTTCTTGGCAACGACTTGATATTTGATATGCAACCTAAAAGTATATTGAGCGCTCAGAATATATAGCGTTTTAATATTGTAGTAATGTTTCTGATTGTCTTTTGCATCCTTGAGAATGGAATACACAGAGCTTTCAATATTCGAAATATATACCAATTTTTCGAAGCTAGATACTAAAATTCATCGTCTGAAAATACTACTTGACTTTTAATAGTACTGGGGCTCACAAGCTGCATGCAGCAATGTTTAGTATGGGCGCACATTCAGGTGGAAGCATGTATTAACAATCCATGGGAAAATGATTAAATGAAGCAAAATACAAAAATCCTAGAAAAATTAGAAACACCTTTTCCATGTCGGAACATTCATAGGTGCATATGTTTCACGAAGTCACCTCTAGAGCTGTGGTTGCTGTTGTTGTTGTCCGAAGCTCAGTATATATCAAAGTGGTGTTTGTAAGTGGAAACTGATTATTTAGGTGTTCATTGAAAAAGTAAACCTTCTTTTGGACAACAATTGTTAAAAAACAATAAAACAACATTATCTCAAAACGTTCGAATTCAGTTTGACAAATGTCTTCATCTTCATTTAACATCTTCATAAACGCAACCCTGTTGCACGAGCAGATGCGTGTATTTGTATTGAGAGTGTCTTTGTTTTTTTTTCCATTTCGAGGTATCTTTATCATGTTTATGTTACACATTTGTCTATGACTTGTTACTCAAATCGGTCTTCTAAGTATCGTATATGTTTAACTCTGAATTGTAAATGGTTTAGAACTTTTAACCTTACGTTCATTTTCAGCCAAACTAGCCGAACGATCGTTGAAAATTGCTATGTTCATATTGCATTTGTATTGACCGGGTGTGTTGCAGCAAGCAGGAACTTATCACCCTTTAAGAGCACCTGAGTTTACTTTCGTTACGATTTGAGTTCGTGTTGTTGGTTGCTTTTCAGTTGTTTTTTGTGCTGTGTTCCTTCGTCTTATTTGCTTTTGATTAATTTCGTTTTGCCCATTTGGACTATGGCTATTCAAATGCCCAATCGGCACCTTCCTGCTTCTTCCATACACAAATGAAACTAACAAGAAATATAACTATAGAAAATAGAACTTTACTATCATTTTTCATACAAATAACTTAACAAAAACTAAAACATATATAAACAATGATATTGAGTGAAGGAATGCACTATGTATAATGAAATGATATTAAACAAAAAAATTATAAAATTATAAATAATATCCATATTATCACGACATGTATAATTCATTACATATTATTACCAATTTCATTAGGATTGAGTGTAACTTAAGTCTTATGCTATTCACTTTCTCATAAAACCTTTCTATAACAAACGCAGAGATGACCATTTGTGGTTGTCTCCCATGAATTAGGGTGTCGTAAACTATATGTGTCCTTTTATAAAACAATTCTTGAGGCCATTAACTTAAAATTCTAACACTCCTTATTTTTCTTTACATTTTTGTTGCTTCGAATATTTTATTTGAAACATAAAAGCAGTATATTTTAGATAAGGCAGATCTTATGTAACTTTGTAAACCTGTTTTGTAAACTTTCACAACAAGATTAAATTCCAAACAATATATATTGTATACAGTTGTTACCGCATCGGTTTTCATTGAACTGATATACTGTTTATTTCGAAAAAGCCATAAAATTGAAGTTAACTGAATTTATATCTTTTCTGTATTCTGCTTGACTGTACCTATAACTTACACGTGGGAACACTATATGTTAACTTCGATAAAACGGCTCTCGAAAAGTAGAGGTGCTTGCCAAATTGTAACGTATTCTTTAAGAGTCAAAGAGGCAGACGTAAATAATTAAATGAAGTGTGGAAATATTTTATGAGAATAGTTAACCATACAGTGTAGAGGACTACTGTACTTTATGAGAATTGGCAGAGAAAGAAAAAAACAAAATGGAAAGGCGGATTTAGGACCGGTGCGCCGTGTGCGCACTCTCCCCTGTGACAGAAAACAAAGTTATAGGGACTGTATAAACAAGAGTTCTTTCACACTGGGACGCCCCCCCCCCCCTGTTTGAAAACGCCACAGAAAGTACCCTGGATAACTGGTCATTAGTTCCATAAAACACTGGTTCACCAGTTTGTCGACCAGATATTGAACATTGTTAATCTATAATGAAGATGGTACATATTAAAACTTAAGGACTAAAGCTAAGACATTAAACACACTGATACATCGCTGTACTGCAGCATTTATGCATCATACCATGCATAACTTTAGAGCTAAAGACGCATAACGTCTCACCACTGACCATTATTAAACTATCATCGCATATCAGTTATTTTTACAAGGGACATCATGGTTTAAAATGAACACTTCCACGGGAAGTCTAAATGGTGTCAATCCATCAATCTAACCGAGGTATTTTGTCACTACTAATAGGGCTTGTTGTTTGTTTAATTGTAGAAGCATCCTCCATGAAAACAAGTCAAAGTAACAGTTTCAGTCTGAAAAAATCTCAGATGATGGATTTCAAAGCACCTGTTTGACCTATTTCGAAACCCGTTCACCTATAACGTACGAAACGAAAAATGGTAACGTAGGATTATTTACACGTATGTCTATCAAACGACGTTTCGCATGTTTTACAGTCCACATAGCAACACCAGATAAATCTACACTGGCAACGTTCAGTCAAAGTTACCACCTGAGTATTATAACCACGCCCACAGCACAACAAGTCACAACTCTCTGCCCCGGACCCTGTACGGTTACACAAACGACCCTCGGTCCCTAAAATGCCTTTGTCAGGGTTCGGTGTGCAGAAGTTTGGTGATTTATGAACAAACACCATATCGTCTTTTGTTAGTCTTTTCTTTCTTCCTGTTCTTGCTTGTCGGTGCCGTTTGTTTGTTTTAAGTCTCAATTTTCGTTTCGATCTGCCTGCTATCCGCACAGAATTTTCGTACTTTGCTTTTAATTTTTGTCCAACCTGTTCGAATTTTGGCAAACTTTTCCAACATGTCTGTACCTCACATGACCCGGAAATTCCATGACATCGACATCGTAAGCGCATCAGTTTCTTTAAGGTCTGAAATAATAAAGAAAAATACATTTAATTTCTGAGGATCTGATGTTTCGATGTGAATTCTTGGAAGCACCCATGGAGTGGAGGTCACAGAAAAATAAAAAGTACCCTTCTTCAGGACCTGTCTATGCTTAATGACTAAAAAAGTACTTTACAAAGTCATTGTGGTTTTATCATTGCGGGTATTCAGATGAATTATCATTGTATGGCTTTTTGTTCTTGGATTTTTTGTCGGTCAGAATTTCAAAAAGTAATCAATCTATTCAGTTTAAACATCTTTTCTTTATAAAAAGTACGGCGCCAAATGGTTCTAAAGGATCTTAATGTAATGGTCATTCATGTGTTCAGTCTTAATTGAAAATAATTGAATATCATATGACATTCCTGCATTAAAATATACCTTACAACTTATTTACATCAATGATTTGTCATGAAAGAAGCCTGTTATCAAGGCGGATGAATACCAATAGACGCATTTAGACTCCCCAGTGCTAAGTACGACGATCTAATGCTTCATATGTTTATTTTACACATCATAATATTATACTTAAGACTAAGATATAAAATGAAATTTATCCTATAAAACCGCTTCCTAGAGAGATCTGATAGTCCAATTCAAAAGAACCATGTTAAGTTTTCACATCACTGAACTGTAGACGTGATTTTTATGTAAAAGTTTAATAATAAACATGAAAAATGAGAAATTTTATCATTAAAATATCGCGTAAAACATAAGTGACAGAATAAAAAATAATACATATTAAAAATTGTGCCCATTCCCATATATCCGTTTGTGACAAATATATGGTTTTATGTATGAAAGGGCGGTTTATTCAGTACATTATTTCCTATGGATCGAATCTCTGTTTAAGTAAAAGCATGCAGAATCTATTCAGAGTGGAGAGCAATTTCCAAGAATATGAATAAAAGGCTGGAAAATGCTACAATCTCCCAACCGTAAATAAATTACAGGTCTGTTAAATGATGAAAATTATTAATAAGCCTACTATACGTTGCACTCTGAATGTGGTACTGGAATTCAGTTTTTCATTTGGCTTACTAGTAGTTTATTTGCTGTATATGACTAATATGGATCAACAAATATGTGTAATTATGTAGAAAACTAAGCACTGTATTGTTTTACTGTTAATATGGTTGGTTTTATATTCAATAGTTTTTAATGCAAGTTTTCTGGTGATACTCAAATTCATATAACACTTGGGAAGTTCTGTTTATACTTTGTAAAAACGGAGTTCAAACATTTTTGTCTCATGATGTTTTTGGTTTAATTATAGCTTTTCTGTCAATTTATTAAGCTTACTGTATTAAAAATATTTTTGATGTTAAACGTACCAGAAACCCTTATAGAATAAAGCCCTCATAAAATCCAAGCAATGAACTTAAAGTTCCGGAATTAAGCAGCACCCCTCAATTTCTGATATTTAATTAAATTATTATTTCCCATAAACATAGTAATAAAATTTCAAATTTATTCATAAAACACAAGCAAATTGCCAGCCCAATTCTATTTGATAATCTATTAAAAACAGTTTAGAAACAGCCTATAATTTAGTCTGCATCAGCTGCTTTCAAAAGACTTGCAATTTTAATAAACATTTTTGTTGGCATTAAAAGGTAAATAAAACTTCTTGATGCAGATCTACATACATATACAATATATAGCAATAATATTACATGTAGATAAAAAAATACAGATAAAGTAATTTATGAATAAACGGCCATGGAATTAGAATTTGTAATACAAATTACAAACCAAATATGTAGGAAATCTTGCCGTGGGCGGCATTTTATAATGCTAGTACCCCCAGAAGTAACACAATTGGGTTTTTAGTAGCCCTGCTAAAACAAGATATAAAGTCACATATCAAAATTCCAATTGGAAATCGAAATAGGCGCTTCTTTAATTGAACCGAATAAATGTGCAGTTAAAGCATCTGGAAACAGGCGGAGGGAACGTTCGAAAGGGTCCCACATAATAGTCCCACATAATATCGCCCCACCATAGGCATGGTGGTAAAATTCTACACTATCATCGAAAAGCAACCCAATCCTTTATTACACTCCCAAAAGATACACTCGAAATATACAAATATAACATGTATAGTAAGTGTTGTTCAATCTTTTAAAAAATATAATTTAAATTAAAAAAAATATTTCAATCTTTTATTAGAATTTCAATTGCAAATCAAATAAAAAGTAAAAAGATATATAATTTACTGAAATCGATGTTCAAATAGTAAAGAAAACGGCTATCGAAATCATTGTTAATAATTTAAGGTTTCTATTTTCTGTCAAATAAACTATTTAATGAAGATCTATATTTTTACAGACAGGAAGAAAACTTTAAGTAAACTCACTGGAATTGTACATATTTAACAACCCTTTAAGTTTCTATTTATTGAAATAAATGGTCTCCGATCTGTCCATGTATCTACTTCTCAAATCTTGTACGTAACAAGTTTAATTGAAAAGACGGTATTTTATAGGTTCTTAAAAATTTTATTAAAAGACCAACTCAACATGCGAAGAAATTTTATTAAAGGGTTTTCTTTCTGAAAGTTTAATTGGACAAATTCAATAGATATTGAGTAAATATATCTAAAATGGAGCACCATTGTTCCAATGAGCAGTAAAGTTGTTACAAAAAATCTGAAGTATTCTTGTGGATAGCTACATTAATTTATTGGAGCCATATCTTGCGCTATAATACTTAAAAACTCAAGAAATAAGGATCTATAACAATTGCTTACACATTCCTCTATTGTAAAAACTCGTCTTTGATCAGCAAAGCAGAGTTTAATGGGCGGTAAAAGGGACTTATTTAGGCCTCATTAAAGTGATAGAAAGATACCCGTAACACTTAACACCCTGTTTACGGATATTTAGCCAACCGTCTTTGTCAAATTGAACAAAATCGCGTTAACTGTAAACAATGAAGATAACAATCTACAAATTGATTGTAAAATATTTGTGTTAGGGTGGCTTGTGATAGAAAATATAGATTCACACTGCCTGCCCACGTTGAAGTTTAAGATTTCAATTTTTTGAATTCTGAATTCAATCTTGTCCAAAGTTATCTTAACTTTTGAAACACATATCATAAGAGCCATGTGTAAACGAAGATCTATCTTTTCTCGTTCTATCAAAAAGAAGAACAATCATGAGTATTTTTTACATTATTATAGGAAAAAAAATATTCCTGAAATAATCGGGTTTCACATTTCTCAACTTGTATCCACAGGGACTTGCTCCCCTCTTATCAATTTATTTGTTAGAGTCAATGTGCGGTACGAAAAAAAAACACACACACACACACACGCTCTATCATGGCAATATTTTGATAACCGCATATTACAAAATATCCATGCAAAACGGTTATTTCTCTAATAGACTAAGTGGAAATTATATTAAAAACATTCAGAAAGACATATAAAATATATTCTTACCCTCCTACCAACTTCGTTGTTATGAATATTCATTTTATTTCGTATACTTTGAGAATCTTGATGCTGCAGCACTTCCGGTGCATCGACAAACTTCCGGCTGAAATCTAGGCCATAATCGACATTGTCACTACAGCCTCCCCACATCCAACCTTCGACCGAGTTTTTGCCATCGTTAGTCGGGTCACATGCACAGTCCGTTAAGTTTCCGGCGCTGCATGCTCTCGTCACTGAATGAGTAACCCCTGCACTCAATATGGAATAAATGAAAGCGGTTTCTCTTGTACCTAAAAAAAAAGATTAATAAAAATTGCATTTTTGGTTTAACTTTTTAAAAGCTAAAACAAAACGTATAGAAAGTTATATATTAAGGATAGTATGCTTTTAATTTGTATGTTTACACATAATCAACTTCTTTTGTCATGAAGGAATCACTCCAAAGAAATCTTCGGCATTTAGCGTAGGCAATTGGTACTTTTACAATTCAATTTATAAATGTGTCAATGTAGATCTGTCTTCATTTTACCATAAATAATGTTTCAATTTTTATCAATTTTAAAAATAGTTTAAAAAGAATGGGATGTAACTGTTATATAATTGTTAATGGCATCTTGTGTCACATGAAGCACATTTTGTTCCCCTAAGAAGTTTTTTTTGCAATGATATATCTAAATTTAAGTATTCAAATCGTACTTTTATGATTAAATTTATAAATGTGTCAATGTATATCAATACTCTCATTTTCATAAATAAAGTTTTATTTTCTTTCCATCGTAAATCTGCGAGTGGGGTGCTATATAGTTAAATATGGTATCTTTATATAATAGAAGCTCATTTTGCTCGTTTTTGCAATCATTATGATGTATTTAAATTGTACTTTTACAATGATATGGAAATGTATATCTATATATCTTCAATTTATCATAAATAATGTTTCAATTTTTGTCTATTTAAAAATAGTATATTTAGAGAGTGGGGTGTTATGTAATTGTAAATGGAATCTTTTGTCATAGAAGCCAATTTTCCTCCCTGAGAAAAGTTCCGCAATGATATAGTCTAAATTTATGAATTCAAATTGTACTTTAACAATTTGAACCATAAATGTGTCATTGCATGGTTATATCTCTATTTTATCATAAACATGTTTCTTTTTTATCATTTGTATAATTATTACCTATTATTACAAATCTATGAATTCTGTGCAGAATTATAATAATGTAATAACCCGCCTAATAAAAAGGTTTGATGCACTAAAATGTAATCAAAGTGTAAAAATGGGAGTTTAAAGAGATGATGCATCAAAATTGCACCGGGAAAACTGTTCTGTGCATGTCGTGAGAGGGGACACTAGAGTACAAAGCCCTGTGAGCAATTGGCTACGTTCTAACTAGGTATAAAATTTATTCTGACTGCGGTGGGTTCTACATCCAATTGTAATTTTATTAACCTAACCATTTATGTAATACAAGTTCAATATCGCACTAATTTATTCATGATTGAGATACTTTCACAAACATTCTTTGCAAGTTATCCTCATTCACCTTTTAATATTAGATAAATGACCATAGACCCGGTTGCTTTCCCCAATACAAATTTTACTCTTCAAATCATTCAATAAATAGGCGGTGAGCTAGAATTCTTCCGTTACAAATATGGACTCCTTCTATTGAATATAACAGGATTAAAAAAGCAATAACTGATCGTATAATCCTATATTGATGGCAGGTTTTGGTCAATCTATCTGTCTTTTTATCATCCAGTTCGTCATAGTTTAATTCTGTCATTCGTTTCTGTCATTTTTACGATTCATTTCTCTGTGGTGAACAGGTCGAATGGAGGTTCACTATACAATTTATCATTTATTAAGATATTTAACATGGAAAATCATGAAATACAGTACGTAAGTCGGGCGGATTTAAAAGATGGTTTTAAAATGCTTTAAAATACACTTTATCTTATCATCGAATACTTTGAAGGGTCTAGTGAGGACAGTCGCCTTATATTAGTCAAGAAAACTAAATTGCAAGTCTTAAAACCTCCACCTGTCTTTTAGATGCGAACATTTAGTAACATTACATTATCCCATATATAAGAGCCAATGTTAACATTTAGTAACATTACATTATCCCATATTTAAGAGCCAATGTTAACATTTAGTAACATTACATTATCCCATATTTAAGAGCCAATGTTAACGTTTAGTAACATTACATTATCCTATATTTAAGAGCCAATGTTAACATTTAGTAACATTACATTATCCCATATTTAAGAGCCAATGTTAACCGGTCAGTCTTCGTGGTGTGGGTTCTGACCCGAGTAGCTCCACTGGTGGGAAAGTTAGAACGTGTGGTCCATCGTAAAAATAGAAATCTCATATATTAAGCCACTACATCTATTGAAAGTAAAATACATTTGCTTAAACATAAAACAAATACAAACTTCAAATTATAAATTCTGAATTTGCACACAACATACGTAAGGTGATTATATAGGAATTTATTCTTTAATATTTTCGTTGAAAAGTCTCAAGACTTTACCATAATGCGATAGAAGTTGAAAGACTCTCACTTTAAGATACTTGTAGAAATAAGTCTATATAAAGAGTGTCGGGTCAACGTGGATAGATACTGGTAGGTAAACAACGAAGAAATGATACTGAATAAATTAAATACCTATCGGCTCCTTTGATCTTTATTTTACAAATATAGTGAAGTAGAAATAAAACTCCAAACACTTCAAAGACGAGTTCCTTTCTCACAGATCGCGTTTATAATAAATATTTTGTCCAAACCATTTTATCTAATAACTGAATATAACATGCTTTTACAATTTTAAATATTGCTTATAGATTACACTTTTCACCGTACTGTCATAACCAAATACACATATTACAATTTTACATATAAATATTCGAACATCTAGATGCATATACAATTTTAATTTTCAAGTGTGATTTTTCCCCCGAGATAGTGGTTTTTGGTTATTACAAAATATGAAAAACAATATTACATGTACACCTTCATGCATGGTGCTTGTGATTTTATCATTTAGTCTAATTCAATTATTTCTCCTCTATTAATGTAAATGCACCATGTTTCAATATTTTGTATTTGTCTTGAGGGATTTTAAGATCAAACAGCAGCGTTGTACCATTTCCCATCCCTTTTAAATAGTGCATATAATTATGATGGTATATATGCTATTACTACTTAGGCAGTAAATTGCATCAGGGAAACTTATGCAACATATGTTGAAATATACTTAAGTTGATCTAGTTATATGTGTGTTTTATTCTTGTACTTAAGAACTTGGATAACCTAGAAACACATACTAGTAAAACTCAACTGAACAAGAAAAATGTGCAAATAAATGAAAAAATGTATATCGATGGTTAAAAAAACCCAGCTAGATTAATTTTAAGGCATTGCGACGCACAAGGGTCCTCTTCCTCTTCAATATACATACGATTTAAATTGCGAGAGAAAGACCTCCTTCTAGACATGGAGCAACAATCATAAAGTCGACGAGTACAGTATAGAAGTTTATGCGTACAAACTATATACTATATTATGGCAGAGCTTACATGAATTTCAGGATAAAATATTATTAGTTTAAGGGGGTACAGAACACCTAAGGTGGATAACTCTTAAAAATCATTTGAACGTTTTAATTAATTACATTTAATCAAAGAAATCAAGCATCTAAGTGATCAAAATAGGAACCTTTGAAACTCCATTATGTTCAACAAAATTTTTCCCGAAAAACCTATGGTTCAAACTTTAGATTTTGCGATTGAATTTATTTATTCAAACTGAATATTTTTGCAAATTTTCAGGAATATTAAACGACACAATTTTTTTTTTAGCCTAAGTGTTGGGTACCCCCTTAAACATATTTATTTATTCTGGATTGATTGCTACTATAAATATTGAAGCTTAATGCTACTATAAATCTCTCTCAAGCCTGCAGTTTGCGAGTGTGGCCTTTGTAAACGCCCCCCCCCCATTGAGCCTACTCTTATCGAACTCTACAAAGGGGTCTTTAACTAGCACGGAGTATTGCTCTCCCCATACACGGGACAAACTTTTTTCGTCCCTTCCAAGGACTAGCATCGTTTCTTGAGACCATCCTCGCAAATGGTGTCAAGAGAGAGTCGGAATATAATGTTATTCTAAAGCTATCTTTAAATTGTCATCAATAAACTATACATAAATGATCTACAGTTTCCTTTCACTAACAAGATATAGTCATCCTTTCAAGTTTGCTGTAAATCTGTATGTTTATGTTTGATAACGAGGCCCTGCCTAGTTTTGTCGTACGAAAATTCGCGACGGTCTCGCATATTATCGCTCTGAGAACTGTTAGTATCTAGTATCCAAATATTGACTCTATCGTTGTATAGGACACTTCATCCGACCACTTAAAGATAAAACTCCTCAGATCTGTCTACTCTTAACAATAGTCAAGTACTGTTAACAAGAGAACTAGATTGACTTTGTACAAAAGTCATAGTAAAATTACCACATTTTCCATCAATAAGCAAACCTTTTTAACTAAATACTATCTTATCATCAATGATAAAGTTGATATATAAAAATCACTATTTATATAAACTTGTTTTGTTAGGTTTTACAAATAAAAACAAATAAAACATTTGTAATTTTACTATTTTGGCCGTTTTTCACGAAATAAAAATCCACAGATAATAAATTGGGCGAATGTTGTGCAGCAGGCGGTTGGGAAGAGGCGGTTGGTTGCGGTGGGCCTCTTGATATTAGGAATATAGCATAAGCATCGTGGGAGTCGATTTCAGCTCACCTTCTTCCTGTTAAACAAAATCCGGGATTTTTCTTTACTTGGACAGTTGGTTTTTTTTTACATTTAGGATGATTTGAATGTTTTCGGTTCTATAAACTTGAGATCTCGGTTTAAGAACAAGAATAATAATACAATCATAACTCAATCACTGAATCTATAAATAGATAAAAAAAAAAAAAAAACAATAAAAAAGGTAAAAACAAATACAATGATTCCATAACCACACAGCAACAATATGAAAACAAGTACAACTGTGAACCTCCGTGCTTTTGCAAGACAAAACTATACAAAAATCCAGAAAAGATTTCAATTCTGAAAAAAAAAGAACCAAGATGTGTAAAGTATGTCTGAGTTCTTTTGAATGTGGTTCATAGTGTTTCGGAATTATATGTTAATAATGGAACGGAAGAATTGCATGATTTAGTGAAATAATATATCACATATCAAAGTAATAAACTAAAATTTGTAAGGCATGGTACGCCTCGCTGCAAGCTTATATTCACAAAAATATAATATCGAAATGTGGATTTCCGATTTTCTCATAAATAACAGTAAATAAACGAAGATTATTAAATAACCAAGGCATTTATGAGCCAAACGATGATTTAAGATTCAATTTGATTGGTTAAAACATATTTAATCTCAATTTTATGTCGTTCTTTGATCTTTCATCAGAACAATTTTCAGTACAAAATAGAATTTGTGCACAATAATGCGAATTTTAATTTGCATGTTATAGCCTGAAAGAGCTGCTCTATGATCGCATCGCTTGTTTTAATAGCATGCTAGTAAACCGCCGACGACTTTAGCAGACTTTTCTGAAACAAAAAATGAAGAATAAGTGTTTTCTTCTAATTACAAAATGATAATTACAGCAAAGGTCTTAGTTAATTAACCTAGACTACATGACGGGAGGCAGCATTGTTCAACAGTGTTTTCACCATTGTAACTATTGTTACATCTTAATAAAAGTCTTGGCGAAGAAGAACGACATTCCTAAATGCTCTTCATTTTATTGTTCACCTCTTTGCAAGGAATTGTTTTCGATTTCATTTTAAACTGTTTCAACATGTTATAGAAACAGCAGAAAAACATGTGATATTGACATTGTAGGTGGTTTACATTTGGTAGAAATAAAATAACTGAAATTCTTAAACTGAAATAAATTAGTTCACTTGTAAGTCGTTTATTTTGTGATTCCCTGGTCAAATGGACTTTAAGTTCAGAAGCAGAGTTCTACCTACCAACATTTTGAATATATCTATAAAAGCGCTTGCTTGAATGCTCATAATAATGAATCCAAAAACTAGAATGTTGCTATTATGTTAATGTTTAAATTATCTTGAAAGATCTGAATATGAAACAGTTTTGCACTAATTGCGATGACTTTAAAAAAGTGTGAATTATAAAACTTCAAACATTAGTACTTAAATGTGAGACGCAGAATCATTGCCACAATGAAATTTCGACTTACATGTAAATCGCTTCGACCGAAAATATATACACCAACTATACTTGTATACAAACCACAGTCAAAATTTATGACAGAAAGGGAGTGGAAAATACCAACATGACATGATGAAAAAATAACCACAAAATATATCACAAATCCCACAAATGGTAGTGCTATATGCATTTCAAATATCACCAAGGTCTCTTTTTATCTAAGGGGGATAAAATATGGGTTTATACTAACATATAGCTTTTTGTGGTATTGTGTATGGAAACGCAGTCACAATAAGATGTTCCTTGTACCTGTTTTAATCACAGGGACTTGCTCTGTGTTTTTTTCGTATCGCACATCGACTAAACAAAGTTACTGGACAACCCTATGCGCATGGGTATTTTTTGTTTCCAAAAAGACCATAAGATAGGAAGCAAACAAACCATACTCTAAACATCGCACGATGAAAAAAGATCCATAGCACCCCCCCCCTTTCGGATCCGGCATCAAACGTTTGCTCCTAAAACGTCGATACAACCGAATATAGACAAAATATATCTATGTAAAGAGAGGAGTTCCATAAACGCTGCAATCGGTCTGATTAGACGAAAGAGAGAGCAGAAGAGAAGAAGCCATTTCGTTACAGCCATCAACTGGGATGTCTTGACCAGACTTGCTGTTTGTATATAAAAGACCATGAAACAAAAAGTCTAGCGCTCAAATGTCATTCGGGAAAAACCCTTGACACACTGTACCGGGCAACCCTATAGGGGGACATCAAATCGCCATCAAACAGCAGTTCAGCCATTTAAGCATGGTCTGTGTATTGGAAACATGGGAATTGTCACCATTTATCTGCATAAGAAATTACCATTAAATAACAATGGTATGTGACTAAATAGGAGTTTTACATGTTTTGAATTCTAATTAATGATCGGGACGAAACGACAGGTAACCCCCACGTAAACAATAAAGAGACAGGTGTCTCAAGAGTCAATATGCTAATTTGACACTTGTTTTCTCTCACAAAATCGTTTAAAAGCTGATACATCTTTACAAAAAGTTTCCCTTATCCATCATTATATAACAGAATGCTTTTTATTGGCTTTTTTTTGCTTAGTTGCCCTTTCATCACTTAAGCAATCTTACGATAGTATCTTTGGGTCCTTGGAAAAAAATTGTTGCAAGATACTCTCTAGGTACTGTGTTGTATTCTCTGTTTTGTTGTTATACTTAAGCATAAAAATTGAGTAGAAATGGTGGTAGCTGAAGTTCATTTTATACCAATAATGGCCAGCAATACAGAAGGACCTATGCTTGCTTGGGCAAGGCTAAACCTGACCTAAAGAATGTCTTGTAGGGTCAAATGGCTATTGGATACTTCCATGCACTGCCTAAATGTCGAAAGTGTATGATAAAACATTTATTTGTTTGGCATATCTTGGAATGTTCTGCTTATATATGAGGCATTTATTAAACAATAGATGATTCACTTTATATTTTCAATATCAGATCATAGACAAAAGAACTATCAAAAGATCTATAGAATTATTTTATCACAGAACAATTATGTCAAAATGTTTCTTGAAATGTTTAAAATTCTTCAAAGGTGTTAAAGCAAACACTTCTCCTTTGCGAACAGCCCGACGTCCGTATCTAACCCCCGTGACCTGAACGTCGTACCCGTCTCGTGGATTCTAAATTTTGAAGTTTCTAATCTTGAAAAGTAACAAATTAGCCGAGTTGTTTTCTTTTTCCCCCACTGATAAATGGTATTACTCCAGACTTCAAAGGAACAGATATAGGTGTACGTATATTTAGTTGAAAACTTAGGAAAGAGGTTTAAACATTCTTGATAATATGAATACAATTTTGTAAGATATAGCGCTTTTAGAAAGGCAAGTGTACAAAACAAAGATATTCCTAAATCTGAGTGTTTGTCGAAATGGGAGTATAATAAATTCATTAGACGCCATAAAGATAGGAAGATGTGAAATCTTTCTTTTATCTATACAGGATTTTTCTTGTTAATCCTCTGCCTTCTTGGTGTGACTTTAAAATGGTCCTTTTTGTGTTTGCTTGCTTGCAAGTTTACGTTGAAAAGATATTCACTGATGTATTTGATTTATGTAGCCTAAATATTGCATAAGTACTGAGAATATTTTTAAAAGAAAACCAGAAAACCAAAGGTCTTAACATGGACTTTCAGATGATGGACAGTATAGTTCAAATCTTTTCCTTGTAAATTCATGCTTAGTATAATTAGAAACAATATTTTTGCATATTTTTCTTACATTCACATTTGTCGTCGAATACTTGTACTCGCGCTGTCCTATATTTCATGAATGAATAAAAAATACACATTTTATTGATATATGATTATATATACATTTGTACTTATAATGAGACATTCGTAAACAAATTTGCTACAGTGCTATGATTCGAAACATTAAAAAATAAAAATATTAACTTGCAAGCAAAACTTTTTAAAAATCTGAAAATACATGGATCATTAATTTTTACATTTGTTGCTATTATATATCATGGGTCTGATCTTTGGGAAAAAGCTTCTATTCTTTTGGAAATAAAAGCTTTTTAAATTAATGTTTATGTAATGAGTATAGGTGGGTCTCGAATCTTTGTCAGATATAATTTGTCTGAATTTGTATATAAGGTACTTTAACAAGTAAAATATTATGCAAAATATGACATAAAATATTAGCAAATTAGTCTATGATTGATCATTTTTGAAATTTGACTTTTTATGGTATTGACATGATTGATGGAATAGATAAACAACAAATAAAAACGAAAATTGAAAATCAATCTACATATTTATTTATTATTTATTTGGTATCACACACTTATTCAAGTATTCATTATCCAACACTTAAGGCGTATTAACAAGTGTTTGTCAAATATTTTTATATCGATACTAATATGATTCAATCAATTAGAGAGACTTACGCTATTCTTGTGTCTTTTGTTTCATTTGTTAATACCATTAGTACATATTTCATAAGATAAAGATGTTTACTAAACACTTTATTTGTAAACATTGTTGATTGGATTAGCTATGGAAACTTTGATCGAGTTAAAATTAATCCAAAAGGTATTTGCAAATATGCCCCATTAGAGAAAATATCAGGATTCACAATTAAATATGAATTAAATAAAAATTACCTATTTCCTCTCCAAAAGAGTGAATTTTGTACAAGTTTACCATAATTATGTACATGTACATGTACTAGTATTCGATGGAAATAAAAATCACCCCCTTTTTAAACAAACGAATGCCAACGAACAATTTATTTCCTGTTGGAGAGTGATTTTACTTGTTTTTTTGTTTGTTAAGTTTTTTTTGTTAGGGGGGGGGGGGTGGGTGGGAGTAGGCGTGAATATAAATATTTCCTCGGAAAACAATAATGGAACTCCTTTTCCCAGAAATTTTTGTGCAGACTTTTGACCAAAAAAAAAGGACTTGGACCCACAGTTTCAGAGTAGACCGACTCCATTCCCTTTGATAATTTCTGGTCTCGCACCTGATCTAGACAAAACATTTTACATACCTTTTGTCATGATAGGTCCGAACACACTATAATTCTGACTGGTTGTACAGTTCCATCTTTCATATTTGAATTGGCTTTGGCATTCCTGAATTGCCCGTCGTGCCCCCTCACTGACACACAATAGAGATTCTGGATTTCTTTTACATAAGTCTAATTGTTCTAAAACTAGTCCTGGAACAGCTTTACATTTCTCTGTCTGAGTGTCTAATGATAACGAAGACATACCAAGGTACCTGGAAATATAAAAAAATAATGCTCAAAATTGCCACATAATAGCACTAACGCTATATCTAAAAAAATCAAAACAATAACATTTTTTTATCTCTTAAAGAGTAAAAATAAAAAATAGAGCTAAAAGCATATTTTCTATGAATTAATTTTAAAAACAATTTAACAAAAAAGACAACGTTTTGAACATATCCGAAAACGGTGCGAAACCATTATCAACATTCTATATTTCGAGAGAGTAGAAACAAACTTGAACAATCCGTTGGACTCTCAAAATGGTGACTTTCAATCTGGCAGCCTTGCAATTTTTTGCTCAAGTACAATTTCCCCCAAAATATATCCCTACCCCTACATTATCCATAAGTTTACGAACCAGAATGCAAACATGAATGATCCATATTCCATAAGAAAATGTCTCAGTGATTGTACATACGTAATGACAAGCTGTAAGTACTTTTACTTATCTGTAGACATTAGATAAGGAACATGCATGTATATATGTATACTTATATATAAATGTGCTGACGATCTATGGGGTCAGCCAAAAAGGGTCGCTGGCATTTCACCACGCAAAATAACAGTACATGTGCAAAGAAACAGGCGGACGGACGGTAAAACAAAATCCGCTGTCTGCTTTGAAGCATGGATTTATTGATAAAAAAAACTAGTGTGTGAAACACACTCACTATAAATAAGTTCACATTGTCGAGTTTTTATGAAGTACACCCTAAACGTACATGTACCATGCATCTGCCATTAATTTCAAGGGTTATTTCTTTCTTTAACATAAAACAAGTCGAATATTAATTACAGAAATTTGTACAGATTTGTTTGAAAGGTAGAGGCAAATCTTGTGGAACATTGTCTGAACGATATTTTTTCTATTGCGTTGTAAAATAGCGAATTTTGAAAGGACAATTTATAGTAGAACAAAATGTGAAAAAAATTGACAAAAAAGCAATGCCTATTGACAAAAAGCATGAATCAGTTCACACTATTTCCATCTGCATAATGTTAGGTATTTAAATGTCAAAGTAAATATGGAAATAGCATAGAACTTGAGGATATAATACCCGTTCGGGGCGATTCTGAGGTTCGATATAACAATGAACTGTCAATTCACCGTGCTAAGTAAATACATCATTGTAATATATACTTAGAATCAAGTGACATAATTTGTCAACACGTGGAACTGATAGTCCAAATAAACTGTCAGAAATGTGATGACCTTATGCCACTAAAACCTTCATTGACAATTATGGGGTATTCTTCTGAAGTAAGCGAGTGGAATTTGTACTACATGAAAGGTTGTATATGCAAATATATCATGATGGTGTGCTAACCGCATTTTCACAGAATAAAAAATGTTTTATTTTAACTTCTTCACTTAGTGATGCTTGAACAACGGCATAAATGAATATGGTATTGAGATAATTTTGTACAGCACATACATGTAGTTAAATCGGAAGGAGGATTTAGCCACATTATTCTATCCGCAGCTACAGTGCGAGTGGGGCTAGGAAGATATCTATATTTTACTAATGCTTTTATACCGCTTATCAATAAATCTTAATTCATGATTGTTTTAGTTTTACTTAATATGGTAATGAGTAGATATAAAAGTTAAAAAAAAAAGGAATCTAAATCGAATGTTTACGTCATCTGGTTTCTTTTTGACCAATTCAAGATTTAAAATAAAAATTCTTTTTGATTGAGCAAATAATATGGTATTATTCTTCTTCCATAAACTCTTGCTGAATGTTTTAGTATATAGAAATGATTAAAAATAAATATGAATGGTTTGGAAAATGATTTAGCTTTTGAATAAAGATGTATTGAACACGCTTCCTAAGTGACTTAGCATTTTCAAACAAAAATTTAACACAAAACCTACAGAAAGTGAATGTTAATAGATTAATAGAATCAAATCAGGTTAATATGTATAACATGGAATCTTCGATGAGTATTTTTTATATTGTGGATTCATGATTATTCTTGGAGTGTCAATTTTCGTGGTTTTCGTAGGCGATAGTCAGCCACGAAATAAAAACCCACGCCATTGTTCATTCTACGTGTAATGTCTTTTAGCGACATGTGCAACCAACAAAATTTAAAAATCCATCGAAATATCTGCAATTTGCGATTCCATGAAAATTGGTTCCAGTATCCATGTCTCACATTGTAGGACACCTACTTCCGATCATTGTAGGGCACCTACTTCCGATCATTGTAGGACACCTACTTCCGATAAGCCATTGATATAATCAATATTAAAACTATTATAGATGTTTAGCATAGTGCAAGTAATGATCCCCCTTTTATCTGTATGAAGCGACGTCTTTCATCTTCAAGTATTTCATGCAACATGAAGCATATCTGATTTCTAAAACAGATGGCAAACAAGTCTACTTCTTTCATATACAATCTTCAGATTCAGATACAAATATCTTATGTAACTATTACAAAAGTTTATTTAATTAAAATAAGTATGAAACACATGCTCGCAACGTTGATTACATCTCTGTCGAACCCTTCTAATTTATGCTCAAAAGCCTCCAAGACCACATCATAAACATCATGGAATTAATTTGTAATTTACGTTACCAAATGTAACGTAAGAACCGATCGTGTTAATGCGCTAAGTAGTTTGTAATTTATAATGTTTTCTAGCATTCTATATGCGTTTTTTACATATGTCTTTAACTACTTTTGATATACGTTTGAAAGTTTTATCTATGAACAAATTAGTATTTTTTGATCATGTAGATTACAACTTTATGCCATTAGTCAAACGAATTTAGAAACACTTTACCAAACACTAAACGATTGAAGTTATCTCCCAAAGTCTTCCTAATTTTTTGATGATGTAAAACTGTTTTTATTTATTAATCAGGAGAAATTTATGGAAACTATGATTTTATGATGTAAATTATAAAAATGTTACCCTTCCTTTTTATGGTACATTAAAAAAATATTGATAGATAAATGGCTTAAGGCCACGGTGATTTGACTCGCATGATATGCTCAACAATTAATTAAAACAAGTGCGTTAGAAAAAACAAAATTGCAAAATCTGGACGTGCAAGAATCTTTGTGATGAATTAATAGATTCTGATAATCCCCACGACCCCTCTGGTCGTTAAAAATCCCAATATTGAATTTCCAAATAATCGTGCTGCAATCTCCTACCCTCTCCTAAGATTGATGAATTAATGGTTTTTGTTCGAAAAAGTATTCAACATAGGAAACCCATACAAAATTCTGTAGGATGTTTGTGCCAGTCATGGGGAATCGACAATTTTATACTCATGTTTTTCGGACCCCCTTTTTCTGGATTAAAGAACAACTCAAAGCCTTGGTGCTAAAAGGGGTGGATCGAATTCATCAAAGGAACACAAAACGCGAGAAGAAAGAAATCTGGCCGTAAAACAAGATATGAACATGTCGCCATAGGCATAAATATTTTATATCCTATTATAGATTTCTTTTAATCTATTGTCATATGGAGAAATTAATACAAATTTGTTACTTTTTTATTGACAGATAAAACAATAACTTATACATTAATATCTACCCGATATACACACCGTAAACAAATTGTAATAGACGATTTCGCCCTTTGATGTTGTTTATGGGCAACAAATTTGTTTTGTCTAACGCACCTGTGGTGACAAAAATGTAAAATATTTTCTAAATTGTCAAATTTGGTATGAAAATGAAGTCATTTATCATACTTTATCAACACAAATATATATATATTCATAAATAAGTTTTTATTGAAAAAAATTTTTTTTTAAAGAATGTTTGTTAAAAACATTATATTAAAAAGGTAAATATTCTAATGTAAATCAGCAGTACTCTTTTGTTTAAAAATTCATAACTGATTTTGGACGTTGGAAAAAAATATTGTACCTACTTGTAAAAAGTAATAACTCAAAAGTTCAAAATCATTGATCATCAAAGTTCTTGAAAAAAAAACACATGATATTTGGCTTGTTTTACATATTGTTCACAAGTTCGAAAACTGTGCTTCTGTATGGCTTAAAATGTATTATAGAAAGTCAAATGAAGTCAGAACCTTCTTCAGCTTAAAAAAATCATATTGTATCATAATGATGAAAACCATGTCAAAAGATGATAATCATCTGTTTTTTTAATCAAAGTTACTAAAATTGGACAAGTATGTATGAATGCCATTTTATAGAAAATAGGACAGATTTTTAATAATTAATTACTTTGATTTTATTGAGGTTCATCCTTGTAAATAACCATTGAAATAAGCATAACATGCATTTCCACTATACCTTTAGCCTCTTGCAGAAATACCTTTAGCCTCTTACAGAAATAAAGAAATTTCAAAAAATATTGGAGGAAAAGGCCATGAAGCTACACCATTCCACTTGAAATCTTAAGGCCATTTACACCTATTATGAGCAGATTTATTATTTTCTTAAATTAATGTGCCTTATCCTTCAACCTTTTTTTGGTCATTGTTAACTTAAAATTCTTTTAAAGTGGGAAAAATATGCAATGCCATGTCGTGAAACAAAACATTGCACAACTCATGAATGGATGTCTACTAATTTTATGCTGTGCTTTTCACTAAAGAAATCAAAGTTCAAATCAAAAGTTTCACGCGATAAAAAAGAAACACACCATGAGGACCTAAGACTATATTTTATAGCTCGTTTGTTTCAAAAGCACAGTCATTGCATGAAGAAATATACGAGGAAAAAAAAACAATCTTTAGAACCTTTTTATGCATGCGACAGATCGTAAAAGTGTCACAGATACATCTAGGTATTTAAAAACATTCTTATAAATCAACATAAAAAGTTTTAAAGAGAACACTTACATCCAATTTCCTTCCGTAAAAGAAAAGGCAAAAATCCAAAGAAGAAAGTAAAGCTTAATCCAAGTTTGAAAACTGCACAAAATATTAAAATCCATTTTTGTTAAGTATTGAAAAAGTTTTCCGCTGGAGAAATATCCAGGTCAAAGAAATTTAAATTCATTTGGATGAAGAACAGTCTGACAAGTGATGAACTCTACAAGATGTAAATAGTATTACTATCAATATACTGTTTTATCACCATATTGACAAGTTCATTGGTTCGCATTTAGATAGCTCATTGAACAAGAGGTGGGAAAACTGCATTCTGATTGGCCAAGGTGAAAGCACCCCGTGACATCAAAGAAATTTATATTTTTTGCTATTTCAATAGAAAATAGTATTGAATGGATATCGTTTGTTAACTTTGATTATTTCTCATTAATAATTATTTGAAAAATGAACGTTAAATCAATACAACTATACAAATTCCAATGTATAAATGTACCGGAATTTCACTTAACAAATATGTAATAGGTTGAATAAAATCAAAGAAAGGGGTAAAACAAATATAAACAAAATGAATTGAAAGACGCGACTACGACCGTTGACATAAACTTTAGAATAATGTTTAAATTTTTTGTCAAAATAATGTTTATGTAGATAAATGAAAATGACAACAAAAAAATCATGTGTCACTTGTCATGTAAAATGTATCGATGACAGATTTACATAATTTCATAAAAATTATACTATATTTATCTATTTTTAGCAATTTGTTGGCAAACTTTTTTTTAGCTTCTACACAAAATTTCAGCTTAAAGTGATAACTGACTGAGAGTTGCAATCTGTTGTCTCTTAAGTTCAGCAAAATGTAACCACAATTTCCAACTTTTTTGCTTTTAAGATTGGGTTCGAAACAAACGTGCTATTCAGTTATTATAGCATTTTTTTGCTTGTCTTTTTATATCAGGTTACCAGCAGCAGGCTCCTAAGAAAGGCCAGTAATTTCTGTAATTTAGTTTCAGATATTTTAAGAGCACTCTCATTGGAGCGCTCCAGAGTATTTTCTATATATATTAGAGCAAAACATTTTA
This sequence comes from Arcuatula senhousia, assembly GCA_963971305.1. Lineage (NCBI taxonomy): Eukaryota > Metazoa > Mollusca > Bivalvia > Mytilida > Mytilidae > Arcuatula > Arcuatula senhousia. The sequence continues at coordinate 64,975,079 of OZ020303.1, read as the reverse complement.
GTCATCGTCAGAACTTTTTGATATATTGAAACTGATTTAAGTCAGTTTCGTTTGGATATTAGTCAACTTATTACAGTTGCTTTCAAGCATATGTGTGCACTTATGTTTCAGTTGTTTTCAATCATTTGTCCCAGTACTTATTTCAGTTGCTTCCAGCATTTGTCAGCACTTAAAATTGATTCACTTGTTTTCAAGCATTTCCACGCTGATTTCAGATATTTTAAACATTTGTTAGCACTTATTTCAGTTGCTTTCAATCATTTGTGCGCACTCACATTCAGTTGTTTTTTTTTAGAAATTTGTCCGCACTTATTTCAGTTGCTTCAAGCGATTTTCTTTGCGCTTTATTAGTTTTCAAGGATTTTCACACTTATTCTAGTTATCTAAATCATTTTTAGCATTTAATTCATTTAATTGTTTCCATGCATTTGTCAGCAGTTATTTCAGTTGTTTCCAAGAATTTGTCAGCATTTATCGCAGTTGTTTGAAGCATTTGTCAGTACATATAATATTTCAATTCAATTGTATTTGTGCGCATTTATTCCAGTTGTTTTATTAGTACATGTATGTGTTAGCATTCATCGCAGTTCTTTGAAGCATTTGTTGTTACTTATTTCAATTCTTTTGTATTTGTGCGCACTTATTCCAGTTGTTTTCTAGCATTTGTCAGAACTTCAGTTGTTTTCTATTATTTCTTACCACTTATTTCAGTTTTTGTAAGCATTTCAGAATTCATCACATTTGTTTGAAGCATTTGTCATTACTCATTTCAGTTTCATGCATTTGTGTGAACTTGCTTTCAGTTGTTTTTAAGAATTTGTCACCACTTATTTCAGTTGTATTCTATCATTTGTCAGCACTAATTGCAGTTGTACTCTATATGTCACCACTATAATTTCTGTTGTTTTCTATCATTTGTCTTGCAGCAATTTTTAGCTCAGGGTCATGTGAGCTATTGCCTTCACTTGGCGTTCGTCGTCGTCTTTAACTTTTCTTTGAAAATCTTCTCCTCCGAAATGACTGAAAGGACTGCTTTGAAACTTTGCACACTTCATCTATGGGATGTCTTCTACCAAGATTGCACAAATGGTAACCACCGTTCAAATAACATGGCCGCCGTTACTAAAAATAGACCAGGGGGGCCAGACTACTGTTTTTGGCTTGTAAATCAAAAAGTATAAGAGATAAATGAAATTTGATGCACGCTATTGCTTCAGCATCAAAAGCTCTACAAAAGTTTCCGATGAGTCAAAGGTGTCAGATGACCCCTTATAGGAGTTACGGCCCCTTAAAGGTGATAAATAGCATTTTTTCATGTTTTTGACTTAAAGAATGAAAACTTTAACAGATAGAGAAAAGTTGTTGCTTGCTTAAATGCTCAGCTCATTTAGCTCTACAAAAGTCTCCATTGGGTCGAAGTTGTCCGATGACCCCTTATAGGGGTTACGGCCCCTGAAATGACGTTCTTTCATGTTTTTGGCCTATAGAATGAAAACTATAGCAGATAGAGAAAAGCTCTTGCTTGCTTAAATGTTCAGTTCATTTAGCTCTACAAAAGTTTTCATAGGGTCAAAGTTGTCAGATGACCCCTGATAGGGGTCACGGCCTCTAAAATAACGTTTTTCATGTTTTTGGCCTATAGAATGAAAACTAAAGCAGATAGAGAAAAGCTTTTGCTTGCTTAAATGTTCAGTTCATTTAGCTCTACAAAAGTTTTCATAGGGTTGAAGTTGTCAGATGACCCCTTATAGGGGTTATGGCTCCTAAAATAACTTTTTTTTCATGATTTGGGACTACGGCTACAGATTGAAAACTATGCTCTTATATATTTTCGAGTACTGGAATATGTGTTGGAAAGACACGTTTACATATTTCCAAAATTTGACAACATTTGGCTATTTCTTAAAAAATTATAAATTTATCTGTTTGGTAATTGTTGCAATATTTTTGGCTTCTGTTTTTGTTATATCAAATCAAATGTTCTACCGGTTTTCCAAGTTTTTTACTCCTAGCGTGTCTGATGAAGGTTAATCCAGAAAAGCGCTTCACACGCAGTGAAATTTTGCATTGTACATTTATCAAAATCATTTCAATATGTGGATTGTGTCTTTCTGGCACATATTCCATATTCTTTCGTTTTTAATATTATTTCAGAGTTTGACTTTAGTGCCGTGTGGAGGCCGTAGAAAGCTTCCCCGTGCTTCAGTTGTATGCTCTTATATATTTTCGAGTACTGGAATATGTGTTGGAAAGACACGTTTACATATTTCCAAAATTTGACAACATTTGGCTATTTCTTAAAAAATTATAAATTTATCTGTTTGGTAATTGTTGCAATATTTTTGGCTTCTGTTTTTGTTATATCAAATCAAATGTTCTACCGGTTTTCCAAGTTTTTTACTCCTAGCGTGTCTGATGAAGGTTAATCCAGAAAAGCGCTTCACACGCAGTGAAATTTTGCATTGTACATTTATCAAAATCATTTCAATATGTGGATTGTGTCTTTCTGGCACATATTCCATATTCTTTCGTTTTTAATATTATTTCAGAGTTTGACTTTAGTGCCGTGTGGAGGCCGTAGAAAGCTTCCCCGTGCTTCAGTTGTATGCTCTTATATATTTTCGAGTACTGGAATATGTGTTGGAAAGACACGTTTACATATTTCCAAAATTTGACAACATTTGGCTATTTCTTAAAAAATTATAAATTTATCTGTTTGGTAATTGTTGCAATATTTTTGGCTTCTGTTTTTGTTATATCAAATCAAATGTTCTACCGGTTTTCCAAGTTTTTTACTCCTAGCGTGTCTGATGAAGGTTAATCCAGAAAAGCGCTTCACACGCAGTGAAATTTTGCATTGTACATTTATCAAAATCATTTCAATATGTGGATTGTGTCTTTCTGGCACATATTCCATATTCTTTCGTTTTTAATATTATTTCAGAGTTTGACTTTAGTGCCGTGTGGAGGCCGTAGAAAGCTTCCCCGTGCTTCAGTTGTATGCTCTTATATATTTTCGAGTACTGGAATATGTGTTGGAAAGACACGTTTACATATTTCCAAAATTTGACAACATTTGGCTATTTCTTAAAAAATTATAAATTTATCTGTTTGGTAATTGTTGCAATATTTTTGGCTTCTGTTTTTGTTATATCAAATCAAATGTTCTACCGGTTTTCCAAGTTTTTTACTCCTAGCGTGTCTGATGAAGGTTAATCCAGAAAAGCGCTTCACACGCAGTGAAATTTTGCATTGTACATTTATCAAAATCATTTCAATATGTGGATTGTGTCTTTCTGGCACATATTCCATATTCTTTCGTTTTTAATATTATTTCAGAGTTTGACTTTAGTGCCGTGTGGAGGCCGTAGAAAGCTTCCCCGTGCTTCAGTTGTATGCTCTTATATATTTTCGAGTACTGGAATATGTGTTGGAAAGACACGTTTACATATTTCCAAAATTTGACAACATTTGGCTATTTCTTAAAAAATTATAAATTTATCTGTTTGGTAATTGTTGCAATATTTTTGGCTTCTGTTTTTGTTATATCAAATCAAATGTTCTACCGGTTTTCCAAGTTTTTTACTCCTAGCGTGTCTGATGAAGGTTAATCCAGAAAAGCGCTTCACACGCAGTGAAATTTTGCATTGTACATTTATCAAAATCATTTCAATATGTGGATTGTGTCTTTCTGGCACATATTCCATATTCTTTCGTTTTTAATATAGTAGATAGAGAAAAGCTGTTACTTGCTTAAATGTTCAGCTCATTTAGCCCTAGAAACGTCTTTATAGGGTCGACATCAAGACCAGGTGAGCGATTCAGGCTCCTCGGGATCCTCTTGTTTTCGGTTGTTTTCATTTGACACCAGTCAACTTATTTCGGATGTTTTCAAGCAGTTGTCACCACTTATTTCAGTTATTATCTAGCATTTGCCAGCTCCACTCATTCCAGTTGTTTTCTAGCATTTGTCAACACTTATTCCAAATGATTCTAGCATTTGTCAGTACTTATTCCAGTTGTTTTCAAGCATTTGTCAACACTTATTCTAGTTGTTTTCTAGCATTTGTCAACACTTATTCCAGTTCAGTGTTTTCAAGCATTTGTCAACACTTATTCTTGTTGTTTTTTAAGCATATGTCAACAATGATTCCAATTGATTTCTAGCATTTGTTGACCGTTTATTCCAGTTGTTTTCAAGCACATGTAAGCACTTATTCCAGTAGTTTTCTAGCATTTTCTAGTATCATGCAACACTTATTCCAGTTGTTTTCTAGCATTTGTCAACACTTACTTCGGTTGTTTTCAAGCATTTGTAAGCACTAATTCCAATTATTTTCTAGCATTTGTCAACACTTATTTCAGTTGTTTTCAAGCATTTGTAAGCACCTTTTTCGGTTATTTTCAAGCATTTTTTTTTATTTTGTTATAAACTTCATTGAGTATTTTGCAATTCATCAAAAATTCATTTATTTCAATTATATTATTTACAAATTATTTTCTCATGAAAAAGTGTGAAAAGTCTTAAAGGATTATCTTTCAATTCATTTAAAACTTCTATTTACCTTTAAACATCATACTATTTGTAGAAAATAACATTTTTGAAACAAAAACAAATCAACGCCGTTTGGTACGTAAAGGGAGATAATTTGAAACTTTAGCTTATGACCAATTGACAAACTCAGTACTTTTTTTTGTCGTTTTCAAGCATTGTCATCGCTTATTTCAGTTATTTCAATTGCAAGCACTTTTCAGTCACTAACGAAAAAGTTGTGTCAGAGCTATTCAACAGTTTTATCATATATTTTCCTATATGAGCACATAATTAAGTCACGTAACAAGCAGTGGGTTAGTGAGTGAGTGAGTGAGTTGGTGTTTTACACCATCGCAACGCTATATAGGTTATTTAAAGGCGATGAACATGAAAAGGATAAATAAATGAACATGAAATGAGGATGATAAATGAAATATAGGGATGGGGTGGAGAAACAAAAAACAGTAAATTTTGGCGTCCACAGGAGAAGGGGAGAGGTCGGTAAGGGAGGAAAATTTAGCCTATGTAATGCACTACTTGGCGGTGTACAAAGGGGTCTTTTACGTGCATGAAGCGTGACACTCTCCACACATATCGGCCCACTATGGTCAGCGGTCAGGGTTTCTTTATTATAGACCTGACAACCCCCGCGGACGAGGGCCACCCTATTCAGCCACCTAGGGTACACACTGGGTTGCTCTCTGGGCTGAGCACTGACCCGACGTCAGAATCCCAAGACCATTGGTCGCCTCTTACGACACATTAGGCTCTGCTGCGGGCCTATTCGCCACCCGGTCCCGGCATGGTTATATTCTATTCATTTATAATTACCAATTATTTTTCAAGAGTCTTTTTCAAATTCTGATCTAATTAGAGTTTGGGCACTATCTTAGTCATTTTAGAAGAATGAGTTTAAGCTATTTTAAAAACATTTTGTCGTATTGTGGTAGTAAGTTTCATCAATCAGAACCGTTGTCAAAGATGATATTTGCCTTTTGGGACACTAACTCAAACACTTTTCGAGCACTATTGCAATGAAAAAAAAAATATTTAGCACTGGCCCATATGTGTCGATCAGAGTACTTCATCCTCTACATGACACTGACAAACTTAATAATTTAATTATTTCCTCGCTTTCTGTTGCCTACCTTTTTCGTATATACATTCAAAACTGTTTGTTTTGTAAAATTGAATTAAAAGTATGCAAGCTAGATATTGGTCTAATATGGTTCAAATTTTTTTGCCAAACACAAGTGGGCCAACAATACGCCATAGATACAGTCTATATATTCAGTATCGGGCCAACTTCAGTGTGAGGTTCCATAACGTCCAAAACATCTTATGCATAAAGACATTTATATGACCTTGAGTTTCTTGACATTTTACACAACTTTCTTATGTTTTTTTATAAGAATGTTGATATATAACAACGTTTATAAGCGGTGAGAATATATAGTTTTGGTTCGTCCGACCGTCTGTCCGTCCTTCCATTCGGGACACTTTTTTAAAACGGCTTTACTCCTCCTTGACAGGTTTTCTTCATATTGCAGGGAATCTTTCTTTTATTGATATCGATGCACACCGCCTATTTATTAAAAAAATCAGGTTTCACATGGTCATCAATGGATATTGAATCAATGGGGATGACACATTCGCTACTTCTCCATTATGCCTTATTATAGTGGTGGGTTTTTTTTTTTTGGGAATCTAGAAACGTAGATGTGCAACGCCCATTATAATTTTTGATCTGATTGATTTTAAAGATCGGCGATTTTCTATTTTTTTTCTAGTTTTTTTTAATGAATCTTTCTACTCCTCATCATTTCAGAATTTGTGAACATTAAAAGTGCTTGGATTTATGGTTGACTAAAATTTAGAACTCGAGAGGGCAAAAGGTAAAATAATTGTTGCATTAGCACATCATAAATTTTTGACACTGACTGGTTTTATACAAATCTGTACATTTCGTTGCTTTTAAAAACTATAAATTAAACAAAAATGCTGAAGTTTTCAAACATATATTTTCTTTACCTTGAAAAATGTTGAATTTGGTGTTTTATCAGAGCAATAAATCTTTTTTATATAGTAGAGTTATTTGTAATGTTTTTACGAGTGTTTACCCCGAAGGAAAGTGTTCCCTAAAGCTTCGGTGAAATTGGACCATCGGAACTCATTTTGATTGTCATAAAATATGAACAACCACAAATTAGTAATCTAACAATTATCAAGCTTAAAAGGCGTGAATTATGACACAAAAAAATTTATGACCCGGTTGGTTATGATGTTATTACTATTCAGGAAGTGTCTTTTTATTGATTTAAGTGGTGCGGGTACCAAGTTTGATCATAATCTGTCGAATGAAAATATTGGACCGCTTTGTCAGACGTTTTAATGATGCAAATCTATAAATTTATGTCGAAAGTGGCGATTATTTACAAGTTTAGGGAGGCATTTATCACAGTGGTCTTAACGACTGAAAAATTAAAACCAATCAACAAACTATGCTAACTTCAAAGACGAAAAATCAAAAGATGAATAAGTATTTTCTATGTTATAGATGAAGCAGACATTATCTATTTCCGAAATGATATTGATCACAGATTCAAATTATTACTGTGATCAAAAGACTGATAGAAATATCTTTTGATGCGACTAATTTAACATTAAAAAGATCAAGAATGAGAAAATTTTGTTCACCCGAAAATAAATTTTCAAACGAAAGTCACCCGTATGAATCATTTATGTTAATGGTAAAAAATCGAGCCAAGAGGTCTCGTTTGATACACAAATATGGGAATTAAATATTCAAGTTCATAAAAGTAGAATTAATTTATAGCTTAATATCCAGCGTAAAACTGCAATATTAATGTTTTATTATTTTCAACATATTAACAATTGAAATTTTAAATATATATAAATGCATGGATTGGTTCTTTTTATTGCATGTGAATCTGAGAAAAAAAATGAGATAGAATAATTATTAAAGTTATAATGTACCACAAAAATGTTTATAGTATTATTATATCAGATAATTTTGCAAGGTCTCGTAAACTCTGCCCCGAGAAAATAACATTAGCATCTCAGCTCTTCGTCTTCTTTTCGTTCTCCGCCACACTTAAGTTTCAATCTCCTATACAACTGTAGGGCTTCCACCGGTCCATAGAGCTTTTCCTGTAATGTTGTTGGTATTGGCCATATGTTGTTTGTAAGTGCCTGGTGTAGTTTGCAGAATTGTAGAAGGTGTTATATATTCTGCTCCGCTTCTCCACATGGACACATTTCTGATAGTATGCCTTTCATGATTCTGTACAGATGTTGGTCGAGTCTGTTGTGTCCTGTCCTGAGTCTGAAGTTGGTCATTTTCTGGTCAGTTGGTGGTAGCTGTCTTGTTGCTGAGGGAATGTACTGCTGTTTGAAGTCTTTTGATGTTGTTGAGATCTTGTTCAAGCGGAAGTTTCTACCGTGAGTAATGGCTTGCAGTACAGATAGGGAATCTGTCAGGAATAATACACATGCTGTTTTATTGGCGGACTTGTCTGTGTTGGTGCGTAAGGTCTTCTTCTTCAGCTTTATAGTTCGAATAATAAAGGCCCGTTGGTATTGCCTCTGACTGTTTTATTCACCATTATGATATTTAATGTAGATATAAGCTCCTCCTTCTGTTGTCGCATTTTTGCTGATTAGTCTGTATAAACTCTTATTCAACATGATGAAGGAAACTGTTCTTTTAGCATACTGATGGTTTACATTTTTTTTTACTAAATCTGATTGTTCGTTTTTTGCAGTGAGTTGTGGGACTGAGGTGTGAATGGTGACATTATCAGTTTTCTCTGCACAGGCTAGCCTGAAGTATGATCTCTATTTATTAACATTTTTTGGCAAAACGTCCTTGCGTTTTATTTGCAGTGCCCGTTTCCTCAAATGCAAACTTGGTCTTTTGAGTCTACTAAATTAGATGATCTCGAAGGCATTGAAATATACTCGATGGCTTTACTTTCTCTTCTGTTATTTTATGGTGGAGTGTATGTAATATCTTTCTTGCTTGTTATATCCCTCAAACACTAAGTTTCGGAGATACTGTTTGTACGCTAGGGTGTAAAAAAAATCCTCGGTCATAAATTTGTCCGAACCGATTATCAAAAACTACTTTATGATCGTAATGAAATTTTGCATGGTGATAGAGTGGCACCCAAAAGTGTGCATGCAAAAATCAGAATTTTAAAAGTGGTTGCTGTTTCCATGGAAACAGGAAAAATGTCATAATAAAGGACATTGCAAATATCTCGCGGTTACCTTGGTGCGTAGAATTCTGAAATTTGTTGATTAATAGAGCAAAAAGCAGGAAAGGAGCTGTTCAATCATATGAAAAAAGAAATCGAGTTATTTACGAAAATGTGATATTTCAGGCAAAAGTCAATATGTTTTAATTTCAACAAAACTTGGTCTAAAATGGTTTTATTTATAATGTTAAAATAGGATATGGTGTCAAAATTTAGGTAGAATGACAATGTGCGAACGTTTGGGAGATATTTTTGTATTGGGCATCCCGTCTTCACTTGCATCCCCTTTTTATTCTCAGCTCTGCTTCATGCACCGCGACTTAAAAGCAGAAAAGACGATGTAGTCGTCCATTAACTTACGAAGTACCAAAGCAGTATACGGTTATTTGAGCAAGCTGTATATGTAACCTCTCGTCCAAAACATTGGAAAGTTGAAAACCCAAACGGTATTAAAAGATCCATAAGTACTCGTACTTTTGACTTGCTACAAGTCCCTCTGTATTATTTGTTCAATTTGAATGATTTATTTATATTGATAAGAGCACCTTAAATCTAATGGCGAAATTCAGTTGTGTAAGAATTTAATTTTATTTTAGCTTCAATCTTCTGTTAGAATAAATTTATTAGGTAATAAAAAAGATTACCTATTAGAACAATTATCTTTGATTGAGAAATAATAAAAAAAATATATATATTTTTAAAAAAAGAAAGGGACTTGTAGCAAGTCTACTCGTACCTGAAAACTCGATCGAGGAGGCCAAATCCTGCGCCAAGGATATCGACCATGTGCAGTACGAGAAAATAAACTTTTGAATTTAGAAAATCCAAAGGATAGGAATGTGAATCGTTCACCTGATTTCTACAGTGAATAAGCTAGAATGGCACCGGTATGTAAAATAAAACAATATGGGATAGTTTAGAAAACACTCTTTATAAGTATACGAAGCTAAAAGCTGTCAGAAAGTAAGATTTTTAAATGTATTTAAACAACCTATCATGAAAGGAAGACACCCTAACAGCCAAGTGGTAGAATTTTAAGTTTAGTTTCAGAAAAGATATTTGGGAAAGATTTTACGGACGGACGACGGACACCATTGCCCACAGTGATAACAAACGTGATGAAATCATGCATATTAACTTTCATGAAATCGGTTTGATCGGTTTAGGACAGCCAGGGCCGAACAGTCTCCAATATGGTACAAAAAAATACCTGTGACATGTAAGTTTTTAGTGGTGACTTCCAATTTCCGTGTGGTTACGACTCAAATAAATTGTGACCTCATCAAAAATATGCCTTAAAATCGACCTAACGGACCTGAAGGCTTCTTAGGGGCGATTTCTGACCTTAATGTGCTTAAAACGACATACAACAAACATCAAAAAATCGACCTAAATGTGGTTTTAACCTTGATTCCCACATACATTACAAAGAAGTTTGCAGTTTGGTAAAGCTTAATTTAGAAATGGGTCTTTTAATTTGCTGATGATGGGAATCGGTATTGAATCTAGTGCTTATTTTTAGGCTTTGGCCAATGCAAGACGCCGAGCAGCGACCACTGGTCACGCTGAGACTCCTGACGGTCTTCTATGGTGGATTTTTCAAGTGACGTTTATTTCGGTTATGTCATGATCTTATCGTCTATAATAATTAATTTGTTTGCATGTCTCAAGAGTTGGCGGATCCAGAAATTTCCGAAAGAGATTTGGACAGGGGTCCACACACAGTCACGTGGTTGAAAAAAGTTGGTTCAGGCAAGTTTTACCAATAAACTGTTAACTGTACTGATATGATGCCAATGAAACTGCATACTAAAATATCATCAATGATGTACATGTTTTGTACATATAGAAGACGTAAGAAAAACGTAAGGTGGGACGTTATGTTCATAACGACGTTATCTCTGATGCGTAAACAAAAATAAAACAAACATGGCTGAGTATCCATATAATAAATTCTTACATCTTGCCTTGTAATGTGAAATTTAAAAGCTGACTTAATGAGTGAGTTGGTGTTATACATTCTGAGAAAAAATAAATGTATTGTTACTATATTGGATAAACATTATGAACTCCTATGCTAGAGCAAACACTTTTGGTAGCCTTGTTCCGATTTTCCGGTCGTCTAAACTCAAAATTGTGTTGTTGTTTTTGATACTTCACTTCCTTAACTTTAAATACACATTTAACAAAAACTTTGGTGTTGGTTTTGAATTCCTTGTTTGAACTTTTTGGGTAGAGTACGTCTCTTATGATTTTCTGTCTTGCAATTATTTTGACTCAAATGCTGCAATTCAATAGAAGCAATTTTCAGAATATGCATAGATTAACAGGGTTAGATTGCTACCCACCTTGGTACTTCGTATTCTTCTGTCCTAAAAGAAATCTGAAATTTTTTGCATAACAAACACTACCCAAGAAAATTTATAATGCTTGCTTGATTCTAACATGCATGTGAAGTTAAATACCAATTAAAAGTATATATTAGTCAACACAAATAACTAATTCCTTGCAAACTTGGGTAAACATGAGGGATATGGTGATTTATCACTTGCCCAAAACAGTTTAACTCTTTGTCCTTCTCTCTTAACTCATCAATTCTAAGTATGTTTTGACGATTTATTAATACATAGAAGATAAGAAGATAACCGTAACATATTCTTAAAAGTTGCATGTGCTTTTAGCTATTCTTGAGAATTTATAGCACACCTGTAAGGACTGTAAAACTAGCAATTTTGATTGGAGCAACTTACCGACGAATATTGTCACCTTTGAATGAATAAGCTTTGACTTCACTAAATATCAGTATTCGACAAAACCGGATAACCTTATTATAGGCCTAATGGGGTATACCTCTTTAACTTCTAGGCATATTAGAAGATACAAGCAAAAATTTAACCACCGCCGTTTACAAATTTCTGTGGCAGATCCAGAAATTTTCAAATGGGAACCTTCTTGGACCTCTTGTTTCATAGAATTCCTAACCAAATTTTCTTATCAAACAGGAGGGCGTGCGTCCGGCACGCCGGTCCTAAACTATATCCGCCTTTGAAGATTGTTTTCAAAAACTACCATAATGATTGAAAGACATTTTCAAATGCATTAATATTACATGTCTCTAAAGGGTCGTCTGACCAACAGTCGCATTTTTCTTAATCGAATTATTTCGTAAAAACCACTAACCATGTGCTTAATATCTAAGTTTCATGAATTTTTGGTTACTTCTTAAGCGTATTTTGTAATGCATTTTACACGTCTGACTTAGAACCGATACATTTAATAAGCTCCCGCAAGGCGGGAGCTAAATTGCCTGAGAATACGTACTATGATGCATGAAACCGGAATAGGTATAAGCTAGTCGACATATCCGCACCCAATGGCACGGAATGCAAAATTAATTTTCTACTTTGTAATTTGTATTTCTTAAATTAAGATACTTAAATATTGTATTAATATGATTATTTTGAATATTTCTAGCTATAGAGATGCATGTAAAGATTTTTTTTAATGAAAACGCTATATATTCCATTGACGTCATACTTGTTCAAAACAAAATTACAGAATGGCGGGAAACTGTCATTCCAATTTTCGTGGAACAACCGGCAAAGCGTAATGTACATGGCAACTAAATAAATATTCTGCCGAAAATTTCTGCAGTCATAAATTTATAACCTTGTCCATGTTGTGTCTTGAGCAGTATATGATATTGTTTCTTCTCTTAACTTTACATTCGAAAATGAAAGTAGAAACTCTTTAAAGGTGTCCTCTATCAGTTCTATCGTTTATTTTAAGCATATATTATGACGTCATTTTTAGTTTGAGAAAAAAAAACACTTCCTCGTTCTGTTTGCAGGTGCGCTCCTTTCCCAAACCATGCAAAAGCTTGCATTTCTTGCTGTTATAAAAGAAATAAGGGGACAACCATTTGATTCTGAAAAGGAGGGTCTGCAGTTTTGGTCAGAAAATAATTATTTTCCGCCGTTTTGTGCCGCCGAGATTAGTATTTATTTTTAATATGCCATACAAGTGAATAATCTTTGGACAGATATTTTTCCCTTGGAAGTAGAAGCCAGATTATTTATCTCCATTTTTTTGCAGGCAAGATTATTTATTTACAAGAACTGCCACTCACCCCGTCAGAATCAAATATGTCATCCCCCTAAAATATATCTGCGGGAGCTTATCAGGTTGAACCTGAATCATATTATAACAGTCATTCTACCTTATAAAGCTGAGACGGGTTGCTGGGATTTGAGTACAATAAAAAGAGTAAACCATGCATTTGTTTTTATGTGATAATGTTTCACTGGATAGTTAAATACCACCGAGAATAAAAAAACATACAGAATATTGCTAATAAATTGCATATTTAGAAGCAGCAGCATTTTTGGGGGCGAACAATAACGGTAGACTGCTGTACATGTGTGCCAACACGTGTCATACATTCAGACTAAAATAAACAGTAAATCACACAATATGTTACCTTTCTCTCAATACTTGACATCCTTAATTAAAAAATATCCAATTATTTCACCCAAACTAGTCGATGGACCTCGATGATAAAAAATTGTATTGCATCTTGTCTTCCAGAAAATCAATGAAGTAATGACGTCCTTGACATTGTGACGTAACAATTGCAACGACGTAATTTCTATAAACTAACAACCATTAACAAAAGGTACTTACCGCGATAACCAAATTTAAGTATAACATACTTAAATTTCATTACCGTTAACGTCAATTTTAGTTAGATTCTAGAGTAACTGTACGTAGAGTCGTACAGTACGTGGAGTCGTACACCTTTGGTTAATTTCAAAATTAACTTTAACAAGAAATGATAATAAAAATATTTTTATATGTAAATGATACTTTATCATTAATATGTTCTTTTACAGTATAAGTCATGTTTTTGAGTTGAAGAACTATTAAATTAAAATTAAAAATCGAATTCTAATTGATCCGCTAAATTGTAAAATTGTCTTTTCTAAAACGCCAGTCGGGAATTTTTAATTGGTTATACAAACAATATATCTATTAAAAACTAAATAAAACAATCTGTCTAACACAATTCTTAAGATAGTTTTTGAAATATTTCTTGAAAAATATTTGAAAAAAGTGGCAGTTTAAGCGAATCCCGGCACCATCTATGAAAGAAAAAACAAATAAAGCTGAAAACACCTTATTGTTAAAGCTTAGATCAGAAATCACTTTTACATTGCAAAACTATGTTATTTCAGTTAGTTTGTGCTCAAAATTTCAAAAGTTTCAATCGTAATATCAGTACTTATGCTCGAAATATAAATCGGCTGATTTTAAGAGGCGGTAAAAAATGCTGCAAAGATGCATCGTGAATGCATACTGATAAATAAACTGACACGATATCATTCTGCTTTTTTCAGGAAACTAAGCAGTGACAAATGTCATTGAAATTATTGTCCTTCACTCCATATACGACTTAGTAAAAAATGAACTGAAATTTTCAAACTTTTGAGGTGTACGACTCCGCGTACTATTTTCAGCAATTTGCCACGCTTTTGTTACCTTCAAATAATAATCTGTAAAAATATTAACGAACATAATTTTTCAAAAATATATTGAGTATTTAAAGTTCTTGTCCACCTCTTTATTTTGGAAAATGATTGAAACCGATTCACATTTGCCGTAGAGATTTTAAAAGTTAAAACCTTAAAAAGTGTACGACTCCAGGTACAGTCACTCTATTGCATTTTATGCGTAATGGCAATGTTTAGGAGACCATACCTGGTCATACCTAAAAACGAAGTCCGTGACATGTCCATTATCGCAAAAAATTTCAAGCATTAATATGGAGTAGGCATTGCCTAAATGCGAGCATAGCTAAAAGGGACTCATTTTTTGTTCTAAATGTCGACATTCAGGGATATCGCTATCATTTAATTTCCAATATTTCCATTTGCTTATTTTGGGGCGAGATTGTACGGGGCGATCAAGCTTCGAGACACGTTAGTTTCGTACGTGCATATAACCAAGACGAAACGAGCAGCTTATGTGTATTTATTATTTTAAGAATATTATTTTCTTGTAAAAAACGCAATTTATTATTTTTTTAAGCATTATTTCTTTTCTTATAAATTATTTTAACATTCACTCCGGACCTGTAAAAATAATAACCCTTTCCGGACCATAAAAAATCTAAATCAGCATTAGCAAATTTCTCGCGGAAACAAATACCGTAGAGCTCTCCGCTCGAGCGGGCACTTCGTGCCCGCTTGCGAGCTATGCTCGCTATAATGTTAGTTTTTAGTCATAATTTGGATATCGTTAGTCCATTTTCGTGCACAAAAAGTAAAAAAACAAGGTGTTGAGACTGTGTTTGTCCTATGTGTCTTTGTTAATTTTCCGGCAAAATTTGAAAAGTTTTCAAATGAATTTATTAAAAAAAAACGAAGTCTGTGACCCCTATTTTTTATTTCATGATGAGAGGTAGCGGATCGTAACCCTTGGCTAGCGAAGATGAATTTGGTATCGTCCCACCTTAGACAAAATCTGTATAAAATCCAAAAGTCAATTGACCGTGGCTGCAGGAGCAGACTTATATTGCAGTTTTGAAGGAAAAAGGGGGTTCGAACCCAAAAATCTATTGTTAAAATTGGAGAAATTATTTTGTGACGGACAGATTTCGGTTAATTAAACAATATCAGTTAAAGACAGTTAACGTTAAAGACACAACAAACAATTTATGAGGGTCGGTAGGACCTTTTGCGGGACAGCGGGAAAGCCCATTTATTTCAACGGGAATTTGGGAAAACCCTTAACGGGAACGGGATTTAGCCATTTTCATTTTTCGGGATGCGGGAATCACACATTTTTTTTCGCGGGAATCCGGGATTTCTCGGGATCATACCCCCTCCTACCCCCCCCATTTATTAATAAATGTAATGCTTTCTTAAAGATAGCCAGTAATCACCCGCTGAAGAAGGTCATGCAGTTTCCACCCAATATTGAGGAACAGAATTGATTCTTGTCTAATGTTGAACTTTTTCTTTGATTTAACCCAAAATCATAGTAAGGGCTATTATTAGACCAAAAGAGACATATCAAAACAATATCTGCTACTGAGAACGACGTTTTTATCAGGCTCGCTTATGTTGGTTTAAAAAAAAATCAGAGAGTCCTGTTTATTAGTAACAAGAAAGGATATGGTTAAAACCATATCCATTGGTACTCGAGTTACATATATGTCACAGTTAGGCTCCTGAAATATGCATAATGCATTTAGCATCATAGTAAGTAATACATACCATACTAGAATGAAAGATAAGGTTGAAGGTATTCATTCATTGTTATAAGCATCATTTGAACAAACCGTATACCAATATGTTTTATGGCACTTTCTAGTTATAAAACAATATGGGAATTGAATGATTCTTTTGTAGGTGGTCATTCGTCTGGAAGAACAGGTTACAGATAATTTCGAAGCATACGATTGCTTAGTATCATTAGGTGCACCTACTAATGGTTTTTGGCATTGCAAACTGAAAAAATGTTGATAGGACAGGCCACCCAGCTAAGCTCAAAAGGGCCTTGAAAGCCTTTTATAATTTTTAACGTTTGGCTTCCTACAACTCTGTGGATCTATTCTGTGTAATTTCAAATGCATTAAAAATATATGAATGGGTGTCTTTTTTTAGCAGGCCAATATATGAATAGGGTGGGTATAGAAGAAGAAGAAGAAGAAGAATATTTTATGAAACTTCTAGGCCGCACATCTGAGTTACCCCCCCCCCCCCCCCCCACCCCCAGGTGGTCTGTAGTGTAGGGTATTCCGGACAACAGAAATTTTTAGTAGTTAAATTATCTCGTTGAGCCTCAAGTCAAACTTTACTGATGTCTCTCAAACAGGCTGTGTACATGCACATGAAACTAAGAACGAATCGATCCACAATGATCCAGCCATCTTGTTTTCATAAAATAACATCACGAGTTCAATGCCTTATTGATAACTTTAAAACAAATTATATCATTAAGATCGCAAAATGTTTGCATGGTTCATAAATACATAAGAAAAGAATTGCCAAAACGATAAAACGATGAAAAAATTAAGAGGGGGGTCAAGGGGGGGTCCAATAACACCTTAACAGGGAATTGATTTTCCCAATAACAGATAACAGAGAATTGATATTTGTGGACTGACCATTTCAATTTAGCTAACATACTATTTTTAATAACAGATAACATAAAATTATATTATTCAATAACAGGTAACAGTAAACTGAATTTCTTCAATAACAGTTAACACAGAACTGGCCAATAACAGTTAACATTAAATCTGATATCTGCAATAACAGCTAACAGAGAACCAATTTAAGCCAATAACACAGGAACAGCTAACCCCCTTGCCCCCCTCCAATTAACATATCTTGAAAAGTTCAATCTGTTTGTGTATATTATGCTAATAGTTTGCGCAGTAATACATGAAATTTAACTGCTTGTAGCATGTGTAGCGCGATAATGCACCGAATGGTGACTTTTCGGTATTTTTTTTTTAATTGATCATTGATAAAATTTTACACAGACTCTAATTTATTCACAAACTGGCATTAAAATCAATCCTAATGACGAACTATTTAACATCCTATTATGCAACATACGAATCGTTATGCAATCGACAACAGGGTGAATCTAAGTATACATCTAGAATAGATATTCGAGAACAGGTCTCTCGTATGAAAACATCCTGAAGGCTGCAGAATATTCTACTGCGCTTTTTTTGTTACTAAAAATAAACTCAAAAATTCCAAAAGAACGCAATTTTCGGTAGTCTCGATCACCCAGACGCTTATCAATAGATGATAAGAGTCTGGAACAGTCCCATTAATTACCTATTTTGTTATGTGTACGTTCGGAGTACTTTCAGGCTTTATCATAGTGTTTGACGAAAATCACTCAACCGTATGTTCAGAATTTCGTGCCTATGGTTCAGTGAATTTATGCAAATGCAACAGCGAGATAACTTCTCGAATTGATGCGAGTTGTTCTCTTATAACATAGCATTTCTTATTTTATAATAAGACATCATATTTTACATTTTTGAACACAAGTTGGTTTTGTTAACAATAAAAAAAAAATCGTTTTATCGTTAAATTGTACTTACGGGCGTCTACCTGGTTTTGGAAATTGTTTATGTTTATTGGAGTTAAAAATGGGGACATTCTTGATTACAGAACCATACACGTTTGACCAATCCGATTCTCGATTTTGCAGAACCAGTTGTCAAAAACCACGGAAGACAAATGAAACGTTGAGTTTTTAAAGTTGGTTCATTTCAGATTGAAATGAATCTTGTATGCTAAACACGTCATATACACACGTGGTAAAGGTTAAAAGGTATAACGATCGCCACCTAGTGGTTACGAGAAATCAATAGGTGTTTTCCCAGACTCACTACCTTGGTAGTCGAGACTAAATTTTAGGTCTAGAATATTCGGATGATTCGGGATTCGTCGATTCATAGCGCAGAAGATTCTCGACGATCTAAAAATAAATATAAACAAAGATTTTGTTCTAGATTGTACTTTCATTTTCCAGTAAACAAGTAAAATTGTATATAGCTTTCAGTATTTCACATAAGCGATAACACGAACGACAAACAGCAAAGTATTTCCGAAGGAGTTCAAGCTACAAGCGATATTTTATTCTGACAGAATCGTTCAATTTACCGAGTGAGGTAAGTGGACATTTTCGTTTTCATATAATATGTAATATGAGAAAGACATTGCCTTAAAAGCTTGCGTAAATAATTCCATTGAAAATTTCGAATAATGCCTGGGACGAGATAATTTGGGACGATGTATTACTATTTCCCACAATTTTTCAGCACGCACAGAGGTATCGGGTCCGTTCGCCCTAGTCCTACGTTCGCCCTGGGTTCGTTCGCCCTATAGATGGGTCCGTTCGCCCTGTATATACAATGACTAATAGGTAAGGGTATAGATGGTCTCATATATTTTTAAAGTTAATAAACAGGCTTATGATTATTTCAGAGAAGCAAGCTGTGAACAGTTTTAACGATGGCAAATGTTTTAATATAATAAAAATATGGAAAATGATTGTTGTTTCATTTCAATAAAAATAAAAATAAAAATGACCTCGCCAGCATGCTGTTTCATGTGACATCTGTGATAGGTGGCAACATAGACTATATATGCAACACAGGTTTGTTTATAGTTAATCAGGTTTAACCTAAATGAATGGTTTGTGTATGGAAAAAAATAATTTTTAAGTATAAAATAGAATTGATTGAAAGACATGCTCTTGATTCTTTGCGGTTTTATGTTAAATGAACTATATATATCTCTTAATGTATGCTTGGTATCTTTTTACTTTTAGGTATATCTCTACAGACCTACAATCAAGCAAGACATGGTAATGTGTTGGAGTTTATATGCAGACCATGTGAAGAACGCAACTGGCCAAGACCTGATCCAGCACCTTAGCCAGACCCAGCACCTCAGCCAGACCCAGCACCTCAGCCAGACCCAGCACCTCAGCCAGAACCAGCACCTCAGCCAGACCCAGCACCTCAGCCAGATCCAGCACCTCAGCCAGATCCAGCACCTCAGCCAGATCCAGCATCTCAGCCAGACCCAGCACCTCAGCCAGAACCAGCACCTCAGCCAGACCCAGCACCTCAGCCAGACCCAGCACCTCAGCCAGAACCAGCACCTCAGCCAGACCCAGCACCTCAGCCAGACCCAGCACCTCAGCCAGACCCAGCACCTCAGCCAGAACCAGCACCTCAGCCAGACCCAGCACCTCAGCCAGAACCAGCACTTCAGCCAGACCCAGCACCTCAGCCAGAACCAGCACTTCAGCCAGACCCAGCACCTCAGCCAGACCCAGCACCTCAGCCAGACCCAGCACCTCAGCCAGAACCAGCACCTCAGCCAGACCCAGCACCTCAGCCAGAACCAGCACCTCAGCCAGATCCAGCACCTCAGCCAGATCCAGCACCTCAGCCAGATCCAGCACCTCAGCCAGATCCAGCACCTCAGCCAGATCCAGCACCTCAGCCAGACCCAGCACCTCAGCCAGATCCAGCACCTCAGCCAGACCCAGCACCTCAGCCAGACCCAGCACCTCAGCCAGACCCAGCACCTCAGCCAGACCCAGCACCTCAGCCAGACCCAGCACCTCAGCCAGACCCAGAACCTCAGCCAGAACCAGCACCTCAGCCAGAACCAGCACCTCAGCCAGACCCAGCACCTCAGCCAGACCCAGAACCTCAGCCAGACCCAGCACCTCAGCCAGACCCAGCACCTCAGCCAGACCCAGCACCTCAGCCAGACCCAGCACCTCAGCCAGACCCAGAACCTCAGCCAGACCCAGCACCTCAGCCAGACCCAGCACCTCAGCCAGACCCAGCACCTCAGCCAGACCCAGCACCTCAGCCAGATCCAGCACCTCAGCCAGACCCAGAACCTCAGCCAGAACCAGCACCTCAGCCAGACCCAGCACCTCAGCCAGACCCAGCACCTCAGCCAGACCCAGCACCTCAGCCAGACCCAGAACCTCAGCCAGACCCAGCACCTCAGCCAGAACCAGCACTTCAGCCAGATCCAGCACCTCAGCCAGATCCAGCACCTCAGCCAGATCCAGCACCTCAGCCAGACCCAGAACCTCAGCCAGACCCAGAACCTCAGCCAGATCCAGCACCTCAGCCAGATCCAGCATTAAATTATTTGCATGTCTTAATACATTTTCTTTTTTTAATCTATTTGATAAAACTGAGAAAAAGTAGACGTATATATATTACCAAAATTATATAGGTGTTCTAATATAAATATACCAATTGAAACAGGCAGATGGAGCAATGTTCCAAGAAATGAAAGGACCTGCCCATTATGTAATAATTCTGATAAAGGGAATGAATATCATTATTTATTTATCTGTTCTTGTGAAAATGTAACAAAACTCAGACATAAATATGTTCCAAAATATTACAGACTAAATCCAAGTGTTGAAAAAATTAGTGGTATGATCAAATATTGTAACACGATTGTTCTCAACAATATTTCATTATTTACACAAAAACTATCTAATTTGCTTTAAACTATATTATTATTTTTATAATACATATGAAACATACCTGAATTTGAAAGTATATTCCGCTTAAAGTATAGTTTATATTATAATTAGCCATGCACGTGCTTATAAATGTATGTTTGTTATGTTACAATTGATTGATTATATATGTTCTGATATCATGTGTAAATACGTTCATTGTCTTGTCAAGCCATTTAAATTTGTATATATGTTGTATTTGCCTCTTGTTATACAGTGTATTCTGTCTGAGAGTAAATAAAATCTTGAATCTTGAATCTTGAATAAATAAATGATTGTGATGGTGAATGAAAACTTGAACATAAATGCTTGAACAAACTATTTTCATAGTCATGATAGTGTAATTGTTATTTACGTAAAAAATATATAAAGAAGTATTATTGGTCTAGGCCTTCAGCCTTTAAACTAGTACAACTGCTTTGTGTGGAAAATGTTAAAGAGCTGTGCAATTTAGGGAAATATTTATTAAATGCCTTTAATTAAGATAAGGAATAATGTTTAGTCAAATATATTGTAACGATAATTTCTGACGTATATACTTGTATAACCGCTATATTACTATACTGTCTGATGTACAATTTTATACTGATAAACTGTAATAGTTTAAAGTTAATAAAGAATTGATAGTGCTGTATGTTTATAATTAGTGCTTGTCTAATAACAAGGAGGCCTAACCGTTTATCGAGGCATTTTGTCCGTTACGTGTTTCTACTATAGGTTAACATTACGGTTTTGTCCGTTAAATGTTGCACGAGGCAGTCCGTTAAGTAGTTTTATGGAAAACAAATTCATTTATTTTTACGAAATTAACTCTGATGCTAAAATATAGTAAATAAGTGAAACTTGTGATAGATGTGTCCAAATGGTTTTTATTCACGAAAAACTTCCCGCAAAAAACATTTTGATTTGATTTGACACTTCTTCGCAAAACGAAAAGGCGGAGACCTACCTTCTGCAAAATTGTGACCTTATAATGACGAAAAATGCATTAAAAGACGTTATTTTCGTCTTTGAAACATTTGTTTTATAGCCAGTCTTGTGCTACTTGCACAATAAAAAACATAAGGGAAGGATTTTCTGGACCAAAATATTAATATTGGGTCAAAAATGCCGAAATTGGTATTACTTTGAGAAACATGGTCCGTTAAGAGGCACGTGACACTTTTTAGGTCCGTTAATGATGCATGTCTCACATTTTGAAAATGCAGGTCTGATGGAAATAAATCTTTATATAGCGAATCCTATAATTATTAAAACTGGCAAAATCGATGATATCTTTGTCAGAGGTTTCCCAGAATTATTGTATTATTTTTGATATAATATAAATGCCTAAAATATTTACACGAGTTTGTGGCAATGGAAATAAATCTGAACACAATTATTGATTTTATTAAAATGTATTTTATTTGGAAATACTTACATATATGATACAAAAAGAATAATAATGTGTTACATTTATTAATGAAAAAAATATAAAAAGCGACAGGAGAGATATTGAAAAAAAAAATAAATAAAGGATAAAACCTTGGTAATTGGGATATGTACATATAAACCTAGCAAGTCAACATCGCCGCCTTCGATCATCG
This sequence comes from Arcuatula senhousia, assembly GCA_963971305.1. Lineage (NCBI taxonomy): Eukaryota > Metazoa > Mollusca > Bivalvia > Mytilida > Mytilidae > Arcuatula > Arcuatula senhousia. Next base: position 64,952,580 of record OZ020303.1, on the reverse strand, counting down.
CTAGCTAAACCAGGAGCTAGTTTTTTTTCGGTCAAATATCAAAACAAACAAATTTTAAGAGTTTGAGGAAGCTATCATGTAGATCATTTCTGGAAATTTACCGGGTCCTCTGATATCATATATAGACGTATCATTAACATTAATGTTTTTAGGTACTGCAAAGTTAATTTTAGCATCCAAAGGGTCATACAAACCATATTCGATAGAGGATTGGCCTGTGTTATTGTAACCAGACATGAATCGGATATATATACCGTGAAATCGAATTTTGCCGAGTGACCAAAACTGTTTCGTTGCCTTGAACGGACATCGCATGAGAGTTGTAGTTGTTGATGCCCAAAATCGTAAATTGTCGCAGAAAAGAAGAAAGCATGTGTTCTGAAAGTCGAAGGTTTTGTTTGCCACGAGTCGAAAAAATATTAAGAGGTATGTGAAAAAGCCATTGATCTGCAATTGGAGTATCACTTCAGGAAGTAGTGAGTGAATGTCTTGGACGTCAGTTTGTATGTGTGGAGTTTTGAAAATTTCGTCGGTTACAGTACGGTCTAAAGTTCCAGAAATGTGTCTGTGGTACAAATCCCATCATCTTTAGATATTTTTCTCCATTTATGATTTTTAATTCCATAATTTTTGTTCTTTTTTTCTTTCATTGCCTAAAATAGATAACCAAAACAGACTGTATTGAACCGTGTTCATTATATTTATTAATAATTAGTAGCTTATTGCTTCTTTCATATAATCATATACACATGTATTGTATGTTTACAATACCGTTGTTTCGTAGAATGATCTAGAATGGTGCATATATTCGAATGTATGTATTTTAGTTTCGATAAATCCACATGAATTTTGTCTTTTCTTCTGTATACTAGCGTTCAGTCCTTATAGTATAATTATGATATGTCATATCAAACATAACTATTTTAATCTTCATCTATTTATGTTATTTAACGACATTTATATTTTGTCACAGGCACTTAACGGACCAACTTAACGGACAAAATAATATGTCATCAGTCCTTAACGGACCATATTTTATAGCTTTTCCCCTATTACAAAATTATTATATAACATAGAGCATTGAAAATTAAACAGAATGTTGATTCATTATTGTACTTTCTAAGGATATCAACCAAAACATATGTTTTGTTATATAAAAAGAGAAATTGATAAAAATGAGGTAAACATGTTTACATTTGCAACCTTTAAAATACTAAGGAGCCACACGCCTTTTCATTTTATGAAGTTTTATAGAACTATTTTTACACAAATCCAAATCGTATCGAACAGTCATTCATTTTCATTTTGACAGATGTAATTTTTATAAATCTAAAATGCGTATTAATTATGATATAACAAATTAATTACTGACCTTCAGTGTTTTTTCTCGATTATACCTGGTTAACGGACTGTCACGGCGACTTTAACGGACCACAAAAACCGTGAAACACCTTTTAACGGACCATATTTCTCGATAAACGGTTAGGCCTCCTTGAATAAAGTTACAATGTATGGTTTCACCTTTAAAGGTAATTGTTTGATTAAATTAAATCAATTCACAATTTGATCACCTTGTTTATTGTGTCAGAATTTATAATCCAATTAAATTAATTTGATTAAATCAAACAATGACCTGTATCTAAATGTTTTGTTAAGTATTGTTTGTTGTTGAATTGATTATCTTATCAATAAAGAATAAAAATTGATCATATCTTTTGTTTCTTTCATCTAAAGAGTGCAATTAATTGAATACAATTTTGATTCAAGATTTTATTAATAAACTCCGGCACATGAGCATACAAAAATTCAAAGAATACAACATAAATACAATTTAACAACAAAGAAACAAGGAAGACAGTAAAAAAACATAGTACATGGAGATTAACAGCTTGATTAAATATTTAACCTTTAAAACTTTAATAAATAGCGATACTTCTTGGAGTAGACGTACATTACATAAAGACAATATTCCTGCCATTTATTCCATCTGAATTTTGAATATTACACAATCACAAAAAGACACCTGAAATTATCAACCATGTCAGCATGAAAATATTGATCAACAACTTTTAACATAATAAATAAAACTACCTTTGATGCTACTGAAGAGGTATACATTCCTTAATGGCCATACAACTCATAAAAAATAATTGCAGTTGAACTTGATATATATGTTGTTCTCTCATGTATCCTTTTTGAAAAAAAAAATCCGACACGGACAAAGTAAGAAATATAGAAATATACATGCAATTTCAAGATAAATTTATATCTCAGCATCATATGTACGTGCATATACAAATGTATTCCCATAACCGTGGCACAGATAAATGTGTTTATACTAGACAAAACTTAATATTTATAAAGGCAACCTTCATAAAACGATCTGAAAAACATTTCTCTTGGTTGCTAATGACAAAATATCTGAGATTATGAGTCCTGTTGGTGCGTATATACATAAATGTGCCCGATATGTGCCAAGCAAGTAACACGTCCAAAGTTTGATCTTATATTCCTTTATCATGGTTACACAGTTTTTGTTACTATTTCAAAAATGACAATGTAAAATACAAGACAATTTTAATACCTTGCATGACTGGTCTTTCCTATTGGATATTTTGTTTTCTTCTTCATCAGAGCATAGACCTGTATATAGGCCTGCAACCTTAAGATAAATTTTTTTGACTTAATGGACCGGAAGACCATACGGCTATATGATATATCATTGGAAAGAGAATCATGAGACGCATTCAGAAATTTTGTTCGTAAAAATGAGAAATGGTCACGTTTTTATCAATTGGGGGTCAAAGGTCAACCCATAGAAATTGTAAAAAATATGTCAAATCATAAAAAAGCCAAATTTTTAAGGTTTCTTTTTACTCAACGGCAATAAAAATCATTATTGTGTTAGATAAGAATATAGAAAAGAGGATTTTTGTCACAATCCCCCTACATGTTGACGGTGTAAGGCGTAATAATAGCGCCAAAATTCAGCTATGGATTTTCGAAATTGTTACACCCATAATTTTTTAAAATAAAATTTGTAAATTTTTATGGACATTTTAAACATTTTTCATCATAATGTGTTAGTTTATACATCAAATTTATTTTTTAGCTCATAATCTACCTGAGAAAGTTACACTGTACTTGAAAAAAATACTTCCGGTCTCTCATAATATTTGCTACTTTTGCCTATAAGTGACCCCTTTAATCCTAATGTCTAGTTTTAAAAGTAAAATTTAATTTAGAATAAATTATGTATGAGACATTACTTTTAAAGACTTCAAAAAGCCATTTTGCAAATAATAAACTTAATTCTGAGGCGTTAGCGAGGTATGGTTTACCATTACTTGCTTTTGAACCGAATTTTTAATTGAGTCTACTAGTATTTTTTTTCAAAAACATAGACATTCTGTAAAGAATAGGGGTACTTTAATAATGATTCATAGGATATGTTTTTGTCAAGTCAATGTGCAGCTCTTGTTTTCAAAAGCAAGATTTATAAGCCACCCTTTCTTAAAAATCTGCTTATTTATTCTGATGTTACTATCTATTGGGTCAGTCACAACGCACATCTGCCCACTATTGTCCGCTGTCAGGTTGAACGTAATCAACCCAACAACCCCCGGGAGAGTAACCCCGGCTAGGCTTTCCCTTTCCGCAACCTGGGGACGCGCTGGGTAGGTATATGGACTGACTATCTGAACAAAAATGTCTAGAATTACCAGTTTGTTTGTTTGTTTTTTGTTTTTTTTTGTTTTGTTTTGTTTTTTGTTTATTTATTTTTTTTTTTTGGATAAACAAATATAAGCCCATCACTTTATATTAAACCAATTAGAAAAGTGACAATCATACTTTAAAGCACCAACAAAAACCTCAAAACAAGTATGACAATCAAGGTGACATGCAAACAAGACCGATAAAAGACACAAAATACATTAGGACCATTCCAGAGGTCCTCTGAAAACAGGATGTAAGTTAAAAATCAATATGAGAAAACATGTATATATTCATATTCTTGATTGATCTATTGGAAAAAGAAGAAAAGCGGATACATACTGAATTGTTTGTGTTTAGTTTTCATGGTTGTCAAAACCCCAACTTTCATCTGCATCATAATATAGAGAAACCCGAGTATTGGGGTTTCTACAATCAGCACTGTCTTGACAAGGACAAAGATCAGTGCAGGACAAAGGACAAGGTACACTAAGGCCCATATTTGGCCCCCTCTATAATTCAAAATTACAAAATTGATATGGAAAAGATTTCTTATGCTATTTAGAAGTTCAAGTAAATGAACAAACTTGTTATAATAATTTTTTAAGTGTAGCATCTGACACTGGTGAAAAATATGATGTCATAACAAAACAAATATGAAAGATTTCTGTCAAATTGGCTGAAAATGGGCGAATTTTGCGTCATTTTTTCAATTTTTGGATGCCTCCGCCTTCTTGACCCAGACATTTTGTAAATTAACTTTAAAACTCAATTAAAGCCTAAATCAGTTAAGAAATGTATGGGTCACGTAGGCTGAGGCCTTTGAAAATAACAATGAAAGCTCTAAAAATCAGCATTTTTCTCGATTTTGTTGATTTTATTCTGTTTTATGTCTCTATAAAATTGAAAACCAAAAAGATTATTGGAAATTGAAAGCATACTCTTAAATTTGAACCATTTTACTTCATATATAAAGTGCATTTTAATAATTTTCGCAAGATTTATTTTTTCATAAAATAGAGGGCCAAATATGGCTCTTACCGTAACATACACAACTTTTTGAACAAACATTTTTCCCTTACAAGTGCACAGCAAGTCCTGCAAAAATCAGATGGTGTTTGTCCTTCAAAATAAATTGGCATCAGGCCATTATTATTTTGCCTACCAAACTGCATAGGGAAAGGGGTTGGGGGTTGAGCTGTAGATGATGATGTCCAAACATAAACCTGTAAAACAACCCTAAGCACATGCTGATAAAACATTGACTCGCTTGGTGGCAATTTAATAAGATTTGACTCTTTATGTTGTGCTAAACGAGACCTCAGTGTATTCAGATCACAATGCTCACTTTTAAATTTTGACTTTTTGGTCATACAGCCTTTTAACAAACTTTCTACAAACATCTATAGACGTTTCGATGTCACTCGCTGAAATGTGTTTTGCATGTCTTCAAATTCTGTCTGATGTTCTTTTAAAACCTTATATATACTGTCTTCTTTCTAATACCAAAGAAAGATGATGTAGTATCACATCACGTTATCGCATGAGCAGCAGGCAACACGTTGCACAAGACTGTTCCAATCTTGTTGCATAATTCATGGACAGGGACGACGGTCTTTGGTTTTGCTGATAGTCTTTGCGTTTTGCTAGTGCAATAGCAAAACTTTTCTTACCAATATTTCAGTTTTTTTTCAGACGAATCTTGTTGACAAATCACACACTTAATAAAAAATCATCTCTTTCATTTGGGCTTCGGAGAGGCAAACTTAACTGGACTATCAAAGCTCGTCATCATGTATCAAATGCAGTTCTAAACTAACAACAATCCCATAAATTGTTAAAAAAAAACAATAAAACCATAACAATTATTCTCGGGCGAACATTAAACAAATGCTGAGAGTAGAAACAAATTCGGTATAGGCACAGAACTAAAATTATAGAAATCAAAGACTAAGAAGCTAGAAATGGAAAGTAATTCATGTCAATGCAAAAAAAAAAAAAAAAAGAAACCGGACAAATAAGGAAACAAGGAACAATTCTAAACATGACCACAAAAGAAAACAACAAAGAAAACTATACAACCAATAAAACTATAAACACTCTACATTCTATACTACGAACATATCCCCCTAAAAAATACGAGAAAAAAAACGTTTCCCAAGGGTTCGATTTGTATTTTATAAAACGGTCAAAATTGATGTAAAAAGAAAAGCTTTTTGTGACTAAAAAGCAACAATTAAAGCCCTATTTCACTTCAAATGCAATATAAATACACAAAACGACAATATAAGTATCACAAAAGTAGTCTCGATCACCCAGACGCTTATCAATAGATGATAAGAGTCTGGAACAGTCCCATTACCTATTTTGTTATGTGTACGTTCGGGGTACTTTCAGGCTTTATCATAGTGTTTGACGAAAATCACTCAACCGTATGTTCAGAATTCCGTGCCTATGGTTCAGTGAATTTTAATATGCAAATGCAACAGCGAGATAACTTCTCGAATTGGTGTGAGTTGTTCTCTTATAACATAGCATTTCTTATTTTATAATAAGACATCATATTTTACATTTTTTAACACAAGTTGGTTTTGTTAACAATAAAAAAATCGTTTTATCGTTAAATTGTACTCACGGGCGTCTACCTGGTTTTGGAAATTGTTTATGTTTATTGGAGTTAAAAATTGGGACATTCTTGATTACAGAACCATACACGTTTGACCAATCCGATTCTCGATTTTGCAGAACCAGTTGTCAAAAACCACGGAAGACCAATGAAACGTTGAGTTTTTAAAGTTGGTTCATTTCAGATTGAAATGAATCTTGTATGCTAAACACGTCATATACACACGTGGTAAAGGTTAAAAGGTATAACGATCGCCACCTAGTGGTTACGAGAAATCAATAGGTGTTTTCCCAGACTCACTACCTTGGTAGAATGAGTTTGGGTTCGAGTATCACAAAAGTAGACCGTATGCCGTATTGTGAGCATAAATAACAAGTCAGTTCGTACTAATTATTGACCGACACATTAAAGTACAATCGTTTATCGGAAAAGTACTTTCCGCTTTATTGATCTCATTTCAGTGATATATTTTTCTTTCACGATTTTGAGGTTTAGGTGCAACGTAAAATTACGAAATTTTGCACAGAGGTGCCTTTTAATTCATATTTAAAGTTTTTATGATTTTGCGCTATCAAAATCTTAAGCAATTTGAACTATTAGTGAAAAACATGTAAAAATTGTGTAAATAATAGTACATTTCTAAATGCTTCTTATTTTGCGATGTGGTATGTTTGCTAACTTTTTGTATTGTTTATTGATAGCTTATATCTTACTTATTATATATATTTTGTAAAATAATTATATAGTTATAGTGATAAAGAAATGCATCGTTCTTACCATGGGCACTGAGTATAAGGATAATAGGGTACCCCTATTTAATGTTAATTTTACAAAATTGTGACCACATGATTTTCTTACGAACAAAATAATATGAAACTACAGATGCCAATCTTTAATTCCCAACAATTTTTAGCCGTATGGTATTCCGGTACATTAAACTCGAAAACTAGACGTCCTACAGAAAATAGTCGCTGGCCTAATATTAACAGGTCTATGATCAGAGTCTCCTTCATTCCATCATTATTAAAATACAGCATATGTCGATCAAAAGCTCTTCAGAGCTTGTGTTTATTTGTTATTAACCTATATCGACTTTAAATAAATATTATCTTATCTATCTTTTATCATCTAACTCATTTAAATTTTAATTTTCTTCTCTTTCTCTGTCTTGTTATAAATCGTATCTATAAATAGGGCGAACGGACCCTATATAGTGGCGAACGGACCCAGGGCGAACGTGAATAGTGGCGAACATGTACCAGGGCGAACGGACCCGGATTCACGCGCAGACATTTTTGAAAACTTCCGAAAATCAAATGTTTCCGGTGACAGAACGATTTTTCTTCCATAGTATTTTGAGTCTCGTGCAATTTGGCATACTTTCTACATTAGAGAGCTCGCTACGCTCGCATAATAAGATTTGTTCTTTTCAGTTAGTGCATGCTGATTCAAAAGTAAATCATGTGTTTTACCGAAATAAGTTTGAAAATGTTTGCTTTGTCTTTTTGATTGGGTTTCTTGATTTTAATGCGGGGTGAGGGTATGGAATTTTTTGTGTGTCCTAGCTACCATTGATAATTTATGTAATTTTTTTTTGCGCGCTAAGGCGCTCCTTTTCATTGTACTTACAAAATCTATTAAGTGTCACTGAGATTCCATCCTGTTTTTTTAAGCACTGTCCTTATTTAAAATTTCGCCCCTCTAAAAATCTAATGGTTGCTCATGGAATTATTCCCTGGTGGTAGTAATTCTATTTCCTTCACAAATTAAAATGACAACAAAGTTCCAGACAATAATTTTGCTACCAATGAGGCGCGTTTCGTCTATTCCAGATTCACCAGATGCGCTCTACCAAAAATATTGAAAAGCCAAAACACTATATAGCTAGCTACATATATGAATAGCAAAAACAATAATATGAGAAAGACATTGCCTTAAAAGCTCGCGTAGATACAAAAATATAATCTATTCCATTGATAATTTCGAATAATGCCTGGGACGAGATAATCTGGGACGATGTATTAGTATTTCCCGCAATTTTTCAGCACGCGCAGACATTTTGGAAAATTTCCGAAAATCGAATGTTTCCGCTCACAGAACGATCTTTCTTCCATAGTATTTTGAGTCTCGTGCAATTTGGCAGACTCTCTACAATAGTGAGCTTGCTTCGCTCGCATATTACCAAAAATACCGAACTGGGGAACCAAATTTTAACTGTGATTAATATGATGCAGGTTATACCTGTGACGCTCCCGAAGTTTGAACGTATCCTTAAATATTTTACAAGCTAAAACAAGTTTTCAAATGTTTATTGGGCAATTTATTGAAACAAATTCTTATTCGAAAATAAAAACAAAGTAGCTTTTCTTGTGGGTCCTGTGTGTGCTTAATGACGTCAGGAATTTTCAAAGAAAAAAGCGTTAAAAAGACGCAGAAAGTTCGGGAAACCGCGCGTGGTTTACCGGACGTTGAAGGAAAATTGAGTCCATAGTACAACTAGAATATTGACATTTCTACCATTATCGCTCCCTTCGGGAGCGTATCAACCTATGTCTAGGTAATGAAAGAATTAAAGAATTTGGAAGTAGTTTTATGAAGTAAAATTTTGTATACATTAGTTCTTTTAAGAAACGCCGATGTCTGCTTTGCTTGCTTATAACCCCGGCTTCTAGAGATTTTATGACTTTGTTTTCAAATGTAATATTTTGCTGTGAAATTATAATTTTAGTTTTATCTATTTCAGGATTTAACAAGAAAAATGCCAAGCAAAGCTAAAGCCATTGGAATTGATTTGGGTACCACCTACTCGTGTGTAGGGGTATTTCAGCATGGGAAGGTTGAGATCATCGCCAACGACCAGGGAAACAGAACAACGCCCAGTTATGTGGCCTTCACGGACACCGAAAGACTGGTTGGTGATGCAGCCAAGAATCAAGTTGCCCTTAACGCACAGAACACTATTTTCGATGCTAAGCGGCTCATTGGGAGAAACTTCAGTGACGCCACCGTTCAGAGTGACATGAAACACTGGCCATTCAAAGTAATCAACAGTGGTGGAAAGCCAAAGATTCAAGCCGAGTACAAAGGAGAGATGAAGACATTCACCCCAGAAGAAATCAGTTCTATGGTTCTCGTAAAAATGAAGGAAACTGCCGAAGCCTATCTCGGTTACCAAATCAAAGATGCCGTAATCACGGTTCCTGCATATTTTAACGACTCACAGAGATTAGCTACAAAAGATGCTGGTGCTATTGCAGGACTCAATGTGCTAAGAATCATTAATGAGCCAACAGCTGCCGCATTGGCATATGGTCTAGATAAAAACTTATCCGGAGAACGAAATGTATTGATATTCGACTTGGGTGGAGGAACCTTTGACGTTTCTATTCTTTCGATCGACGAAGGATCTCTTTTCGAGGTCCGTTCTACTGCTGGTGATACCCATCTTGGTGGTGAAGATTTCGACAATAGAATGGTCAATCATTTCAAAGAAGAGTTCAAAAGGAAATATGGCAAAGACATTTCTAAAAACAATCGTGCAATAAGACGACTGAGAACGGCATGCGAGAAAGCTAAGCGAACATTGTCAAGCAGCACAGAGGCCAGTATTGAAATAGACTCCTTGTATGAGGGCATTGATTTCTACAGCAAAATAACCAGAGCAAGATTCGAAGATCTATGTGCTGACCTGTTCAGATCAACTCTTGAGCCAGTAGAAAAAGCTCTTCGTGATGCCAAGTTGGATAAGAGCAAAATCAATGAGATTGTTCTTGTTGGTGGATCAACAAGAATTCCGAAAATCCAGAAACTGCTCTCGGAATTCATGAATGGCAAAGACTTGAACAAATCTGTGAATCCCGACGAAGCGGTTTCATATGGTGCCGCAATCCAAGCTGCTATCTTATCAGGTGATACAAGTGACACTATAAAAGATGTGCTGTTGGTGGATGTTGCTCCACTCTCTCTTGGTATTGAAACAGCTGGTGGAGTGATGACCAAGCTGATTGAACGGAATACCAAAATCCCGACCAAGGCTTCACAGATCTTTACAACATACTCCGACAACCAACCTGCAGTCAGTATTCAAGTCTTCGAAGGAGAAAGGGCTATGACAAAAGACAATAACATCTTAGGAAAGTTTGAATTGACTGGAATTCCACCAGCACCTCGTGGTGTTCCTCAAATTGAAGTGACATTTGATATTGATGCTAATGGATTATTGAATGTCAATGCCCAGGACAAGAGTACAGGAAAGAGCAAGAAAATTACCATCACTAACGATAGAGGAAGACTCAGCAAAGAGGATATAGATCGGATGGTATCAGAGGCTGAAAAGTACAAAGAGGAAGATGAAAGACAACGCGAGAGAGTTGTAAGTAGGAATCAACTAGAAAACTACATTTTCAGCGTCAAGCAGGCGGTCGGTGATGCCGGTGACAAATTATCGTCTGATGAGAAAGAGACTGTTACCAAAGCTTGTGAAGAATCTATGAAATGGCTGGATAGTAATTCGTTGGCCGATAAGGACGAGTACGAATATAAGATGAAAGACTTGCAAAAGATTTGTTCTCCGATAATGACGAAGTTACATGGCGGACAAAGCAACGGTCACCCTGGACCTGCTGGTGCTGGATTTGGCGGGAACCAAGGATCTCATGGAGGACCAACGGTAGAAGAGGTGGACTAAATATGGAACAATATATAAAACATTAACATTGTCTAGTCAAATTAATGTTATTTTTGAAATATTATAATTCTTCCAGAACTTAAAAGTACCATGTCTCTTAGTAGATTAATTTGTAATATTTTGTTATGCTCGATCAATGCATTATTATTCATGCCGCATTGCCAATATATTTTGTTTTGTAATACCATGAAATATGCATAATTTGTGTATATGCTTAATTTTGTATATATCTGTAAAATTGCATATTTGCATTTTGTAATCATGTTATAGTTGTTATAATAAAAGATTAAACTTAATTTGATCTTTAGTGTTTGTGGTCACATACACTGTAGTCCAACTTCTACTTTGCAAGCTAATTTTTTCAACATTGAAGTAAGACTTATCAGAAGCTCTCAGTAAAAAAAATATTTTTCCCGTCACCAACAAAAGAAACATCTCTCTGAGGCTTATGGTCAAAAGTTTTCCTTTTTCGACAGCAAAGACTCATTGGTTTTGAAATAAGACGTCGGCAGGCTCTTGGTCAAAGGATATTCAAAATCAATAGCAGAGGATCTTAGAAAATACTTCTCACATCAATTACAAGATAAAACATCAGAGGCTGAGTCAAAATTTGTTTCTAACACAAGTTACTAAATAAGACAGAGGCTTGTGGTCAAAAGCTTTCTCCAAAACGATTGCAAAAACTGTCAAAAGCTTTTTCAAGGCTCTTATTCGAAAGATGTTCCTTTCTCCAGCTAAAAATTAAATATCCGAGGCTCTTAGTCAAAGATGCTTTTTCCAGCCAGTTACAAAAGACACCAGAGCTTATAGTCAATAATCTCTAATAAGCTTCTAAATGACATCAGAGGCTCTTAGTCAAAAGACTATTCATTTTTCACTTCATCAGTATCAAAATAAGACAGAGGCACTTCGTCAAAAAAATATATTTCTCACTTACATGACTTAAGTCAAAAGACATCTCTTGCATTACTTATTAAATAAGCTATCGGAGGCTTTTGGTAAAAATTATTTCTTCCATCAGTTTCAAAATGACATAGAGCCTCTGTACAGTATAGTACATCAGAGGCTATTTCTCCTGCCACCAGTAACAAAAGCTCTTAAATAGTCAAAAGATGTTTCATCAGTTTGAAAATCTATCACTCAAAAGATACTTCTCTCATTAGTTTCAAACAAATGCACCAAGTCTACGTGATTATAAAATACATGTACACCATTCCATGGAGACCAAGCTCTTCTGGAGCACCAGAGTTCATTCTCAATACGACTTGAGTTAACGTTGATTTCTGTTCGATTGATTTTGTGTTTTTTTTTCTTCATGCTGTCCTTGTTCGTGTTTACTGGTTTTGTCTATTCGAACTTTTGAAATAAGCAGAGGCACCAAAGGGGCATTCTAGTGTCAAAAGTCCGAAAAGGCAACGACAAAACCGGTCAACATGAACAAGAACAGCACAAGGAAACACAAAACATAAAAACAACCGAACAGAAATCAACAACGCGAACTCAAGTCGTAACAAGAGTGAACTCGGGTGCTCCGGAAGAGTAAGCGGTTCCTGCCTGCTATAGCACACCCGCCGCGCTGCCAATTTCCAATTCAGTGTGTCAAATCCGGTAAAGGAAGACAAAACAAAAACAAAACCCTATGACAAACCGACATCTGCACTCATCTGAGAGATAGAAATCCCATATTTATCTATGAGTACATGGTGTCTACCGTAAAATTTCTTGAGTGAAGACAGCAACCGAGGAGCAACATAACCCTGTGTTAGCAATTTCTGTGTCAAACGTGACGCTCTGCCAAGGAAATCGATGTAACTCCCACAAGCTCTGGAGTAACGAATCAATTGTGATACGTAAACTCCATAAGCTGGAGCGGACGGAATGTTGCTACACACGAAGGGAAAGTTGACGATTGGGAAGTTGAAGTCATCACGTTTGTCATAGAGCTTTGTTGATAGTTTTCCTTGAGAGTCTATTTCGAGATGTAGATCTAAATATGAAGCAGACTTCCTAGAATCCGTTGTGTCCTTTATCTCAAGTTCCGGGGGATATATGAGATGGAGAAAGTCACCAAATCGAGAATTGTTCAGTGAAAGGACATCATCAATATAACGGAACGTGAGGTTAAAAGAGAGAGCTAGTCTACGATCTTTTTTGTCTAGAAGAGATTGTAAGAAGTCTGCTTCATATGAATGAAGAAACAAATCAGCAAGCAAAGGTGAACTTTTGACACTCGAATGCCCCATTACCCATTAGTGCCTCTTTGCTTCCCTGATAATTACTGAGACAGAGATACTGCAACGAACACACTATTTCTGGCATTTAAAGGGCCATTACCCCTAAAAAGGGTTACCTGACAACTTTGACCAAATGAAGACTTCTTAGAAGCCTGTTGTGTTGAAGGCTTAAGCAATCATCATGAAACAGAATTTCTCTTTCTGCAATAATTTTAATTCTTTAGTGCAAAAGTATAAATAAAACCCTATATTAACATTAACCCAAGAAGTGGTTATCTGACAAAGGAGACATTTGTATTTTTTTCTGAAAAGTCTAAGATCCATAATATCTGTCGCAATTTCTGAGTAATAGCCAGTTTATTTTAAGTGGTATTACCCTATATTCTTTATTCAATAACATCAGCCACATTTTTTGTTGGATCAATTCTAAAATGGAGGACACTTTGTGCCCTACATGTTATTTACTATTTCCTTAAAGTTTCAGTCAAATTGGTTGTAAGTTTTCAGTGCAGGATTTTTTAAAAATTGTTAATGGATAATAGAGAACAGACTCATCCTGATGGCATAGTTTCAAATGGTAATATTTAACAGTAGTTATTTATCAAACCGAGATTTTTGAGTAGGCCAAATATATTAAATTTTAAGGTAATTATGACAACTAAAAACAAATGAATTTATTACATCTGTGCAAATTTATAAAAATAATTAATAAAAGAGTAGGAACTCCTGGCTAAACCATACAGTGTGCATTTTTTGTATTTTTGTATGTCTTGAGTTTTAATATGTATGTATTCTCTGTTTTGAAAATATTGTATATGTGTTTCTTCTCTGTACCTATGTATTTGGTGATGAAATTACAGATTGTTGTTGTAGTAATTGTCATATGGAAAGTATTGTCTTCTGTATTTTTGATTAAAAAACAACATATTAGATAATGTCTTCTGTGTTTTTGCTTAAAAAAAAACAATCACTAAAAGACTTTTCAAAATTTATTGTGTAAAGTGCCATAAGAAAGTATACATAAATAAACATAGGTTTTTTTAGAACTACATATAGAATTTGATCAAAATTAAATATTTCTGATTTATATTATCTGCCCATCTTTACATCCGAGAGAATTTGATATGGTCTTATATTTAAAATACTGGCAAGAATGAGACATAAATAAAAATTTGTTCCTTTAAAGACAAATTTACTACAGATGTAAATTTGGCTTTAAAATAGAGGATACATTTTAAAAATGTTTGAATTATCAACTATCAACCTTGCACAGCAAATCACATAGAAGTCAATATTTATTTTTGTGTGTTTTGAACTGACATTAACAACAAAAGTACCTGGGTTCCCCGCCAAATGGCAAAAAGTTCACTCATTAAACAGAAAGCATTTAGAAGATAGACCTGAAGACCCATCCCACCATTTGAGACCCCTGCCTGAAACTGCATACGCAATATTGAAGGCCTAGGAATAGTGGTTGCTGAGAAATTTGTTATGGTATAAAGTGTGATGGACACAAAGACGGACGGACAGACGCCCTGCATTTTTACCTGGCGGGATACAAAAATTCAATGTGTCAATTAAATACTAATTCAATTTGTATACAGTGTATAGACATCAACAAACAATGCATAGCTAAATTAATATAACAAAATAGATATAAAATAAAACAAGAGATATGAAGAAATATTACCCAAATATAAAAGACAATACTTATAACAGAAATAAATAAATGGTATAAATGTAATAATTATACAAAAATAAATATTTCAGATAATTATTGCAATTAGTTATAGATTATCAAACTTTGCTTTCATTTAACTGTTACAATTTTGATTAAACAAACCAAAAAATCTAACCAAAAGCTGTCAGTCTATGTCATAATATATGTCTGAAGAAAAAATCCCATGCAATTTGTTTCAATCGAACATTACACCAAAAGCAAAAAAAAAAAAAAAAATCAGCAGTTTTTAACAATGATTCAAATCACAAAACATTATACATTTCCAGCTTCTCGACAATACTTACATAAATTTAATCAAAGACTTTTCTTTCAGTATTATCCTTCAAAACTAAATGTGGTTCGAATAACCATAAAAAAAATCTATAATTCTAATGTATAAAAAAAATCTCCTTCTATTTACTGGGTTGTCACCATTTTGGCTTCTTATACAAAATTCATGAGTTTCTCCTAGTCTTTTCATTTTAAGCTCATTTCAGTCATTTTCAAGGATGGACATAGTTGGAAAAAATTTTCTGTAATATTCTCTTCAAAACACTTCACTGATGACCTTTAGATTGCCAAATTATCAAATCCAGGTTTTTTAATATCTATTTTTTTTCTTCAAAATTTGAGGTCTTTTCCAACATCTTGAACTTTGATAGGAAAATATAAGGGTAAGTATTTAAATTTTTTTTTTTTTTAAATGACAAATTAAACATATTTTGATATAACTCACAAAATATTCTTTTTTTAAAATATGCATGATATTGCCAAAAAAAGTCTTCCTTAGTGTGGAATTTCAAACTTTCCCCATTCTTAAAATAATTTGTTTTGGGTTTATAATACATTTCATTACATAAGGTGTTGGTTTTGTTTAAATATAATCAATGAAACATAATTTGATACAAAAAGTCATTTTTAAGACCATGATAAAAGAATTATTCATCATATAAAAATAATAACAAATATTGTTAAATAATAATAATACTACAAATGTATAACAAGAATATTGCACCAATATCTTATCGTGTAGAACAATGTATTTGTTCACCATCTTCTAATCAATAAACCCTTAAATAATGATACTAGAAATAATAAAACTAAAGGAAAAAAAAAGAATATGTCCAAAAAAACATGATGCCATCAAGGGTCTGGAAACGGTCATATTTGCCGGACATGACCTAAATTTTGTCTTAAATGACCGAATGAAAATTCTCCCAATCGGACATTTTAAAATTTTATTGTAAGCATTTTTTGCTTATCAGTCATATAATTGTTTAATTATCTTCCTGAGCATCCGGTCTTGTGGTCATTAATCTCGTAATTAACACCTCCAGCAGGTGTCAAACAGGTGAGAATAGCTGTGGGGTTACGCTAATTAGATAATTGGTCACACCTGCCTGACCATGGCCACTGTATTTACCTATGGTTAAAATTAAATGAGTCAACTCTTGTTATTAAATCAGTCCTGAGAAGCACGTTTTGTTTATTTAGAAAAAAATTCTCATCATATTCAGTATTTATCAAAACCAAATATTATTTACATTTAGATGGTATTTGATTACCCCCTTTATTTTTGATAGTCAACAAGTGCCTGTGATTACGCATGTGCAGAGAAAATGTTTATTTTGCAAACACTCATTCACTGTACAGATTGTTTTGGTATTAATACAAACAATAATTGTTACTAATTTTACATTTAAAAAGTCACTTTTCTCATACTTTCTGTACATTTGATATGTTTATTTAGTAAACAGATTCAGAACGACTAATCCCAATTTATCTACATCTGGGCATCTTACTTTCACTTTCACTTTTTATATGAAACGTGTTTTGTTTATATTGAAAACATTTTAGAAATTTTTAACTACAAAGAACCCTTACCATGTTTACCTGAAATAAAAATGTGATCTGGATATAAAATTAAACATCCAGAATGTAATACACAAACACACATTGCCTTTATGGATTTAAAAAGTGGATTTCAAGGGAGGCCAGGAAAAAAGGTGGGGGAGGGGTAATTGTAACATTCATATTTTTATATATTCTATTCAGTCGGACAAAAATGACCGAAATCAGCTCAAAACATTTCCAGACCCTTGGATGCCATATCTTGCAACATGTTCCATTATTTTTTCTGCAAGCATTGAACCATAAAATCATGGGTATAATTTTATGATGATTTTCATATGCTCATATCCTCAAGCATATGTATAATATGATTAAGGCATTGCCTAGTTGCGAGTACAGCATGATTTTTTAATTTGCTTCATTTGAAAGGAAAAAACAGGAAAAAATGTTTAAACTTAAATCTTCACAATTAATCATTGAATGCTTTAAAAATCTGTCAAAGTCAAAAATGACTGATTTCCTTAAATAGGAAGTAAGTGAGTGACATACCTGAAATAAAATCCCACATTTTGGGACCCCAGGCTGATACTGTATACCAAATATCAAGATGTTTGATAAGTAGTTTCTGAGAAAACTGTCGCAAAAATATGTTTCCCGCCAGCATGCCCAATATTAACCATTTTAAAACCCTAATTTTCTTTTCTTGCCAAAAATCCTCTTTTTTATAAAAAGATTTTATCACAGTGTATTCCATATAATGACTAAATATATGTTGAATTACTTTAAATTAAATAATCTAAATATTACATTTAGTTTTTTAATCTTAGCTTGTTTTTAATCTTTTTTGTGTACTATGAAAACAAAATTGATGAAAAATGTGTTTGTATTAACTAATATGCATAATGTACTTGAATGCTGACTAGATATCTTAAAGTGATTGTTTAATGCAGATCAATATATTTATAAAATGCCAAAAAATTAACTAAGTTTAAAACTATAATATTTCAATAGCACCAAAATAAAGGGGGAAAAAGATCAGTCATTGCTCTACAAATAATTCATATTAAAATAAAAAGTAGCAGAAATCTGTGTCAAATCAAAATTGATTCATTTCTATCAGCAGTGAACAAGTTTCAATCTACAGCAGTTATAATGTTTAGATAAACATAACTATCCAATAAACTAAGCATAACAAAAAACAAAACAAACCAAACAAAAATAAATATAAAAAATAACTAACAAATGCTCTTTCAATTTCAATACATTTCTGAATCCATTGACATATATTTTAGTGTTCAATAAAAGAATTGCATATTTATTCTAATATTAATAAATATAACAAAGAAATTCTATACAAGGTTCAACTACTGTGAACACATCATTTTCCCACAAAATTTCCTATAATGCTTTATTTCTTCTCAGTATCTTTTGCATGAGATTTCACGCTGTGACAGAAAGGCTGGATAACGGTAAGCCATTGTGATTTCTCTTCTCCCCCCAGGAATTTGAAGATGTGGAGTCTACCAGTTTTGTCCTTGATTGCAATCTTTGAACTCTTGTTTGATCCTAAAGAATAAAAGAAACACGCTGATAACCAAAACAAATAGAAATAGAAATATTAAAAAAAAATCATCTTTGTCTTGTTAATGTGAAAGAATTTCAAGGAATGATAATATAATGAAGATGTATCAGAATAGCAGAAGTTTAACATTCTGTATGGTCTCACGAAAAAAAGTAAACAAATACACATAACTTAAATAAGTATGTTGCAACAATATCATTTACGAAGTACTTGATACATCACTATGAATACTTTTCATGGTGAACTTTTTACAAGCTCAATTTCCTTTTTCATCAATAGAACTTTAATATATATATCCTACCCCCTCTAAGAATGAATGACCAATTAAAGTTCTAAATTTACTATGTGTAATCGGGTCAGTAGCTGCCTTGTATAGTCTGTGACATTTATATAATGTACATTTCAAGTAACTCCATGATATATTTGTTACAGTTTTTTACTGATTTAATAAAATATACATGGTTAATGTATTTTCTATATGAAAACATGCACAACATCTGAACCCATATAAAATCTACTGATTGTGCATACTGTTACTGTGAAAATTTTTGCATTAGTTTAATTTTCGCACTGACATTGTTAGTGTAATAATCAAAACGGCCCAAATATAGTGTAATTTTGCTTTTGTACATTTATTAAAATCCTTTCAATATGTGGATCGTGTATTTTTGGCACATATTCCATATTCTTTCGTTTTAAATATTCCATTGTAATCTATGAGACAATAACATAACAGCATGAAAAACTATGCAATCTAAAATTCAGACATCCTACCCCCCCAAAAAAAAGTTGGCGCAAAATTTCCCAATTAACAGTTTTCTATACAAGGCCAGGAAAAAATTGTGCAACTTATAGTAAACTTATTTCACATCATATGTTAATCTAAATTTTAAATGACTGTAAGTCTGTTTCAGAAAAAAATATTGAAATACACTCTTTTTAATGCCTTTCAATATTCACACAAATATTTATGCACACATCATTTTATGCCTCATAAATAATTGAATAACCCTCCAATTCTCTCATTCAATTTGTACCTTCCTGGTTTATATTAATTGTCCCTAGTCAAAAATGTCTTTCAATGTTATTTTTAAACTGGTTTTGAACAAAAAGTATTTATATTTTTGATCTAGATGATGAACAGTGAGCAATTGTCACAGTGAAGGCTGCTGAGTGTTTACTATTGTCTGTTTTTAAATTTATGCTGATTTATGTAGTTGTGTGTCACACACACACTTGTTCCATATCTCATTATCTTCTATAATTGCTTGAGATATGCCACCCATACCTGACTTCTTTGATTCTTGCAGTGTACTTGGAGTCAATTCTATGTTCTTATATTTAGTTGTCTCTCCCTGAAACAAAACAGATAATCTACAGATATGATCTTCAAATTTACACAAAAAATGCAATTATGATTACAAGTTGATTGAAAAACTTCCTTACATTAACAGAAAAGTGTTTGTAAATACATGTATTACAAAACCTCTAGAATTTAGATTATACAATTTTGCAAATACTTTTTAAAAAGATCTGTCAAAGTCAAAAATGGCCAGATTTCGCTCACCATTTTGTAAGCCAGATTTTCACTTTGTGTTTTATATTATCACTTTTTACTCAAAGTTTGATTGCTTTCTCCACTGTCCTTAACTGCTACAAAACCCCAGACCCATCAAAATCCTACACGAAGAAGCTCATAAATACCCTTTTTAACACATATGCATTAAACAAGGCTGTCACTAATTACATGAAAGTTAACAGGTTATTTACACTATAAATAATAATAGAAAACAAGGAATTCATATGTTTAACTAAACCGTGTACTGTCTGACAGCTGATTTAAACTATAAAAAAGAATGGTTCCTCAAAAATTAAATTTACGTGCCATTATTAAATAAAATTGGTTTGGACCTTCACTTATTATTCACCCCTAGTATTTTTAAAACTATTGGACACTCCTCTTGATTTTATAGTTTCATTAACTGCCCCTTCTAACAACCTTATTTTTGTCTACCTACCTCTACTGTTACAGGTCTACAATAGGAGATGACAGGTGGGTTCTGATGTACTTGGACTTTTCTAACTCTCCATTCCTTTCTTATGTTTTTCTATGAATAAATTATGTTATATAGTCTTTATCTAAACACATTGTACAACTTTGCTTTATAAATAGAAAAAAAATGTTGACCATGGACAGTTAAATGATGATATACTTATCATTTGCATTTGAACAAACTTTTTGTTATTGGCAAACATTCTTTAAACTTTTAATCTAATATTCAACAAGAGGCTCCCAGGAGCCTGAATCGCTCACCTGGTCTTGATGTCAACTCTATGAAGAACTTTGTAGAGCTAAATAAGCTGAACATTTAAGCAAGCAACAGCTTTTCTCTTTCAGCAAAAGTTTTCATTCTGTAGGCCAAAAACGTGCAAAATGAAGGGCCGTCTGAACACTTTGCCTCTATAGCGACTTTTGTTAAGAGCTTAATGAACTGAACACTTAAGCAAGCAACGGCTTCTCTTTATCTGCTACAGTTTTCATTATATAAGTCAAAAACATGAAAACATGTTAATTTAGGGGCTGTAATCCCTATAAGGGGTCATCTGACAACTTCAACTGTATGAATGCTTTTGTAGAGTTAAATGAGCTGATTATTTAAGCAAGCAACAGCTTTTCTCTATCTGCAATAGTTTTCATTTTATAAGTCAAAAACACTATTTTTTGCCTTTAAGGGGCTGTAACTCCTATAAGGGGTCATCTGACAACTTGAACCTATGAAGACTTTTGTAGAGCTTAATGAGCTGAACATTTAAGCAAGCAACAGCTTTTCCCTATCTGCAATAGTTTTCATTTTATAAGTCAAAAACACTATTGTTTGCCTTTAAGGGGCTATAACCCCTATAAGGGGTCATCTGACAACTCCGACCCTATGACAATTTTTGTAGAGCTTAAACAGCTGAACATTTAAGCAAGCAACAGCTTTTCTCTATCTGCAATAGTTTTCATTCTAAAGGCCAAAAACACTATTTTCGCCTTTAAGGGGCTGTAACCCCTATAAGGCGTCATCTGACAACTTCGACCCTATGGAGACTTTTTTAGAGCTAATTGACCTGAACATTTAAGCAAGCAACAGCTTTTCTCTATCTGCAATTGTTTTCATTCTATAAGCCAAAAACATTAAAAAACGCTATTTTTCATCTTTAAGGGGCTGTAACCCCTATAAGGAATCATCTGACAACTTCAACCAAATGGAGACTTTTGTAGAACTTTTGATGCTGAAGCAGTAGGGTGGCATCAGATTTCATCTATCTCTTATACTTTTTGATTTACAAGCCAAAAACAGTAGTCTGACCCTCCTGGTCTATTTTTAGTAACGGTGGCCATGTTTTTTGACGGATCAAAAATCGAAACACAAGTTTGGTGCAGGACACCCTAAGGATCATTCATACAAAGTTTCATTAAATTCTGTTCAGTAGTTTCAGAGGAGAAGATTTTTGAAAAATTGTTAACGGACGACAGACGACGACAGACGGTGACGACGACGACAGACGCCAAGTGATGGTAATAGCTCACATGGACCTTCGGTCCAGGTGAGCTAAAAAGCATATCAGTGTGTGTATGTTAGTGATTTAATCCCTTTTCGACACACCTGGGCCATATAGGGCAGTCAATTTTAATAGTGCAGCAAACTAAAAGCAAAGGTGGGCAGGTATCTGACAAATCTAATAACATACAGGTAGGGAAGTTCCCTTTTGGTAAATTAAGGCCAATTGCAATATGACATGAAGTGACTAATAGTCACAATGAAGTGTATTGGTAACTTTACTTTGTGGAGTTTAAAATTGTTCTGATTTATGTATGATCCTGTGGTGTACTTATTCTACATCTCATTTTCTTCTATTAAAATGTTAAGATAGGTGGCTACTCATCAATAGTGTACTAAAAATTGCAAGCATGGTCCACAGGTATTGAAGGCTGCTGTCTATTTATATCTCAACTTTTTTTAAAACCAAATAGTTGGTAACATGGTGAGAACTGCCTTTGAGGGAAAAATGACAAGAACTAATCTCTGACCAGTATGACCAGTCCAATGCTTCAATAATTTCAGCAAAAAAATTATAAGGTCAATCTAACTAAATAAGCAAACCTTTTTGAGTAAAAACCCTGCTTTTATGATTTTTCCCCTCCTCAATTTAGCCTCATCTATTGAGGAATCTTCTTCATCTTCAGAGGAACTTGACTCACTATCTGTACTGTCATAGAAACTGTTCCTCTTTAAACCAAGATTTAATGAGCTCTGAAATATACATATGACCCAAAATAATACAAAGTTTAAGTTTGTTTTTGCCAACAAAACTAAGGTTAGGAGTTTAATGATACATCAGGATGCATCGGAATCATGATATTTTGTCCCACGATACTGGTATCGGATCGACATCAACTTGATGATTTCAGTGCGATTCTTAATTTTAGTGTGCCATTCCCCTGAAGTTAATCATTTTTTGCCGTACAACAACAAATTTTGTGACTGAAACCCATTAACTCATGAAAAGAACTGAGTTAAACTTTAAAATGATACTAATCCTGAATATTTACAATAGCATTCCACTGCTTCAATTGGTAGAACATGGCATTTTTAAATTGAAATTAGCCAAGTTCAGTATCATGATATGGATTGGATCATAGGTCAAGAATGGTGATACGTATCCGATCCTGAGAAAGTGGTATCGTTACGCCCATAAATAAGGTGTCCCCAACCTGTAGCTTACTTTATACCAAGTTTTGAAAAATTCAATACATTAGTTGTGCTGACAAGATCTGTCTAACTAATTCAGATCTATCAATTGTTCCTTCCCCACTATCTCTGCATGGTATATACAACACATCTCATTCTACTTTCTGTTCTGATGACCTTTTTCAGAATCCTCTGGATTGATCATAAGAAGTAATGTTTCCAAAATCTTGGAAGCTGTAATCTGATTGGTCAATTCAAAAGGTCATTAGAACAGAAAGTAGTGGCAGGTAGTTGCTAAGAAATCTGTGACACTGCTGGACAGCAGATAGTACCAAAGTTAATCAAGTTAATCAAGTCAATGAATAAATATGATCCATGTACTTTATACTTTACATTATTTGACCATTTATTTAAATTCCAAATTTTCAAATCAAAGTTTCAATTTATAATCATATATCCTATCATTTTTTTTTTTATAACAAAACTTAAATTTCTGCATATAATTCATTTTGCCACCATTAAACAAGTCATGAAAGTTTTGATAAAAGTTTGCATGAACATATGTTCAAGAGAACATGACTTATTACATAGATGCATATGAAATACCGATTTTTCCCAGTGAAATAAAATCTGGTAAATTCACAGTGTGAAATAACAAAAATATTTTCACTCTTGCGTCCTTTCCAGTCAAACTCAATTATGACGTCGTGCATTGTATTGCGTTGACGGCATGACTCCTGCGGTCTAAATTCATACGCCACTTAAATAAATTTATTAAAAGCTATTTATTAGCGGCATTTTATCTATGTAATAAATACGATAATCAATTAGGTCTCATGAATGACCAAAATATGATCACTCGTGCGGGAACGCACTGAGATTTAACTCGTGCGCGGAACAAGTTCCGCGCACTCGTATAAATCTTTGTGCGTTCACCGACTCGTGATCATATTTTGGTTATTCACTCGACCAAATTAATTATCTTATTAATACATACAAACAGGCGAAAAAAACATACAAATCTGTAAAGTTTGTCTCCATCAACAAACTTTTGAGATGCTCCTGCAGCGCCATCTAAGATATCCACTTCCTGTATGTGACCTAGTTTGAGCAAAGTTTGAGCCATGGCTATGCCATCGTCCCTTCTTCTAATGATAGACCACCTCTCTAACCAGTCAACAATACTGTGTCCTGAAAAAATATGAAACGAAA
Organism: Arcuatula senhousia; assembly: GCA_963971305.1. Taxonomy (NCBI): domain Eukaryota; kingdom Metazoa; phylum Mollusca; class Bivalvia; order Mytilida; family Mytilidae; genus Arcuatula; species Arcuatula senhousia. The sequence goes on along the minus strand of OZ020303.1, from coordinate 64,928,218 downwards.
ATTATATATTTGGAATTTTTCAAGCATGTATAAATGTTTTATTCATATACATTGTATAAAAATCATACAGAAAAGATGGGACCAATCACCAAATACCTTAATTTTTCTAGATTTGAGTAAACTAAATTGTAATATGAAATCTTTATATCAAATAAGAATGCGCCAAAAAGACCTGATGCCCCATCTTGCAACATTTTTACAGCAATCACTGAACCATGAAGTGGATGTAGGCGATACAATTTTATAATGATGAATGTATGCTTTCACAAGGACTGTGACATCATAATTTTTTTCATGAAAAAGTAACTTAAACCTGCAAGTAAACCAAAGTATAAATACTTCTTTGTTTAAGATCAACAAGAACGGAATTCCTGGGTCCCCCACAGAGTGGCAAAAATTCTAAGTCAGCCCGCTTAACAGGAAGTAGATGAGTCACAGACCTGGAAACGCATCCCATAATATGGAACCCCTACCTTAAGCTGCATACCAAATATCAAAAGATTTAGAATAGTAATAGCCAGGCCTGGGGTATTGCAACTGCGTAATGCAAATGCATTGTAATCATTACATTTTTTTCAGTAATGCAAAGTAATGTGTAATGCTCAAATTCTGCATTACATGTAATGTAATGTAATGAATTACTTGGGTCAAAAATTTTGTAATGCACCCAATACATTGCATTACATGTCAATATATTTTTTCTTATTTTGTACATCTGAAAAAAAAAGAAGAAAATAGTCTTTGAAAACAAATTATTATAGGATTTAAAACAGAAAGTTGTCAATCAACCCCTTAATCCAATAATATTATATAATCATTTATTAATCATGTTTATTTATATGTACTTTTATTTGAAATTCTTAAATTAAAAAGTTAAAATTATGCAAAGGGTGCACTTAGCAACATGACAATAAAGTAAGAAAAGAGAGACTAAAATAAAAACAAACCCTTAAATAGCTTCATTTGATGCTTACAATTAAGATGTCTTCAGGCACAACAATGGCATTTTTATTGTACTAATTTGTTTTTGTTACAATTAGATATATTCACTAATTGGGGTCGAATTTTATGAAAGGACAAAAGACCAAAGGATTTAATCTTTAAATATAATTAATTGTAAAAACAGAAATGACATGCCTGTCTATAGTGGACTTGCAGAAAACACTATTTTCTGATTTATTCAAGAGGATTTCAAAATTGAAATAATAAAAACCCACCAAAACTATAGTTATTATTTTAATAATGATAATCACACAAAGTTTTTTTCATGACAATACTACAGTAACTCAAATAAGTTAGCCTCATTTCTGTTAGTTACAGATTTTGATCATTTGTACCACTGGTAGTACGAACTGGATTTTCAATAAATATTCTTTGTAATTTCAAATCCATATATCTCTGCAAGGGATTGTGATATGAACTTTTTCGAAGTTTTCACTGATTCATATTTATGTAAATACCTTTACATGTTAGATGTTTAAAATTTCAAACTTTATTGTATGCAGAACAAAAAAGTAGTGTTTTCTGCAGATGACTTATTCTAGAAGTACAAAAAGATTTACCTAAAGAAGTGATAGATATTTGATAAAAATGTAATGTGTAATGCAATGCATTACACAAGCAAAGTAATGGTAATGTAATGCATTACAGAAGAGAAAAAAAGTAATGGTAATGTAATGACAAAATTTGTAAAGTAATGGTAATGTAATGCATTACATTGTATTGTTATTGACCCCAGGCCTTGTAATAGCTGAGAAATCTGTTACGAAATTTTTTTCCATTTTTGACCCTTAAAAATTCTAAGTCGGCTCATTTAGATGGAAATAGGTAAGCGACAAACCTCGAAACGCATCCCACCATATGGGACCCCTACCTAAAGCTGCATACCAAGTATCAAAAGCCTACAATTGATAGTTTTTGAGAAATCTGTTACAAAAAAGTGTGACAGACGGACGGATGGATGCACAGACACCGACATTTCTATGTCCCTGCTCGTAGTTGCAGCAGGGGACAATTAACCATAAAGTTAATTAGACAGGTATAATTTTATGGTGATTTTTCTGTTTGATTAATAATATACTTACATATATGCATATGAGTAAAATATATATAATACTTTTGAGAATAATGTTGGTATTGCGGAATTGGATGTTGTATCAATTCTATGATTGTAAAATAAAACAGTATTATATTGGTGCATTAGTAGATTAAATGGACATGACCGTTACCTTCGAAACAGTTTTTATGTACATCTCCATTCCTAACATGGTTTCCAAGTTCTACACCAGCTTCTGGTTCTTGTAAAGCACCAAGGATCTCACTGGAATACATATTCAACAAAATTACTAAAGACAGATCAAGTTTACGCATACTACATGCATTTTAAAATATGTTTGCGTAATTTATATTCTTTCATCTAAAAGAATGCTTATCTTCCCAAATTCATTTACAACATTATTTTACACAGTACACACAAGAATTCTCATGAATCTTATCATGAACAAAAGTAATAACTATGAAAGCATTCAAATTAATGGATTTCAATTGTTGTGGATTGAGAATAAACTACACATTTGTTGATTCAGGGATTCGTAGTTTTAACAAATGAACTGTAGAATATCTTCAAATTTTGCTATTCAAATTTTATATTTTTTTTCTGACCCCTGGTATTCCATTAAAAAACTTTCAGTTAAATCCATCCAAAATAACAGTTTTTCAAACACTTACCTTACATTTGTGTTCACCCTGAATGTTGTAAATGGAACATTTTTCTCTGAGGTCTAAAATTAAATATAACATTTGAGAAGTAAGCCACCAAATACTTACGATGTCTAAACTTTTATGAATGTCCAAATTTGGAGAACAATATATATATAACTACACACCTGTCCTTAATCAAATTATCATCTGTAACTGTTAATCATATATAGGAATATCAAGCATATTTTTCCTGTAATACCAAATTTGAAAGGATAAAAAATTTACATGTAAAGAGAATAATGGTTTCTCACACAAGTTATTTGGAAAGATTGAATGATCTTTCTAAAGTTATAGAAATTTTTAGTCTTTTGGTGTGTGTGTGTGTGTCTGTGTTGGTGTTTAACACCCTTTATCTATGCACCTGGGTCATGTGGGGCGGTCAGTTTTAATGGTGGAGGAAACCGGTGTACCCAGAGGAAACCACCAACCTTGAGCAGGTAACTGACAAACCTAATCACATACAGTTGGGAAAGTCCCTTTTTTGTTAAATACAAACTGGACTCGAACACTAGCTGAGATGTGATCTGCTAGTGATCAATAGCGTGTATTTAAACCAGTGCTTTAGACCATCGGCCACCCAGGCCTCTCAGTCTTTTGGAGAAAGAAGTGTAGTGAACAAGCCAAAATACATAAAAATTTCTATCATAAGAGAAAAATCATTAAGTTTTTTTTCAAATTATGTGAGTAAGAACCTTCCATCATTAAATATTGTTCATATTGCATTTAGGTAGAGACTTCCCATATTGGCCTAGCCCGTTTTATTGTAACATTGCATTTCTTTGGAAAGTTTACACTGTGATATCAAAACAATTGCCCTTTATTAACAAACCGTTGAATTGGAGGATTGTCCTGATGAGATGCTGTCACACTGATTATCTCAATTGAGGGAAGACTGATTTATTCTATGTTGAAATCACCAAATCTAAGATACTTTTTGTTCAATTTCTGACCGTTTCACATTAAAGTCATTGCTCCTTTTTACAATTAATCTTTTTTTTTGGTGTTTTTTTTTCATGGATTTAGTTTAAAAAAAACAACTTTTGTCAGTTTTAGGCAGGTGTATGCCCGGTCCGCCTTTCCTTGAATCCGTGCCTACAACTTAAAGGTATTCTTTGTCCTGATTTTAACAGAAAAACATAGCAGAATTAATTCAGCAAAACAGTCACAAACCTGGTTAGTTATAGTCAAAGACCTTATGACAGCACCAATAGCATGAGCCCAACCATCAACAAACCTGGTTAGTTACAGTCAAAGACCTTATGACGGCACCAATAGCATGAGCCCAACCATCAACAAACCTGGTTAGTTATAGTCAAAGACCTTATGACAGCACCAATAGCATGAGCCCAACCATCAACAAACCTGGTTAGTTACAGTCAAAGACCTTATGACAGCACCAATAGCATGAGCCCAACCATCAACAAACCTGGTTAGTTACAGTCAAAGACCTTATGACGGCACCAATAGCATGAGCCCAACCATCAACAAACCTGGTTAGTTATAGTCAAAGACCTTATGACAGCACCAATAGCATGAGCCCAACCATCAACAAACCTGGTTAGTTATAGTCAAAGACCTTATGACAGCACCAATAGCATGAGCCCAACCATCAACAAACCTGGTTAGTTACAGTCAAAGACCTTATGACAGCACCAATAGCATGAGCCCAACCATCAACAAACCTGGTTAGTTATAGTCAAAGACCTTATGACAGCTTCAATAGCATGAGCCCAACCATCAACAAACCTGGTTAGTTACAGTCAAAGACCTTATGACAGCACCAATAGCATGAGCCCAACCATCAACAAAAACCTGGTTAGTTACAGTCAAAGACCTTATGACAGCACCAATAGCATGAGCCCAACTATCAACAAACCTGGTTAGTTATAGTCAAAGACCTTATGACAGCCCCAATAGCATGAGCCCAACCATCAACAAACCTGGTTAGTTACAGTCAAAGACCTTATGACAGCACCAATAGCATGAGCCCAACCATCAACAAACCTGGTTACCGGTAGTTATAGTCAAAGACCTTATGACAGCACCAATAGCATGAGCCCAACCATCAACAAACCTGGTTAGTTACAGTCAAAGACCTTATGACAGCACCAATAGCATGAGCCCAACCATCAACAAACCTGGTTAGTTATAGTCAAAGACCTTATGACAGCACCAATAGCATGAGCCCAACCATCAACAAACCTGGTTAGTTACAGTCAAAGACCTTATGACAGCACCAATAGCATGAGCCCAACCATCAACAAACCTGGTTAGTTATAGTCAAAGACCTTATGACAGCACCAATAGCATGAGCCCAACCATCAACAAACCTGGTTAGTTATAGTCAAAGACCTTATGACAGCCCCAATAGCATGAGCCCAACCATCAACAAACCTGGTTAGTTATAGTCAAAGACCTTATGACAGCACCAATAGCATGAGCCCAACCATCAACAAACCTGGTTAGTTACAGTCAAAGACCTTATGACGGCACCAATAGCATGAGCCCAAACATCAACAAACCTGGTTAGTTACAGTCAAAGACCTTATGACGGCACCAATAGCATGAGCCCAACCATCAACAAACCTGGTTAGTTACAGTCAAAGACCTTATGACAGCACCAATAGCATGAGCCCAAACATCAACAAACCTGGTTAGTTACAGTCAAAGACCTTATGACAGCACCAATAGCATGAGCCCAACCATCAACAAACCTGGTTAGTTATAGTCAAAGACCTTATGACAGCACCAATAGCATGAGCCCAAACATCAACAAACCTGGTTAGTTATAGTCAAAGACCTTATGACAGCACCAATAGCATGAGCCCAACCATCACTCTCTTCTTTACCAGCGGCTCTGTAACATAACTCATCTCCTTTTGGTGTATGGATGTTAAATTGTCCCTAAAAAAAACAATGAGAAAAATAAACCAATCATTAAAAAGAATCACTATCATATCTTTATAACATACCTTTTGGTCTTTAAAAAAAAAACATTACAAATTTATAATAACATCTTTTTTAAAGTTCATGTCTATAAGCAAAACCTTTTTTCTTGTTTTTTGTCGTCATTACTGAAAAGTTATGCATTTGTCCAAACTTTAATACAGTAAAAACAAGCATTCTGAGAGTATTGCAAAACAATACTTAGTCCCCTACCGGCCTCATATTTCAGTCACTGGTAACAATTTGTCAAACAAATGAATACCTAAACTTGATCAGTTTATTATCTACAAGGAACAATAAAAAAAGTTTAGAAAAGAAAAATGCAATAGATTTTCAAAGTTCAAAGGGCCATATCTCCCAAAAAAATTTGTGGACCAGCACGAAACTCAAACTTGATCTGTAACTCATCAGGGTAAACTCACATACCAAAAATCAGTCCATTATCTATAAGCGTTTAGAAAAAAAATTGCGGAAAACTGAGGCGTGACAGACGGACAGACAGACGGACAGACGGACAGAGCGCAAACCTATAGTCCCCTTCGGCTTTCGCTGGTAGGGGTTTCGCCGGTAGGGGACTAATAATCAACATATGGAAAAGTTTTTCATTTTGTACTTTTTGGCTGTTCAGTGTTGAATCTTTGACAAATCATCCATGACTATTCAATTTTGTAAATGTACAAAAAAAAAATCAAGATGGTGATTCTTTTTTTTTTGGTGAGAAATAATTTTAAGTAAGATTTGTTTGTACTATATCATACAAGTGGTTTAATTGTCTGCTCATTCTTATATTGGCTATGGTGTACAAACCGATTCCTCTGACTTGCTGATTGCTACTGATGGACACACAACTGAAGATCCATGTAAATTAATTGCATCTAATATGACTGATCTATTACTCTTAGGATGGCAAACTAACTGGTCTTCTTCCAAAGTAAACCACCTAATTTTCCATTTTTTATTGGCCTCCTGAAAAATACAACAATAAAATTATCACAAATATTTGACCAAAATACTTCTGAAGATTTTTAAATGGTTATTTTGTAGCGAGCACAGCTCGCAAGCGGGCACGAAGTGCCCGCACGAGCGGAGAGCTCTACGGTATTTGTTCCCGCGAGAAATTTGCCTAATGCTGAAATTGATTTTTCATGGTCCGGAAAGGCTCTCAAATTTTACAGGAACGGAGTGAATTTGAAAATAATAACCAATTTTGCTAGTCGCATTCCAAAAATTATGTATGGTAATAATGTATAAAGAGAAAAATATTCTGATGACGATGAGTTGCTACATTTTTTGTAATAACCAAATTTAATCGATTTTTTCTTGCTTTTCTATTTAACGTTCAATCGCCCCAAGCATCTCGTCCCAAATTGAACGTTCTAGAAACTGAACCAAAACTAAAATAACTACGACCATTTCAAATCTAACTTGACTGCATCAATTCGAAATAAAATCTTTTTTATTCGTTCATTAAACAATGTTAACAATGGCACTAAACATGTTAACATTATATTTATTTTACAGAATTATGCTGTGCTCGCATTTAGGTAATGCCTATTTCATATTAAGTTTGTAATTGGAATTGAGGTACATGTACATGATGTAGCTCCCATTTTGAATTTTTGTACCAGATACAGTTTCTTTGAAAAGTATGTAACAAGAAAACAATATTTACAACCTGAAACAGGAAGTACTGACTACACCACAATGATTACCTATAAGAATCTGTTTATATGCAAATGACACTCTAGAAAGAAAATCCTGGACTATGAGTTTAGCAAATTAAAACAAGTTACATGTAGCAAAGGACAATAAAAGGTCCCAACTCTGATCATATAAAATGAGTACAATTATGAATTCTTTTAAATGTTGACCTTTTGTTTCGAATAGCACTTTGTCTCTATTTTCCTATATTACTTAAAAAAATCACATGTACATGTGTAACATTCAATTGTATCCCCCATGAAATAATTTCCTCTGGAAAACATTTAATATTAAATATTCTCCAGAGATACTTTCTTATTATTAAATGTTTTCCATTGCTATCAAATTGTGTCCCTCTTAACTTGATATTGTCTGAAAAGTGTTCATCTACATATATAGAAGGTGATATCCAATCAATGAGAAATGGAGCTTTTGAATACCAAATAACTCACAAAAGTTCACCATTTCTTTTTACAGATAATCCCTATAATCTATTATAATTAAGTTAAAAATAATCAAGGATGATATTTGATTGTTGAATTTCTCCCTGGATAATATTTCATGTACAAATAATATCCAGGATAATTTTTCATAATTAGAAATTATCCAGTTGAATATTACCAAACTTCATTCCCAGAATCATAGATGTATTATCGTCAATATTATATGGGGTGATGTCTTATAGTTAAATAATATCCCAAAGGATAATATTTCATCATTGAATATACTATCTAGTACCATCTAATATTATTCAATTAAAGTTTAATGATTTTATCAATGTCCAGGATAATATTTCATAATTAGAAATTATCCAGTTAAACATCCCCCAGGTTAATATTTTATCATTTAATACTATCAAGTATTAATTAGTTTAAGTTTAACGATTTTATCAATGTCCAGGATAATTTTTCATCATTAGAAATTATCCAGTTAAATATCCCCCATGATAATATTTCATCACTAAATACTATCTAGGACCATATTTCATCTAGTATTATTTAATCAAAGTATAATGATTTTATCAATGTTATCAAGGATGATTATCTTCTGGGATTGTTTTTCGTTGTTAATTGTTATCTAGGATAATATTTCATAGTTTCAAAAACCTAAAAGGAAGACCATAAAACATAAGAGAAAAATATTCAAAGTGTTTGTATAGATACAACTTATGTTACAATGTACTGCTTTTTACTCTTATTTTGTCTGAAAGTTGCAATCAGCAGCATGAGCGAAAATCATGAGTTCGAAAATAATGTTCAAGCTACAATAATGCAACATACCCCTTCCTTGTCAGGTCATAGCCTTATTTAATTGATCAAATATGGGAATATTAATCAAAATATTACAACTGATATAGATTATCAAATTAAAAACATGTTAAAACAGTTCAGTGTCAATTCAAAAACCAGTTTTACAAGTGGACAAAATTAAATACTCATAAGATACTTTCCGAAATGTAACTTCTTTGTGAGGAATGAATGGTTAAACAGTGGATACTTTTTCATATGGGTGGAAACTTTTCTACAATTAAATAGTGTCCTAAGGAAAATATTTCACATTGAAAACTCTCCTCTGGATAGAATTTAGTTCGGATAGTATTATGTCTTACACATGCACCTGTGCATTTCCAACATAATTGTGTAGATTTTAAAGTGGTTTTTATAAACAAAACTTGAAAAATGAGTCGAATATTGCAATTTGTTACTTATTTGCAGTGCTTAATGAATTTAAATTTTGAATGAGTCATAATTTGGTGTTGTGACTTTGACATTCACAAGCCAGGACCAAAACAATCGTTCGTATTTTTAAAATGTGACCACGAAATCAAAAATTACTGGGCATATTTTAGAAGCAGTACTTAAAGGCCAAGGCTGACCTAGATAAAAATCCGGTTGGAGAGCAATTAAGCCAATAAGGAAAGGGGTGTGTCTAATCTTTCTTATCAGCTATTATTAGAAGTCAGCATGGCTAAAGACAATAACAAACACATGTGGAAATATTTACCTTAGATTCAAAACTAATCCAAATCAGAAAGATCAACACATAAAAATGTAAAAATAAAAGTTCACAATCTAGATAAAATACACAGACAAAATATTCCTATTGCTAATCAATTAGTGAGTAAAATATGTGATCCAGTCAGTAATTAAAAGAAACTTTTAATGTAGTTTTTCCAGATGTTTGATCTATAATTATATGTTAACTTTTTATACACTTTTTTGCCTCTTTGTGAATTTGGTGCATTAGGATTTCTCGATCTGGAAATTGATGTATGACCTCTGTCAACATTTTCGTTCCAGTGACATACTGCTAAATCTGAACGAAATTTATATTGTTCATCTCCAAAACATATACGTTTATCTTGAAAAATGTTCATTACATTATTGAAACTTTCAACATAAAAAGTGTCCTTGGCAAGTACATAATCCTGTGGATATCGATAAATAGTTGAATGTTTTATTGTATCAATTAATAACTTCTTGGCTTTCCCGCTTGTAAGCACAATCCTAGATGGTTCATAATTTTTGTCCACTTTGCACCTTGATGTTGAATGGCATTTGTCATGGTTGTTACTATAATGTTCAACAATGTTATCAAGACTATTCTTAAGCTGGGTTGGATCTTCATTGCAGTTACGAACTGCCCAGTTAATGTGGGTTGATATTGGCTCAATTTTGTCTTCGAGCTGTTTACTCCAATTCAAGCCTTCTGAACATTTGGGACCTTTCGAAATTTTTGTCACAGCCTTTTTCACAGCTTTAACTGCATGCCACAAATCATTTTGATTTACAGTAAATTGTGTATCTTTCACAAACTTGTTAATAGATAAATTCCTGTCATGGGCATGAATTTTAATTGAAACATCCTTTGCCTCCAAGTTTTCATAATTTTTTTCAGTGCCGATTCTTTCATGTCTCTGAGCTACTTTATCATGTGACTTGTTGACATGCTCACAGTCCATAACCTTGTGTGTTTTATCCCCAAGAGCAACAACAGTGGTGTCTTTGGAATTTTTTCTCCATCCATGTCTTGCGTCTGTCATAATATTTATTCCATCAAGTTCATCATATGAAGCTATCTCTTCATTGATGGCATCCTCTACTGAATTAACACATTCACTTTCAGCATGTATTTTGTACTTTTTAAACATTACTGCTCGTCTCTCTTTTGTTATGCATCCAATACCTGCAGCATTGACAAAACGAGTGTAATGAACAGGCAAAAGACCACTGCTAAAAATCCATGGCAAATTCTATGGTTCACAAGAAACTCATCATTAGGCAGATAGGGTGAAGATGACCAAAGGTAAGAGTGGGATTTTTCTCTACTACAGACAAGACGCAATGTTGCTACGTGTCCTTTCATTGTTCTCTTAACTACATTTAGTTTTCCATTACATATACTTGTATGTGCTTCAAAAAGTTGCCCATAGGTATCAATTGAACATTCTGCTGTAACAAATAAAGCCTGATCAACATCTTGTTGCTTTACTTGTGAATATGTCGAAGGAAACGAATGAGCAGTCTGGTTTAGCTCTTCATTATTGGAATGTTGTTTCATCCAAAAGTCTAACAGTTCTTCAACAATATTTGCATTGTTTACAGGTCTATTTAACGTTTTTGTTAGATGATTTTTAACAATTTGTAATCCCTCTAATATTTTTGCTTTAATCGTGTCATCTCCTGGAATTTCTATTCTAAAGTTTGGAGGACGTTTTCGAGAAGTTGTATTCATGTTTGCATATAATATTCATAAATGATTGAGAACTTAGAAAACCATCTCACATGAAAGGGATTATGTTGGGATGCTTTTCATTGATAAGGATTATGAGGGGCATTGATAAACCATAGGGTTTATCATAAAAAAAAACATTTCCCCTCTAAGTTACATTTTACACCAATGTCAGTCAAATTTAGAAATGTTTTATTTGTTACTTTTTGTATGTTATCTTTCTTTCTGTTACATGCAATTTATTTCATATTTCTTAATTATAATTTTCTTGAAGTATCCCTTCCTAATTGTACCCCAGTGACCTCACTGGAATTTCTGTCAAAAATGCAAAATCAGCATCTTCTAATATACCATGTGTTTGCTGTACACATAACATGACCTCATGCCGGGTTAGATTATGAGATCAGGACTTAGCTTGGCATTGAAATAATAATTGATATTTTATGTGTGAAAATGAGTGAAGAACAAAACAAAAAAGTTACAATTGAGTTTAATGTTTTGCAGTTAGAGACTATTAAAAATTTATTTGGACACAATGATTGGGAGGTAAAAATAATTGAAGAGGATAAAAATGGCGGGAACAGTGCACAAAAGCAGACCCAAAGCACTCAAACAGACAGTGAAGACAATGGTGTAATAGAGAATTATGAAGACCAACCAATGTTTGTCATTCAACAAGATGACACACAAGATGAATGCAGATATTGTTTTTGTAAGCCATGCATTATTGACGAACAGAATAGGCAAATGTGGTGGCATGACCAGTTAGAGGCCCCACACCAGAGGAATTCAAGCATCAGGAAAAAATATTATAAACGATTTTGGACTATGCTTTTACATCGTGGTGTTTGGAGTGATGAACGGTATCTTTCTTTAAAGGCTAATGCACTGTCAAGGGACTATCCAGCTCAGCATTTTGATTGGCATAAAAGGGACATTATGCCAAAATGTGTTGTTACACTTGTAAGAAGTTGGTTTCCCAATCCTTGTGATTTGCCATACATGGGACACATGTGGCAATGATTTTATTTTTTACATGTACATGTATACATTGAAACTTGTTTGATTTTACTTTTCATCTTCATCAGTTAAATTTTGGAGGGAAAGTGCTTATTCATCTCAATGATTATATAAAAGAAAAATACTGATTCAACATTAATTTGTGTCACTCTTTCAAGTGATATTGTTTGGATTTACTGACCACTGTGATTACATTTATAAAAAAAATCACCAGAAAGGTAGGAAGTTTTATTTTATGCATGAGGCATGTGCTTTCATAATGAAATCATGGCTGTGTAGCAACATCAACTTCCTGTGTAAACAAAAACACTCAATATATCCGCCCATCTATCAATCAAACAGAATTTGAATCCTGCTTCATGATTTTAGAGTGAAATTTCTCATTAAATAAATTTTTGTCTTTCTCAAAAATTTGTAAAAAGTTGCCTTATTATAGTTCTGGGTTGCTAAACAATTTTCTTATGAAAAAAGATGATGGGTCGTCAGTAAAATGAAAAAAGGTTCCCCAAACATGAAAGTGTTCAAAAAATTTGAAATCACCACCCTTTTCCTCATTGGCTGCTATTTATACCCCAACCCCGGCCTTTAATCTTCAAATTTAGATAACAAGACACTTCTTAACAATTACCAATCGCAATAAAAACCCCTTTTTAAGACAAGAATTTTGTTCATCTGTTTCCATTCTTTTCCCACTTCCGGAAAGAAGGCGTGACTAAAATTGCACTAAACTCGGACTGCATACGACTAATATCCGTATACAGAACTTCTGTTGCATTGTGAAATACGCACTTATAATTTATAACAGAAACGGGAACATTATAAAACATATATTAAATTTCAAAGTTAAAAAAAAACCCTTATCGTACATTTTAAGGGTTGATTCGCTGAAATCACAATTATGACATATTTAACACTGAAGATTACGTTAACTACTTGTGCAACAGTAAATAATGGTTAACTACTTGTGCAACAGTAAATACTGGTCCGGTAATAAACTAAAATATGTCCGCTGGAAAAATTTTCCTACGAAAATGTGTCTGTCAGACTTATTTCCGTAGTAAAATGTTTAACCAGACAAAATTTACTAGGAATTTATGTCCTATTTTAGTAAATTATGTCCACCTACATACTCAAGAATGGTGGACAACTTTAATTGATTCCAATTATTTTGTCACCATAGGGGGGACACCATTCACCATTAACTGATTACAATAGAACGTAATGGAAAAAAATTGACAGTCCCTATACTTTCTCCAATTGACAAGTAACTAATCCCATAAAACCTTAGCCCTACGTCTGACTAAAAACCTTATACATTTATCTTTCGTGTAGTATATCGTATATTAGTTTAAAGTAAATACATTTTCTGTCATTTTTTGGTTGAAAATTGGTGAAAAAATTACGTTATTTTCCAATAGAATTCTATATAAACTAGTCTTAAAATGGTAAAACGGTTCTGGTTTAAAAAATCGCCGTCACTTTATTTCTCAACGGAAATCTTACCCCTACGTACCAAAAAATGCTTCAAATGTTAAATTTTCTATAGGTATCATCAAAAATAGTTTAAACTTTATTTTTTTTCTGTCAAATTTAAGTTAAAATTTAGCCATTTTTGCTTTATAATTTCTCGGACTAGATCAGTTGATTATTTGCTAATTGGCGATAATAAATAACAGCGAGGGGCACCATGTCTTTGTGAAAATGTTTAAACAAGGACAAGTGTTAATTATCAACATGTGTTCCGTTTATAGAATTGATATCTATAACACCAAAATTATTTATTTTCGAGTTTCGATTTAACCATGAATTTTAAAAAATTGTGCATAGATTTATTTAATTAATTTTTACGTTTTTATTGAATGAAAATATATCATTGCCTGATATTGATGCAATTCTCTTTTCTAGTTTTCTTAAAATGTCACTGGTATATATAACTCTCAAATTATAAATGTATGGAGGTTGTGTCGTGTACAATTATTCGGCCGCATCTACTTCCGTCTACCTCCATCAGTTAGAGTATAAATGTACATTTTCTGAGAACTGTTTGAGAGTTCCATACTTCTAAATGAAAAAAAGGAAAAATACACAAGACAATGCATGTAAGGTGTGACATTGTGCGTAGCATACCCTAATCAAGTCTTACCTTAACTAATAAAGAGCTCTGAGCAAATCAACGCTTAAAGTTTTTTTAAAATACATGTACATGTATGATCAAGTGGGTGAGTGAGTGAGTTGTGTTTTAGGCCCTCGCAACACTTTATAGGTTATTTGAAGGCGATGAACATGAAAGACATGACATGATGTTCTAATGATATGAAACATGGGGTGGGGTGGGAAACAAAGGAAACAGCAACTTTAAAAAAAAAAAAACAAACACAGGAAAAAGGGGAGAGGTGGGTAGGGGCAGAAAATTAAGCCTATTTGGTGGTCCACAAAGTGATTGTTTACGTGCATGAAGCGTAGCACTCATCACACTCGTTGGCCCACTTTGGTCACCGGTCAGGGTTTCCCTATTATTGGCCTCATAACCCCTGCGGACGAGAGCAACCCTATTAAGCCACCTAGGATACACACCTGTGGGCTGAGCTCTGACCCGACGTCAGAATCCCAGTGACCCTTAGTCGCCTCTTACGACAAGCTAGGCTCTGCTGTGGGCCTATTCGCCACCCGGGTCCCACACGGGACTGATTAAGTGGGATTTTCTTGAGAAGCTTTTGACAAATTATGTAATAAATATTGAAGTCACGTTTTGTTTTCACTTTTCAACAGAAAAAAAGACGAATAAACTGCATGTATGCCAAACTATACATTAACAGAAATATAGGATATCTTATAAGAACCACCAAAGACAAGGGACTCTATATATTAAGAAATAAAGCAATAATTTCATAAAAGCCGTAATATCTTTTTATTTTATTTATCTATATCTTTTAATAAGAATCGTGGCTACATTTGCAACTCCATTTTCTAAGGAATTAAAACTCATTAGACAAGGTTCATAATTTCCCCCTTACATCTTTTTTTTTCTTCAAAACTTGTAACATTTGTGTGAAGTTCGTATTCAGTAAAGATTATGGTACGTTTTTGTTTTTTAAATTCTTAAGAATTAATCTTTAAAAATCGCCAAAATCTAAACATCCTGGTCTAAAGGCCCGTTTACACTGTACATCAAGTCATATATTTCAATAAAATATACAACACTTGCGTTTACACCGTACATTTGTATTTCATGAATTATACTACATATTTATATATAGTGGTGGTTTTAATAATTTTTTGTACCTTTGTGCTTAAACTCTGACCTCAAATGTTGGCTTACAGTCTGCACCGTTAGCCACTAGTCTGATGCCCCAGACTAGTAAAAATTTGTTCAGACTAGTGAAAAATAGCCAAGATTTTATATAGACATTTAAGGAAAAACCTTTAAAACTTGTTGTCGGACTAGTTGTTGAAAAAGTTTTTGGTGCAGACTGGGCTTATTCCCTATTTCATATGTGAACGGACCTTAAGTTCCTTTTTGTATTGCCTGACGCAATTTAATAAAATATAAAAAAAATGAACCAATTCAAATAAATAAACAAAATAACGACACGCACTTTAAAGTAAGTCCCGCTTAAACTGTCAAATAACAGTAATAAAAGCTGAATACCATACAGTTTACCCGTGTATTTTGTAGCAAGAAAAAAAATAAAAAACAAAACCGCACATATATGCCACAATATTTTTTAACCATGTCAATGTTTGAAATTTGCTTAAAATACAAATAAGAAGAAACGTTTATGTTTATCTTGAAATATCCCTTAATACATGTAATATGTCAAAAAGTTGAAGTAAAAAAAAAGTTATCCATTGTCCATGACATGAATGTTGATTCAAATGTTAATGAACTTGAAGTTACTGAAATATGCTAACACACAATGGACAATTTACATATAATGATTTATCAAATTATTGATTATTGATTAAATTTGGTTTTATCTCAACTAAATAATAAGTATGTATGTGTGAAAAGGTCACCAACAGATAGGTTTCCAGCTATAGTCATGTTACATAACTCGTTATCAGTGGTAACTAGGCTGGTACCCCGCTGTTATCTGAACAGTAGGGAGCCGGTTGCCAGCTTAAGTGGTAACAAAATTTCAAATAGAGTTATCTACCCTGAATTTGTCCATGATTCTTGGACATGATTTTGTTCAGTAAACACTATCCTGAGACAATAATGATTTTCTCAGCACTAAAGGTTAAAATAGTGTTTTTGCTTATAGAATGAAAACTATTGCAGATAGAGAAAAGCCTTTTCTTTTTTAAAAAAATCAGCTGATTTAGCTCTACAAAGGGTTGACATCAAGACCAGGTGAGCGATTCAGGCTCCTGGGAGCCTCTTGTTTAGTAAGGTATCGACCAAATTATTTTTACTAGAAAAATGTGTCCGATTACATCATTTTACTAGGAAAATATGTTCAGCAATTTTAAAAATCTATAACATATAATCAGTATTTAAAACAGCTTTTCCTATTTAAATAGGAACTAATTATTTTTTTTAACTATGAAATATGCCCAAGTATGATTTTTGATCCAGGAATCTAATTTGCTTAGAGCATTCATTTAATTTAAAAAAAAACACAATTTTGCCAGTTAAATATAACGGAATACATGATTTCACTAGGAAAATGTGTCCGAGTACGAAATATTACTAGGAAAATATGTCCATGGACAAATTTCACTAATGTAAGACACAGTTTACTAGTAAAATATTGTACCATGAACAAAGTTTACCAGGAAAATGTGTCCACCCGGACAAATTTTACACGGACACATTTATCACTCACACTTGTACTTAGGCATCTGTCGCTCTGGTCTATTTGAAATCTTGGACCCCTCTTTTGTTACTCAATAAGGTTCCAGTGGCCTTAAGTGGATGCTGATGTAACTCGTAGATTCCTCCACTGTATTGGAGAACGGCAGATAAACTATCCTTTTTTGAACACTAATAGGTACACAGTCATTCATTATTAAAGTTTCTGAATTTATAGACTGAAATGGATGACTGTAAAGATTACAAAAAACTGAACAATGCCCAGAGTCATTCTAGATTATATCAGGTCATGAGTCTGCGAGATTTTTCTGCGTGTAGGGAGAAGCATAGTCCATGACTGATGGCTCAAGCTTCTGTGGAAAGCCTTAAATTTATCCTAAGTATGTGAAAGTCGGTACAGTCCAATATCAATTTGGTGAGGTACTCAGATGATTCCAGAAACAGTTGAATAATTCAAGCACTTATCCTGTAGGAAGTCAGCACCCCTGCACACTGCAGTTTGCATCTAGAGATAAAATGTTCAACGTCCTCCCCCTCTTCATTACAAAGTTTACAAACTGCACCGTCTCCCTGGTTAATTTTTGCCAAATTCTTACTTCTTACACCCACTTAGAGTTTAACTTTGAGCTTAGCCCGCTTCACGCCCATAGTGTCTAATTCCACACTAGACCACACATTATAGCGATCGTCAAACTGAGGTGTTGAGAAAGATATGATGTTTTACAGTCTGCTTCTTCGCTCAGTTTTGATTCCCAGAAGAGATTAACTGCAGACTTGACTATTCTTTTCCTGCTATTACGACTGGGTGGTGACTTGAGTAATTCATGGCATGATGGTAGACCATACATACTACTCTAAGAGTCTATGGTCTAAGATCCTGTATGAACCAGCTATTTGAGTTGCGATCTTTGACTGAAAGTTGTCTGTATGCTTATAATTTGAGCTTCGATCGAGTTCATATCCTGTAGAGTGTTTATCTTTCCCGTGAAGTTTGGCTTGGATCGGGAGTTGACCAAGCAAAATATGCTGCAACATCTGCCGATCTCTTGGGTAAGTGTTGAATTTGATTAATCAGGTTCTTGTGTGGCGAACTTATGTTGTCTATATCTGCCCTTTTGAGAAATTGAGACGCACCACTTCTATAGTCCATATAGTAGTCTCGGAATAATGTAGTTTTTTTTTCAATCTGATGGAGACGACTGGGCAAATTCCATTTAGACAATATAGACCAGCACCCATCAATGAGTAGACTGTCTTTCTGAGCATGGAGATCTCATCTGCAATATGATTTGTGCCTCACGTGCTGTTGTTGTCTTAATATCATTCACTGTTTGTATCGCAGCTCATTAAAAGTCCATGATTTGGTTTCTAAGTTTTCTGCATTTATTGGTAGTATGTAAATTTTGCTGTCACTAATCAGGTATCTTTTTCTACTGGAGTAGTTTTGTTGTACATCAAGCATCAAGCATAGCTTGGAGCCGAGGTGGATCGGGTGCGGCCGAACAGACATCATCTGCAACAGTTGGTACCCCAAAGAAGATGGACCCAATAAAAGACCCACATCCACTGACCTAGAATATGTTGAGGAGGTCATATTTAATTTTTTTGTGACCTTGTTTTGGTAGAGATGCTGGTCATTATTCAAGATGTACGCACTGATCAAATATCATCCTTCTACTGCTTGCAGAAGCTTTACTGATATGGACCTTTAATATTACCAAATTTTAAACCAATCATTCATGTGGAAAACTTTCACTATTCAAGACTACCCACTGACCAAATATCACCCCTCTATGAGTAGTTGCCAAGTGATTGACATCAACAAGATTAGCAAATGCTGAAAGTAAGTACTCTGTGGCGGATCCAGACATTTTAAAACGGGAGGGCGCGCAATTAAAAAAAAATCTTCTGGGGCTTCTTGTTTCATACTGTTCCTAACCAAATTTTCCTGTCAAATGGGAGGGAGCGCCGGTCCCAAATCCGCCTTTGACACTGTTGTCTTACCTTCCACCAGTTTAGTCATAACTAGATACCAGGGAGATGATAGCCATCTCCAAGGGCCCCGCTGGTTGTTATACATGTAGATGGACAGATTACTTGATTACTAAGAACTATACTGCAGGTAAAATTTTGAGGGAATAGTTTTAAAAGCGACCCGTATGTATTGTTTATTTTTTATAATTAAGAGAATGCATGCATGAAGATAATCAAATAATCTTACTAACAAGCATTCTGAGAGTATTGCAAAACAATACATAGCCTGTAACTCATCATGGTAAACTTACATACCAAAAATCAGTTCATTATCTATAAGCGTTTAGAAAAAAAGTGCGGAAAACTGAAATTTTAGTGAATTTTCAAAGTTCAAAGGGCCATAACTCCCATAAAAATTTGTGGACCGGCACGAAACTCAAACTTGATCTGTAACTCATCAAGGTAAACTCACATACCAAAAATCAGTTCATTATCTATAAGCGTTTAGAAAAAAGTGCGGAAAACTGAAATTTTAGTGAATTTTCAAAGTTCAAAGGGCCATAACTCCCATTAAAATTTGTGGACCGGCACGGAACTCAAACTTGATCTGTAACTCATCAAGGTAAACTCACATACCAAAAATCAGTTCATTATCTATAAGCGTTTAGAAAAAAAGTGCGGAAAACTGAAATTTTAGTGAATTTTCAAAGTTCAAAGGGCCATAACTCCCATAAAAATTTGTGGACCGGCACGAAACTCAAACTTGATCTGTAACTCATCAAGGTTAACTCACATACCAAAAATCAGTCCATTATCTATAAGCGTTTAGAAAAAAAGTGCGGAAAACTGAATTACAGACGGACGCACGGATGAACGGACAGACAGATTACTATAGGGCGTCCGCAACAAAGTTGCGGGGCCCTAATAAGGTCAATTAACCCTAATTTCTAATTCTTATATATCCAATCTATCTCACCAGATGGAGAGTCTATCAACACCGACCTCTATACAATCACCCTGAAGATTATGGGAATTGTGTCTATGTTATTCAACGCCCAAATTCAAGGAAATTTAACACAATTTATTTAGGTCAGTGTTGGGATTATAAGAAAGCAACATAAAAAACTAAACACAAGTGTGGCCACATAAATTATGTCTCGCCTGTCTGCACAACCCTTTGACTCCATAAGTCGTTAAAAAGCTAACCAACTCAAAAAAAAAATAGGGTCAAGACAATTTGACATGTTACCAGTTGTGTAGACCACAACTCATAATGTCGGAATATATTTATTATCAAATGCCAAGATATTATGAAGTCATTTACACAGAAAAAAGACAAAAGTTATGAAAATAGGGTCAAGGTCACACAGCATGGTGGCAGTTGCAGAGATCCCAACCAGATATCAGATGCCCAGGTATTACACTTTTTAAAGTAATTCATTTTCCTCAAAAGTCTTACAAAAAAGTTTACGCTCCTGTCGTCACCAGCAAGACAAAAAAACGATTTTGAAGCAGCATAGCTTCAATAGTTCTACATTGGAAACCACTTAAAAGAGCAACATAGACTTCTGACCTACTTCCTTTTCTCAAATTCTTTAATATGTGCAGGTTTTATGAAGTTCCATCTAGGTGTTTCAAACTTTATATGCTCTGGAATGCAAATTCTTTACTATCCTTCTTTTGCAAAAAGGAAGGAGACAACAAATAAATCAATGTTTTACAATGATATCCAAAACCACGATAAATTCTAATCATCTTCTGAACTAGATACATGTACCAGGGAAATGATAGCCATCTCCAAGGGCCCCGCTCCAATAAAAAATTGTGGACCGGCATTAAACTCAAACTTGATCTGTAACTCATCAAGGTAAACTCACTTACCAAAAATCAGTTCATTATCTATAAGCGTTTAGAAAAAAGTGCGAAACTGATATTTTAATGAATTTTCAAGTTTGAAAGGGCCATAACTCCCATAAAAATTTGTGGACCGGCACGAAACTCAAACTTGATCTGTAACTCATCAAGGTAAACTCACATACCAAAAATCAGTTCATTATCTATAAGCTTTTAGAAAAAAAGTCCGGAAAACTGAAATTGTAGTGAATTTTCAAAGTTCAAAGGGCCATAACTCCCATAAAAATTTGTGGACCGGCACAAAACTCACACTTGATCTGTAACTCATCAAGGTAAACTCACATACCAAAAATCAGTTCATTATCTATAAGTGTTTAGAAAAAAAAGTCCGGAAAACTGAATTTGTTACGGACGGACGCACTGATTACTATAGGGCGTCCGCAACAAAGTTGCGGGGCCCTAATCAAACTGTTTTTGCAATGTACAATGTCTTCCCCTGTTTCCCTTAAATAGGTCTATGTTCAAAAGACCATAACTCCCACAAAAATTTTTAGGATAAGAATTTCCTGGTAACATGCACAACTACAAATGGTGTCCCTCCTCTATACCAAGTTTCATTGAATTCAGTTCATTAGTTTGAGAGGAGTTGTGCTGACAAGAATATGAACTAGGACTTGCAGCAAATTTCCAAGTTCAAAGGCCATAACTCCCACAAAAATTTGAGGATCAATATATCCTGGTAATTTGAGCAACTATATATGGTGTCCTTCCTATATACCAAGTTTCACAGAATTGGGTCCAGTGGTTTCAGTGGAGTTGCACTGACGAATTTTGAGAGGGAAAGATAGGACAAAAACAATAAGTCTCCCCACATAAGTCAGGTGGGAGACATAATAATAGATGTTTCCAAAAATATACTGAAATTAGATCAACACCAATTTAATACACCATTTCCCACCTATACTACTGTTAGGCCAATTTAGCCTTTTAGCACACCTCATTATTCAAATGTCCAAAATATTCAACATTGTGATGTAGGATGATTTATTTCATTTATGACATACATATATACAATGAATGACAATAAAACTACACTAAAATGAATATATATAAAAATTTGAACGATTATTAAAAACAATAAAGAAAAAATATCATGATATGATAATGCATCAACCTCAGAAAAATTAAGTAACTTGTTCATATTTTTGATTGCTGTCATAATGCTCAATCACTTTATAATTTTTCACCAATTAGTTTCACACAACTGATGACGGGAGAAACTTAGCACTACAATGTCAAATGGATTTATTATATTTTTGATAGAAATTTGAGATCAGTTTACTATTTACACAAAGTAAAGGGTGTCCATGGTTTCGTAATCAATATTCATTTCAAAGTTTGAAGAAAGTGACACAAGCTTCAACATCAATTACATTTAAAAAAAAATAAAAAAGAAAACCTCCCTGAGCTTTCTTCCGTTCTTCTAACATTGAATACCATTATTAAGCAAATAAAAGTGTTAAAGTAATAATTTTGAATAAGCCATTATTTAGATTTTATTCATTAAACACTTTTACACACAATGGATTTTTTGTTCATCTATTATGCAAACATGCATTGTTCAACTTGAAAACAAAACAGATCTTAATTCAACAATTAAAGCTGCCTATAATTGTCAGAAATTATTATAATTACATCTTAATAAATAATACAGTCAAGCCAGGGCTCGAATTCAATTCGTTCATAGTTAAGTAAGATCAATGTCTCTAGATTGATAAATAGTTTAAAAACATGTCAGGGACTCCTGAATTTGTACAACTGGCCATGACAGATCACACGAGTATCTAATCACTTTCCTCTTCCTCCTCCTCTTCGTCATCATCATCATCTTCCTCATCCTCCTCTGAGCCACCATTTGCAGCTGCTTCTACTTTGGGTTTCTTGGCAGATGATGCACCTCCAGTCTATCAAATTTAAATAATAATAAATTAATACATGTAAATGTAGGTACTTGAAAAAATAATGCAAAGGAAAATACATATGTACAAGTCAACTTTCAAATGATTCAATGTCATTAACTGTTAACTATTGTGAGACAGACAGTGACATCCAAGCAGATACAATATATTGTTACTCGATGTGATGTGGAATAAAATCAGTGAGAGAATGCCCAGTTGATCATGATGTATATTTGACAGTGTTACACATACGTCATAGAGATATAGCATGGGTTTACTGTATATTACTGTGATTGCTCGCTAAAAATTATCACAGTACAATCACTTATGTCCGTGCAGAAAAGTCAAAATAACTTTAATAACAAACAAATGTTTTCCAGTAATTACCTTCCTATATTCTTCCATTGCTTTTTCATATTTTTTCACCTCTTCATCATGTTTTTTCTGGTAAGGTACTTTCTCACTATCTGACATTTCACCCCATACTTTACCAGCTAAAATTGAAAGATTGAGAAATAAGATTAACATGAATTAAATAAATCTTTGATCATATTTATTTTGATGCTGCAAAAATGAGCCACTGCAAACACTACATTCTAAATTTGAACATGACTTGAGGATCCTTGTCTTGCAATTTAGTCTTTTGAATTGATATTGCAGACCTGTTCACCAATTTTAAGCCTGTCAGTATTTTTCCAAATTTGTCAGTAAAATTGCCATTAAGTGCCAGTATTTGTTTACTTTTTTCAGTAAAATGCCAGAAAGCTGACAAAACCTGCCTTTGAGCAGCTCAATTTTTGTTTTCAAAATTGTCAATTAGAATAATCTTGCAGACAATCTAAGGATCCAGTATTGAATAAAAAAAATTTCGGTCATCATGCTGTTTTTGATCTTGATCTTTTAAACGCTTTTAAGATTTTCATGCTTAAAATTAAGGCTTAACCGTTTCGGATCGGTGATTATTTATTTTCTAGATTTTATTTGATAAATGAATTCTTACAGACAATTTTGTTTCAAACCGTAAAATTGGCATGTACAACCATAAAGCATATTTTTTTTCATGTTTATTGTGAAAAATATGACAAAAAACATAAAAGTAAACAGGTATGATATTGGCTATTTTGATTGGAATTGTATACAAGTAAATAGATTATGAAATAATTTTACTGTCTTACCATTGGTAATCAACTCTTTGTTAGGCACATCTGACCCCTTCATCTTTTTCCTGTAATCTGCCAAAAATAAGAAGTACGCTGACTGGGCTCTCTTTGGTTTATTTTCATCCTTAGTTGCTTTGCCAGTATATGCTGACATTTCAGCATCGTAGCGCTTCTTGTCAATAGCTGCTTTATCAGCATATGGCTTCTTCTGGGTTTCTGTCATGCTATTCCATTTCCCTGAACATTCTTTGGTAAATTCACCAACCTGATTGTAAAGATAAAACCAAAGAAAAATTAATTTCTACATGCAAAATATTGTTGAGATGTATGAAATATATTTATTGCAGCATGCTTGTTAAGTGTCTGAGATTCCATAGGTCTTTAGACTTTGAATTATTATTTCTAACCTTTTGAAAATTAGTTTAGTTATTTTTTACCACATAGGGCCAGATTTCAATATACATTTCATCAAGTCAAAAATCTTCTTACATGTAAGTGTTCAAAGTGCCTTTAAAAGAACTCCAAAATCCAAACTAAGTTACAAATTTATACAGATTCAGACTACATGCAAGTCCATATTTGTTTTGAATGACTGGCAATGGACTGAAAATAATGTCACATCAAGAAATTCGGACACAAATGTTTAACAGTGAAGAAAGGACAGTTAAGTCTTGATGATTTCGCAACTTTTGATATACAATTAGATTTCAGGTAGGGTCACAATTTTATGCTATAGACAATAAAATTAATACTTTTGTATACTTTACAAGACTGTTTTCTTAAAATAATATCAATGCTGTTCACTACAGACTAAAATGATAGTGAATCAGCAACCCAGTCTGTGAAATTAACACTGGCTTGGTTGCCCCTGGCCAGGAGCAGTAAAAATTCTTTTAGGCAAGTGAAATTTGTAATGGATATTGAAATAAGATAACTATTCTATCTTTATTTTAAAACATGTATCTACATGTACCTTTGTCACTTGTTTTCCAGCTTTTTTAAACTCTTCTCTGCAATGTGCAAGATAGTAGAAATAGGCAGATACTGATCTTTTAGGTTTATTTTCATCCTTTGGTCGTTTGGCTCCCTTTGTTTTACCTAAAACCAAATAATGTTTGGAATAATAATTTCAATCAACATTCAGCATCATAATAAGAATATAGACAAGAGACTGCTGAAAGAAATATAGTTGTGACTTTAATCATATATTCTTCTTATCTACACATAATTCAGAGTTCGTAAAACTTAAAATTTCTTTGTCAGACAAAGGTCTATCAATATGGAATCTTTGGTCGGACCTAATGTTTTGACTGATCCTGTCTATTACAACTTACTAAAAAATTACTTAAATCTACCAGACATGGGTCCAGTAAGTATGTTTAAAATGCTGGAACTGCTTAAATTTTACCAGTCAGGTCTGACAGGTCCGACACATTTTGCGAACTCTGAGTCACATTTTTTCTTTCATCTTTACGTTCTGTTTAATGTCTTTTCTTATCTTTCCAAGTCCGTCCAAAGGAAATTTGGAAAATAACTTGAAAATTTGGTTCAGTAATGATGGAGAATTTTTCTGACCAATTGACTTAACTGAAACAAAGTTAGTGTTCTACCAAGAAATTGTTAAAAGCATCCTGGTATTTGCTATTTTCAAAATAGCATCTTTTGGTTGTTATGGCGGATAGGCAGAATAAACAAGTGAAATTTGTAGGCAAATAAAAGGTGAATTTGAGTTGAGTAGTTACCTGTTAAAGGTTACACAATTTCCTGTTAAATTTTGACACCCGCTGTCCACAAGTCTCGATCAGAAACTTTGTTTATTGTGACCAACTTTAATCAGATTTCGAGGATTTGAATTTTTCATCCTTCACCATTCTCTAGTTTTTGTTTTATTGAAATAAAAATAAAAAGTATAGCTGTTAAAAAATTATACCATCCCATTCCCAAAAGACTTGGCTATCCAACGGTGTGCAAAATTCATGGTAGACCTATAGCCCATGTAAAAATCAGTAGGGCCATGAGGAATTTGGAAACTTTATAATGGGGCCTATGGACAAAATATTTGAAAGTTTCATTTTATGGTACCAAAAAATTTAGTTTCACACACTGTCCAACAATATCAATTTAATAATATTTTATATATCCAGGCAAGAGTTTACGCGCATTTTCACAGCGACGACACTGTTATTTTATTCACTTTGTTATGTTTAACATGGTGATTCATATTTCTTTAGTTTTCGCCCCAATTCATATGAACTTGTTTGGAGTAAAGTCTTAGACGTTCAAGTATGTTCAATTAGTTTGAAACTTGGACAAATAGATTTTAAAAGTTTTAAGTTGCTAATTCTAGTTTATTTCAACAGACTTTCAAAAGTGGGGCTGAATCAGAAGTCTTTAACCCATAGGGCATAATTAAAAGATTTCTCAGGTCTGCACTTATGCTGCTGGTTTACTCAAATTAACATATTGATAGTCCATCTATTAACATTTTTTTCTGTCCATTAAAATCTATTTTTCTTGGACCACAAGTCCAATGAAGTTAAATCCTAATTTTGACTGTTTTTAGTTCCCCCAGTTAACTCAATTCCATTCCATGTATAATGAATTGGCAATCAATTGAATCTCGGCCATTGCATCTTATACAAAAATAATTTTGACATCATCTGTGGCAGAATCATCTTGAGAGCTCAAATGATACCAATTCATTAGTAAATTATAGATCAAATTACATAAAACACACATAAAGCCAGTTTATGAAACAACCAATATCTTACAGTCTCAGTAAATGGCCAAATTAAATCAATTTCGCAATAATTATTGAATTGTCATTTTTAAGGGAGAGTTGTACTGGTTAATAATATGAGACTGGCATGCACCATGTGTTCAGCTATTAATTGAGACTGCTTGGCGTATCGTTATATACAACAAGAAAAGAAGTTACCAAACAATAAATCTGCGCTTTAGCCTACCGCATGCTAACTCCCCCCTTTTTTCTTTGCGAGCAAATTTCAGATGTTTCACCCAAATGGGGAGGGCTAACAACTATTAAATGGGTCAAGAATAGTACTAAGAGATGTTTTTCGTTAAAAATGTAACTTGAATTGTCTTCAATCTTATTCTACTGGACATACCCATTGTGTTCTTTGTGGTTGACTGTGCTAACACTGACGCCGTAAATAAATTTTGTGATACTGAGCGAACCAATGAGATTTAAGAATTTTCCCGCCAGAAATGTTTGAAAGAAAACCCGGTAAAACTTTCCGGTATCGTAATTACAAAACAAATTTTAGACAAAGACAGTACAGAAATTTTATTATAAGCCGAATATATACGAATAACAAGCATAAATCAAATATGCATCAAGGTTTTATGCCAACTGTGAATTTTGTTATCAATGTGTCTGTTTTGAAAATATTAAATTCCAAGAAGTTCACAAGTTTAAAATATTATTACACCGTAAAATTAGTGTTATCCAGTAACAGAAAATAATTATTTGTCCTTATTTCGCTTAGGAATATTTAGCCACCTTCCGCATTCAATTGGCAATCTATGTCAGATGAACAGACGAGGTCCAACGAACAAAGTCTGAAATTTCAAAAGGTGTGATACTTTTTAAGGTGGTCATCTGAAATGAAACAAACTTGCAAATTGATGTCAAGTTGATTATTTATTCCTTATTCCCTATTCGTTACATACCATGGTGTCAAAGGCTAAAATTTTGTATTTGCATTGTGTATTAATTAAATGCTGTAGTGGAAAATAAAACTAAGCATGCATGCAGTCCAAGGTCTACCCAAATTTTGAATTTGTATGAATATGATCAATTCCAAAAGTAAAAATGTCACCTAAATTTTATGTTTAAAAATTCAAAAATTAGTAAAAATGGTGGGCATCCCAAGCAAGCAAGGCCTGACCAAGGTAAACAGCATCACTGGTGGACCCAGTAGTTCCTGGGGTCGGACCGCAATTTTTATTTTGAAGTTTTGTAATTTCGGCGATATCGGTCTACCCCCTTCTAGGTTGATTATTTTTCGATGACTTCTTGACCTGTCCCTGATCTGAGATATTTAAATTCAAACTTGAGTTTTAATTTTCTTGGCCCTGATATATATAACGAATTTGACAGACGATTCTGAGTATATGTTGCTCTCTGTTCCCATGTTCCAAATGGTCGCTAATATATCAGACTGATCTAACTGAAAAACTTTTGGTGAACAATTTAGTGTGTCGAATATATCTAAGGTAAGATGATAAATAATATCTAAATGACTTATTTTAAAGTATAATTAGAAAAAAAACCCGCAGTACTCTCCCTAGGATTTTAACAATACTAGTACATCTTAATTCATGCATGTTGAAATTATAGCTTTATTTGCATACCCTATATATGGAACATTTTATGATAGCATCACTGCCACGATGCTATAAGGGTCTGTGGAAACCGAATGAGAGCGTCTTGGTCACCGGGTTGATCCTACTTTATATAAGAAAAAACTAGAATACTGACAAAGTCAGAAAGGGGCCCGCGGCAAAAAATCTAAGTGTTTTCAAAATCATACAACTTTGATTACAACCACTATAAAGGCATGTTCCATGGAATGTGTATGAAACTTCAGAGCTGTTTTTTAATAGCCTTTGAGTTATATTGTTCAAAAATTCCAATTCTCAAAATATGTGATTTTCGATAAAAAATGATTTTTTTTTAAAAAATATTTCACAGATTTGCATGCAATTTTAATATGCAAATCATGACATGCTACTTAGCAGCTGTACAAAGTTTCAGAACTGTATTGTTAATAGTTTTTGAGTTTTAGTGTTCACAAATTCCAATTCTCAAAATCTGTGATTTTCGATAAAAAATGAAGTTTTTTCCGAAAATATTTCACAGATTTGCACGAAAATTTAATATGCAAATCATGACATGCTACTTAGCAGCTGTACAAAGTTTCAGAACTGTATTGTTAATAGTTTTTGAGTTTTAGTGTTCACAAAGTCCAATTCTCAAAATCTGTGATTTTCGATCAAAAATGAAGTTAATTCCCCAAAATATTTCACATTTTTGCATGAAATTTGAATATGTAAATCATGACATGCTACTAAGTAGCTGTACAAAGTTTCAGAACTGTGGTGTTAATAGTTTTTGAGTTTTAGTGTTCACAAGAATTGGTGACGGACGGACAGACGGACGGACGGACGGACGGACGGACGGACAAAGTGAAAACTATAGGGCGTCCGCATCTTCGATGTGGGGCCCTAATAATTGTCGAAACAGAAGATATAAGCAACTATTGATTAAGATCAGATCCGTCCGACCAAATGTATAGTAAAAGAAGAGAGGTTTAGAGCTTATATATTCAGTTTATCAGCTGAGCATTGAAAAATGCATCCTCCCAAGTCCTCAAAAGGGGGCGTAAACAAAAACTTAGCTCTTTTTGGGGCATTCCGAATATTTGTTTATATCTTGTTTGAAATGCAAGTATAACCAAAGGCTTGTCGTAAAAATGAGCGTAACATACTTATATTATAATTAACTTGACCTTGTGAGTGCAAAAGAAAGGTTAAATCTATACAACATTAGAAATTCATAATCACTTTTCTGAGTTGAAGCCACTTAATTTTATTCATGGTCATCGATCATAGTCGGTCCAATGAAATTTATTTCTTGTATATCAATATTTTTTTCTACTTCTACTAACTTCTGACCATATCCAACGTGGTGAAGGAACTGTTAGTCACTGCTCATGCTATATAGATTAAGTGCCCACTGTCTAACAATAGAAAGAGGACGGTATAACAATATTCCCAGAAGTGAAAGAATCTGTTTAAAATGTAATTTGTCACAAATCGAAGATGAAATGCACCTTTTCATCCACTGTCCTGCCTACAATATATTTAGACAAGAGCTTACTCAAAAGGTCAAAAATGTTCATAAAGATTTCAATTCTAAAACTGAAAACAAATTGTCTTTCATATTGAACAGCAACTCTCTCAATAATAATCAAAGCAGTAATTGAGTATATAAAAAAATGTCAAGAGTTAAATTAACCAAAACATTAAATAAATATAAATGAATATGTACTTTTCTCTAAGTCACTACCGCTCCAGGTATATAGTTCTTAATTTTCTTTTATTTCTATTTCTATCATCAAATATTGTTTTTGGGGCTGCATCTTGATGCGATTCTATATTTACTTATTTACCAACTGTGGTGAATGGGTGTAGAGTTGCATCAAGACCCAGTTTCTATTGTTTGCATTATATCTCATTCTTATGTCATTATGTATGTCTTATAACCATTTTTGTAAATTGTGTTAAACAAATAAATATTAGTATTAGTATTAGTGCTATATACACAAATTCAATAATTAAATTTACTAATTAATGCATTGGTACCATTTAACACATATGAAGAATTTTTTTTAATAGTCTTTATATCAATATCTACAAGAATTGGAGTTAATGGCTGAAGTTGTAGATGGAGACAGCTATTTTGAATGGCTCGACTGAGTTGATCATAGCAATGCTGAGCTGGTAGTCTGTACCAAAGTTTAATTGTTCTTAGGAAAATGGTTGTTGTCTTGCTTGTAACTGATCATGAGGAATTTGAAATATACAGGTCTATGCTAGTATATACAAACTTTAGTTGTAACTCATTTTTGTTGCATTATAATGTTGACAATAGCAAACAAAGAAACACGCAAAAAGGAAAAAAAAAAGAAGATAACTGTTTGGAAATTTGTTACGAGTTCGAAAATGTCAGCCATATTTTAAGTGTCTCACATGGAAGTCTTTTTGGTAGAAGATTTCTTTAGTGTGTACTTCCGGCTGAATTTTAATTTTGTTTTTCTCTCTCTCAATTCTCCATTTTCAAGGTTTACTCATTTTTACTTGTCAATAATGTCGAAAGAACAAGAAAATAACACAGAGGAGGTAATGCTTCAGTCAAGCGCCATCATGGTGCCACGATGTAATGATAGTTTCTGTTGAGTGTTAGGTCAGTGTCAGGTCAGGAAATTTAAAAACAGCTTTTGCTTTAAAAACTAATTCAATTGATTCCTTTCTAATACATCTAGTGCAACCTTAAGAATAAATTAAATATCTCTATATAAAAAAACACCTTGTTAAAAAAATGTATTTAAATGAGATAAAATTGAAAAATTCTTAGTCCAAGTTAGGGTGCGTTTGACTTTTGTGATTTTTTTCAAACAAAAATCAGTATTGTGTTAATTCAAATGAAATTTTCAACAAAATATCACTAGCTTGCACTAGATTATAAAGCTAAAAACCTGTTTTTGAAGTCGATATGTTATATAGAGTTTTTGTCTCGCCTGCGAAGCAGAGCGGGACATAGGTGTTACTTTACCGGCGGTGGCGGCGGCGATGGCGGCGGCGACGGCGGTGTTAACTTTTTGAAAAAGTTTTATGAGCACCTCCATATCTCAAGAACTATTGGTCCTGGGTTGATGAAACTTGGTATGCATATGCCCCAGTAGTAGCTTAGCACAGTTGCATCCCCATCTTTTGACCTTGACCTTGATTTTCCGGTTGAGTGACTTTGACAATTTTCAATACATATAATAGCAATGAAAAAGTTTTGCGAGCACCTCCATATCTCAAGAACTATAGGTCCTGGGTTGATGAAACTTGGTATGCATATGCCCCAGTAGTAGCTTAGCACAGTTGCATCCCCATCTTTTGACCTTGACCTTGATTTTCCGGTTGAGTGACTTTGACAATTTTCAATACATATAATAGCAATGAAAAAGTTTTGCGAGCACCTCCATATCTCAAGAACTATAGGTCCTAGGTTGATGAAACTTGGTATGCATATGCCTCAGTAGTAGCTTAGCACAGTTGCATCCCCATCTTTTGACCTTGACCTTGATTTTTCGGTTGAGTGACTTTGACAATTTTCAATACATATAATAGCAATGGAAAAGTTTTGCGAGCACCTCCATATCTCAAACACTATAGGTCCTAGGTTGATGAAACTTGGTATGCATATTCCCCAGTAGTAGCTTAGCACAGTTGCATCCCCATCTTTTGACCTTGACCTTGATTTACGGTTGAGTGACTTTGATTATTTTTATTGCATATATTTGCAATGTTTAAGTTCTATAAACATCTTTTGATCTCAGAAACTGAAAATCCATGTAAATTCAAAATATAGTGGAAGTAAGAAAGAATAATTGTTTCTGATGGTGCCGGCAGGCGAGACATACTTTAGTGTTAACTCTTGTTAATCTTTATGTATAATTCTTTTTAAATTTACATAGGAAATGCATGTCCTAGATTTTGACTTTAGTGGAACCTTAACAAGTCCCTGTGGTCAAGCAAAGGCCACAGGGGCTTGTGTACAGTAGAAATATATAGATGAATATATATTTTTTTTACTGTACACAAGCCCCTGTGCACATGCATTTGTTTCTATCAATAAATTGGGGATCGAGTATATATAAAATAAAGAGTATACTGGACCCCATAATTTACACAGGGACTTTTTTTTTATATAGAGATTTTTTTTTCTTCGTAACAAGTCCCTGTGCCCATTATTGATAGAAACAAGTGCCTGTGATGTCAAGGCTCAAGCAATAGAATATGAGAATTTCCTACCCTGACTTAAAAGAGACAGAAAGTTCGGGAAAAGAAGGGTTCTAAAACAAGTGTTGAAGGAAAATTCAGCTCATAGTACAATAATATATTGACATTTTTACATTTAATTTATTGCTGCCATCGGGGGTGTATTACAAGCGAAAATAAATATATTTTATACAAATTTATATTGTGAATGTGATATGAATTGAAACAAAATATATTCGAAAATAAAAACAAACTAGCTTTTCTTGTGGGTCACATGTGCACTTAATTAATGATTTTGAAATTTGTAAAGAAAAAAGCAAAAGACACCGAAAGTTCAAGAAAACAAGCGTGCAAAACCGCACTCTGA
Source organism: Arcuatula senhousia (assembly GCA_963971305.1). Taxonomy (NCBI): domain Eukaryota; kingdom Metazoa; phylum Mollusca; class Bivalvia; order Mytilida; family Mytilidae; genus Arcuatula; species Arcuatula senhousia. The sequence continues at coordinate 64,895,353 of OZ020303.1, read as the reverse complement.
AGGAAAATTCAGCTCAAAATGTGAAAAATGTAGGTCAAGGTGACCTTATTTTTGGTACAGATGCTGGTTACCATCCACTGTGTACCCACTGACCTAATACCATCTCTCTATCACTTGCAGTTGCTAAGATATGGACCTTAACTAACACTTTAACCCTAGTCATTCATGCAGAGAATGTAGGTCAATGTGTCAGCATCTGTACCAAAATTAGGTCACCTTGACCTACATTTTTTGCATGAATGACTAGCCTTTACCAAAACTTTAACCCAAGCCATCCATGCGAAAAATGTAGGTCAAGGTGATCATTTCTAACCAAACATTTTTGAAAAAGCATATGTACCGGTATATTAAAATGTGAAAGAAGTTGACCTTATCACTTTATTTCTAGGAGATGACATTTGTTGTTGAACTGTCTGGCATTCTGGATTCTGATTTACTGAATAAAGTCAAAGGAAACTGCAAAGTTTTGGTAACCAATAACTTCTTTCATTTTTGCATAGAAATTATTAACTGGTATCCTTTTTCATTGTTGTACATTGTAACATTGCTGCTGCTCATCTAATTGACCATGCTAGAATTGCCTTTGAATTTAACAATTACATTGTTGTTAGATAAAGTAAATACAAAAAGATTTTAAGCTTTCTTGGTCAAAGGTCATGTCTTCAATTTCTCTGGTATATCTTTGCCTTGTTTTGTCTTTTGTTCTTGGATATATGAGATTGATCATCCCAGTTTAGTAATTTTGTTTTAACCTTTATTTTCAACTTAAAAAAAAAATCTCAAACTGCAGAACATATTTTTAAAAAGATTTTGTAATTGTGAATCTTGTGATAGACTTGATTAACATGATGGCAACTGTTGCTAAATATAACAATGGGGTAACTTGGGATTACCCTTTGTCTTTTGTGTTAAAGAACCAAGATGGAACACATTTAAAAGAAACTGGATTAGCCCATGGATAATATTTTGCATTTTTTTTCAGGGTATAGATACAGACAAACCTTTGCTTCAGTTAGAACAGTACACCTTCACAGGGGAGTATGAAGACACTCTTGGTACCTGCTTATTATTTGAAGAAAAAGAAAAGTCAGGTACAATTTTGTAAGACAAATATATACATAAGCTTGTATGTGAGTTTTCAATCACAAAAAGGTAGGATTCACAATTAGGCAACTACACATGTTTTATTTTAAAATTGATTTACAGTAATAGTGATTGAAATCTTCAGTGGAAATGTGCTTTAGTGAAAAAAGCCCCATAAAATTATTTAAAGGTGGTTGGTAAGAAAAAAAGTGGCCAGGGTTGCAGGAAACACACTGATATATTTTGCCTGTTAGAATGATAATGTTAGAGGATTTAATGGAAAAAATTAAACCCTGCAGGATTTATTAATATATTACCATAGGTGGTATCCTAGTATTGTCAAAACTACCAATAGCAAGAAAAATCTTTTTACACTTTAAGTTATTTGAAAATGAGTAACAACTTCATTTATAATTGGGAAATCAATTCAAATATGAAAACCTTTGAATGTAATTTGTTTATTTATCACATTTTCAGAAGCAAGCCAATTGAAAGAAACTCGACAGAATATCCTACACCATCTTTTAGGAGAAGATAGTATAAACACTGCAGTAGATTTGGAGTTTGCCAATTCAGTTAACAAAAAACTTGTCATGAAAAGAGCATTCCTTACTCCTGATGAGGAAGAAAATAAAGGTGGTAAGATGAACTGAAAATTGAGTAATAAAAAAGTACACATAAAACCATTTGGGTTTAATTTGAAAATCTGAAAATATAAAGTTGGTGGATCTGTAAATCAAGAAACAAAATAATTAAATCAGGGATCTCATACAAAGCATACATAGTTTGTTTTATTAAGAAATAAAGAAATCAAATGTTTGTTGAATTTCATTGAAAGAAAATTTCAGATATTTTCTTTTATATACCTTAAAAAAATCAGAAGAATTTGGTTGAATTTTATGATCATTTAATATATGCCCAATATCTGAAAGACACTATGAAAAATAAAGTTGATGGTTCAATAAACCAGAAAATAACTACTATTTATTCCTAATATGTTAGTATTAGTACTGATTATTATTTTCTTTTTTTGTGTATAGATGATTCCTCTGTTGCATCTACAAGTCAGCAAGGTCAAGATGGTTTAGCATCTGTCCCTGAAGGATGAAAATACTAGTTACTATCCATGAACTACTGTGTAGGCTAAAAGATGATACAGCTCCAAGCTGGAATTTCCACCTGATAGATAATCAATCTTAAAGTTCCGAACTTACAATGTATTGTGTCATTGAGTAATTGATTTAGTGATCAATGGATTTATTGATTTAACGAACGAAGGATGTTCTTTGAGTTGGATGCTTAGAATGAATAAAATTTCTACAGATAAATAATTTTATTATTTTTTTTATCATATTGCAATGTGCAGTGAAGTTGAACTTTGCTGCTGTTATGTTTACAGAAGACCAAGTGATTTTTGGGGAAACAACAACTTGAGCAATTGTTTTCCAGATGATAACTCAAAACATTTTATCAATATCTAATAGAATTTCAGTATAATGTCAGATAAGATATCTGTTCATATTGGTTAAATTCTGTACAAAGTCATTTTTTACAAACACAAGTTTTAGAAATACTATAAAAAATTGTTTCCAGATAATAATTTAAAATATTTTGATTGATTGATTGTTTGTTTGCTTTTTATTGTCCCGTCAGTGATAGTTCAGCCATTATCAGGACAACTTTGTCTCCCTTTGTGGAGAGACATATTGTGTTTGTCCTGTCGGTCACAAGGTTTTTCAGCCCAACTCCTCTAAAACTTCTGAGCCAAATTCAATGAAACTTGGTATGTAGGAAGGACATTATATGTAGTTGTGCATATTACATGTACATGAACCAAGAAATTTTCGTCCTTAAAGTTTTGTGGGAGTTATGTACTTTTGAACATAAAAATTTGCTAAAAATCTTCGTTAATCATCTTGTCAGGGCAACTCCTTTGAAACTACAGAACTAAATTCAATGAAACTTGGTTTGTAGGAAGTGCACCATATGTGGTTGTGCATATTCCATGAAGTTTTGATCCTCAACGTTTTATGGGAGTTCATTTTGTCTCCCCCACTTTTGTAGGGAGACATATTGTTTTGTCTTGTCTGTCCGTCCATCTGTCTGTCACAAAGTTTGTCAGCACAACTCCTCTGAAACTGGTAAACAGAATTCAAGGAAACTTGGTTTCTAGGAAGGACACTTTATGTTGTTGTGCATTTTATCAGGAAAATTTTGATCCTTAATTTTTGTGAGAGTTATGGTCCTTTAAACTTAGAAATTAGCTGAAAACCTTATCATTTTGTCAGCACAATTCAATAAAACTTAAGAATAATTTTATTAAAGGTAAACAAAAACACTTTTTAACACAGATGGTTGAAAAAAGTGTGAAATGATATTACAACTCATTTATGAAGCTGAAAGGTAGTCAGTGACAACACTCAGTGTAAACATTTTAAATAATTCAGACCATTTTTTTTTCCTTTTAAAGGAGAATAATCACTAGTTCAATAACATTACAGACTTTAAAATTACACTACCGATTTGACTATAAAATAAAGATGTATGTACTTGATGTTCAGTAACACTGATAAGCCAATGATACATGTATATTACAAAGTGGTAGATCAGAATAGTTCTGAGGCAAGGAACTCCCCTTTCCTACAAAAAATTATTTATTTTCTGCAAAAGTTGACCTGGACCCCCCCCCTTTTTTTTTAATTTTTTTATATTTACCCTTTGGATAGTGATATGACAACTTGTGGAATAAGTGTTCATTACACATGTAACTTCCATAAAACAAAAGCAATTTTTAAATCTGTTCTTGAAAATAGCCAGCAGCCTTCTAAAACCAATGGTGGCTGCTCACTCTCTTATAGTTAGCTCAGAGAAGTATTATTTTAAACAAATAATTAAACTCATCTTATTATCAAATACAGACCCTCTTCTGGACATTATAAACTGAAAATGTTACCTCATGTTTTTTAATGTAAAAGTAAAACTATTATAGACTGGAGACCAGCTTAAACGTTTAGGCTTCAGGAGTAGTTGAGCTTATGTCCCGCCTAACTTTAAGAACTGATAAGTTATACACTAGATCCTTGTTGGCAAATGACAAGTGTGTTAGAGAAAGAAGGGACTACTTACCCTGATGGAAAACCTTAGCTTAATCTTGTAATAAAACGAGTATGCCTTGCTTGTTTCAGTTTTGTTGTTTAATATTTGGGTTGTTTCAACTCAACTGGTCGAAGACCATATCACTTGGTTTCCGTCTGTCTCTCCGTCTTCAATAAAAAAAAAAACTTCTCTGAAACGGTAAACCACTTGCCAAAAACGAAACCAAACTTGGCAGGGTTGTTCTCCATAGTGGCCTTAAATATTATCTTTGTCTAAATACACGCATTAAAACGTTGTATTTTTGGCTTTTAGCAAATTGATTGCAGATAGAGAAAAGTTGCTTGCAAGCTGAAGTGTACATCGTTTGAAGCTGACAGATTACCCCTTTAATCGGTTAAAGGGTCCAAAATTGAACATCTCATGACTTTGGAGAAAGAAAACTATTATTCTCGCTTCAAATCCTTACCAAAGTTTTATAGTGTCATTGAACACTATATGAGTTCATATATACAATTTAATAGTTCATCATATTCAAGACTCCTATTAATTTGCATAAACTAATGTAATTTTCAATATCTTGACCTTTGTTATAAACTGAAAGATCATAAGTATTTCAAATATTTACGGGAAAATGACCAAAGTGTACGAAAACCTCACCTTAATTGGTAATCAAAATACTAGAAAAAGTGTCCATGAGCCATAGGATGGCCCTCCCGTTCTTGAAATATCACTGACCCCCAACATGTATTACCTTGGATATGGACCTAAACTTAAGATGTCCATGTGTAAATTCTAAAGACACATTTATTGACCTCTTAATATGTAGTATCTGAGATATGGATCTTTACCAAGAACTTAACCGAAGTCGTACATAAGTATTATTTAGGTCACAGTGACCTCATTTCTAGTGGATGGTGTTTGACTACCCTAGACACATCTAGTGGTGAAATACCATTGACCACCAACATGTAGTATGTAAGATATGGACCTTAACCAAGAACTTAACCGAAGTCGTTCGTGATTATTATGTAGGTCACAGTGACCTTATTTCTTGTGAGTGTAGTAGCGCTACCCAAGACGCATCAAGAAGTGAACTATCATTAACCCCCAACACTAGTATTGTTGCATGCTCTTTATTTATATTCTATTATGTATTTCTAAGGAGAAGACTTCATAAGTTGGCAAAACTTGTGTCTGATCCATTTTGTCCTCTTTTGAGCAAATATAATTGTTATAAACTAAAATCTAGTACCCGAGTTATGATCATTAACCAAGAACTTTACCAAAGTGTTACGGGCTGACGGTCAAGGATAAAACTCTATGTCCGATCCATAAATATTCACTTCGGGGTTTGCTCCTCTGCGAGTTGTTGCTCTTTTAGTTCCGAAAAGCATTGAGTAAATTGTCGTCACGTGAGACAAAACCGTTATCTGACGATGGTTGTTTACGTAAAAGGTTCCAGCAATTTTTAAGTTTTTATTTAATTAGCCACAATGCCGGAGTGTTTCCTCTGAAACAGTTTCAGTTCTGGAAATGACCTTATCTTTACTGTCCGAATACAAAAAGCCGTTGTCTCTGGGATGAAATCACGACTAAGATTTCTATCGACCTGCAGAATATGTGAAGATATGTGGTTCAATCAAAGCTGCTGTTGCGAACTTTTATATTCGGTCGAGAGAATGAACCTAATAGACTCAAAATAGTTTACTAAAAAACATCAAATTTAGTACATATACATTAACAAGAATCTACCATTAAAGATTGTTTCGTGAATATTAGACGCAATTGTCGTTTATTGACAAGTCACATATATAGTTGTATAGTTTTTGAACTAAAAACTATTGAAACCGGTAAATTATTGGCAACTGAAGATCTAACTCGTTAACATACACAAAGATAAAGAGAAAACAAAAGATTGAAGAGTCTTATGTGAATTATACAAATGATTTTTAAGAGTATTCTGCATAAAACATGCTTGTTGCTGCACTCGCTTTGGAGTTTCAGTTTATGAATGCTTTCGACTATTAAATGGGATTATTGATTGTTTGATTTTGTATGCATCATCAGATTTATGCAAGTCCATTAGGTAAAACAAATATCATAAAAAGACAATTTAAATATTCATACTAGAGATGGATTTTTAAAAAGTTTAGAATGTAAACATGTATATCTCTAGGCGTAGTGGTGTTACTTGTTTAACTTGAACACATCTTTTATCTTTCGATTCCTCTGAATTATTTTAGTTTACCACTACAGTGTTTAACAAACTTTTGGGTATTGTTGATTTAACAAATTATACAAAAATACTAAAACGGATATTAGAACATTTAATTTGATTATATATGCATGCTGTATTTGCATATTTCATTGAGTACCCTCTCATCGGCAGCCTGAATGAAATCATTGGAAGGTCGAAAACGAAAACTACTTAAAGAAAATAACCATATTCCGAAACAGAAAAGACAAATCCACCGAGGATATCGGCTATGTGCAGTACAAGGGAAAAAACCGGTGGCTTAAAAATAAATAATTTTGAATTTAATCGGAATCAGGAATTTCGATACTTACTTACTGCTCTTACTGCTCTTAATGCCTGGTGGCATGTAGGGCAGCAACAAAAGCCCTTCTTTGGTGACGATCTTTTGCCAGCATTTCTACATATATATCGTTCCCCTAGTATGGCCCCATTTTCTAATCTCTCCCTCACCCGTTCGTCTCCATGTGTTTTGGGGTATTTCCCTCTTACGTTTTCCTTCATGCGTCCAATACATAGCAACTTTGATATGACTGAGATGTACTGTAGCCCTTCATGACGGACATACCGTATCCACTTTCACCGTCTTCTTAGCAGGATGGTGGTCATATCATTTTGGCTACTAGCAGCAAGAAGGTGAATATTATTGATAGTTATTCGCCAGAAAACTTGCAAAATCCGTCCAAGGCATTTTGTGTGGAAGATGGACAGTTTAGACCATCGTGTTCAGTCATTCATCAGCACCCAGAGCTATACAAGAGTGTTGGAAGTACTATTATGCAGCTCTGGTATAACTTTTGCTTGATGGTTTTGGTGTACTGACTAGACTTTCAGAAGTTGTCCAGGAGATGAAGATGTTGCTTGCTTTTTCTTTTCCAATCTGGTTCTCGATATCACCCATGATAATTTCTAACTCAGTGTGCTTCCAATGTAAGTGAAGCTGTCAGTCTTTGGAAGATCTTTGTCATAGATCCGGATAGGCACGCTGTTGGTAGTTTTCAGCTTCGTTGCCTCAGTTTTGTTAACTATAATTTTTAGACTAATGTATTGGTCCATCTTCGCAAGCCAAGGGTTACGATCCGCTATCTCTCATCTTCACTTCGCAAACCAAGGGTTACGATCCGCTATCCCTCATCTTCACTTCGCAAACCAAGGGTTACGATCCGCTATCTCTCATCTTCACTTCGCTAGCCAAGGGTTACGATCCGATGAGAGATAGCGGATCGTAATCCTTGGCTTGCGAAGATGGTATTGGGCATAATCACACAGATGCATGATTGCATTTTCCTGCATGTGTTGATGTGTATGTGATAGCAGAGCTAAGTTACCAGCAAAGTCTAGGTCTTTTAATACTGTATTGATCCTCCATCGTATCCCTCTCTTTGCTTCACCACTGGCTCATTACCGTATACCTAAAACCATGATGAAAGGCACAAAAAAGATGACACATATCCCTGACGTTCACCTGTTTTGACTTGGTTACTGTTCTGTACACTGCTTGTAAAGTTGCGGTAAAAACATTTTATGAGGTCTACAATTTTTTATGGAACTCCATAACATCTAACAATTTTCCTTGGACTCTCTATGTGATTGCTATCAAATGCTTTTTGAAAGTTATAAAAACTGGTGTACTAATCTCGTTGCCACTCAGCGCAATGTGTAATGACATTACGCAGAACAAAATTCTGGCCAGTGCAACCCACTACCTTTTCTGAATCCTGCCTGCACTTCCATGACTGCCGAAATTCTGTTCATTATTATCTTGACCAGTATCTTGCTGGGTATTGACAGAAGTGTTATGCCACGCCAGTTATTACGGTTGCAAAGTTGTCCTTTCTTTGGGGTCATTTAATTGGCATTTCAACATCTTTCCTAAAACATTCCAACAGGTGGTGTAATACTGAGGCTGATAGAGTTGGTTCTGCCCTTAATAATTCAGCATCCAGATTGTCTTTTTTTACTTCTTTGTCAGCAGTTCTATATTACGCACTGACCCTAGAGCTTTTGAGATTTTGCACTAAGTCTTTTCAGTTTGATGTTGCGTCGATATTCCACTCCTTTGTTGTTCTGTAAGTTCTGAAGCCAAGACAGTCCTTGAATACAACGTACACTATCTTCTGGAGGCTCTGATGTTAAGGCTTCAAATCTATTTCGCAGCTGAATCACGAACATGTTCTTATCTTTCTGGTTCCTAATAAGCTTGTCAATGTCAAATTATTAGGTTGATGTATCAGATTTTGCAGTCCTTATAAAAAAAATACTCCGTTAAAACGGCATCAAAAAGATGCTGGTCACTGCTTACATCTGTGCATATTTTTTACTTTAACGCAGATCTTCTCCATGTTCCATTAACCATGATGTGCATGGTCAATCTGGTTCTTATCTCTCCCATTCGGGGAGTTCCAAGTAAGTTTGCATGTGAATTTGTGGGTTGAAAACAGAGTGTCTCCTACAGGTATCACCAAGTTCAGTGCATGCACAGATGTCAACCAATCTCTCTCCATTGTCAACGAGGTTTCCATAGTCGTCTTTGCCCATTACTCTTTCCATACTAGAATTATCATAACCCACTTTTGCATTAAGGCCGCCCTTGACAGATCGGATATCATGCCTATGAGCTAAGACAATCCTCAGATTGAAGCTGTTTGTAAATTTAAAAAGGTGTCTTTGCCGGTTTCTTCGCTGTAATCGTTGGGATTTTATACAAGTATTTGGACTACCTCCCCGAAAGCTAGATTAAGTAGATCTTAATTCAAGTCATGCATGAGGTAGAATGTCTTCCTGCCACAGAAAGATATCCATGAAAAATTGTAAATAAATTTATATGATATTGTTATTCTTCTCCGTTAAAGATATAAAGGACTACATGTACTTAATTATTTGTACCATTGCACTGAGATAATTTATAAACCAATTAGTGGTCATTAGTTTCATGATTTGTCTTCCTCCCCAAAAGCTACAATCTAATCAAAATCAGCTGTTTTAATCCGTTCTGCTACTCTCGTCTCTCTAACTGATTTTAATTAGATTGCAAAAGCTAGAATTGAAGATAACAGTAAAATTTGTGGTTATCTTCAGTTTTACTTGTAGAATTATTCTAACACTTTTCAAATATAAACTGATAAGATAGACATAAAGGCATCAAATTAAACTTCTGTTTTTTTTTCCATCAAGATTTCTGAGACAGGTCTGAGAAATTTATAACTAACAGTTTAATTATCTCAGGACAGGTGCACCCCCATTTCACAATGATTATATTTTTAAACATCTTTTCGGTATTTTTCATATGTACGTCATTTCTTACTTGAGTGAGAGCGATATTATGTCAAAAATTGTGCTAATTAGCATGATTTATTAAATTAAGTCAGGAGCAACTTGAAGTGTGAAAAACTTTCAAAGTGACCCGCAAAAATTACTTCGACGCATGCGTAAAGTCAGTCACGAAGCGTTACGAACGAAAACAAAGATGTCTTCCGTCAGCACGTCGAAATCTAAACCGGCGAATGTAAGTTTATTTTAAGAACAATTATCAAACAATCGAACTGAAAAAGATGATAATTATATGCAGCATGTTTCTGTAAACATCTTCTCTTTTTCTTTTCAGATTCTTGACAAGAAAGTGCCAGAAAATCCCAAGTACAAACATGTTCGTGCCACAGTTGACACAGGTATGGACTGCACGTCCATGTAAACAAATCCACGTGCATTTTGTTTCCATAATTTCAATTTGCACACTGCCTAGTTCATTTCTTCTAACATGAAGCTTAAATACCATTCAAAGTTATAAAGCTACTGTCATTGAAAATCATTCAATTTACTCGTTTCAAGTTGCAAACCCTGTAAGGGTTAACCATAATGCTAATCACTTTCGGGATCTTGTATTCATAGATACTTTTTGGTTGTGCCACTGAATACAATATTCCAAAAGGGTTTAAACCATTTTTGTTATTCCTCAGCTCTCTATAAACAAGACATGTTTATAGCATCTAGCCAGAGAAGTTGTTTGCCGCAAAGTTTTGATTTTGGTAAAGTTAGTAGAGACATATGCCTGTATATTACAATATTAAATACAGAGAAGAGATGATTAACTTAATTTCAGAAAGTAGGCCTACATACGCTCTAATGTGAATTACAATGGCACTTCTAACGAAAGAAATCCCTGACAGTCACAGATTTCAGTTGAAAAGTTTTATACGTAAAACATACCCATAAAGTGATTTTTTTCTAAACCAAGAACCATGATTGTTCTAAATAGGATTAATGAACAATAGTTTTTAATATTTACACTGATTTTGAATTTTGTAGACTTGGGAAGAGCAGCACCATATGAAATGTAGTATTTTTCTCTTCTTGTGTACAGAAAACTTGGGATGAAGAATTTATCTCTTATAGAATATTTCATATACATGTATATGTACAGCCATCAGGGCTGTCAAGTTTGGATAAGCCATATGTGAATGTAAAAAAAAATGAAAGATCAAAGGAAAAAATAAAGAAATCAAAGAAATTTGCCACCAAATTATATTTATATTGACTTTAAAAAAAATCAACCCACTACCTGTACTCTATAATTCTGTACTCATGATGGTCATCTGATATCCAATATTTGTCTATGAGCTTGTTAAGATTCATCGTTATGAAACTTTATATACCAATAAAAATCCTTTGGCAATCTTAAAATGTATATACCATCATAGTCGCTATTTACATTTATATCTTTTTTATTATAATTATTTTTTATAGGTTCAAGTGTCACCAGATATATGGAAAAAATTGAAGACATTAGAAAAAGTAAGTAGAACACCGTTATAATCTCTAGGGGTGTCAAAATACACTTTTCTGACAAATGATACATATTGTATTCTACTTGCATTTCTGTATGTATTGCAATACAACAACTTCATAGAACCAAAAACAATTTTGACTGTAAAAAGTGTAAATTCCAGGGAACTGTGGAACAACATACCCCGATTTCAGTACATTCCGTGAATTGTTTTTTTCTCCCCTAATAATCACAAATCATTTGTTATGGCTGTCCACATATTACAATGTCTTTATCATAACATTTGCTATTGGTGTTGAAAAAAAACATCAAACAAACCATTTAATTATTTTCTTACATTTTCTTGAATTATATTAGTCCTTGTAAAATATAATGCTTGGTTAATGGTTTTAAGTCATTAATTTGCCATTTGATAAATTTATTTATCACAGAGAAGAAAAGACACTTGCATGCACATTTAAATCGTTATGTCAGAAAGACATGCATAGATTTATTAATATGCATGTAGAAATACTACTACCTTTTAAGAATGATTTTCATTTACTGTGGATTCATTTATTTCCGTGGGTACCAATTTTCGTGGTTTGATAAAAATTGATAAGTTCGTGGATTCTTAAATTCGTGGTTCTGGAGTCTGCATCATAGAGATCAATGTTAAAGAATCAAATTTCGTGGGTTGATGCCACCCACGAAAACCACGAAAATTGATACCCCATGAATAATAATGAAACCACAGTACATTTTGTAGCTAAGCATATTTAGTTTGACAAAGAATAAAATTTAAAGAATATAGAAACTTGTCAAATCTACATCGACAACATGTACATGTATTTACATCTCTGGAAAAAAATATGCATAGCATGTTAGTTTTGTAAATGTATTAAGTTAGATAGCACAGAAGTTTCCTTAGAAAGATTTGATTTTCATGGAACGGAATATGTACTTGTACATTTTTGTAGCTGTTGTAAAAGGATACTGTTTTACATTTTCTTAAATTTTTTTATTATTATTAAAAAAACGAAAGAATATGGAATATGTGCCAGAAAGACACAATCCACATATTGAAATGATTTTGATAAATGTACAACAGCAAAATTTCACTGTGTGTGAAGCGTTTTTTTGGGTTAACCTTCATCAGACACGCTAGGAGAAGAAAAACTTGGAAAACTGGTAGAATATTAAATATGATTAAACAAAAAAAAAGCCAAAAAATATTACAAGAATGACCAAACAGATAAATTTAACAATTTTTAAAGAAATAGCCAAACGTTAAAAATCACATTGACTGAACATGTACATTTGTAGTTCGCAAAATCCTTTGACCCTTTTATTGTCCTGATTTTAAAAATACATGAATGTACATGTAGACAGTACTAGTAACAGGCTATTAAATAAAATGTGAATTCAATATGAAAATAAGAAAACCTATAAAATTTGGCCTTTGGTTATGATCAGACGTTAAGACTATATTTTTGTCAATTTCAAATGTGTACAAATTTTGTGGTCTCCTTTAAAAATTCATTTAAATCAGGGGTTCAAATTAGCATTTGTGAACTAAAGGTCCAGGACCTTTTGGAATAAAAGGTAAAAGGTCCACCTGGTGACATTATAAGGTCCTCAGTAGGAGTTACTACCGGGTATACATAAAGGCAGGTCCAGGACTTTTGCAAATAAAATTTAAAAGGTCCTTAATAGGAGTAACTATAAATAAAGGCAGATCCAGGACTTTTGCAAATAAAATTTAAAAGGTCCTTAATAGGAGTAACTACATGTATAAATAAAGGCAGGTCCAGGACTTTTGCAAATAAAATTTAAAAGGTCCTCAATAGGAGTAACTATAAATAAAGGTAGATCCACGACTTTTCAAATAAAATTTAAAAGGTCCTTAACCAAAAATGGAAAGTCCAGGACCTAGAACAAGTGCTAATTTGAACCCCTGCATTTTTTTTTTAATTCTTCAACATATTGTTTGTCAAACATTATTTTATATATTTCTTTATATGTCACACATTTGAGCTAGTTAAATAAGCTGTATTATAAAGTATCATGTAGCGTGGCGGACTTCCATGCTTAAACAGCCTGTGGTGAACCCTGTGTGTGTTGACAAGCCTCATACCCCCATGCATACATAGGTTTTCTTATTTTTGTATGGATTTCCAGTTTTATTTAATACTTTGTTAGGTGTACATTGTATTGTCTTGTGACTTAATACAAAAAAGAAACTAACTCAGTCATAGAGTCTAATGAGTGTTAATGTTATATCTTGGAGGTATATTTTCCCCTGTACTTGATACAAAAAGAAATTATTCTATAGAGGGTAACTTCTAGTTCTTGGGACTAGGATTGTTCAATTCTTGGAGGTATATTTGTATAAGGTTAAATTTGGTACATCTTGAACAGTAGGCCAACTAAGGTCACCACGAACTGCATACATTGCATCAGTCATTTACCTGGTTTTGGTAGAGTACCTCACCATGGAATTACTTCAGCAACTTTGATAGCACAGAGAGACAATTGTACAGGGGAGAACATAAGTGTGTCCAAATGGCTCTGAATTTACAACCATACTGGATCACTGCTGACTATCTTCCAGTCCTACCAGCAGAGTTGGAAAAAATAGTCTGACCCCCAGCTCGTGACTTGCAATTTTTTCACAGGGCTGGCTAAAATTCATGAAAATTTGACTATCTACATGTATATAGTAAAAACAGGTAGAATCTAATTTCAGGGCTGGTTATTCCTACCCTGCTGCCAGTCATACTCTAAATCTGTGATTCTGATTGAGATGATTAGAATTGTCTGGCTGCAAGAAATTATGTCAGGTTACAGTTTAAACATATTTATTTATCCTGGATTTGGAAACAAGCTTAATGCTTCTATAAATCCCTCTCCAGCTAGCAGTTTGCGAGTGTGGCCTTTGTAGACGGCCCCCATTGAGCCTACTCTTATCGAACTCTACGAAGGGGTTTTAACGTGCACAGGGTATTGCTCTCCCCATACACGGGACAACCTTTTATCGTCCCTTCCGAAGGACTAGCATCGTTTCTTGAGACCATCCTCGCAAATGGTGTCAAGAGAGAGTCGGAAAATCAATTCATGAAATTTTCACCCCTGACGAGGATCGAACCATATGTCAGGTTACTGATTTTGCCCTTAAATAAAAGATTTGTCTTATATGGAATTGTATAAAATACATGTTGTACCTTTAATTTGAATTTCATTTTTATCAGCAAGTCAAATGAACTTTGTAGGGTTGAATCCAGTATTGAAAGCCCCATTGGATTTAATGCATTACCAACTTTAGAAATAAATTCATAGAAATTTCATCTTTAAAATGCCAAATCTTTCATATTTCATTCGATGAAGATAAGATGCAGTAGCTATGCGGCATATTTTGGCTTTTCACATGTCACTGTTTGTAAACATTGTAATTTCGCAGTAAATTCCTTTAATACCCATACCTCAATAAATGCACTGGCAAAAAATCAAAATGTACTTTTAATGAAACTTTTTTATGTTTTGGAGTTTGTTCATATACTAGAGATTTTTTTAAAAATTATTTGAAAAATTATCAACCAATCCTGGAGCTCAAAGATGTCAATTACGTACCAGAAAGCTCTCCTACAAAGGGGCGGATCTTAATGACGTATGCATATTTACTGAATTCAACCCTATAAGGAAAGAGTTTTCTTCAAATTCTTAAATAATCTATGATTTGCTATATTCTGATGGATACTCTTTGTTTTCATTGTATGACCTTCCACCTATTCCTCTTTCTGGTATTTTGCCAGGTTCATGAAAGTGTGTGTCCATATTGCAGAAACATGCATTTTGAAATATCTGACTTCATCTAAGTATTTCTGTCTATAAATACTCTCAGTCTGCCTAGAATTGTAAAACATGATGAATAAAAGCCATTAAATAAAATAAGTGCATGTTATCTCTCATAATTAGCCACCTGAAACCACTCAAAGATGCACTATAGAAGCTTATATAAAGAAATGATGTACATGCCAGACCATGTTTTACAGTAAGCCTAAAATGAACCAATTTCTGTATTTTGGACCATTTATGTTATGTTTTACACAAAAGAAGAAAACAAGAGTCAGATTTTACAAATTAAATACCTTTTGAGCATATAAAAACAAATACAAACTACCATTTCATGACCTTAAAGCTCTATATGAAATATCAAAATGCAGGTGTCTAACACACAATTCACTATAAAACACAAGAAAGACATCATTTATAAGAAGTTATGCATATTATTTGTAAGAATATTAGTGTCTCATTCATTCTAGTATAATAATCTCAAAATTTTACCAGTTATAGGTAAACAAGACCAGTTCTTAACTTAACAACTGAGATTTTTTTAGAGTAAAATGGCCTCCTGGAGCCTCTTTTTTTAATAGAATATAAATTGTATTAAAACAATATATAGGTTTTCAGGGAATGTATGACATAATTAAGATAAAAGGAAGGAGATTCTGACAAACATGACCTTAAGTTAGAAAATATTTTGACTATATCAATTTTTTTATCCGGACTCCCATGGCGGACTAAATTTGTAAAGATCTGAGACATTTCGCAAGTGTCGCGACAACAAAATAGCAACTATGGAGTGACCTGAGCTTGCGAAAAGTAAGAATGAATATACATCAATATAAATTTCAAGATTAAAAATCAATTGTTTTGAAATAATTATGATTTCCATGTCTTGTTAAATTACATGGGCTAAATTCATAGAAAATATGTAAAAATGCTGATTCAGCAGTTTTTTTAGTAAACCTGGGTGTGCAGTTTGTCAAATTTACTCTGCTTTCACTTATATCTATGCAAACATAGAAGAAAAGTTCCAAGGAGTTTAAAATATCAAAATATTCATTCATAATTTACCTCAGGTATAGGGTTGAATCCAGTATTGAAAGCCCCATTGGATTTAATGCATTACCAACTTTAGAAATAAATTCATAGAAATTTCATCTTTAAAATGCCAAATCTTTCATATTTCATTCGATGAAGATAAGATGCAGTAGGTTCTTTTGCACTAATAAAATCATATACCTATGCGGCATATTTTGGCTTTTCACATGTCACTGTTTGTAAACATTGTAATTTCGCAGTAAATTCCTTTAATACCCATACCTCAATAAATGCACTGGCAAAAAATCAAAATGTACTTTTAATGAAACTTTTTTATGTTTTGGAGTTTGTTCATATACTAGAGAATTTTTAAAAAATTATTTGAAAAACTAGAAAATGTGTCTATGAGCCACAGGATGGCCCTCCCGTTCTTGAAATATCATCGACCCTCAATGTGCATTACCTGGGATACGTGAAATATCATTGACCCCTAACATGTAGTATTCAAGATATGGACCTTAACCAAGAAATTAACCAAAGTCATTCATGCGTAAAATATAGGTCACAGTCACCTCATTTCTAGTGGGTGGTGTCACCTTACCTAAGACACATCTAGTAGTGAAATATCATTGACCCCCAACATCTAGTATCCAAGTTATGGACCTTAACCAAGAACTTAACCGAAGTCATTCATGCGTAAAATATAGGTCACAGTGACCTAATTTCTATTGGGTGGTGTCACCTTACCTAAGACACATCTAGTGGTGAAATATCATTGACCCTCAACATCTAGTATCCAAGTTATGGACCTTAACCAAGAACTTAACCGAAGTCATTCATGCGTAAAATATAGGTCACAGTGACCTAATTTCTAGTGGGTGGTGTAGCCCTACCCAAGACCCATCTGGTGGTGAAATATCATTGACCCCCAACATCTAGTATCCGAGTAATGGACCTTAACCAAGAACTTAACCAAAGTCATTCATGCGTAAAATATAGGTCACAGTGACCTAATTTCTATTGGGTGGTGTCACCTTACCTAAGACACATCTAGTGGTGAAATATCATTGACCCCCAACATCTAGTATCCAAGTTATGGACCTTAACCAAGAACTTAACCGAAGTCGTTCATGCATAAAATATAGGTCACAGTGAACTAATTTCTAGTGGGTGGTGTAGCCCTACCCAAGACCCATCTGGTGGTGAAATATCATTGACCCCCAACATCTACTATCCGAGTAATGGACCTTAACCAAGAACTTAACCAAAGTGTTACGGACGGACGTACGGACGTACGGACGGACGGACAAGGGTAAAACTATATGTCCGATCCACATACGTGGTCGGGCCATAATTATCAACCAATCCTGGAGCTCAAAGATGTCAATTACGTACCAGAAAGCTCTCCTACAAAGGGGCGGATCTTAATGACGTATGCATATTTACTGAATTCAACCCTGTAATGCGATGGATCAAGAAAGATAACTCAAAAGTACTTGAATTTCATTGTAAAACATTACTTTTATAAATGTGAACAATTTCAACAAAATTCTAGCCTTATTGACGAGGTATGTTTGTAAATGTAGGCAATCAAAATAGAATAAAAATGTCATGATAAGGTACTTGAAACATTATTCTTATTCAGGCTATGGATTCATATCAAACTGTTAAAGAATTTTTTTTTTTAGAATATTTATCAGGTAAAAATTTTACAGATTCCTTTCTTTTTTTCCAATATTGAATGTAGAATAAAGTTAACCCCGCCCCCCGAAAAACTACTATTTTTTGCGAAAAATATGATGTTTGTCTAATCTTTGTTATAGAAGGAAGTATTACAATTTGTAATTAGGCATTCAAATGTTGGAAGTCTGAAAAGTTAAGGTTCATGGTTACACTTCGAAAAAAATGGTAGTTATTATACCTTTTTTTCTAGTCTATGTACGACTTAAACTACGCATAGATATAAAAAATAAAGGTAGCAGCGTCTAGCTATAAAAATCGCCGATCATTTTCCCTTCTATTTCACACATAAATCTTGTTGTTTTCTCTATTCATTTTCTTTCCGTTCAAATTGTACCTTAAACAGGTCGAAGATTCTACCTTATAAGGATAATGTTTACATCAAACTTTTGACCAATGGTTTTTGAGAGAATATAAATAACTTCGATCACCAACATGTGCTTTTTAAGAAATAATTCAAATGAAACTGACTTACTGAACAAATGTTAAAAATGAGCGGTGAAAAAATTAGTTGGTCTATTTGCATCAATATCAGATAAAAAGTTAAGGTATTAAGGACATTAATTTTCCCCCGAGAAGCATTGACCAGTAGGGAGATTTAAGCGTTATGTTTACCTTTGTTATTGTCCATTGACCAATGCACCAAATGAAAAAGAAGTCAAAATGTGGAATATAATATAACTTTATAAGGAGAATTTACCCATGCCAAATAAAATAACGTTTAAAACAAAAAATAGTTTGTATTGACGAAATATGAGCGAGGAAGTTTAAGAAAATATGTTTATGTAGAGAACTTTTCTATAAAAACAAGGAAAAAGTTTTCTTATTTTCTCCCATTTGAGAGGTCAATTTTATAAAATTTTGATTGATTGATAGGTCAAACGAAATCTAGATGACTCGACCTGTTAAATAAAGAATGAATTACCCCTTGATAACCTTCCATAAAATCGATTGTGAGTATTTTAATAACATCAATAATAGAACAACCTTGCACGTGGAGGCCATTTGACAGGGCAAGGTTGATATTTGGCTATATTTGGGTAATCTGAAAAACGCAAAGAAAATGCTC
Source organism: Arcuatula senhousia (assembly GCA_963971305.1). Taxonomy (NCBI): domain Eukaryota; kingdom Metazoa; phylum Mollusca; class Bivalvia; order Mytilida; family Mytilidae; genus Arcuatula; species Arcuatula senhousia. The sequence goes on along the minus strand of OZ020303.1, from coordinate 64,876,465 downwards.
TGGCAAAACGGATCAAATTCACACCTACAAAATACTAAAACTTTATGCAAAAAATATATATCTAGACGCTGCTACGCCTTATTAAGCGATTGAATGTGTAGTTTAGGCTCCACATAGACTGAAAAAATCTATGTGAAATATCAGTCATTTTTTCCAAAGTGTAAAGATGAACCTTTATATAAAAAGCAGCAGTGCAAACTCACATAAGAACAAGTGTGAAATCTGGAAGGGTAAGCAGTACCTGGTTGTTGCTAGAAGCAAAGATGTACCAGAATGTCAAAAGTCTGAAAGGGCAAAGACAAAACCAGTCGAACAGGAAGGAGAACAGCTCCAAGAAACACAATACACAAAACAAGTTCTAAATAGACTTTATTCTTTTTGCCAATAAACAGTTTAAAGTAGATCAAATCTGACAGGTTATGTAAAACAATTATAACAAAAACTTTACAAACTTTCATCTGCACTCATCTGAGAAATAAAACATCAAAGAGAAACATAACACCGAATAAGCAATTTTTCATGTCTTTATCAAGGAATTTTATATTGGATAAATCGAACAAAAATCCAAATTCATGATTTCAGGCAACTGAATCTCAAATCTCAATTTTCAAGACTGTATCATGCTTGTTGAAGAAATTGTAAAACGTCATCTTGAAATGTAAATCAAAATATGAAGCAGATTTCCCATAATCTATTATGTCCTTGATCTAAAGTTTCTAGGCAAATATATGAAATAGAGAAAATAACCAAATTTAGGAAACGACATTATCAGTGCAATATTCTAATTAAAAATGTTTCTTTGGTATGCTTTGATTGCATACAGAATTTTGTTTTCCTCCTTAGATTGCATAAAGGACTTGGTGATCACTAACTTTTCCACTTTATCTGTGTCACATTCACAGTTTTCTCAGCCTCTTAATTTTCTCCTGGTGTAGATTTTTGACTGGTCCTCTCTTTCCCAAATACATGTACTTACTGTTAATCTAATACCTTATACATGTATTCCCAATTAAAATATTTGCAAAATATGTCTTCCTTTGCAGACCACACTCAATTTTAATTCTTAAGTGGTTTGTTCAATTTCAAGTACTTATGCAAATGTTGATGGTTTCACACATAGCAGGTCTTGACAATAAACTGCATATTTAATTAAAAGAAAAAACTTTTTCCTTTCATATCTTTTGAGTTTGATTTTTTTAGACATTTTATGGCATAAGGAGAATGATTGATGAAAAAAAAAATAGATTGGAAAAGCTTTAATTCTATATCTGCTTTTCTTGATAATTTTTATCCATGAAGGCCAGACTGCAGTCTGTTAATGTGTCCTTCATTTTCACCATAAATTTTAAAAAGTTATATAATAAATATCGATGCATTTATATACATTTTATAACTGTGTTAACAGTTAATGAAAAAGAGTCAACACATGAAGGCAAAAAGAAGCCATTATAAAATTTTAAATGTCTTTCAAATTTTTATTTAAACTAAATTTAAAGATTTATATTGTCAAAGGCGATTTAATGGATATATAGATTTTAATAAAGCACATAATCAGCTTTTCCATTCCTGTAATACACAACGATAAATCAGCACCCGATTTCTTTATCTCAAATAGTATAAATTCGAATAATATATTTGGTGTTTCAACGTAAGAGGTTTTTACGTCGTTAGCGATCTGTGTAAAAAATCTCATTCTGTTTTTTTACTTAATATAAAATTAGAAGCTTAGGCATTTGTATAGTTATATAAAGTAATATGCTTCAACATTCGATTTAAATGTCTGTAACAAATTATCGATAAAAGTTAAAAGTAGCTTTAACTGTCGATTTCTAAGGGCAGCTGCAATATGGAATAGAGTATGAGGAAAATTTATGTTTAAATTGGACATAAATATCTTATAATTGTGCAATTGAGAATTTTTATGGTGATAAAAAAATGCCAAAGAAAGGGAATTTAGCAACACACAATACAAGTTACTTGTCACCTAGATTGCCACCGATTAGGCCGAAAATATTCAAGGAAAATAGGTTGGAATTAGTGAGGATTCTTACACAGCTTACTCAAGGTAAACATATCAACACAATGATGAAGATATTTTACTGTTTTATCAATAAAATAAACTTTCAATAAATTTGAATATTATAAAAAAAAAAACCTGTATTACTGGTACAAGATGCTAATCAGCAGTCACATATAAAACATTTAAGTAAAAATAACATTTTTCTGTACAAAAATTTGTAATCTTAAATGTTACAATGTTCTCAAATCTGTCTTGTTGATCAGGTAAAATATCTTAAAAACTTTATTTTTATTGTACTAAGGAAAAAAAATAAATGGTTTGATATAAAATTTGTAGATGTCTAAAAATTTCAAGTGATACATGTATATACAGGGTAGTGATTAAATGAGTCTTGAGTATCATTGTATATGACTTTTTCCATGCATGATATTTTTATTATACTATAAATTGAATACTCACATCTTCAACAAAAAAGGAAAAGAAAACATATTATTGAGCAAGTACAATGTACATGTAGTATAGTTTTTAGAATTCCCACCATCTATTAAGTGCATTAAAACCCTTTCACTTCAAAATAATCTTCAGGTTAAAAGGATTTTATAAATCCTTCAAAATCTTCTTGGTTCGTGCAATTTAAGTGAATTTTCTCAATTTCTCTTTCAAGCCTAATTCTTAATTTCAATTTCAAATTAAATTTTAAATAAAAACAGCAAGTACTTAATCTGATAAAAAGCATTATGTAAGTGTAATGCACACATTTAAATTTATAAAAGAGTTTAAAATTGCAAAGTATTTTATTTTGCGCATTAGATGGAATAACTTGAAGCACTTGTTTGTTTGCATAGCATAAAAAAATCAATTGAATTTTAAACTTAAATCTTTAGTCTTTGTGATAATGTGTTAGGTTTGACCACTTTCTTTAAATAAATGATTGGATACATGGGTTGGAAATAACCTAGCAACATTACCTAAGGAAGAATTGTTTGAAAGATACATTGTACACCTTCTTGGCGACAGTTGTGGCAGGGGGTTGTTTGGTAGCAATTTATTCAATTCATATTTGAGACAGCATTTTGGGAAGGATTGCAGTGGAGAACCTCTGGCTGGTTAAGGAGGGGGGGGGTTGCCACTCTGATCATGCTTCAAGGATTTTCTATATATCCAACCATTTTTTCCAACAAAAGAGAAACCTGAGGGCCTCCTGCCCCATGTATCTGCCCCTTGGGTAATTGGTGTCACCATCACAAATGTATGATTTTGTACAAGATAGTCCATCGTATAAATAAAATAATCAGTATATGATTGAATTTATGTTTGTACTGTAAGGGCAATAAAAGGAACATGCACATATATGACTTGCATAAGTTTTTCACGGACAACAATACATGTAATTAAGTCAAGATATGTTCTTTCTCCATATAGATACTCAATAGAAAGTCAAGTGTTGCTAAGAGAATTATATACCAAATCCAATATTAGAAAACAGAATTGTTTACCATTTAATGCTTAGCTGGATTGTTGTATTTATCGATAGCAGTGAAAATTTATTGATTAAACCTGTCTTTAGATGATATTTAATTTTTATTAATGAATGGAAACTATCAAAATTGACAAGCATATAGTTTCAAATTAAATTGGTGTAGAGTTTTATTGGTTTAACATTTTAGCAAGTTAAAAGAATTGGGTCTCCTCCTGTTTGGCTAATATATTAACATGTTCTAATTTCTGAAGATATTGATATAAGGGCATTTGCATAAGTTTTAAAATTTTGCTAAACGATATATTTTTTTGTTGCCTGCAACCTGTTGCAAAGTGACATATAGGAGTCACTTTGACACTATCTGTCGCCTTGCGGCAGCGTCACAAGAATTTCCATTGCACCTTTCTGGGCAACTACATGACAGTATCACTCTCTTGATATTAAAAATAGCATTTAGCTTCCCCCTATAGCTCCATATGGTGTAAAGCAATCTTATAGCTGTTATTCATCTACTTCCTGTTTACCAAATATTTTAAGACGCAGGCAACATATGTCTTTCTTGGAAGACTGCCATTCTAAGCAGACCAACAGCCAGCAGTGTGCATGGTACATGTACAAGTAGATCAAGATATGTTGCTAAGTAAGTCCCAATGACTGATCTAGGTTGTAACACTATCTGGTCTTAATAAGACTGTTTCCTTTGTATGGTTAACCAAAATATTTTAATACCCCAGCTAAGAACAAGAGGGGGTATACTGGTTTACTTCTCTCCTTTGGTAAATTTTCAAGTTTTGTTGAATAATTAAATTTTTCACTTATTTGATCTTCATTAACTAAAGTTACAATTGACTTTGAACTTCCAACCTTTTTGTCGAGGACTGTGAATAAACCTCTCTGTCAAAATTTCTGGATCCTCCAGATTTATGTGATCATTGTCAGTCAGTTATCTCAAAACCATCGCTCCATTTCAATTCCATGTTCATGAGGGGCAACTAAAAAAAGTACTGGTATATTCTTTCATTTAAATTAAAAAAAAAAATCATAATGATCAAGCAATTAGTACTGATTACAGTTAAAAACAAAATGATTTTAATATCTTTAGAATTAAGACTGTTAAATATGACTTATTTTAGATGCACATGACTGGTTCCCTTTAATTATTTTGAATGAAAGTGTTCTACTTTCTCTTTGTATCTTCTTTTATTAAATTCATAATTTCTGTCGTCAATGAATGAGCGATTTAGTTTTCAGAACTCTTTCTTAACAGAATCTGTTAGTAAGTGTAATTTGTAGGGGAATTAATGTACATGATGCATGGTTTTTCAATATCTCAAAAAAAGTGGTTTACTTAAGTCTAGAATCTTTTAAATGTTTAATGAGCATTTGAATTTCAAAGTAAAAAAAGACATGATTAAAGAAACATGTCCAGAAACACATAGAACAATTTCTGTGTCTAGCAAATTAACCTTATTTAACAACAGCATTGTATATATTGTGGATTAACTTTATAAATGTGATATTTTTATCATCTGTTTAAAGTGACTTTGTAAAGGATTGATAAAAGATTGTGTAAAAAGCCTGACAAAATATTTACATACTACTACTGAAATTTCTATTATGAAAGGTAAACTGTAGATGTTAGAAATGATTGATATTTCTATAGTAAAAGATTAAATCTTATTAATTCTTGTGTATAAACATCATAATTAAGATGAGAATAGTTTTCATTACCAGGAAAAACAAGTCATGTCTTAAGAAACTGTGTTTGCACTAGTGATTTTGTTGTTAAACATATCACTTTATTAAATTTTGCTGTACAGTTTAAACATTTAACTTGGAATAACTGCTATGCATCATATATTTGCATTAAAGTTTCATGAGAAAAAGGATAGTTTTAAGTTTTAATTAATAATTCATGTTAAAGTCATTCAATTTTCCATGCCAAATTGTTGTAAAGTATGGTTTGTATTGAACAAGTCAAAATTTAGAAAACTAAATTAACTTTCATTTTAGATTGGAGTATCATTCCCGATGGAAATGATTTCAATTTGTATTTTAGTAATTGTGTATCTGGATATGTAAACTTAAAAGAAACCAATTATTTTCTGACATAAAAAAGAAATTAGATTTTATTATCTTTTTATATTGATGTAGATATCTTGGTGTAGACATTTAAACATAGGTTTCTTAGTATGATTATTTATTGTGGAAAAGTAGAGAAAGGGATAAGAAAATTATAAATTTTCCAAATGAAAAAAGTTCTACTCTTTAAATTTTGAGTAATGAAGGTTTTGATCTTAACAACAAAATCAATTAAGTTTATTTTAGATTCTTTGAAAAATAAACTTTTGATTTGTATTCATTTAGGTAACAATGTAAAAGGTTTTAAAAAATCTGTAAACTTTTCACATACAATAAGTTGATTAGCAACAACTGTGGAACTGCCATGCATATCATACGCAAACATCAACTTTTTGAGGAATAAGAACAATAAAGCTTATAAAATGGTTCTTGAATTGAAAAAATACCAAAAAAACTCATAGCTATTGAAATATTTTCACAGGCCCACCCTAAAATATCTTTTAGATATTTAAAAGGCAAAAGAACAAATTCACAATAACTCTTACACAAACAATCAGTTGAACCATGGTATAAAATCTATTTTACTATAAATCCTGAAGAACACTTGCAATATTAGATGGCTAAGTGGTTTGTGGCGCTGTGTTTAAATACCACACTTTTGATCTGTAGTAATTTACCAATGAAAGGTGATGTTTGATTCCTGCATTGGGAGAATCAGACAGGTACCAATGGGGCATTGGAATGTCAAAGGTCCAAAAGGATAGGAAAAAATCAGTAACAGCATGAAAAAATAACGGACAGTAAAAACAAAACCACACACAAATGCTGTGTAAAGCATTAAATAGCAATCATAAACGTGACATCTGAAGTTGACATGAGAGTGTCAGTGAACTCAAAAAAGGGTAAGCAGTTTCTCAAATCTGGTAAAGGATGACAAAACGAAACTTGCCTATTCTCAGTTGTTTCCTCCTGCCTGGTACTCCGGTTTCCCCTACAATCTCAACATTCAATATTACATGTTCTATGATCATGATGTAGAAAAGGGGGAGGGGGTCCATCTAAATAGTATAAGGTCAAATTTTGAATTATTCAATTTTATGAAAGACTCAGAACATGTAGGTACATGTATTCTTTTAATTGAATGAAAATATATACAATTTTAGAGACTGAGAGATTTCATTTTAATCTTTCACTTGTTTCTATGTATTATGTTTTTGTTGGTTAAATGATGCTTGCAAATTTATCTAGTAGAATGAATGATTAAAGATCAAAGGCTAATGGAAAATGTATGCTTCATTAAAATGGACCTTCATTATAGCTTGTATTGTCAATGTATTTGAAAGTAACTTAATATGGTGAATGAGCAATTACTTACTTGAGTATACTCTAAATGAGTAGTATTGATAAAGGACTTAAAATGTAAAACATCACAACTAAATTATATATTTGAATGTTGTTGGTACTTTGAGAACATAATCATTGCAAATACTCCAGTCTATTCAATATAAGCAATAGGAAGGTATCATTGGAATAGAAACATATGGTTTGTTTTCACTTTGTCTTCAGAAGTAGATAAGCATGTAGTGTTTGGGTCCAATCATCCATTTATCCATCTGTCTATTCAGAACAGGGTTAAGATTTTGGTCCAATCATCCATTCATCCATCTGTCTAAATTCCAAACCAGGTTAAGATTTTGGTCAATTCATCCATTCATCCATCTGTCCATTCCAAACCAGGTTAAGATTTTGGTCCAATCACCCATTTAATCATCTGTCTATTCCAAACCAGGTTAAGATTTTGGTCCAATCACCCATTTAATCATCTGTCTATTCCAAACCAGGTTAAGATTTTGGTCCAATCACCCATTTAATCATCTGTCTATTCCAAACCAGGTTAAGATTTTGGTCCAATCACCCATTTAATCATCTGTCTATTCCAAACCAGGTTAAGATTTTGGTCCAATCATCCATTCATCCATCTGTCCAATCCAATCTTGGTTAAGAGTGAGCAAAAAATATTTTTGCAGGGTTATGGGCATTGTGCCATGTGAACAGATTTTTATTGTGAAGACTTCTTTAAGATTTTTTTACATCTTGGAACACTCAAATTAATCACAACATAAAGGTATAAGTTAAAGTCTGGCCCTTAGGTGTTATATTTCTTAGATATACTAGATTTCAATCTGTTTTTTTCTTTTTTTCAGATTACAGATTTAAGAAAGATGAAATATTTAAACGGATGAAACCATCAACCTTTGTGCAACTGGTAAGCATAGAGACAGCTAGAATTATTTGCGTCACAAATAAGTCATAACAATTTCTACAGCATTCTTGCAGGAGAAAGTTAAAATCAGTTCAGACAATGAAGAGCAAAGATATTTCCATAAAACTGAGAAGTATAAACTGTTTCATGCAGGGGCAGATTTGAAGGGGGTGGATGGTGTGCTCCCCTTAAAACTTTTTTTGTGCATAAAATCCATGTAAAAACACTTAAAAATCAGTGCCTCCCTTCAATTGGCGAAAACAATTTTGCGCCCCCTCAACCTAAAATCCTGGATCCCCCCTGGCATGTTGAATAAGGTCTCCATTGAAAGGCTTGAATTCATGAAAAAAGGGTATTGTATTATCAATTGAAGCTTTGATTATTAATAGTCATTTCTATTTGTAACAATTAACATCATAAAAATGAAAAGTCATTCCATTTTATTTAAACAGATATTACAAAAAGGTTTATCAATGTAAAGAAGTTCTCTTATGCATAATAGAACGTAAACATTTCAACAAATTAAACCTTAAGGTAAAAGTGATTTTGTGCCTTGTGCATTTTTATGTCACCTGCAATGTGTTCAAAAGCGACATATAGGAGTCACTTTGACACTATCCGTCTTGTTGCGTCGTCGCCCTGTGGTGTCACAAAAATTTCCGTCACAGTTTTTGGGCAACTATAGGGCAAAGCCTCTTGATATTTTACATTGAGCTTCCTCCTATAGTACTATAAGGTGTATAGTGTTCTTATAGCTGTAATTCATCTACATCTGTTTATCAAATATTTTAAGACGCAGGCAACATACATCTTCCATGAAAGACCAGCATTCTACATTATTTATATTTCGCTTACAGGTTGTCAAAGTTTGGGAATACAACAGAGACACATGTAATAGTTCTATGAGTAAGTATGTCTAGAAAACAAGGCGTGAATAAACAAATTCAAAATGGAGATCATAACACTAAATATTAAAAGCACCAAAAAAGGCACAAATAAATTTACACAACAAGGAATTATATATATATATATATTATTGGAACAATATAAATTCTTGAAAGCAAAGTGGTCCATTGTCCTATTAATATATGCAGTTTTTCCAATGTTTATACTAAAAATTATAACAACATTGTGAATTTTTATATTAGTTTGAAGTTTGAAAGACATTTGTTTGGAATATTGATCAATTTAATGGAAGATTATTTTGAGGACCTTTTAGACCTTTTTCATAAATCATTGTTGCCAATACAAAATGCCTTCCTTGACTTTTTCAGACAATGGAAACTTATCAACGAGACCCGACTCAGCAGACTTAGAAATACAGAGAATACAGGGTAACCAGAGAATAAGCCCCGCCCCATCTATAGCATTGACAGAGGGAGACTATGGAGAATCAGACAGATCAGGGAAACGATCGACATTACAAGGGTAGGTATAACATAATCCTGCTAGTCACTAAGAACTTTTTGTCTGATCAGAACCAAGTTAGTCATTCCATATAATTACAAATAGGTAAAAATGATTGAAGAATAACAGGGCATTTTGAACTCTACCTATGAATCTCTTACTGCTTGAAAATCAAATTTGCCAGTCAGGCAAGTGCACTGAACATTTTTGAGACATTTCTTTTTGAAGCTTTTCAAAGTTATTGTTAACTAAACTATTAAATACAAATCATAGCAGATTGTGTATTAATCATTATGTTCTTCATTTGCAGTGTTGTGAGAGGTGTAGGAGAAATAGACATAGACAAACCTCAACCACCACCAAAATTACCTGACATTTTAGATGACGGCTGTCCATACTTACTGTTAGATATCAGATTAAAAGAGGATTTTGACCAGTGTCATATAATATCAGGTGGGGAGTGTGCTGAGTGTATAACCAAACCAAATATGTAAAGACATGCTATGAATGTATTTTAAATTTGTCAGTTTTCTTGGATTTGGAATAAGATGCATAATTGTGCCTGACCTATGAAAATCTGGAGAACTGGTACCCCACAAAAAGTTATGCATGTTATGATTTCTCTATGTTAATGGTCAACAGCAGCTACTGGTAAAAAAATCTGAAAGCATCTGGCTATTTTCTTTTACACATTTTCAATTTTTTTCTGTGTTTGTGGAGGTTGTGTCATGATTGATATCTTGCTATTATCTCTTGAATAAGCTAATATAATATGTAATCCATTTAAATAACATGCATTATGTTTTGGATATATAATTTAATGTGTGTCTCAACAAAACTTAGGAGGCTTTCCTTGAAAAAAACATTTGAAGAAAAAAGAATGACTATAGTTTTACAAAACTACATTTGTATATAAAAGATAATGTTATATATATGTGTGCTTTTGAAAATGCATGAACAAATTTGTAAGACATTAATAAATGTTAATCAGTACAATTTATTACTAGTAAAATAACATATTGTTTATATTTTCCAGCGAGAAATTATCCAACAGCATATTTGTCCAGAGCAACAAATTTTGAAACCAAGGAAATGTTAGCATATGTATCCTTTATTGAAAAATATATAACTGCAGTATTTGTCTTTAATATGTTTAAATCTTCTTGAATGCTTGTTATTATAAGTGGGAATATTGATCTTTCAGAAGTCGCATTAAAAAACAATAAAAACAGTTATCCATAGGTTAGAAATAATGTCAAAATAAATAATTTTTGTCTCGCCTGCGACGAATGTCGCAAAAAGCGAGACTTAGGTATGGTGATTCCGGCGGCGGCGACGGCGGCGGCGGCGGCGGCGGCGTCCACAATTGGTTAAAGTTTTTGCTTAAGTCTGTTTTATGTGAACTAGTTATGTTACACCATTGATATTTGGTATGCAGTTGCATCAGCATCAGTACAGATCAGTTTTAAAAGGATTTCACCTGTATGCTCCTGCAGTCACGGTCTACTGACTTTGAAATTTTACACTGATTTGGCCGAGGTTAACCTTATTTCTTAAGTCTGTTTAACATGAAGCAGTTATGTTACACCATTGATATTTGGTATGCAGTTGCATCAGCATCAGTACAGATCAGTTTTAAAAGGATTTCACTTGTATGCTCCAGCAGTCACGGTCTACTGACTTTGAAATTGTACACCGATTTGGCCGAGGTTAACCTTTTTTCTTAAGTCTGTTTAACATGAAGCAGTTATGTTACACCATTGATATTTGGCATGCAGTTGCATCAGCATCAGTACAGATCAGTTTTCAAAGGATTTCACCTGTATGCTCCTGCAGTCACGGTCTACTGACTTTGAAATTTTACACTGATTTGGCCGAGGTTAACCTTTTTTCTTAAGTCTGTTTAACATGAAGCAGTTATGGTACATTATTGATATTGGGTATGCAATTGCATTAACATCAGTACAGATCAATTTCAAAAGTATTTTGTCTGTATGATCCTGCAGTCACAGTCTACTGACTTTGAGATTTTACACTTTTTAACTTTTTACTTATGTCACAAGTGTTTTTTATAAAGCAGTTATGGTTCACCATTTATATTTGGTATGCAGCTGCTTAAGCATTAGTTAAGATCAGTTTAAGGAGGATTATTACTTCATTTTATACTGTGTCCAGTTGCGACAGGCGAGACATGTCTCTGTGTTAACAGTTTATTTAAATACAAGAAGACACTAAACATGGAGAAAAAACTGCCAACTTCCTCTCTCAAGCCTTCAAAACATGCAATTTAAGGAATCAAAAATATTCAGAAAAGCAAGCAGTTGTGAATTTTTTCCCCAAAACATAATACATGTTCTAGTATGATCTTTTATCCAGAATACATATATAGATATTCTCTTTAACAATGTTCAGAAAAATGTACCTGGTAAAATAATTTTAGTTTATGATGAAGATGAACGAATGGCACCTAATGCAGCTACAACACTAGTCCAGAGGGGATATGATAACCTCTTTATGTTGTCTGGGGGTAAGATGGCTGTAATGTAAATGTGAAATAGGAAAGTGTGTTTGAAGTCTAAAAAGGCAAGATGATTGATGTCAAAAACAACAACAGCAAGAAACGCACATTTGATAAAAAACAAATAAAACAGCTAAGGTGCTTTCAGCAATTTGAGTTTATATCCAAACAAGAGCTTTTGTATCAGGTTTGATGGTAAATATCTGACTTCTTGAGTTCAGACAACCTGAGATCCAGGCACATTTAGATACAAAATCATTCATCTGCCATCTGGTACTTTATAAATACTTCATCATCTTAAGAAATTTAAAAGATGTATTTACTGTTTGATCCCATGTAACAATAGTGAGCCTCATTATATGTTTGTTTTGATCTTTTTATTTTAGGTATGAGAATAGCATACAAGACATTCCCTGAAGGTCTATTTACAGGAACCCCAAATCAAAATGTAACAGAAGCCCCAAAACCACCCAAAGAGATTATCCCAGCCAGCTCACAGAAAGATTTTGACCAGCATGATATAGATAAAATAAATATGTATTTAGATAATGCATTAGCAGATAGGAGCACAGGAAGTAAGTGTCTTGCCAATGTGATATAATGAACAACCATGAAATTTCTCGTGAAATGGTATTAAAAGAAATGATCGTGGTATGTGTAATTTGCCATAAATATTGAAATTTCTACAAAATAGAAAATATTGAAATGTGGAATAAGTGTAGGCGACACAGCCCACAATCAAGCAGCAATACAGAAAAACCACAATGGACAACCACCAGCAGCCTTCAACAAAGTAATATATTACAAAAATGGAATATATGCAGATAGGATGGAGGTGTCTATGAACATTTTTCTGCAGAATATGTGTTTCTAGTATTATTAAAAGGCATGTAGTGCAAAAAAAAAGATTACAAAATATTAAGAAAACAGAAAATACTTTTATAAGGTTATAATGCAATAAATAAGGTATGAGATGTATTGAAATGATATGAAAGTCCTCTTATTTTTTTCTAATGAACTGTTGATGTTACAGGGCATAATTCTAGGATGTTGGAGAGTAAATCTGCTTTGTTTTACCCAATTTTTGCTCAAGTTTTTTATTGTTTGTATAGACTGAGCTGAAGTGTATTTTTTGTTGAAATCAGTGTGAGAAACTAAATTATTATCATTTCATGAACTGAAATCAATCCTGATAGCATATATACAATCACACCATTAGTTTTCATTTTATAATGGATTTCAGCTCAATATTTCATTTCTTTTTTTGATTTAAACAGCTATCTAAAAATGTTAGTTTAATTCAAATTGATGACGCTTTAATATATGCCGGTGGTGGTAAATCTTTAATGTAAAAGGGATTTTGAAATTTACTCCATTTGTTAAACCAATTAATGTAATTTTCTGCATTTGTTTATCAATATTCATTGGACTTATTTGAAAAAAAAAGAGAACTTTCTGTTTTTTATGTGTGTGAAAAAAAAAACAATTGTTAAGGCAAAGAAAAGTTTGTTACCAAGAAAAAAAAAAGTTGTGTATGTTAGCCCAATATTTAAACTATAACTAATTAAGTTGTGATTGGTTTTTGTTTTGTTTGTTTAGCCAGAAACAGTAAGTCACCAAAAGGATTTTGTAGGAATTCTAATACTAAAGAGATTATCTGGATTAACCCAACAGTTTTAGTGTATTTGAAATTAACCTATTTTTGACATAATACAGTAGTGTAGAGAATTAATTATTTTAAAAACCTATGTTCTAATTAGTGAAATTTAAATTTAATTATATTGAATTTATTTTATTAGGGATTTTATGTATTTAACTGCATGCATTTGATTAAACTTGCATATTGTAAAGTAAATGTGCATCTATGTTTGAAATAGAAATATGTCATCATGTGCATGTTTTTGAGGACATTTGGGTAAAAAGGCAGTTAAAATAAGTGCATCAATATTTCTTTTTTTTTATTATTTAAGTTGAAGCCTGGTAGTTCAAAAATTTGCATTGATGGGTTATGACTTTGTGGGTAGTAAACTATTTTTATGGCCCGACCACGTAAGTGGATCGGACATATAGTTTTACCCTTGTCCGTCCGTCCGTCCGTAACACTTTGGTTAAGTTCTTGGTTAAGGTCCATTACTCGGAAACTAGATGTTGGGGGTCAATGATATTTCACCACCAGATGGGTCTTGGGTAGGGCTACACCACCCACTAGAAATTAGGTCACTGTGACCTATATTTTATGCATGAACGACTTCGGTTAAGTTCTTGGTTAAGGTCCATATCTCAGATACTACATGTTGATGGTCAATGGTATTTCACCACTAGATGTGTCTTTGGTAACATGACACCACCCAATAAAAATTAGATCACTGTGACCTATATTTTATGCATGAACGACTTCGGTTAAGTTCTTGGTTAAGGGGTCCATAACTTGGATACTAGATGTTGGGGGGTCAATGATATTTCACCACTAGATGTGTCTTGGGTAAGGTGACACCATTCACTAGAAATGAGGTCACTGTGACCTATATTTTACGCATGAATGACTTTGGTTAAGTTCTTGATTCAGGTCTATATCTTGAATACTACATGTTAGGGGTCAATAATATTTCACTACTTGATGAGTCTTGGTAACATGGCACCACCCACCAGAAATAAGGTCACAGCGACCTATATTTTACACATGAACACTTTTAATTAATTTCTTGGTAAAGGTCCATATCCCAGTAAATACACATTGAGGATCAATGATATTTCAAGAACGGGAGGGCCATCCTGTGGCTCATAGACACATTATCTAGTTCTGTCTCTATTGTACAATAACCAAGATTTTGGGTCCTACCAAACAATTCAATAGTTATCCTAAAATTGTGATATTCATTCTTTTCTCGATCTCCATTGTAGAATATCAAAAATCATAACTGCATAAATTATATGTATTATGTTTGGATAAATAATTTAATGTGTGTCTCAACAAATCTTAGGAATCTTTTCTTAAAGTTTGACAGATTTTAATGAAACTTTAACATAAAGAACAGTATAGGTATGGGCATTAAAAAGTTTGTATTTCTCTTGAATATCTTTCAGGGGAGATAACTGGACTTACGTTTTGTCCAATATACATGTAGGGTCAAATATGCAGTTGAGATATTCTAAGTGTGTTTTGGAAGTAAAGTGTTTTCTGAAACTGTTTAATCATTAGTTTTGGTTTTACAGGTCGTCTTTCAAATGCCAGCACAGTAGCTAGTACAAGTAGAATGGGAAAGAACTCTTCAATGAGTACAGCTAGAAGTTATATGTCAGGGGGAGTCTCAGATCATAGGCCTCCTTTTAAATAAAGATTGTATTAATGGCTGTAACTGTGAATGGATGTATAGGTATTGTCTTACATTAGAATTACATGAATTGTCCATGCAAGTCATGTTCAACTGCACATACATCTAGATCAAGGGAATTCTCATCAGCCAACCTACATCTTGCCAAAATTTGTAATGCCTCAATAGCTTAAAATATGGAGGGCTCAGTTTGAGAATAAAATACATCTGCATGCTGTATGAAATCAAAGTACTGAAAGTACTGGTAGCCGGGGTAATCTACAAATTTCAAATTGTTCATGTGTAGCAAAAAATAAAAATAAAAAGCTACTTTTTTGTAAAAGGAATTTTCACAAGGATTTCAATGAAAGAAAAGATTTTGAAAATCGAACCAAAATTTTTAAAAGTTGATTTTATAGGAGTGGCCTGTCTTTGGTCCCCTGTAGCAATGTAACTGTGCAATATATATTAAAACTATTGACATATTAAGTTGACAGAATGTAATGAGGAATTCAATAATAAAGAATTTTCAAAATTGAATGAATAAAAAAAGTTCTACAGCCGTTTTGTCAACACACCAATTATTTGAGCCCCTTTTGGCCACAACCCCAAAATACAACACTTTTCTTCCTCCAGTGGATATAATCATCATATTAAAGCTTTGTAACAATTGGCTGGGTCACTACAACTTAATTTCTTGTGTAAAACTATTTGCCTCAACAAACTCTAAAAACATTGCGGTTTTTTTTTTGGTTCTACAATTTTCAGAAAAAGATCGTTTGTGTTATGCATCTTGAAAATAAATATATAATCAGTGGTTCTAAAGATAGAAAATCTGGTTGATTAACAATTTTCAATGAAAAATTACTTGGTGTAGAAAAACAATTTTACATAAACTTTATATTTAGGCCTTATTTTCAAATTCAATTATGGTAAATATGAATAAATTCTTATTCAAAGAACAGTTTACAGAACCATTTTAACTGATCAAATAAAAAAGTTATGAGGATTTGAACTTAGGGTAAATTATCCTGTCCATCGATGATTGTTTATTGCACTGTGTATTGCCATCCAGTTTGACACTTAATGAGATGCAAATTAATGAATATGACATCACTAATGAGATCGACGAACACTCCTATAAACAAATATCAATCCGCTTTTGTATTCCTTATTAATCATTTTATGCTATCGCATCAGATAGGCGTCTTACATGCTTGTACAAAATTTGAAAACTAAATAATAAGTTTTATAACAAAATTAAAAGTAAAGCGACGAAAAAACAGATCTGGAAAGAGCTATATTGCAAGCGTGTATTGATATTTTAATCGATAGGTTTTTGGTGAACCGCCAGAAAAACCATTTGACAGCTAACCGAAAGGCTATGGTAGCTATAGCCGTGGCTAATCACTAGTGATTACCCCGGCTAAAAATGAATATAATGCTCAAATTATGTCTCACCTGCAATGTTTTAGCAATGTTTAAATGTGCGAGAGTAATGTTTTCTATGCAGATAATAAATTAATGAAGGTAAAAAGGTATTCATTATTCTGCTGGTGTTGGTAGACAAAACCTACTTAAGGTTTAGTTTAATGTTTTAATGTCAAAAAGGGAGATAATTTGAAATTGAAAATTGTTCTTTTTTGGTGTTTAAAGTTAAACCGATAAATATCCATTTTTGGACATCATAGAAAAAATTTACTTAAGGCAAGATGATAACTGTAAACTACTTTTAACATGTGAAGGAGATTTAATCATTTTATCAACATCTGTTATTCCTGTTTTACCCGGTAGTTATTTCAAATTTAAAACTTTATTATATATATATGTATTTCTATTCTAGGATGAATGAGAAGAGATTATGAATCCCAAGTGTTCACAGAAATCTGCAGTATTGAAAATCTCAACTTAATTATGTGATATTTTGGTCTTATCCAACATTTAATACACCATTTTGTTTGTGTGGTTATTGAAACAAAAGCAATATTCATTCAGAGTCTTCTGATTTATGTTTTGCTTTTTACCAGTTTATTTAAATGTAATTCATGCTTGTTAAGCTTACAGAACAAAGAAGTTTTGAAATTTTATTTTGATGTGAACATATTTTTTTTTAAATTGTCTACCTCTGGTGCATAAGGTCTTTGAATTATAATATGCAGATAAAATAAACTGTTTTAATCAATACTATTCCGTCCATAAATAGTGCTAGATCAAACCTCACAATTACATGAAATAAGCAACATTTTAAACCATTCAATGGTTGTTAGTACATATATAAGTATATTTTTGTATATACCAAGTGTATTGTAAAATATGAAGTTTCTGTGAATTTAACATGAGTGAGGCCAAACAAAAAAGTATGTGTGTTTACTGTCACATGCTGAAAAAAATTAGGGTCGGTAGGTAGGAAATTATTTTTTTTTTATAATTTTTTTTTACCTTGAGTCTATGGGGGCAGCTTTTTGACTTTAATAGTGCTTAATGGAAAATGCTCAAAAAAAACATTAGGGTAGGGGGGTAAAAATTAGGTAGGGTAGGGTGACAGTAAACTCACCTACTTTTTTTTTTGGCCTGATGTTTTTTCATTAAAAATATTTTCTCCTTAATTGGTATTTTGTTAACTTATATTGAATCATACTGTTATTGTGAAGTGGGAACATGAAAAAAAAAACTCATTCAGTTGTGATTAGGTCACAAACATTGACGACAGTTTCTTATCTTAATCATATGTAAGAAAACAATTATTTTAGTCTAATCAAGTAGTTTGTCATATGCATATATAATGTTGAATTGTAGTCATGGGTATTAAAGTAAATTTTTATTTTTCAATTTTCCAATATAACTGTAGAAAGTTAAATTTTCATTATCAGTTTGTGTAAATAAAGAGTACTGAACAACAATGTCAACGTTAACACACTGATATGTATAAATAACATTCCAACTTAGCTTGATTTGTTCCATCATGTTCATGTCTCCAAATAAAAGTTTGTTTTACTTTATTTGTTAGGTATCTCTTTCTAGATATAAAAGTATCAGTAATTTCTGTCCAAGCTAGTCTTACTTGTTACATGTATTTAAATGTTAGATGATGATTTATGTGCCTTACAAGACACAAATGTTGAAAATAGTTTTGTACATTTTAAAATCCTTTTCAATGTCTTAATGCCTTAGGGCTGTTCAAAAATTAACTTACTTACTTTTTACTGTTTCTGTAGAGGTCTGTAATTTAGGCAGTTGTGTCTCTCTGACTCATCTTAAACGTGTGTGCGGGGGGGTGTTTCAGGAGTAGTTTCTATTACATATATGGTGGGTGGTGGATGTTTTGGAAGTATTTTGGGAAGAAACAATGATAGAAATTAATTATTTTTGATGGGTGGTTGGTTAAAGAAAAAAGTGCCTCCCGACCCCCCACACATTTAATTCTGTTAATTAAGTTTTCAGCCCTCAACAGAAAACATCTTATTCCTTAGTTAGTGGCATTCACTTTTTACATTCAAATTTTATTGCATGAAACATCTTCTATACAAAAGAGAAGTTTTTGACTATTTTGACTAGACTTCATATAGTTTTGCAAACAGAAGTTAAAGACATTAGCAGAACAACATAGAATGAAACTCAAAATTGAAGTACATCATTTTCAAATCATTTGTATATAAATAAATCACCCCCTTACAATTACTTCTATGTTATGCAAACTTTTGTGTCTAGACATCTGTTGCAACTTTATTTTCACGGGATTTACCAAAATAATTGAAAATATTTCTAGAGAAATTTCTATATTCAAGTTTAAGAGGACTTAAACGTTAAAATATTTTTGATCTAAATTGAAACTTTACTATTAAGCTTTGTTAAAGATATGTCTCATTAGTTAACATGGCACC